>WOVY01011345.1:0-700000 GCA_013436015.1 Rhipicephalus annulatus | reverse complement strand
GGAAGTACCGACACTCTCCTCCATATCCTCACCAAAGTGCCCGACTCTCCTCTCCAAAGTGTCCGAACCTTATCTATATCCTCTCCCGAACGGCCACCGGGCGGGCGCCGGCCCTATAACCCGGCTCGCGCCAATTTCCTATATATCAGGAATGTTATGTCACGCTGATAACACGCGTGATGTTTATGGCAGCCCGAGAGGTGATATAGGAGGATGCGTGGCGCAGCGGCTCGGTTAAAAGAATGGCGGTACTTTCCTAAAAATTTCCAAGGACTTTATTGAGACAAAGCGAGCGCAAGAGTCCCAGAAGGGCCTATGTTCTGCGCATGCGCTTTGGCGGCTCGCAGTTGTCTCAGGTCTTCTATAGCTAACTCCTTGGGTCCCAAATTCCAAAACCCTCTAGTGCTTCACCGAAATTGGGATGTGTGCCTCCGACTTGTACGTTGACATACAGGGCGTGGTCGGCCGTGCTGACGCGTTAGTCTCTTGTGGTGAAGTTTCGTACGTCTTGTGCTTTCGCAGCAAGTGTGCGTCGAAGCTATAGACCACACGAAGGTGTTTGCTTGCTGCAGCGGCCGCGTTTGCAAAAGTAAGGAATTGCTATAGCTACAAGAGCGAAAGTATATATGCTAGTTAAAGGAACAACTAGCACAGTTCGTGCTAGTCCTGTGTATACCTGTGCGTTCTTTGCGTGCGTCCTTTTTTTGTGTTAGGGCAGTGTGCTGCAAGTGCCTAGATGTCACATGAGTTAGTTCGCACTCATCTTACGTGTGTTTTTTGCAGCGTACTTTGCACTTGAACGGCGCGCAGAAGGTTTTTGCAGCTTGCCCTTATTCCGATGATATTTCTATGTCTTGCTATTGCATTCATTGCTTAACCCTCGAGATGAAACTGATTTTTTTCTTGGCTGGTTACCGTACATTTTTTTTACTCTGCTTTCAATGCTTTACCGCGAACAAACTAGAGTATTGTCGTAATATAGCTTGGGTAGCCATACAATGCTATCGAGTATAGCTGCCCTCTACAGCATACAGTCTTATAAAGGCGTCAATCATATTGTAGTTATGGGATGCAAAACTCCACATATACTACTCATACTGCTACTACCAATAATAATAATAATAATAATAATAATAATAATAATAATAATAATAATAATAATAATAATAATAATACAAGACTCCCATTGGGCAGCCATACAATGCTTCGCGTTGCAGCACGATTATGCAAATACATCGATATTAAAAGAGTTGGACGAAACAGGGCAAAAAAAAAGAGTCACGCAGATAGCTCAAGCTACAACATTAGCTAAAGCATAAAAAACAGTTTGTTACTGAATGCACGCATTTCGAAATGCCTAATACAGTATGCGAATGATAAACACAAAATGCGAACTCAAATTATCGCTCTTCAGCCTATTCTTTGTCCACAGAGATAACAATGCAGACCCCTCCAAATGATATACAGCTGACCAATCTTGTGCTAGCTTATTGCGTTTTGTGCCTGTGACCTTCTTAATTCATGTTGAAATCTTACCTGATTATCGCAACAAAACTTGAACGCATAAAGAAATGAAGAGGACGCGAAAAGCGTTTCTTGTGTACGTGCTGTGCTGCGCTAACCAGATTACATTTCAACTTTGATTGACCAACAAGCCAATCTCATCCCCTTCGTTATTTTCATTTCCTAATTTCATTACTCTATCTATAAAATAACGCAAGTTATAAACAACAATGTGTCTCATCTTTACGCTTTTACATTATTAGGTACCTACAGTTCCTCCAACGTGGCACATGCAGTCAGCAATGCCAGGCGCATCTGTGCCACACCGCTGCAAGACAACGCGCATTGATGGCAGTGCTATATGGGCGCAGTTTCCATGAACCATCTAGCACTTAAACAGCTTCTTTCTCTAAATGCAGGTACCTAATAACCTAGCCTTGCATTGACTGTATTTAGCGCTGTAGTTCCTGCATAGTTGAGTGGAACAGGCTATCAAATGATGTGGTGAACATGTCGTCACCTGACTATTTTTTTATGTCCGCTATTGTTCCCCAACTTCGATCGCTGGGTGTGCTATATTACTCTCGACGCCGCCGCGGTGGTCTAGTGGAAGGTACTCGGCTGCAGACCCGCAGGTCGCGGGATCGAATTCCGGCTGCGGCGGCTGCATTTTCGATGGAGGCGGAAATGCTGTAGGCCCGTAGGCTCAGATTTGGGTGCACGTTAAAGAGCCCCAGGGGGTCGAAATTTCCGGATCCCTCCACTACGGCGTCTCTCATAATCATATGGTCGTTTTGGGACGTAAAAAACCAAACATATCAATCAAATCAATCTATTACTCTAAATTGATTCACTCAGTATGTCGGTGCATCGTTTCACATCGGCTCAGCTAGTCACAGGAGAGTTGCACCGCAAACCCCGATTCACGTGGCTGCGCATATGTAATAAGGCGAATTTGGCAAACAATCTGACGGCAGTGATTAAGAGCCAATTTTCAGGTGTAAACACACCGAACAGGGCATTCAGGGTGATTCTCTTTAAATTTATAGTTTATATCTGTGTCGTGAAGATTATATAACTATGATGTTAATGATATAATTTGGATCATTTTGTGAATGCATTATTTTTTTTTGTAAGAGATGTCCACCACGGCAGGCAATACATCTGTATTACTGAATCATATTCGCGCTATGCAAATGTTGTGTGATGTCACACTTAACTGTATGTTGGCTTCATATGGTTGTGCATTTCTATCAATCGAGAAGCTCCTCTGTTCATTCCGCTCATTTTAATCCAATTGTACTCAGGTAAATTAGAAAAATTTTACAGGTCCCAAAAATATTTGGGGTCAAGGAAAAAAAAAAAAGCGAACCGGTGAGCTCTTGCAACTTATCGTAGGTTCTGATGTATGTTAACCAACTTGCGTTGACGATAACAATGAATAACTGCTGGGATTTTAGGTGCCGAAACTGTTATATGAAAATAGGTATTGTGGGCTAATTAAGAGAACACTACGTGGCCACTAATGAGGTATGGTTGGCCACGGAACGCTTTTTGTAGCCCAATTTAGCTTATAGATCCCGCAAAAGACCATTATCGTTTTGGAGATTTCAGATGCCGACTTTACGTTTTCTTCCGTCATTTTTAAAACCGGATTATGCGTATGATACAATAGAGGGTTACAGATAAGGTGCCTCACAAGCTACCTCATAAAAACATAACTTGATATTTCACGCAAAATTTTGCATTATTTACACACCATCAATGAAATCATATGACACACATGACACACAGTAGATTTCACGAACCATTCAAAAGAGTGAGTATATGGTAGTCTGCTATATCGCAAGTAAAAGAATGTGCTTTGGAGGCAGGTATCAAAAGCTCAAGGTGCTCAGAAGACGCACAAAAAGAAAGAGGAAAGTGTGCATGATGTGTGGAGCCCATTGTGCCGCATAAATAACAGTGTAATACAAACAGCACATGTTCTGAGTGCCCGTATAAGGTGTGACAGTATTGCATACGGTGCTGGCGAATGTGTAACATGACCATTAGCCTAATGCGCAATGACTTCGTGTCTCAGCCACGGAGTTCTTGCGCATTTGGCTTTGTGACAGGATGTCTGCAACGATCAAAGTGTTAAGCACCACATGTGTAAAAGCACACTGGTATTACTACACGTTTTTGATAGCCCCGTCAGTGTTGAAAATATCAGAATGCACTACAAAGCAGTTGCGTATCCACCGTGGCAAGGAAACGGTAACGTGATCTTGAAATGCTCAAAGAAACGATAGCTATAAGTAGTCGAATTCGACAATGGCTTCGATTATACGAGCCTTCCAATTAAATGCAGTAGAAGAAAGAAAAAAATACCTCTTGTGCGTCACATCAATATATGATGTTTCACGCTGCGAGTCATTCAACTTGGTGTGCAGACACCGAGTTAGTCGTTTTACGAGGGGATCACGCCACTAATACGCACTGACCAATGTGAAAACACAAACATGCCCTATTTGCCCTACATATAGCACGAATCTCGAATCACATTGATATTATATAATATATTCGAATACATTTCGGCAAAATGTGTTTTTTTGCCACTAGCCATTTGGATACGCTGATAATATGCCCAGCATTAGCATTCCCAAACATTTTCTCTGAGAAGGTTAGCTTCTGAAATTTTCTGATAATACCGGTCTTGCTCGATCGGTCGTAGATAGACACTAGTGCTTCAGAATTCACGTGAAGCTCGTGTCGGCACAAAAAAAGTGCCGTATTTAAGAATGTAGCATCAGTAATTTCTAATCTCGTTGATATGTTTTTCCTTATTGTACGCATAAGACTCACAAGCAACGCACACTCCGGCGAAATGACGACTTACCAGGAGGTGCTGCTGCGATCGTCCCTGACGTCATCGTAGGCACCGCGGACGGACTCGGCGTGGACGGTCATAGTGATGCGCAGTTCGCAGTGTGATCTCTTCGAGTGACAGCGCCGAACTGAGAATCGCTAATGAAGCTCCTTCTCGTCTACCGCAAGCTGTTTGCATATCCAGGTAGGCGCACCGAGATTTGTCCTCCCTCGCCTGCGCCGCGCGGCACCGCCCAATTATATGGCATGACTCAAGGCTCAACCGTACAGGCGACGCTCAGCAGTGTATAAACGGAGCGTTCGTTGTAAACGACCCGCCCGCCTGAGCGAGTCAGTGAGCGTCGGAGCAGCGAAGCGCAGATCGCATTGGCGCATTAATGGCCGCGGCTCCACCGTTGACTGCTGGCGAAATGTGATTCGGTTTCTGGCAACCTCCTCTCAACGCTTTAGCTTTGTTGTTATTGTCTCGCCTTCACAAGCCTCGCTTCTTGTTGTCATTCTTAGTTATAAACAAGTGCTGTTTTGAATTCGCTGCGTAAGTGTGTCACTCGGAAAAACGGCGATCCATCACTCGGTAATGTGCTGACGCTGGCGGCGTGGCGCTGCCGTGATATGGATCGAAGCAATCGGCATTCTCGTGCGAAACGGGAGACTCCGGTATAATCAACAAGTGTGTAGCGTGCTTCGCTTATTTGAGTTCGCCCCAAGTTTTTTGAATATAAGAGTATTCGATATAAAAAAAATGTTACAACATGTTCGAATTATAAACAAAACACCAACGTCTGCGCTGAGCCCAATTTGCGAAAGGCAGGAGTAGCCACTTTGACAACTAATGATATTGTGACGGAGGCGAGATCGACGTTTATTCAAAGAGCTGATCGCCAGCCAGACGTTATGGCGGATGAGTAGCACGCGCCAGCTCTACGTTTTCTCGTCGTCTCCATCTTCGGTGACCACCACCCTGGTTCATGTCTATGTTGCACCGTAACAATATAGTCGTATCCACATGATTGATTGATTTGTGGGGTTTAACGTCCCAAAATCACTATATGATTATGAGAGACGCCGTAGTGGTGAGCTCCGGAAATTTCGACCACCCGGGGTTCTTTAACATGTACCCAAATCTGAGTACACGGGCCTACAACATTTCCGCATCCATCGGAAATGCAGCCGCCACAGCCGGGATTTGATCGCACGACCTGCGGGTCAGCAGCCGAGTACCTTAGCCACTAGACCACCGTGGCGGGGAGTCGTATCCACATAGATTGCCTCAAGTTTCACGACTAATCATGATTAATTTTCTAAATTATATCAATATGTTTATTTTGAATAGTTGAATGTAAATGTACTCCAACTGAATGTATACATTTTACCCTTGGATATTCTAGTGCACGTATACCTGCTTTCTGAACCCCAAGTAAACAATCGCGATCAAAAAAAAAAAAACGCATGAAGGCAACGAGCGCCAGCGCGACGTTCGGAGAAACTGAAGAGCATGCACGGTAGAGAGGCCACTATGTTTCGCCACCCGAACAGACTGCAACGCTAAGTGCTCCAGTTCGCAGCTCTCGAAGACGAATGCGCGAAGGCATCTATATCTCAGTTTATACGCCCTGAGTGCCTTCTCCGTGAGCCGAACGATATCCGGCGATTTGTTTATGCTGTCACAACAGCTATATGTGGACATTGCATTTTCGTTCACCATCTTTTATCCCTCGAGACAACGAAATGCAGCAGTAAACACACGTGCAATCTCTGTACTTCTGACACGAAGAGGCACTTGTCATATTTCGCACTGGAAGATAACGCCCACCACCATAGTGTATTTCGACTGGCGAAACAAATGGCGAGTGTCAGCCGGGGCTTGGGCCTTCCACCTACTCATGCGCTTTTGGGTCTTCCGTCGCTGCCTCCGCACAGGTGCGATGTTTTTCGGGATGCGATGGATCAAGAGGAGGAGTCCGTTCGCGAGCTGTGTGTGTCAACATTTATTGAAAACAGAACGGGCGAATGTGCTGGCTGTGTCGAATGCACCGACGCTCGTGACGTCCATATATGTTTAGCTTGAAAGGCGCAGCATGTGAAGAATCGCACAGCTGCTTTATGCAAGATCGAACAGAGAAAACAAATTGGCGGCTGTTCTGCAATCAGATGGGCGATTGCGTGTTGACAAGGGGAAAAGAAAAGCAAAAGTAATTTATCTTGTTTGAAAGGAAACAAAGAAAAAAAACAATATTAGCAGACATTGTGGGAACTGGCGACATTCATTGTGACTATAGTGCTGAAATGAAAAAAAAGGACGTCAACCATGCGAGCGATGACTGGACACTGTTGACGAGTGCATTGGACTGTCGATACTCCAGGCCATGTCATCATCCGCAACCCACGTGCTTTGTTGAACAGCTTTTCTCACCTGCCATACTAGCTTCGCAGGTAAAGTGTCGCGTTGTTAAGAACGTGGACGCGGGTATGATTGCCAGTCTTAGCGACCGCGTTTTGGCGGCGGTGAAATGCCAGGAACGTGCAAGTGTACTTACATCAAAAGTGCACAGCACAAAAGGAATCCCAGATAGTAAATGTTATTTCGGAGCCCCCTCCTCTCCCCCCCTCCCCACCTCACGCTCTACGACGTGCCTCATAATGATTATGCCGCATCGTCGCGATGAAAAAAATTGTGGCTGTCGAAGTAATAGCGGTGCTTATAGTTATTGTGGGTGAAACCCAAATAAACAGTTCCTCTAACGTTGCCCCGCCGGGGTGGTCTAGTGGCTAAGGTACTCGGCTGCTGACCCGCAGGACGTGGGTTTGAATCCCAGCTGCGGCGGCTGATTTTCCGATGGAGGCGGAAATGTTGTAGGCCCGTGTGCTCAGATTTGGGTGCACGTTAAAGAACCCCAGGTGGTCGGAATTTCCGGAGCCCTCCACTATGGCGTCTCTCATAATCAAATGGTGGTTTTGGGACGTTAAACCTCACATATTTATCAGTTCCTCTAACGGTTGAAAACATCGGTGTTTACTGCATAACACGTAGTTGCACTCGCCAGAACTATTGCGAGCGCAAATGATGCCGGAAGGTTGCCGCCACATGATTAGATAAATGTAACGTGAAATGTAATCGCGGAATTGCATCAAAACAGGGACTACTATTGGATTTCTTGTTTCTTTAGAGCGATTTCACTGAAATCGGAAGAGAAGCTCTCACACTTTTCCAGCTTGAAAACTGCAAAGCTGGACAAGAGAATGCACCGAACGACACGGTGCTGGTGGAAACGTGCCAGGCACGCTCCGGACGCCGTTGTTTGAAGAAACTAAAAGGAAAAAATGTGAGAGCGTTAATATACAGATTACTTCTCAAAAAGAAAGATAAGTAATGCTACGAAACGTTGTATAAGTGTTCGCGAGCTGCCTCGTTTCGCACGTGTCGTTCCCTCTTCAAGATCCACATTATTTGTTGCCATCGAAACGGCGTCCTCAACACATCGGACATAACGGGCAATATGTCATGCCAGCTTCCTCTATGGTAGGGCTTTCATTTCGTTTTAATGGGCAGCCTTCTGACGTCAAAGAGCGAGAGAAACACGGTCTGCATGGTGAGCCGGCGGAAATCGAGTTGAGGGTAAGCACCATTTCACTGTATTTTGATATCTCTACGCTCTGAATAACTTTGCTCTGCGTGTCCCTATCGCTGCCGTTTTTGCGGCACTTATCTCTTATGCCATGAATGTAGGCAACAAGCTAGAAAAACATGTAAAACTATGAAGTCATAAAAAGTGTTAGAGGGCCCCTTTAAATCCAAATAAACACAGATAGACACGTGGCAGTATTGTGGTTTCGGCGCGTGAAACAACAGAAATTATTGTCAAGCAGCTTCTCTGGCCCACCGTGGTGGTCTAGTGGCTAAGGTACTCGGCAGCTAACCCGCAGGTTGCGGGTTCGAATCCCGGCTACAATGGCTGCGTTTCCGATGGAGGCAGAAATGTTGTAGGTCCGTGTGCTCAGATTTGGAAGCACGTGAGGGAAAGCGGTGATCGTCAAGATTTTCGTGAGAGCTGGCTGAAATTTAGGAATATTCCATAGGCATAGATTGGATGCTCCACAAAAGGGGCCGTGAGCCTACATCCAGCAGAGTTGTCTCATGGCTGAGTAGGTCATTATTCTTTGCTACACTATAGTGTAGCGAAGAATGTTCTCACTCACTGTTTGTTCAGTTATTAGGTATAAGCTGCCGCGGTGGATTAGTGGTTAAAATGGTTGCTTGCCGACGCAAAAGCCATGGGTTCAATCCTATAGCCGCGGTGGTCTTAGTTCCATAGAGGGTAATTGCTGGAGTTGCATGCACTTTGCGATGTCAGTGCACGTCAAAGAGTACCAGATGGCCGAAGTTTCCGTAGCCCTCCACCACGACGTCTGTCATGGCCTGAGTCGCTTGAAGACGTTAAACTCCGCAAACCGAGAAAGCTTTAATATTGTAACCACAGTCGCAGGTTTGCTTGTTTGACTGGTCCCCGTTGTATACCAGATTTACGAATCGTTTCCTGTCCTCTTCTGTTCTTACCGGTTTGTCGTGGAAAGGTTGACGTTAGCATCACCTAGGCTATGACATTTCTGTATGTTAAGCAGCGTAAAAAACAATCAAAGACAAAAGAACAAAATAAAAATCAACAAGCAAAGAAAAGCATAGAAAGTTGAAACAAATGAGGGAGGCATGACAGCGTTGGCAAAAATGCGCGGAACCGACAGCTTTGTGCCCATATTGAGCATAGCATTATCACTAGTGCCTGTATCAAAAGGGACACTAACGGCAAATATGAAGCCGACGATGATTGTTGAAATACAGGTCCGAAAATCTCGTAGTGTTACTTTCGGGCCAAGGAAATGCCTATTTTGGAATATTATCCATTTTTAGTGGTCCGCACGGCATTAGCGCACTTCAATTTATTCGATTGAATGGGCCTTCTGACGTAGCAGTTGCCTTGACCAATGTTGCCTGCCTTTATGGCATGGCCGGTGACACTATAATAGCAGCAGCAACAATGGCCATCGAAACTCACCCCGATGGATGTCGTTCGTCAGTGAACCGGACAACGCGACATTGGCTCGCGACGCTGGCGCAGAGGCACGGCACTTATAGCCACTTCGATCGAAGGGGTTTTGTTTTGCGGCACCCAGAGAAAAGACACGTCGGTTTCTTTGCAGTGACTTAAGTGGCGGGCACCATTCGGACAACCGGCATTATCACATGTTCGTGGAATTTTGTTGAACTTTGCGTTACAGCCACTTTAGTGAGCTTGCAAAGTACATGGAGTATACGTGATTCCGAAACTACCACTGTGACGCGACTGAAAACGAAGTTTTTGAATTACTCCTGCCGTTCCCCATGGTAACGCCAAGCGGTTATTTTTTGCTTGAATCAAACACAAACAAACAAGCATCATTTCATTGCGAGTGGTTTGATTGGTAGTGATTAATCATACTCAATACTCTTGACGTCATCGGGAGCATTCTAAATTATCGCGCTCGTGGTGCATATGATGTCGTACATTTACCTTGATTGGTCGACCTGTAGAGCACTGCTGTGGATATTGCTGACGTTTTAAACGTTCTCAAACATTGTAATTTGACGTAAATTGTTATTTGTATTTAGTGCCCCCTAATAATAGCAAGCGGAGAGCGAACTGTACGGAACTATTCCTCGGTAACCTTATGAACCATTCATGAGCTTACCGAATGAAGAAAAACCATCGGCACAGCGCAAAAGTTCATCTGTTATTACCAGCTAGACGAATCAGTGGGTTTTCGTGAGATATGGTAATATGTTAATTGAGAAAGTGGGATCGGATGCGGGCCGTGGATTGCGATGGAAGTGCAATGAGAGATATCGGTATACACAACCAAAGAAGAATGAAACGTTTTCGTGCATAGCGTTTTTTTGTATTGAAGGAGCCCCACGTTAGCCCACAGTTCCTCATTACCCAGCCACACAGTAATTGACGGCCACTGATGTTTAATTTTAGAGCATCGAATGCGTTAACCGCAGACTGTAGGTTTTGTGCCTATCTGCGCCAAGTTAGTTTTTCATCCACATTAAGTCATTTCTATTGATGTCACAATTGCTACCCTGCTGTTAGACAAGTAATGGCCCTTGTATATTCCTTAGCTTTATTGTTTGTTATTTTCATTGTTCGTTGGTTTCAAACATGTCGATGTTTTGGCACGCGAAACTCAAGCAAAAATTACTTGCAGTTTGTGCCAGTTGGAATTCTTGAAGCCTTCTGGGAGGTAATATCCGTTAGACGTCTGCGAACTGCTAGCCACGTAAGGGTAGACTTTACAGTACGGTTATAGCGTGGGCTTTAATAAGTATACTGAAGAAACTGTGATGCCTGAGGGATTTGGACAAATTTCGCGAAACATTCGAGTAAAATTTTAGTTAACATTGGTAGCTTGTCTTTTGCTTTCTATTCCTTTATTGCTTCTTTTTTTTGCCCATGAACCACAGACTACCTTGAATAATATTACGAACTGATGAGAAATAATTCGTGAAAAATCTCCTCCTCGAGCTGCCACGGCTCTAACTGGTGGATTATGGTGGCAAACTTGCACGATCTCCACCGGGCACCCGTTACGACTCCCGGCCGGGCTCAGCCGCCTGAAGCCTCGGTGTCGCTTGTTCCTGCCAATACTTTGGAAGGCGGCTCGTGGCGTTTGCGCATATCTCCTTGTGCACAGCAGCCGGTCTGCTGATAACGGAGGCGCGACCGTGGTCTTAGCGGTGTCCCCGAGTGAGTGCGACGAAGGGACGTGACCTCAATGGTGGGCTGCCGTGGAACTGCCCGAGCGTGACTACGAGCCGAGCTCGTGGCTCTTAATGAACGCCGCTCGTGTTTCTTGCCGACTCACGACGCGCTTTGTCGACCGCCAGTGGCGCGCGGCGCTTTTCGAAGGCGTCTACGCGACGCCCGTGTCGCCGATGCCGGAACCGAACTTGGTCAACTCGGCGCTGCACTGCTGCAGTGGCACTTTCGCTTTTTCGTGATCGACACGCACTGGCCTTTCAGCGTTTCATTGGCTCGCTTTCATCTGAATGTTTTCCAATGGATACTCTCTTTCGAAAGACAACATGCTTCTTGCGTCTGCAGATATGCAAAATGTTTTTCGTTTGCCTTTGGCAAGTCTACCGCCAAAGCGTTCACAAACTGCACCAGCTATCGTCACGAACAAAAGTGCTGTCGTGAATAGAGTTTCCTAAAATTAACTAGAGGGGACTCTTGTGCTGTGATCGTTCAGCGACCATGGTAATGGTGGGTAGTACACGGACTTGCCTATTCGTGCTCGTGGGCCTCAAACGCACTTGTGACTTTGTTTATTGCTTTGCTTTGGTTTTGTTGCGAATCAAAGAATGGATGGTTACGCACTTCGTGACTTGATTTAAATTGGTGAGCGTAAAACATTGAGGTAGTGAAGTGCAACTGCTAAAACTTTGCTAATTTTTGTTTCGTGGCAAAGCAGCTAGAAGTCACGCAAAGCCAAACGGAGCCAAACGTATAAAGATTAGGCAAATATGTGTACTATCTATCATTCCCATGCTCGCTGGAGCGCCGTGCGTTGCAGCTCCCTTGGACACTTACGCCAAGCTCTCTTAAGTGTAGTTATAGAAATCTTTATGCTATCGTAGACACTGTCAGATCCCGCCATCTTGTCAAACTTCGTAGTGGTGACATTTAAGCCAACCAAAAGAACCATATAGGGATGTCTGAGCAATTGAAAATTGAAAAATGGTGAAATTCGGCAGTGCCCAGTATATCATACCAGAATTTATCTATGGGGGAGTAAGTGGACAGGCGCTTTATTTTAGTGCGCTTATTTTGGTCGTACAAACACACCGTAATAATTTACGAAGGCACATGGCTCGGCAGTCACTTGCAGCCCTTTTTTTGAATGCGTTTGTCACATGCATATAAGACGCAGAATAGTTCGAGGAAAATAGTGATAGACAAAAAACACAATATTATGTTGCGCTGTCAGTACTATTACGACCTGCATCACTGTCTCTAGGTGTCGCAATGAAGTTTCTTTGACGTATCTCTCACTAGCATTAACCAGTGTCACCATAACACATTTCGCGACGATGGGGATGCTTTGTCAGGTTACAATCAAATATATGGTTAAAATTAGCTAACGATCGAGGTCGTCTATACAGAAAGCTATATGACCGAGAACGCTTCTTGAACAAAACAGCCAGTGCTTAGGACCAGACTATGACAATGCCTTAGCGCTTAGCATATACAGAGAGCTTGTTTTTATGAACAATGCAGAAATTTTATACAATTATATGACAAGCAAGCGGCTGCAATTTTCTCCGTGCAACCCTACATCGAGGCGGAAATACGTTGCCACGGTGAAAGTCACATTCAATTGGGTAATAAAAAAAGTTATGTTTTAATTAGCGGCAGTTGTTTGCATGAAAAGTTGTACACTCGGTGCTAGAGTATATAGCCTAACATTTTTCGAAAGCCGAAAAATTCCAGGTACGTTTAGACACATATAATTGCATTTCAAGAGCGATATCTAAACCGAGTGCACCACGCGCGCATACAAGGCGGCCCGGCTCTCTCTCATCAGACCGGAATTTTCGCTGACGCAGAAGAGACGAACTATGAATCAAGGCGCGTTTTGGCGGTGTCTCGTCGGGAAAAGCGGAAAGCGATCTCACTAGCAACAACCTTGTTTCACGTGCGATGTTTGAGGCTTGTGTTTTTTTTTCGCGGTGTGCGCAAGAAAACCCCAATTTCCGTTCTTTCTTCCGTAAGACCATCAGGGCGGTGACGGTGCTGCTTCTTCTTGCCGACACTGCAAGAGACGAGTGTGCTTTGGGCCTATTCATAGCCTAAAGAAAGGAACACATAAGCACCACACCTTGCAAGCAAAGATTTAAATGGTCCAGTTGTTTATTTTAAACGACTTGCCGTTTTTCCTAAGCTGATTGTGCGGCGGCGTGCCTCAATTTAAGGTTCGTCATTTGGCCACGAGATGTTCTGGTCTGTCGTAACGCAGCGGCCACCTTTCCTGCGGCAAGCCCGCTTTCGGTATCGGGGCCTCGAATAGATGAGTAATATGGCAAATTACGCGTCCTTTTCGGATATGAGCAATAATCGAGTGTGCCATATATAGTGATGGTCTACAACGTTTCCATCTAAACCACTGTCATCCAGTGAGTTGAAGCTCCTTCAACTGCTTAATTAGGTTCTTTATTGCCTTAACGTTTTATTAGAGAGATAAGGAGGTGGTGCAAATATGTCGCCAACAAATCAATACAACAGATCCAGTGTCACACGCGTATTAATATTATGTTAAGTTCGTAAAGTAAGTGAGTCCCTTATCGTGGAGTTGTCGGACAATAAATGTCACTGGAACTGGCTTTTCGACAGGGAGACTTGTCGAAACGTTGGCTCCCGCGACATATTATAAGTGTAGAACCTTTGTCGCCACTTCAAGCCTCCATCCCACCCTTAATGCTTGAGGTTTCCGCAAGACTCAAATTCTGTTCAAACCTATACGTCGACATAAACAATCAATAAACATTATTCAACACTATTAAAAAACCTCCAGGCCTGCGCGGAACGCGTAGCACAGTCACAGCGAAAGCTAGAAGAGCAGCCTTTCAGAGCCTTTTCTAAACACTCTTTGGGTAACTGCTACAAGTACACTGCTGGGTATCCAATATGCCAAAAATGATCGTACATTTTGTGTAGTAGGACAGCATTCACTATGCTATCCTTCGTTCTTCTTTGGAGAAGAGTGGTATTAGCTACACTTGTTAGGAACATTGTGAAATTTTTTTATGCAGTGGCTGACGACGATTAAAAAAATATTCCTGAAGTGGGTATGTGCCACAGTTGATAGGGGATCAAGAGCAAGTTTCCTAGTGGGTTGGAGTATTAGACGACCCACTCATTACGCAATTTGCATTGTGTGACGCCTGGTTGTTCCTTTGATGTTCTATAGGATGTTCCTTTGATGTTCTTTATTACTCATATCAACGCGATTCCTATCCAGACATCAAGCTTGTCTAAGACCAGCTTAGGCCAGGTGTGGCTCAGTGGTAGAATACTGGCCTGGCACGGAGCGGACCCGGGTTTGAATCCCATTGAGTCATTGGTGGTCTTTATTTACTGAGTTTTTTTTTTCGTTCAATACTGGTTACGGACACCGGCAAAGGTGGCAGCGGACAACTACATGGCGCCACATGTGACCCGTCTTCTGATCTCATAACAGCTTTCGCTGTAAAACGATGTGAAGAAGGTACCAAATAAGACAACCGCTGATTGATTGATGTGTGGGGTTTAACGTCCTGAAACCACGATATGATTATGTGAGACCTCGTAGTCGGGGCCTCCAGAAATTTCGACCACCTGGGGTTCTTTAACGTGCCCAAAAATCTGAACACATGGGCCTACAGCATTTTCGCCTCCTTCGAAAATGCTGCCGCCACAGCCGGGATTTGATCCCGCGACCTGCGGTTCAGCAGCTGAGTGCCTTAGCCACTACACCAGCGCGGCTGGGCCCTAATAAGACAATCGCACTACGCGAGTGCTGAAGCTTCACTTCAATTGTTTTTCTTCGAAGCAACAAGTACCTGCTGGCCCTACACCAAACCGTTCTGAGACTTTTCTTGAATATTTACGTGAAAGTCACCAGTCGTACATACAGTCGGCTGCGTAAGCTAGAGACAAGTAGATCTGAGAAAGTGTAGAATTTCTGAGGAAGTTAAGACGGTATTCGGTGATTTGGTGAAACTGCACAGTACATGTCGTTTGTGAAAACATACCTTTAGAATTCAGGTCTGTAGAGCAGACCGGAACTCTAAATTTGAGGCTCCGTGACCAAGCAACGGGAATCTGCAGCTTCTCGTGACTCGTGGAGGTTATTTGATTTGCTGTATGCGTACATTATTAATTAATTAAATAATTAATTTTTAATGCGTAAAAAGCGTGTGTGCTGCAAGCTTTCTCACGTCGTCGAATCAAAATTCGCGCTGTTATTTCTAAAAAAACAAAACAAAACTCCCAGGCTCCTTGACATATGAGCTTTTGCATTTGCAGACAAGGCGGCTCCAGGCAAAATAGACATGAACTCCAGGAGACGGTTACGCCGCGCTTTAGTGTTCTAAGGCGAGTCGGGAGCAGCAGCACAAGCAGCGAGCAGCTCTCAGACTGCCGCGGCTGCAGCTGGGCAGACGGGCGAACAAAATCCGACGCTTTCTCCGTGAGTGGTAGCGCGCCGCGATTCGACATCGAATCCGATTCTCGTTGGTCCCGTATACTATGGTGCCTGCACGACCGCCGATTAGGAGGAGCTGCTAAGAGCCCCCAACAATAACATTCGACGTGCCACGGCCACGTCTCCGTCGGAACGGGGCTAATCTACGATTTCACAGTTTATTGCGGTAACTATGCGTGGTAATTGAGGTAAACTTGAAACAACAACAACAACAACAACAACAACAAAAAACTGGGGAGGGATGAAGCATGTGGAAGGGTGTTCAGCTCCACTAAAGTGAAACCTGGGTATAGGGGCGAAGCATGCAGTGTGCGCTGGAGTTTCCCCACAGCAAAACCGCTGCTAACAGGCAATGAGACAAATAAGGGTCCAACTGAGGTAATTGTACTCACTGCTTTGAGAGAGATTTCTTTGATGAGGCACTAGCGGTACCAAACCTGGAGCCGGTCATCTAGGGAAGGGTGTTTCTACTCCTCTGACGTCATCAGGAAACTGCGTTGGAGTTCAACTTACTCTAAGGCGCTTCTTCTTCGTCTTCTTCCGTGCATGCCCGGTTTCAGATACCCTTGTAGGAATGGGTGTTTCGACTCTGCTAACACCGTCGGCTGGTCTCACTGCTGCCTTCTTTCTTTTTAGTGGACTGGTAGCGAATAAAGCACCGCCACTTTGCAGATAGGTTTGAAGAAGTCGTTTCAAACAGATAACTTTACCGTAGGGAACCACGTTTGTGTCTCTGGTTTTAGATAACTAACTTGAGTGCCTTGGTAAACTTTTTTCGGGGAACGTCGCACCACTGCTAAGCCAAGCATAATGATTTATAGGTAGTAACGAGGAACATTGGCTCATAACAAGCATAGTATGGACAGGTGGCGAGTGGTGGGATTTATCCAATTATCACGCCATTTTTCACGGTCCGTGACGACGACATGACACATGGATCTGTAATGTCGACAATCCGAGACCCTCATCTGCTTCACCCATAAAAAAATGTCAGCTTTGACTGCAGAGCAAAGCAGCAATAGTGAGACCAATGCGTTAGAAAACCAGGAAAACTAAGGCATATTCTTTTACCGGCCAAACTACTTGCCCTAAGCATTCGCTTACTAAATATATTAAAAGTCCAAAAACGGAAATGAAATTTACTCCAAGTCTCAGGTTATCAATTACATGCTCAGGTGGACATCATGTTCAATGAATGCTACAAAAAATATTCACCTAGCTAATGAACTGGATGAAGTAATCTCTTCTCAAAATTTATAGTTAAACTCCTAAAAGAGTTTTCTGCGTGGATTTTTGAAGTGATGAGTAAGCATACATTTTCTTGCGGAAAACTGGCTGCGGGGTCCCTTGAAACAGTGTCGGGTGGAAGCGACACGGTGGCTTTCGTAATCTTTGTTAGCGTCTGGAACGGTCCCACAGAATAAGCGTCCAGCGAGCACCGAAACGTGTTTGGCAATAAAGTTTCTTGAGTTTGAACGTGATAGCACGAAAGAACTCGTTGCGCAGAAATTCTCGTGTCGGTGCCGGTGGCATCGGCAGCGGCTTTTTTGATCGTCGGCGAAAAATCAGCGTTAGCCATGAACGAAAATTCGAGGTATATGCGAAGAAAGAAGGGCGCTGGAGGAAGCTAGTACTTGGGTGTTCATCAAGGTCCACTTTAGTTCTCCACTGAGAAACGAAGGCAGCCTATAGCGATTGGGAGTGTTTGTATGTGCGTGCGTGCGGCCATTGTTATCGCGTTAAACTGTTAAAGGCAATGCCTAAGAGCCCACTATTATTTCCTGATGCGTAAAATTCTCCATAGCATGTTGTGCTAAAGAAGGATTTTGTTTCACGACGATGAAATATTTACACGAAGCCTTCAGTTCAACGTCCCAAACCACTATGTGGTTATGAGAGACACCTTGGTGGAAGGGCTTTGAAAATTTCGACTATCTGGGGTTCCTAGTCGGGCACCTAAATCTAAGTACAAGGACCTGATGCATTCTCGCCTCCATCGAAAATGCAGCTGGCCCGGCCGGGATTGAATCCCGTGACCTTTGGTTGAGCCGTCAAGCAATGTAACCGCAAGTTCATCGGGGCGGGTTTTATAGAAAGTGCTCTACTTTTGAATTCGTTTCGCACTGCCATTAGCAGGCATTGATATGGTTCAGATGTATTCAAACTCTGCAAGCTTGGTTGCTTTTCTAAGTGGATAAGACGCTCTGCGTAGGTAGAAACACTGGGTTAAAAACCCCCCACCCCACAGGTGAATCAGTTGTCTTTTATACATTCACTTTTTTTACAGAGATTCGTATGAAGTGACAGTGGTAGGGATGGACGTCTATAGTGTTCTGGTTCAGTCAGCGTAGAAATGATTGTGTCTTTAATGTTATAGACTTCTTTCTTATTTTTTCTTTCTTTCTTTCTTTCTTTCTTTCTTTCTTTCTTTCTTTCTTTCTTTCTTTCTTTCTTTCTTTCTTTTCTTTCTTTCTTTCTTTCTTTCTGCTGTGTTTTGTGGACAGGTACAGGTCTATATTGCCTCGGCTACTGCATATCAATAAGCTCTGCAGCGAAAAAAAAATAATTATACCTAACGGTACTCAAGAATGAACAATAAGAAAAACAAAACAAATGTACACATAATAGCACACCTAAACAAGTTAAAATATCATGCATATGAACAGTTGTTTCATTTTTTTCCTTTCTTTCTTTCTTTCTTTTTTTCTGGAGGAGGTTCACCAAATGAGAAAGGGAAGAAATTTTTTTTGGTGTTGAGTTTGAAAGAGGTTTCATTTTATTCCTCATCGATTGGTGTTGCAAAAGTAAGACCCTTGCATAAGCGTCATGATAACATTCTTCAGCGCCCCGATGAACGGTATCGTTGTAGACTTGGTTTTGTGCAATACTGTCTCTTGCCCAGACTGGCGCCAGCTGGTTATTGCAAGACGCTGCATTGGGTAAGACCAAGCGTTTGGGAGAATGGTGCTCATGGCACTGAAGAATGTGTGAGTAATTACGCATTCACTGAGTTACAATACCGCATTGCTGCTTGGAGAATGAGGGCGCCAAGGCTCCTTATTCCGGTGTTCGCTCTGCTTATTGTCACTGAGGAAAAAAAAAACAGTTGACTGTGTTGCTCGCTGTGTGCCACGTAACCATCCTTTCGTTATGTCGGCGAATGACAATGACAACTGATTAGCGCTGCTACTCCGTTCGGCAGCAAAGTTGACTAAGGGAGCAGTCTGCACTGGGAACCTTTGATTTGCAGTATTCTGAGCTGTTGTTGGCCACACACCTTCCAGGGAATCCGTAGTCTGACAGGCAGGTAGTACCTATAGCTGTGGAAGAAGACAAGAATGCGTCAGTCGATTACCTCTCTTCTCTTCAGACGGGTTCGCCCGTTGGCATTTGACAAACTAAGAATTGAATGCTTGATGCATCTTATCAAAACAGAAAGCAATCACATTCTAGAAATTACCGTGCCAGAACTACAATGTAATTGCGAGGCGCATCATGTACAAAGTTTGACATTCCGGATTAATTTTGACTACCTGGGCCTCCTTAGCACAGCACGTAGGATCTCTACGCGGTTGTTCTTGCTTTTCACACCAATAGAAATTCAGCAGCTGTGACTTGGATTTCAAGACGTGTTCTCGAGCTTCTCTGCGCGACAGTTACTTGGCAATTTGAAAGGAAATTCAAGGGTACAAGGAATTACCAGTAGCTTACTTTTGTCAAGTGAAATAATTTACGGAAATATTACAGTGCATGCACCATTATTTCGATGCGATGCTTGTCTCGGCCACGAGCTTTCACGCTGCTCATGCTTGAGAGAAGAAGAAAGCTGCTCAATTTGATGGGATCGGTTGCGCATAGTACATATGTATACGCTGCAGATAACTGTCAAATTATTGAACAAAGCTCTGCAGGCACGAGTAGCAGTGGGAACCACCCTATTTTTTTGTACCCTGCGAAGTTCAAACTTTGTGACACACAAGACCTTTGCTATGGAAAAGAACAGATCACAAACATGTCGCTCAAAAAGTTCATTCATAGCTGTGTCATTGAGAAAGTGCGGAACTTACTCATCTCGCAGCACACTTTGTCGTCCTTGCAGCCGAATAAAAACGCCCTGAACATCCAGTTCTTGCATACGTCCCTCGCCTGACAACTGTAGCCTTCTGTCTCGCAGTTTAATATTTCATTTCCTGTATGTGAAGATGAGTTGAGATGCTATAGTCGCATAGGATTCAAGACACATATAACAAAGTTGTGTTTCAGAGAGCAGAAATACATTTTATGGACACGTCACACTCGATTCTGTTTAGTGATGAAGGCAGATCTATACAACATATTATTTGGACGTGCCCATGCTTTCAGACGTTCTCCGTTACAGTGCAGCGACAGCTATGCATATACGGCAACAGATTACTCAAATTCTGCTTCAATCCATGCACAAAACAGAGCTTGCAGCAAATATTTGATATTAGATGGAACGCAAGCATTGTAGGTGATCTTGCAAGTACTTTCAAGATGATACGCCACACTGCTTTTTTTTGCAGGGTGCTGCACAACTTTCAGAGCGACATGGGGGAGGTTTTTTATAAGGACATCCCAGCAGCCTGAACAGCCAAGCCTAGACATAATGCTGAAGTATTCTGGAACACGACTAAATGCACATTGTTTCATTTCGTATGCAACAAGTCACATCCTTTTTTTTTGTTAAGCAGTGTGGTGTTTTATGCATACAATGCAATAACCAAGAAGGGCTCAAGAAGGCCACTCCAGGTGCGACAATGGCATAATCGTTCCTACAATTGAAACATATCTTGTCTGTAAAGGGCCCTAAAGCAGACGCTGTTGAGTGAGTAAAATATACATGTAGCAAATATATTTCAGTGCCTATAGTGGCGGGGGCCAAGAAACCTAGAAATACGCGATGAGAGTCAAGAATACAGTGAAATATGACGATTGTAACACATTGCTCTGCTGCCTTAGCAGACACTTGTGTACAAGGCCCTGAAAGCCTGCGCTCCATAAAGCATAAATAGAACTTTCTTGAGAGAGGACATGCATACTCACAGCCTTTTCGGCTGGGCTAATGGCATTCTTTTCATCTGGTGAAGCCTAACGCGAGCTAATAATTGTTCCACATTCCACTTCTGCCTAGGCCTGCGGTATCGTAACACACACAAAGAAACATGCAACACAACGCCACTTAAAAAGTTTTACACAACTTTATTGTAGAGTAACTTTTCCGCAAAGATTTTAATTTGCTTAACTGCATAAGGAGTACAAGGTTAATTAAGCTGCGTTAGAAGTGCTAAATTTGAGACAATACTTTATATGTGGAAGTTGCTGAGCGTTATAGCAAGCACTTAAAACAGCACTTTTTGGCTTCCTACTTGACAAGTAATGCTTTATTTTTCGGCGTCCTTAGAAAAGCTTGCATAACATATGAAAAAAAAAAGAGCCATCACCACTTTAAGTGCCGTAATTACGGCGCTCTCAAACGGGCCACGTATGAACGAACGGTGCATTTAACCTTGAGTGTGATGCCGCTTTAAAAAGTATCGGGGCAGCAGGGCAGTTGTTGAGTGCGCAATTCAGAGCAGTGATCGTTAGCGAAAGCGCTGCGTATAGTCAGTATAAAGCTGTCCAGTCCGGTCATAAGCGGAGGCCCACCAGGCTAAATGTGCTGTTGCATCATACGCGATATGTTTGAGAGCATTTAAATCTCGGCGTACAACGAGACATGTCATGTAATTTCATCTTTATCAATACTTCACGAATTGTTTTAGGCCAGCACAAAAATGGTTGCATAATAAATAACACGTTAGATATTCCCGTATTAGACGTTTCCTAGAACACTATTAGTACTTACAGAGTAGCTTAATTAATCTGGAGTGGATTAACTATGCAAATGCAAAAAGGATGAAAAACGGCCTGCATGCCCAATGTAATACTTTTGTGGTGCTTCAGCAATATTTTAAGCCTTATCTGTGAATTTAGCTGGAATATATTGTTATACGCATATGTTATACGATAATCCTACCCACGCGGAATCACTCGTACTCAGGATGAGTATACATTTTTTTCCAATCGAACTCACTCTGACTCAAACTCACCACAACATTACTTACTCTGACTTACTCAGACTCATGACTGTATTTGAGTCTGAGTCAGTCTGAGTGAGTCGACTTATTACTTAGTTTTAATATATCGAAATTTTTAGGCCAAGTCTTAAACGGTCTTTAACAGCAGCATCTCGTATAATAGGTGATCCAGTAGGCAGCTTGTCATCTCGTACGTCCTAATAAGAGTCATCAGTAGTTTCAATCTATTAGGACCATTTTATAAGAAGAGATATCTCACGAGATATTGTTAAGAATTCCCGTGAACAGGTTTGGTAGGGAAGGTCAAGGCACCTCACCCTGAGATAAATTACGCCCGTTATACACTCATCTGATCAATAAATACTGAGTTGGCGTATACGAAAGCGAGTAGGTTGAAGTATGGGCGAGTACAGACGAGATTATAAACGGGAGCCGACAAAAGGTTGATAATAATGCTGAACTAGTTATCTCGATAAGCCGGTACAAATATGTGGAGCTCACTCATATTTACTCATGAAGTATACTTTGCGCAGGCGGAAGTACCGGGAACTGCGTGCGTTTGGCGCTGTTCCCGGTACGTTTATCTGCCGGTGCATCTGTCACAAGCGATGCTCACCATCTCCAAATAAATAAAATGTGCAAAACGAAATAAAAGTCGTTCACGGGGTTTCAATGTAGGACGTCTTGCTGGGAAGGAAAGAGTCTTAATCAGGCGGCAACACACTCATACTTGCTGAAAGTGAATATATCCGAGTCGTATGAAAGCTTTGTACTCGCGGTGAAAAACAAAACTTGGAGCACGCTTGAGCTTCCCATGCAAGAGTAGAACGTGATAGCATAATCTACATTTTACATTTTCCTGTGCTGGCCTCTGCTGTTTTGGCAAGATTTTGTTTGGGGCTGCGACAACTGGTGTTACCCGAACGAAGGCCTCCGAGATTAAGAAGTGTTTCACGACATTTCCGCTAGTGTAAGGGCGCATGCCCCACGAAATTGGGACGAAGGCGCTTTAGGGCCCGTTGTTCATCGCCTTCAACCTCATGGAGAGAAAATTTTAAGCGCGTGACTTCGCCATTTCAGGCTATCCTAGAATGTCTATTATTTGTACAACGCCATAATTATTTATAATAAATATAAAAGAAGTGATTCTCCGTCAGGTATCATGGCACTCAATAAAATCCAACCACTACACATTAGACGCCAGATTGCCCGCTTAGCTTTTATGGAATCCCTAATTAAGTGTAAGACTGGATTATCACCCACTCCATTCATTAGTCCGTCCACCACGAGGAAAACACGACACACACATAGCCACAGTTTATCCCCATTCTTTGCCCGAACAAATACCTTTAAGTTTTCATATTTTCCACGCACGGTAGATGACTGAAATAAATTACCAGAAAGAATTTTTAGTGGAAATTTTATGACAGCCCTACACGATCATTTTAGAAACTTTTAATTACTGACGTTCGGGTTTTTAGCAATGTTTCTTGAAGTTGTGCGTGATTTTTTAGTTTTATTTGGATTGGAAACCCTGCTATGTTTGTGCGAAAAGTCGGTTTTACCGTGGCTTGCTTATTTTGTAGTTCCAAGTGAATTCTGCGTTTTGTTGCTTCATTGTTTTTGTTACATTGCATTGCATTGTATGTGCGTGAACATTCTTTTTTTCTGCCCGTCCTGCTTGGACCATTAAATTGGTCTGCAGTATTGTATAAATAAAATAAATAAATAAATAATTCTTCCTTTCGCAAATGGACGAACTACTCACTACGCGTCCGTAAGGTGCCACGCGCACCACGGCCCATTTTATGTTGGTGGGCAATTAGTTTTAAGCTACACAATTGCTGCAGAATTTTACAATGTTTTGACACCTGATGCGATTCTGTGATCATGCCACGCAATATTACATGCATTATGAACCGACTACACGGTAATCTATGTTTTTTCTTTTTTTGACGCTCGCGTGGCTCTGTGGTAGAACACCTGCTTGCCTCGTTGAATTACACATTCTCAACCACACCAAGCATTTTTATTATATATTTATTTGAAGCTATCTTCAATTTTCAATTATAGAATCGCGGCTTTTTATCTCACAACCAATGACGCCTACGCCTACACAGGAATGTTAGCGGAAAAAGTGCTTTGAATCTATCGTGTTAGAGTGTAAAAAAAAATGTAGTTGATCCCTCATCTAGGAACAGGTATAACACGAAAGGGAAACGTGCCTTCACAGAGGAAGTTGAGCGTGTTTTTTGTGCACTGTTTTGCCACAAGGATGAAGGAATGAATGATACAGCAACGAATTGCAAAATCACGAGAAGAACGACAATCAGCTCGAAACTTGCAGCGCACACCTGAAGCAGAAAGCACGCACGAAGGTGCGTGCTTCTGCTTGAAGTGTCCAGGTGTATTTACAGCTGTACAAGTGACAAATAAAATGGCCTGGTGGGTACGTGTCTCAAAAAATGAGTTAGGCTAACAGCGTAAACAAGGGATAAAAAACAAAAAAAGATTGGCAGATCCCACGTACAGTGGGAATCAATTATATGCGAAGCACGAATGAGGAAGGTTGATATGACACCTTAAGATCAGCACGACGTTATGAGGCGGGCTTAAATTATGTCGTACATGACTTCCTTGTCATGATTACCATGTGTGAACGTGTCATTTATTTTTGTATATACACGTCACGTGATTCCAAATTTGGTATATGTGGAGCTAGCGAAATGGCCGCAAGCACCCAATGAGCATAGCATGTAGTCATCGTTTACATGACACGCATGTCATGATTATCACGTTTGGACGTATAATTACCTTCATCGTCTATTCACGTCATGCTATACCAAATTTCGTATATATGGAGCTAGCGAAACAGCCCGAGCGTGCTATGAGTGTAGCATGTGGTCATGTTTTTCATGATACGCACATCATGCTTATTCTGTTTGGACGTGTCATTTATCTTCGGCGTCCATTCACGCCACATAATACCAAAATTGGTATATGCGGAGCTAGCGAAACGGTTGTGAGCATGCTATGAGCGTAACATGAAGTTATGTTTTTTATGACGAGCATGTCATGATTATTAAGTTTGGACATGTCTTTTTTTTGGTTGTCTATTCACGTCACGTAGTAGCAAATTTGGTGTATGTGAAGCTAGCGAAACGGCCGCGAGCGCATCATGAGTGGGGCATGTAGTCAAGTTCATACATGACACGCATCTCATGATTATCATGCTTGTACCAGTCATAAACATCCGTCATTCATTCATGGCCCGTAATACTAAATATGGTATATGTGAAGATAGCGAAACGACCGCGAGCGCACCATGACTTACATGACATGCATGTCATGATTTCGACGTTAGGGCCTGTCACTTATGTTCAACATGCAGTCATGTATTACCATGCCAGTTTTGCAATATGTCATGCGAACAAAACCACCGCAAAACAGCAAGATCATTATATGTAAATTATTACATTTATGACACACATTTCATGATTTTATATTATGACTATTCACTTATACTCGTCATACACTCATGTTATCCCATTTGGTATCAACACCATTACAGAAACGGCCAGGAGAGCTTAAAGTCGTAGGCGGCGGTATAGATAGATAGATAGATAGATAGATAGATAGATAGATAAATAGATAGATAGATACGCTCAAAGTCATCGATGTTCGCTAAGAAATGCTTCACGTTTGAAACAAAACGAAACACGAGGATGGTGACTGACAACTGATTCTTCATGGGAAGAAACCAAAAGTATATGCACATGAACAAAAATAGTGCCAGCGTGAGTGAAAACGAGATGACATTTCAACCAAGTGACGTCAGGAAATGTCACCTTGTGTTCGAGTTTAGTTATTTTTTGTTTGCAAAGGTGCATTTTCTTGGCTTCTTTCAATAACTAATCAGTTGCCCGTCAGAGCACATCTTCGTGTTGTCTCTGCTACGTTCAGTGTTTGCTTTGTTGATTCATTTTTTCTATCATCAGTGAAGCTGTTCAGCAAACGAAAGTGAGGTGACTCCAAATGTTCAACAGTAACCCATCACACAAAATGCAATTAAATCGAAAATGTCTGTTCAAGAAATCGCTTTTGAATTGAGCGTATGCTTCTTTAGGGTTTTACATTTGAACAGTGCGCATATTAGGTTGTGGCTTGCGTCGTCTTGTGTGGCTCACCGCATGCGCTTAGCGTTTTGTGCGCGATCTTAATCGGCATTTGCCGTCTAAGTGATCCCTTCTTCATTTTAAACGGACCAGTCGAGAGTAGTAGGGTTTGCTCAATTTCCGGAGAGAAGGAGAGAATGAGAAAAACGCCCCGCCGATGCCACCCGGTAACAGCATTCTATAGAGACGGTCGCAAGCTACAATAACACTTTGCGCCTATAGGCATCCCTTTATGGCCGTGCCAGTTGGAAATTCCCAGAGGAGATTCTGCACACATTTTAGCGTGATAGCGTTAGAGAGCTCGTTTCGAGAAATTCTGGGGACGGCGTTGGTGTGGTCAGTTGTGAGCAAAAAATCAGAGTCATCCTTGCGTAGAAAATCGAAAATGATGCCAATAAAATAAATAACAAATATATTTAGTTTGACTGATAATTGAACCAAGAGAGAGAGAGAAAGAGGAAAGGCAGGGTAGTTAAGCAAGCTTGGCTCGGTTGGCTGCCCTGCACTTGAGGTGGGGGGATAGCGTGAATAACAAAAACGAAAGTGAGAGAAAAGAGGGAGAGTAAAAAAGAGATGGATACATAGTCAGCTCGAGACTACTCAGCACGGTCCCACGCTGTTCTTTCACAAGCGCTCGTGAAGTCCGGTGGTCCTTAAGAAGCACAAGAGGGCTTTCGTGGCTTTGCGCGTTTGCGAACTGGTATGCCAAGGTCCGAGGATCTTCTTTTCTGTAAGCCGTCGTCAATCCGGCCGACGGAGCTTGGCTTCCATAACACGTCGTTCAGACTGGTATGCTGGACAGTGGCATAAAATGTGCTTAAGCGTCTCCTCGAAGGCACAAAGGTTGCATGCCGAACTGTTTCCCATTCCAAGGAGACAAGAACACGCATTTGTAAATGCCACGCCTAACCTCATGCGACACAGCGAAGTTTCAGCGCGTCGTGGGAGCCCGGTTGGCAAACGAAGTTACAAGTTTGGGTCGATCGAATGAATACAGGCGTGCATTGGAGAAACCCGGCGTATTTCATTGTGGGAGAGTTATACGACGAGCAAGTGATTGTAGTCGCCTTGCAGCGTCCGTTCTCAAGATTGGTATGGGCGTGCGCTGGTTTTGGTCACGAGCTGATATAGCAGCCTCATCCACGCGGTCATTGCCGACAATTCCGCAATGACTCGGCATCCATTGAAATACGATATTGTGACCTTCCTCAAGCGCTTCGTGGTAGTCGGGCCTTATCTGATATACTGATTGTTCGTGTAATCCATGCAGTATAGTGAACCGTAGTGTCCATAAGGCTGGTCTCGAGTCGCAAAAGACGACCTATTGATTAGGTTGCTGCTGAAAAATGTACTTGACCGCATAGAATGAAGAATGTACTTGACTTGATGTCATGGTGTGAGAGAACTTATAGCAATACATTAACAGATCGAACAACCACTGCTTCTGTAGAACTGTTGGAATTCGTACAGTCATCGGTGTAAGCATGTATGCGGTCAAAGTATGTTTGTATAACAGACGCAAAGTCGATTGCTTCAGTGCTAGCGGTGACATGCGTGCCTTCTTATTGATTCCAGGAACCGATAAGCGCACGTCAGGTTTACGGAGACTCCATAACGCAGACGCAGAACGCAGCACAAGTTTGAAACCAGGCAGTAATATGTACTGGTGTTTTGTCACAGTACCGGAGAACGAAGCATTGGGCTTCTGCGCTGTCAAACATGCTATAGGACGTGACGGAAGCCGTGATAAATGCCGAAAATGCGCTCTCAGCGTCTCGACAATGATATACGTTGTGACTGGTGTTTATTGTGCGAAAACAATAGCTGCAACTGTCGATGGGCATCTTGGAAGGCCAAGACATGTCCGAAGTGCTTAGGCATGTACGCTCTGTAGCGCACGGATGTTAGAACCAAGGTCTCCGGCGCAGCGAGCAGGTGCTCTACCTCAGAGCCACGTCATTGCTTGGGAAAATGTAATGTAGTGGGCAGGGTCTCCTCATAACGTATGTAATATTGCGCAGAAGCGTAGAAATCGTGTGAAGTGTCAAAGCATGTGAATTGCAGATCGCCTCTTCTAGAGGAGGTCGGAATGTAGCTGTTCATTGTAATTCATTGGTACCATCGCCGAAGTTGTTCTTAAGCTTGAGTTCACGTTTTGAGCCCACGTTTTGTTTCACGTGAAGATCCCATTTCGATGTGGAATTCAACGAAACTAAATGAGAGTTTTAAGCTGCTGTCGGGTGATTGGGTGCGGCTACTCTTCAGAGACGCGTCTTTGCAAGACACAGGAGGAACCGTCTGCAAGCAGTGGTTCCCAACCAGGCATCCCATGCGTAGCGGTGAAGAAAATGTTCGCGTCCCGGGCTTCAGGTGCACTCTCCGCCATACAAGGACGCAAGGCAACAGCAAACGAATACACAGCTTTATTTTTTTTTTCACTGCATCTGACAAACGAACACCTTGCCACCACGGTGGTGTAGTGGCTAAGGTACTCCGCTGCTTACATGCAGGTCGCGGGATAGAATACAGGCTGCGGCAGCTGCATTTTTCCATGGAGGCGAAAATGATGTAGGTCCGTGTGCTCAGATTTGGGTGCACGTTAAAGAACCCAAGGTGGTAGAAATTTTTTGAGTCCTCCACTACGGCGTCTTTCATAATCATATCGTGGTTTTGTGACGTTAAACTTCACAAATCAATCAATCAATTACAAACGAACAACACCGTTCGTCGATGGCTTGACTATCGGTACGCATAACTGCTTCCGCAGAAGGAATGTCAATAAGAGCAAACGGAGAAGCGTCGAGCATGGCGAACGTGTCGACATGCGCGTTGTGTGCGACTCCAATGGCGCGGGTCGCAGAGCATTCCACGGTGACCGATGCACGTGCTTGAGATGTCGAGAAACGAGGCGTCGTGTATATGATCTAGCCGCTATTTTTGTCTGTTGTTAGAGCTTGCAGTGGCAAAGGCAGTACGATGTCCATGGCCCCCATGACGTCCGACGGGGCCGCTATAATACCCGCTTTAGATAGGAAAACTCTTCACAGACGGTTTTCAAATAGATGCGTTGTACACGGAGGACAGTTGGGAGATTGTTATTCCCACGTCCACTTACGTAACCATAATTTTTTTGGGAGGGAGGGTTGACCAAACCTTATGCTTGTGCATGCGTTTGTATGTATGCATGTAATACACACATGCAAAATCGAATAGTTTTTTAGGAGAGAGAAAGAACTAAATGACCCCCCCCCCCTATCCCACCCCGTCTATGCCAAGGATTTATTCATATATCTAGATTTGACCACTTCAACTAGCGCAAAGACCAGTGAATAAACTCAATTATTGAGATAGAAATGTGATTCTTGTGACAGTTTATGGTACATCGTGAACTTTACAGGAAGCGTGATTTGCTTCACCATGGTGTCACCAAAGAGTCCACAAACAAGACTATGTATACGATTCTCTTTCCTACTCGCAGAATGTTCTTGCAGGCCTCTGCGACAGGACAATTCGCGCTTAAAAAAGTACTCTTCTTCTCCGAATCTAATACTCCTTAAATGGTGAACATTTAATGCTTTTGATCGTAATGGAAGCATTTTTTGCTTTGAAAGCCGTTATGCTGGTGGATAAATATATGCCCGTAACTCTAAAATAACTCTAATTTTAGTCCATATGAATGTATATTCTTTGTAGATATACTGCACAGAGTGGAGATGTGCGTACAAGTCAGAAGCGCCAGTTATTTGTGCGTATGCAAGATGCATTAAAGACGGCAGGCAACGATGAGCGATACTTACGATTTCCAATATTTCCGGATGGATTGTCATTGCCACTGGCCCCTTCTACGTTGTTCCGCAGATGTTCGCTTACCCTCGCTCCGGTGACATGTGGCTCGGAAGTGTGTCCGGCCGATCTTCTCTGCTCATCTGCTTCGAGAAAGTTTCGGAGCCAAATGAGTCGGTTTCCTCCTAAGTCGTGCGTAAACGCGAGATCACATCCCACACAACAGGCTGCACGGCGAGCGTAATGACTGTACACGTCGTTATGAGCATCGAGAACTAAGGGGCGAAGTTAATAAGCCGTACGAGACATCACGGACAATTAGTCCATAGGCTAATTGCACGACGAGGGAGTGCGGTGAACAGATGACGGAAAGCCGTGTTTACGCACACTGTCTACCGGTTTTCATGACTCATAGCTGATAGCATTAGGCATTCGTGCGACATCGGTGGTGATAGACATAGACTCGTGACCATTCTCTTGACTTGCCCTACTCCGCACTGTGCGAGCCTGTTCATGCTGCCATCCGGCGAAGCTCTCATGATTTATAACTTTGTTCGGCTAGACAATCAGCTGCGTGTCTGTGGAAGTAAAGGCTGGTAATAACGAAATACTATTATTTTTGTGCCGTGAAGGCGTTTGAGAATTGTGCACAACAGAGCGCATAGCATGACCACGGGAAAAAAGATGCTGCTTAAAGAAGCTGAAAAAAATACGGCTCCCTTTCGGAAGAGGCACCGAAGTCACGGACTACTTTGCACAACTTCAAATATTTGTGATCACTTTGGCACAGCAACTGCGTTAACTGCGGATTCTTCACGAATTGGTATGATAGAAAGACCATGTTAATTGAATGGTTGGCGCAGTTCCCAACTGTAGTTCAGTTTGGCGTGATTCGCAAGCACGGACAACACATGGTATTCATGATGTTATGCATGTTAATAGAGGCTCTAAAGTTCCATGGTGTTTAAGGTTCTTTTTTACGAAGTGTTATTGTCGATATTTTTATTTTTGAATGCGAAGCATTTCCTAGCGAACTTCGGCGACTTTGAGCGTATCTATCTATCTAGCGGCTTACATTTGGGTTCCCTCGTGGGCACCCCCTTAATTTGGCGTGAACCAAAATTAGCATGGGAGGGTAAGGTGGTTTGACGAATATGATGTGTTGGTCAAGACATGGATAATGTCACAATACCGTCACGTACGTCGTCAAACACTTTTCACCAGACAGTGGCACATACCCACGGGCGGGTATGTGCCGCTGGTATGCGAGTATGTGCCACATGTGATTGACACTTAGTATCTACCCAGGAACGACGAGAACACAGATGGGCAATTTTAACGCGCGAGCGTTAAGAAATACCTGACATTGGTAGCGTCAACCTGATGAATGCAAATAATAAATACCAGAACGTCCCAGCTGGAATCGAACCCAAGCATTCTGCGTGGCAATGAAGCATTTTACCACAGAGCTACTTCAGGTCTCGCTATTCTTGGCGAAACGTCAATAGTGGTTGCAGTGCTGCCTACCTAAATTTATAAACATTACATATCTACATCTTTGATACATCCGTCACATCGGGTTAACGTTAATTGTGGTTGGTTGTCATGCGCTCAAGTTAGTTTATGTATAGCAGTGTCCAGGGCCAGCATCCTCGCGAGAATCAGTGCTTTATATCAGCTTCTGGTGTTGCTAATACGCATGTCTCAATTGTCAACGTTGTGCAAGTGTAAACAACTGGTTACATAAACGCCTGCCACTCTTCCACATATGTCGTGCGTGTAACATTTGTACATATATTTAACGTCATTTCATGACGTGTCACTTAATAAAAATTTGCAACATGGTCACCTTCCCTCCGCATGCTTCGCACAACGTCGATTCTCAAGTACGTGGTATCTGCCAAATTTTCTTGAACAGACCATACTCCTCAAACAGAGAGGAATCAAGAAAGAAGTTTCAAGAAATGCATCATCAGCATAAGCGTTTTGTCCGGGCTTAGAATAGGAATGGTTGCTGGAACATACAGCGCATATATGCCATTTGTACTGAATCCTGGTGTAAGTTTATGATCACAGAAAGCGGTGTTGGTAGATTAAAAAATAAACGCTCTAAAACTAGCTCAAGTGACTTTTTAGAAGCGCTATCATGTCACGGTGGCCTACCTATAGTAGTGCCGAGAGAGTGTTTGATTTGCCAGAGCGACAGTTATCCCACTTTTCGCAACGCCAATGAAGAAGAGATTCAACCGAAAGCTGGGCGCACAGAATTTATCGGCAGAACTTGTGAATTATTCTAACTATTCATACAAGTGGGTTTATCATTGAGGTGTTTTATGGCAGTAGTGCAGGGGTCATGTTGGTTGAGCTATCATGGTAACGGGCGTAATGTTATCGCTACTACTTCTAAATACTTGCATTTTGAGTGACAGCGATGTTTTATCAAAAAACTAAGTTCAAGTGAAGTTACAGAGTTACAGAGATATCTCTTGAAACTTTTTCAACAGCACGTTGAAAGCTACACTGGCGGAGGGGTCATAAGGGGGCCAGAAGCTAAGCCCATGGATACGTTAGTACGTGGCATGATCTTGAACCTTACCTTTTGTTATTTTAAATGCGCAGCTGACTTTTCGTGTGATTACAATCGACTTTTTTTAAGGTCTGAATAGCGTATCAAATGGAGATAGCCGAAATCGAAACTGGAGGTCAGTGGCCTCCGAAGTTGTCAGTAGAATATCTCGGGGGCCAGGTAATTCTCGTGATAATTTGCAAATGGTGCCACCCAGTGACTCCCCCAAAAACATGGCGTGCGTGACGTCACCGTCACTGCGCATGCACAGGCTAGTCTCCTGAAAAATGCCCATTGTGATCTGTGTAGCGCGGTGCGGGCACGTCGTGTAACAGCGTGGTGGCCGCTGTAACTATGCAGCTCACGACGCTCAAATCAGCCAGCGGCCACGTTCCTGTGCCTCGGGGTGGAGGACACATTTGATTTTGGGTATTATAGCATTATTTTTGAGCTAATAATTTTTAGGTGACTTTCAAGTCAAATCGTTAACTGCATGGCACGTGCTGCACTCTAATGTTCGGCTCACATGTTGGCTGAAGCATCGATTATCGATCGGTAGAATTTTGTGACCATGTTCGAAAAAAGTGTTTTAGAGTCCCTGACTCCGAACTTCATGTCTGTAGTCCCTCACGCCCCACAGTCTGCTTTTATAGAGGCATGTCTCACTTTCGTGTGGCACGACTATTGTAGGAGAGGTCTATATATATATATATATATATATATATATATATATATATATATATATATATATATAGGCTTCGCAACTCCAGGATTGCAAGGAGACCCAGCACCTCCACCAGTTATAATATAGAACGGCGACAATCAAAACTGTTATCCGAGACCAGGTAGGAGCGTAGGCCTAGCTATCAAAATCAGCGACAGTCCGGGCCGAGCGTCTCGTGCTTAGCACTGACAATGTGTGTGTCGAGATTTGCATGACCCACTACAATCATCATTACAATATATATATATATATATATATATATATATTGTCACGTAAGAGTGAGGGTTGCCCGAAGACAGGAGACCGGGAGGTTAGTAGAAATAGGAGATCCGTTTATTTGGCGGACTTGCGCCCACTAAAGGAAAACAGACACACCGGCTTAGCGGGAGGCGAACTGCGCGTTCGACGGCCGTCGGGTAACATAAATATCCCACAGGAACGCAAGGCGCGTTCGACGGCCGTCGGGTAACGGAAGTGTCCCACTGGAACGCAAGGTGCGTTCGACGGCCGTCGGGTAACAGAAATGTCCCACTGGAACGCAAGGCGCGTTCACCATCCGAGATACAGTCACCGTAGCGTCTGGCGCTATGTCGTTATCAACGAATGGTCGACGTGCGGGCCATCATCTTCGCAGATGAGACGCGGTGCATCCTGGACCACGATAAGGCCGCGTGCCGGCGGTATCGGCATGCGCAATACTATCCGCAATGCGCCTCGCGGCATTGCTCCCCTCCTCAACGTAAGCATCGACCCGATGCTTTGTTTAAAATAAAACCAAAACAAAAGGACAGCCTGTGCGAAAGTAAATGGCAAACAAGCACTAATCACGCACACATAAACAAAACAAGAGATACAAACAGGGAGCCTCCTTTAGCGCGCATGATAGGGCTTCAAACGGGCGACGTGTACCACTTCTTGTCGTGCGCGGCGTCGTTGGGAGGAACTAGCCCCATCAGGGACCACGAAAACGACCTTAAAACAGCCACTGCAGAGAACGAGGACGCTGAAGACACAGATACTCGAAGCAGTCGCCGCCTCCGAAACCTGCCACCTGAGCTGGGACCGCTACCGAACCCCACGCGACCACGAAAGGACGCTTCCACAGCCACCATGAGTACCCCGCACCTCCACCAGATGTCACGTAAGAGTGAGGGTTGCCCGAAGACAGGAGACCGGGAGGTTAGTAGAAATAGGAGATCCGTTTATTTGGCGGACTTGCGCCCACTAAAGGAAAACAGACACACCGGCTTAGCGGGAGGCGAACTGCGCGTTCGACGGCCGTCGGGTAACATAAATATCCCACAGGAACGCAAGGCGCGTTCGACGGCCGTCGGGTAACGGAAGTGTCCCACTGGAACGCAAGGTGCGTTCGACGGCCGTCGGGTAACAGAAATGTCCCACTGGAACGCAAGGCGCGTTCACCATCCGAGATACAGTCACCGTAGCGTCTGGCGCTATGTCGTTATCAACGAATGGTCGACGTGCGGGCCATCATCTTCGCAGATGAGACGCGGTGCATCCTGGACCACGATAAGGCCGCGTGCCGGCGGTATCGGCATGCGCAATACTATCCGCAATGCGCCTCGCGGCAATATATATATATATCTTGAAATACAACGGTGCAGCTGACGCTTTATTCAAGCAACAGCAAGATGGCGCCGATGATGAAGAGGAACGGGCGAAGACTGATGATGGTTATTGATAGATGAGGAAGATGACGTACAATGAATTCTCACACTAATTTCCCCCATCGACGGAAGCGGCCAGCCTGGCCGCGAATTACGCTGTGGAACGCATACAATAGGGCTTGAGACGCGAAACGTGCACAATCTCTGTCCCGCGGCAGCGTTGGTCAGTGGGGACATGAACAGGTGTGACACGGTAGTTCACCGGTGAGGTCTGTTCGATAACTTTGTAAGGGCCAAGATAGCGCGAGTCAAACTTTTCGCATAAGCCAGGCGTTCGCGCAGGAGTCCACAGAAGTACATTGTCGCCAGGACGGTAGAGAACGACGCGGTGAGTAGCATCGTAACGATGTTTGCGATCTTCTTGGCTAGCTTCGGTGTTTACACGGGCAAGACGACGGCATCGAGCAACGCGGGACAGAAACTGGTCGCAAACGAATGGTGAAGAGTTGACGGGGCCAGAAAAGAATGAAACGTCGAGTGGTGATGTCGGTTGGCGTCCGTATACTAGGAAAAATGGAGAATAGCCTGTGGTTCGTTGAACTGACGTATTATATGCATACGTGACAAAGGGAAGTATGGCATTCCAATTGCGATGGTCCGGTCGGATATACATGGACAGCATGTCACACAGCGTGCGATGAAATCTTTCCGTTAAGCCATTGGTTTGCGGGTGATAGCTAGATGTTGTTTTATGAACTGTTTTTGATGCTTGAAGAACTTCACTGAGCGTGCTTGAAAGAAATGCCTTTCCCCGGTCGCTCAAAAGGACACGAGGGGCTCCATGACGTAGATAAATAGCATTCAAAAAGAAAGTTGCTACTTCCGAAGCACTTCCTGAAGTGATTGAGGCCGTCTCAGCGTACCGGGTCAAGTGATCAACCGCGGTGACGATCCACCTCTTGCCGTCTGATGTAGTTGGGAGGGGCCCGAAGAGGTCAATTCCGACGACAGAGAACGGCTCTGATGGACAAGGAATTGGTTGTAGGGTACCGACTGGAGCAGTAGTGGGCCGCTTTCGGTGTTGGCAAAGTGCGCACGAGGCAATATATTTAGCTACTGTCGTGGAAAGACCTGGCCAGAAGAATCGACTGCGGATGCGCTCGTATGTTTTGTAGTAACCCAAGTGTCCTGACGTCGGGTCGTCGTGGGAAGCGCGCAGAAGTTCAGTGCGTAGCACGCGTGGTACGACGGGAACCCATCGGTGGCCTTCCGGGTGGAAAATGTGTTGATATAGAACATCGTCCTCCAACTTGAATAGTCGGAGTTGTTTCCGGAGCCTGGCATTAGGGGAAGACGAAGCACCGGTAAGCCGACCAATGATGTCAGTGCAATACGAATCGGCTCGCTGGTGAGTAGTAAGTACTGACGGACGGGTGGATGAAGGTGGGGAAGAAATGGATGATATCGACGAGGCGTCCTCCGTATAGCCAATTTGACAAGGGGATGTGACGTGCGCCGAAAACTGCGGCAAAGGGCATCGTGACAAAGCGTCGGCATCTTGATGCTGTCTTCCAGTCTTGTAGATGACGTCAAAGTCATAAGATTGTAATCGGATGATCCAGCGGCCAAGTCGTCCCGACAAGTTTTTGATTGTGGACAACCAGCAAAGAGCATGGTGGTCTGTCACAACAGTAAAATGTCGACCATGTAGGTACGGACGAAATTTTTGGATGGACCAGACAACAGCCAAGCACTCTTGTTCGGTTATCGAGTACCTCTTCTCTGCAGAGGTCAGAGTGCGGCTTGCATACGCGACAACTTTCTCGCGAAAGGCATGGTCGCGCTGCAGGAGTACGGCGCCGATTCCTTGTCCACTCGCATCAGTGTGTAATATCGTAGGTGCCTTGTCATCGAAATAACAAAGCACCGGTGGGGATGTCAGTGTCTGCTTGAGTTCTTGAAATGAGGCTTCGCATTGATCATTCCAATCGAAAGAACCGGTACTAGCAAGGAGCTTGTGTAGAGGAGCGGCAATAGTGGGAAAGTTGTGAATGAAGCGGCGAAAGTACGATGCGAGTCCAAGGAAACTGCGTAGTTCTTTGGAACGGAAGGGCCGCGGAAAGTTGAGGACTGCGGAAATTTTGTCCGGATCGGGCTGGATGCCATCTTTAGTAACGAGATGTCCTAGAACTTTTATAGCTGTGTTACCAAAATGGCACTTCCTTGTGTTTTGTTGAAGTCCAGCGTTGGAGAGACATGTGAGCACTTCATCTAGGCGTTGCAGATGATCATCAAAAGTGGAAGAAAACACGACGATATCATCGAGGTAGCATAGACAAGTTTTCCACTTGAGACCACGAAGAACAGTGTCGATCATCCTTTCAAATGTGGCGGCAGCATTACATAGACCGAATGGCATTACGTTAAACTCGTAAAGACCGTCCGGCGTAGAAAAGGCGGTCTTTTCTTTGTCTGCTTCGTCCATTGGTATTTGCCAATACCCGGACCGAAGGTCAAGGGTGGAGAAGTATTGGGCGCCTTGCAATGAGTCAAGTGCATCATCTATACGGGGCATCGGATATACATCCTTTCGGGTAATCTTGTTGAGCGCGCGGTAATCAACACAAAATCGTACCGATCCATCCTTCTTTTGTACTAACACAACGGGTGATGACCAAGAACTGGTAGAGGGTCGTATGATGTTTCTGTTTAGCATATCGGTCACATTCTCCTCGATGATTTTGCGCTCGGCCAAGGAGACTCGGTAGGGGCGATGGCGTACAACAGTCTGACTTTCAGTGTCGATGCGATGATGCGCAACTGTGGTCTGTCCTAGTGCCGAAGCATTGGCGTCGAAGGAGGCCCGGTGTTTCCTGAGCAAATTCAGCAACGCCTCACGCTGAGATGCAGAAAGGTCAGGATTTATCCCGGGAGCAAAGGAGGAGGAAGTAATAGACTGGGCCTGTTGTGGCTGAGCTGTCAAGGCGTCAAGAGAGACCAAAGATACAGGTTGTGTATCCGCATAACATGACACTGCAGAACCTTGGGGTAGGAGGACGGGCTCTGGGGTAGGGTTCAGGCCAAGGATTATCGCAGCACTGTCTTTGAACCGCACCAGGCTGGAGGGGACTACAACGCCGCGAGCTAGACAGCTGCTGGAAGGGGTGATAAGGACGTCACCATTGGCAATATTCGGAGAAGTGATGGTGATGAGTTGCTCTTGACCCGGGAGCAGTATGGATTCGGAAGCTGTGAAGAAACGCAACGGTTTTTCGTCGACGCGTTCGCTGCAGTGATCGGTCTCGGTCATTTCGACTACACGTTGACGGCAAGAAATTAATGCAGATGCTGATGAGAGAAAGTCCCAACCTAAAATTAGTTCATGAACACATGAAATTAATACAGCGAAGGTGATGTGATGAAGAATACCATCAATGAAGACACGCGCTGTACATTGGGCCGATGGTCTAATTATTGCTCCATTGGCCCCAATCAAAGATGATCCAAGGTAGGGTATCTTCACTTTCCTCAATCGAGAACACAAGTCGGCACGCATAACTGAAATAGTTGCTCCCGTGTCCACCAAAGCCAACACCCGCACACCTTCCACAGTTACCAATAACATGTTTGACGGTCGTTCAGGAGGACTTGGGTCATTTCGCCGCGATGCAGTTTTTTCTCCAAAAACTGCACTGTTTAGTTTTACGATCGCTGGGCAGCCAGTTGAGAGACAGGCCGAAGTGGTGAAACAGAGCGTCGGAGTGGCGAAGGGGAGCGTGGTCGGGATGCACGTGTATTGTTGGTCGCGTTGGAAATGCGCACAGGAGACCGTGATCGGTGGTTGGAAGGACTGTCGGCATAACGGTAGTAACCTCGAGCACATGTGTCATCTCGTTCAAAAGCGGCATAACCACGACGTTCATCTTGCTGCCGACGTCGACAGACCCGGAAAATGTGTCCTCGAATTCCACAGTAGTAGCAAATAGGACGTGGGGCCCGCCAGGAAGAATGGTAGGTAGGGTTCGGTGGACGGGCGACTAGAGGTGCGAGATGTTCGTGATCAGGTACAAGTGGTGGTACTTGAGACGGCGAGGGTTGCATTGCAGTGATCTGTGCATACGAAGTGGGTTGGGGGCATGGTGGAGCACGGTGGGTGCTTTGAAACGCTGACATTTCTTCCCTAATAATTCCACGCAGATCACTAGAGGCGGGTTGAGCGGGAACGTTGTTAGAAGGAGGTAAAGTGTAGGCTTGCAATTCCTCACGAATTATGGCTCGAATAATGGCTCGGAGCTCCATACTGTTTGCCAGGGGGTTCTCAGAGAAGTCGGGTCGTAGGCGGATTGACTGCAAGGTATCAAGCCGCTGGCATACCGAGACGACGTCGGAAACCGTCGAAGGGTTGTGTGCGACGAGGGCGTTGAAAGCGGTAGGTCCGATACCCTTCAGAAGGTGCCGGACACGATCACCTTCTGGCATGGTGTCGTCGATACGGCGGCAAAGTGCAAGCACATCCTCAATATAGGAAGTGTAGGACTCACCGCAATGTTGAACGCGTTCTGCCAGTTTCTTGCGAGCAACTTCTGAACGGACGGTCGGTTCACCGAAAATTCGTCGGAGCTGGTCTTTGAAGGAAGACCAATCGCGGAAGTCGCTCTCATGATTCAGAAACCATGTCTTGGCAACCTGAGAGACGTAAAACTGGACGCGTGCTAATTTCGATGCCTCGTTCCAGTTGCTGTAGACACCTACGCGGTCATAGTTGTCGAGCCAGTCTTCGACATCTTCGCCAGGCAGACCGGAGAAGATTGGAGGCTCCCGAGGGGGGTTGTTGACCGGGCTAGGGTTGGCGGCTGGTGGTTGCGCCGGCGGGTGGTTCGGTTGGGCTTGCTCTTGGGCCATGGGGCTCTGCTGGCGCAAGCGACGTCCCGAACGGAGCTCCAGGAGCTGGCTTTGGATGGAGAGAGGTCGAAGAGATCGGGAAGCACCTTCCACCACTTGAAATACAACGGTGCAGCTGACGCTTTATTCAAGCAACAGCAAGATGGCGCCGATGATGAAGAGGAACGGGCGAAGACTGATGATGGGTATTGATAGATGAGGAAGATGACGTAAAATGAATTCTCACAATATATATAACAACTATAACTAGCCGTTAGATACATACCATTTCAAATAGCCAGAAAAGACGTCAAAATTTTCGAAAACGTAAAACTGAACAAGTCGAAATAGTTTCCCGCAATGATTTTCGAGTGGTTGCGGTGCCCTACTGCTGATCCGCATGTCGCGGGATCGAATCCCGGCCACGGCGTCCACATTTTCGATGGAATCGAAAAACGATTGAGGCCCGCGTGCTTAGATTTAGGTGCCCGTTCAAGGACACCAGATAGTAGAAATTTCCGGAACCCTACACTACGGCGTCTCCCATAATCTAATGTTGGTTTTGGGATCTTACACTCCTGATAATATTATTCTTACCCAGCCGAATATTTAAACACGCGCCAACGTAAAAACTATCATCCGTAAAAGAAAAAAAATGCAGAGCTGCACTATAAGTCGTGGAGGGCTGGATCACGGCAGAGCTGGTGGGCATCTAGCTGGTCTTGCCTTGACTAGCCTTATACCCTCTCACCTGTCTCTTTCTCAATCCTTGCTATACTATACATGACTGTGCTTGCTGCCACAAATAATTTTTTTTTCGCCAAGACCATCTCTGTCTATCTTTATTCTTCCTTCTTTTTTATACTTTCTTCTTTTATTCTTCTCCGTCTTTATCCTTCTTTTTTTCTTTTACTTTTTTGTCTATTTCTGTCCATCTATCTCACGCTTAACTCACTTTCGCGCCAATCAGGATTATTGCATACCACACCGGAGAAAATGGCGGAGGTGTTCTGGGAGTGAAGCAGAAGGCAACGAAAAAGAGAGCGTATGGCAGTACACGATGACGACAATTCTCTTCGACACTCGGCCAACCTTCAGCATATTAGCTCTGCTGCAATGCCGTTGAAATATAAATGCGTATATTGAATGTACTGCACCTGTAGCCAGTAGTTTCAATAGCAAATGCTTCTTGATGTCTTTTTTATAGTCTGTGATTTCGTCGCAATATATACGTTGTGTAAAAAAATGCTCTAAATGTTCCGTAACTGCCAATAGTTATTGTCTTTGTTTTGTCGGCCGAAGGCATGCCTGAGCACCAATTCTTCCTCAGTCTCGGGTAATGGTACTTATGTGTGATGTGACGCAGTGATCATGTGCCATGATCTGGCCTGGTACTTACCCAAACACAAAGTCATAGTTTTCACATTCGCTTAGTGTAAGAGGAGGGAAAGGGTTTAGGCTGTTGGTAGTCAAACTAGCTGTGCACCACAAGAGGCACAACACGCAATTCTGTCATTGTTGAGGTCAAAATTCGGGTGTCTATTTACTCATGTGAGCGGTTTATAACATGTTCAGAACAAAATACAGCTGGAATAGCCTCTTCGGCTATAATAGTGCCTGCGAAGATATGAGCTTAGATGTGTGTGCAGCGTAGAGACGGGAACGATGTGACGGCATCGTTGCCACCCGCGACAAGTTTGGGTGGCGGGCATGCTTACCCAGGTGTGCATCTACGAAACGTGTTGTGCGCCATCCAGAGCATCATCGTCATGAAAGGAACCGTTGATGCTATCATCACGATTATGTCGCTTAACTTCATTAGAAACTTGTTTTCATATTATTTGTGCATAGGTTAGTGTACGATTGATAGCGGGTCTGAAAGTATTTTGCGGCTACTTACATAATTCGGAATTTCCCCCACTGGAACTGGTGCAGCAGGTGATAAGCAGCGCTGCAAATGCAACGCGTCTGCTCATGTCAGTACTGAAGAACATTCTTGCCTTTAAAACAACAACAATATTCGCACTCTGTATGCGACGCAACTCGCAGAACGCTCCTTTGTCGGGGTGTCTTTTGTTTCTCGTTTTTCTGGCATCTCAGCCCACTTGGAGCCTTTCTCGAAAAGCCTATTCGTGCGAAGCCATATGCTAAACGTTGAGCAACGAGTTGAATTAAAGAGCGTTATGACGTGCTTTGTTCACTTCACGACTTTATGATACCTTTGACTGGATTACTGAAACGTGTGCTCAAAAGGTTTGGCACAATGCACACTTCTTATCTTGTGGCGGTGCAACTGCCAATAAAGAAAAATAATGGGGGATGTTTCTAATTTAGGAAACCAGTTTTTTTAAAACCGTGAGTGAGGAGCCATCTTTAGTTGGAAAACAAGTGAAATCTTTAAGTTGATTCTTATTTGAAGCAGAGAGGAGTGGTGGGACCCGCATGAACGTTCAGTTGCGTACTTTTCTGAGACTGCATGGAGCGCCGGTGTGGCTGTGGTACTTTGCCACAGCTAAACTTGCTAGAGTTGTGATTGCCCGTTAAGACGAAGCGTATCACGTACGCTCTACTGGAATTTGCGTATATGAAAACTTTTTCACATTTTCATTGTCCATCCAACTCTTTCATGAGGGTGATGCGATGACTGCTAGTTACTCTGGTGCCTTTCAATATCTCAACTTGCCATCGCGGAGAATGTTGCTTGCCACAGTCTTTTTCATAGGTCATAGTTCCAGAGAAAGTCGGACAATGAGAAAGAAGAGAATATAGGTATGTCCTGTTTAGGAGTTTCACTAAAACGCACGAATGCCTGTCAAAGTGTTATATTCCTTTCTAAACACACGTGAACACCGTGAACACCACTAAATCAACAGAAGAGCTTACATGAGTTTCAATTTCTTGGCCACGGCTATGCTCACTGTCGGCGCTCGTTAGCGCTTGTGAGGGGCTACTTCAGTGCACCACTGCAACATGGTGCCGCCATTTGTTTCAATAAAAAATGAAAAATGAACAATAAGAACATAGGGAAAGGAAACTAAGCTAGTGTTGGCATGAAAGAAGCATGCACGCTGTCGTGGTCTTACGGTTACACCATGAAGTGTGCTGGGTGTCAGCGACTCCATTAATTGATCATGCATCCAGGAAAAATTTGATAAAGTAATTAAATTGCTAAAATTAAACGTCTCCAAACCACAATGTAATTATGAGAGAAATCTTCAGCATTTCACTATTAGGGTTATTTGTTCACCTAGGCAGCGGTAACAGTTGCACGAACCATGGTCGGCAAAAAGATCCGGAGGGGTTCGAATAGACGGCTTCGTTTTAAAACACAATGTATCGGAAGTTAACGACTTACATTATACATACTGTATTGCTCGTTGTTTCATTGAAACTACGTATTGAGTTATAGAGAGTGCAGTTAACTTTTGTGCGACCGGTACTGTATGAAAATGAAGTTCTACCCGCTCAGAGTGAGTTAAGTCATTTTACTGACTCATTTGACAACAGATTGGTAGACCAGTGGTATTGCAGGTAGCTGATTACGATGGACATAAATACGAGAAATAACATGCACATGATGGAAGGGCGTTGCAAGTTCTGCCTGCGTTTCTGCATAGCACCTTACTTCACCAGAACACTATAGTGCAGTCAATTTTCGCCTCTGCCTCCACTTCTCTATTGACGAATCTATGTGCTCTTTGGACTGATGTATCAGCCAATTTTATTTTCCTAAGGCGAAAAAGGAGCGATGACAAAAAACGCAAAGGATGGCTTCACCGGTAATCATCGTTACACTGAACCCTTACTGTTGCATGTCTTGCTGATTACATTCTGCTCACTTCTCAGATAATGTACGATGCGTCGCAGCTGTGGCAGTAGAGAAGGTAGAGGAAAGCTAGGGTTAGAGATAAGTTACCCTTGCGAGAAAAGTTTACGATGAGTTTAGTTTGCACAGTGCAGGCTTGACACAAGACCAGAGACTTTATTCAATCTTCACAGACGTCACACTTTATTTACAAAAGAAGAAACAAAAAAGTGAACAGCATCCACATATAGTGACATGTGGTTCAAACAAGTTTTATCATCGGCAATACATGCCCATGTGCTGGTCATGGTGTGTTTACGACAATCCAAAAGGTGACACACAACACTAGATCACAAATCACAAACGCAGATATTACGGCAAAGTTTTGTTATTAGTTCACCTGAATTCGCATTTGCTGAACAACAGAAAAGAAATAGAACATCGCAATAATCCAGCTGTCACTTGCTTTCCGCGAGTTTGCTTGGTTTCTTGTTCTGGGCAACTACTTCACAAACTACCATAACAGCTGAGAGCTGTGACACGATTTTTGATATAAAATAGAGAATATAGGCTCGCTTTCTGTTTATGTACACTTGCGCACTGGCACACACTTACACACACATTTGCACATATATTTTCAATTACGTGCGCACTGACTCTGTGATGGACATGATCTAGTCAACACTAATATAATGTGGAGAAAGTAAAACTGACGTTTTAGGTCAATTCTTGCCGGAACATTTTTTATGTGTTTAGCACACGGAACGTATACATGAGGGTGCCGCCAAAAAAATCGCACATGACAAAGTGACTGTAACAGGCAAAATAACTTTGAATAGTGGATTTCGCACGGGCGCCAAATCCACATAAAAGCTCAAAGAGACAGTGAGGATTGCCATCTTGCCATTTTTTGTCGCTTTGCCACAATGCTTTTAAGGCGCTCATTTCTTCTCGAGTGAACACATAGTGTCGTGTCGTGCGTTTGCTTCATTTTTGGAGAAGTCCACATGCGAAAAAGCGTCGAGAGCTTTTTGCAGCTCAGTGCATTGTATGAGCTCACTTCACCATACATAGACTGTGTGAGTCGCGCGGCCTTTTGTTTTTTTCTGCTCACAAAAAAACTTGCTCTATGAGGTGTCCAACCCCTATTTTTGAAGCATCTATGCCAGGTCTAGAAACGGAATGACTGTGCAGACAATTGAAGTGATGATGGGTACACCTAGTAACAGCGGGTACGATTAACAGAATGTGTGTAATGCCCGTCGGAATCATGTATCTCTCATTGACGCAGAACGCAATGTCTCGTTTCGAAAATGCCCATTTAGAAAATGACCTATTCCTAACAGTATTTTTTATTACCGCAGTACTGTAACTGTAATTTGTGAAAATACGAATTTCTCAGCACTTGCTTTGGTACATCTACAAAGATCTGTGTGTGCTGACGTAGCCTTATCGTTACCATGCCGACGAATACGCATAAAAAAAGGAGTTCGTGGCATTAGCTAAAACATTACGGAAATGAGCCACTTGGGAGACAGGTGCAGGGTCGCAAGCGAAGCGCCTCACAACCAACGATGTAACAAAACCTCTGCGTTGAGAGATTATGTGCTTAAAAGCTCAAAAACCTAACCTGAACCCACGCTGGTGGATGGAAAAAAGAAGGAAAGAAAGGTTAACAAAAATCAGCGATCAGCATTTCACTTAAGGCTTTCAAACAACGCTTTTCACGTTAGACTTGAAAATAACAAACTAAAATCTCTCATCATGCTGTTTTCTCACCGATGAGGACAACACTGAGACTATACTCTTCCTGGGAGTATAGTTTCAGTGGGGACTACAGTGAGACTGCATTACTAATTGTCGACGCACGCATCGGCTATATCGAAAAGAACATTTTAGAATGATAGTTCTTTTTTTATAAAAAAAAGGTAATGTTTTACTCTTTTCAATGGACGATAGGGGATCAGATTTTGTCGTCCACTACACTTATGCTTGTGTATTCCAATCGGTGGCGCACACCGCCACTCAGCGGAAAGACAAGCGTCGCAAAAGGCCCACGCCAGAAGCGGACAGCGGGACGGAATTATCGCGGCCGCAGTAAACGAATTGAGCGGTACACGACAGTTCATCAGTCAGGTTGCTTCGTTTCTCAACGGAGCTGAACGCCCGCGTAATATACCACAAACACAGCGAGAGTTACTTGGCTGGATTTGAGCGCATGAAGAGTGAGCGTAGCGGTGTCACAAAATGAAAATCTCACATCGGGCTGCACGCAAGTGTCTAAGCATCGTTTCGCCCAGAATCAACGCTACTGCTGTTGCTGAAACTTGGACATGATTTCTACCCAAAAGGCTTCTGTGAACGGACGCATGAGACCGTTGAACACTCGCCCGCGAAATTGATCATTTATTACTGCATCGTATAAACTGCATTTAATGTCGTGTATTTCACATGTGCAGCGATGGGCCTCAAGTGATTCATATTTCCTTTAATTCACTGATCTCTTGCTAAGCATAGGAGTGTAAAACATTATCCCGATAATATTATAAGTAAACAACCAGGTACGCATGTGAACTTGCATAAAGATGTACTTCTTTTTGAAAAACCTCGTGTGTGTCGTGTGCTTTGTATTGATAAATTTTTGTTATGATATACATAAATCCTGTATGAATATTTCTATTGCCACAATCACATCCAGGTTTCGGCACGTAAAACCCCAGAATTTAACCCATGTTATATTATGTTACAGAGCCACCTTACTGCATAAAAAATGAGACCCTTGATGTTGTTCTTTTGTGAAATTGGTACAACAACCTCACCATTACGGCTATAATATGATTGCATGTGATGACGACCCAAAGCTACATTTACGGCGAGAAGGAGCGCAGTTGAAAACTCCGTAATAAATCTCATCGTTTGGCGCGCACAGAACTATCTGATAAAAGATTTCGGCAGTGATAGCGACTAAAATTTATTTATTGCACTTTTATTATCTTGTGCTGCAGCTGACATCACTTTTCTTTTCCTCTACGAAAAAACAATACAATACAGTTAATATTTCTTTGTCCCCATCAATGATTCGATCGTACTTACCACCTGAACTTCGCCGTCAGACAACTGAGAATTCTTTACGCACCCGTAATCGTGTAACACACTCGGCGTGTTTGTGTCTTTACACATACGGACATCCGATAGCTAGTCACCAACACGAAGAATAATTAGGTAACAATAACTAAATTGGAAACGTTGCCGGCCAAATGAAAGCTCTGCAACCTAGAAACAATTAGTAGAGGCAAATAGTCCTGATTTACTTTTAGTTAACAGGCTGAAAACAGCAGCGGTAAACAAAGCCGTCAAGTATGCGAAACAAAAGTGGTCATTTTGTCATGCACAAGGGAATGGTGGTGTGTTAGCACTTGCGTTGCAAATTGTAGCCAAATTGCAAATACTTCAAGATGTCACAGAAGCCACTGTATTTGAGGGAGTTTATTGACACAACCTGTCAGTTTATTGAATGTTCAGGCGCTCAGTTTCAAGTAGGACTACGCTTCCTGCGGTTGAGTTATGGTAACAGCTGGAAGTTATTCGTTCTTGCGTGAGCACCGCAACAGAATGCACAGTCGGTTTAAGCATACCTTTTTCTTTCTAAATAGTTACTAAAAATATCTTTTTATACGAAAGGTAGTTTATGCATATGACCGTACAGTGTCTAGTCAGGAATTTTAATTTATCAAATGCAATATCAAGAGCTTAGGAATCGAATAATTGAATTGTCTATCAGTCAGACTCGTCATATTACCGTTAATTTTACCTAAAACGATAGCGGACATTTCTGTACTCAATTTTGCGGATGCCAATTAGATGCAGCCCATGAGTGTGGCAAAAGCTATGTATCCAAGAGGGAAAGCATGGTACTCGCACAACACGGTATATGGACGTGATATCACGAGGCCTGCATGACTATACCTCACCCGGCGTCTCTCACAACGCCTGCGTATTGTGAGCTTGTATCACAATGTACATATTTTTCAATCCGTATACATTCTGTGCTTTCAGTAATGTGGGATCTGTGCTTTCACCGGAATAAGTGGAAGCCAGACATCGTCTGAAGCGTAAATGCCGAAGCAATAAATGCCTGCCCATATGCGCAACAATGACGCCCTCTAGCAGCATTTTCTGGCGGCTAAAAAAAAAACAAAAAACAAAACATGCAGTGTGTTTGTCGGGAATTGCCAAACCAACGCTGGTGTCACGAGTACTGCTAAGACATGGGCCCTTTGCCGCTACCGGCACTACGATAGTGCAAAAGGCTAGTAATGGGTGTGGTATCTCGATCCCAGCGCTGTTATCCCAAGCTGACCTCTCATTAGGCAAGGTACGATTTGATGATGACGCACTTCTAGTACACCTTACACAGCACAACGTAACGATCAAAGTTTATAATTTAACAGGAACGAAACATTGCCAACAAACATATATACCACAAATAACAAACACACTCATTGATGGTACAGAGAGATTCGTCTTCACGAAAGCGGCCCAAGCGGATAGCACGCGATATGCTTTTACAAGAAATTCAGCAAATACGTGGCCCTCCTTCGTCACCTGCTGAAGGTCATTCCGTTACGCTGAGCTCATTTAAGTGCACGAGCCTAAACAACACTGCACCATTAAAATCCTATGGGGTGGCTGAATAATATATAATAATACACTAAAATGTTGCAAAGGATCTGAACTAAATACTTAGAAATAACGTTTCTAGATGTTCTTTTATGATGGCTACGACGAATGAACGTGCTTGTTTTCCAACTTCAAATAGCTTTTTGGGCGTAAATATAACGACAGACATCGACAGCATTTAGGATTCTTGAAAAACACACAATGTTTCTTGGCCATGCATAATACATGAGCGCTCTCCTTCCGATCCGGAAATGTTATCAGAGAACGCAGTGCCAAGTCACGATGTGAATTTACTGCTGTATGTTGTGGTGGAGAAACTGCCAGCAACAAAGTAGAATAAAAGAATATACATCACCCATCAGATGTGTGTGGTTATAAACAAACACTGTTCGGCTGACAGGTAGTTGTTTTAGGTAGCACTATGAGGTCTAAGCAAAATGCTGCCATAAACTTCAAGCCTCAAACCCCTGTCATGAATGCGATTTGGTGTTTGTACTGACCGTTACCGCCCATCTAAATGTGAGCTATACGATTCAGGTGCAAATAGTGTATGCGTGGAAGTGACCTGACAAGAGAAGAAGCACAATTGCATCAGAAGTTAGATTATGTCGCTTATACTGAGAAGTATCAAAGGCCAAGGACACTCTATGGTAAAAGCCCTCTTACACGTTTCATAGTATATTATGATGCTACATCACTGAGACTGAACTGGGCTCGTGTAGCTAAGTAATGATACATTAGGCTGGTCGTTTTCTATTGTTCCTGAGCGCCCTGACCATGTGCATCAAATTCCGCTGGTCAAAACCCACAGCTCTGGACACATTTGACTGGTTCTTTGACGACACTACCCTGCAGCTGACAGCACTCTAAGGCGCTTTCATGTTGGACCTCGAAGCGTGACTTCATGACCTTGGTGACCTTGGTGACCACGGGGAGTTCCGCTCACTTGGCTTCAGCCGCTTCCGTTATTGAAGTTGCGTCAGCCATGGCTGCACGAACGGCGATTTTGCAATGGTTCCTCGGCGCCTGCTTGCGTGTTTTTTTTTTTTGCGAGAGAAAGCACATTGCCACGTTCACTCTTTTGGCCTCCGAATACTCTAGCAGGCAGCTGCGCTAAACATATATTTCACAGTGACATTGACATAGAGTGACATAGAATTCTAGTCACTGTAGCTGCACGTCTGGCCCGAGCACGATTTCTCTGGCTCGGATCAACAGCGAAATTTGCCACATTGCAGTGAAATTCTGAGCGTGGCGGCGACCAGCTGAATGTACCACAAATCTTGTACGGGACTGGAACTACCTCAGTGAGGGCTCTTTCCATGCACACCATGTTCCCTGATTAGACATGTAAGCATCATACTACTACATTTATCCTCATCTTTCTTTATTTTATTGAAATATTACTTGTCATGTTGCACTGATCGCAAAAGGGTTCGTAAGCGTTGGTTTTCATCTTTCATGGCACAACCCAAGACGTCCCGTTGCAAAAGAAGGGAAGGATTACGGGAAATCAGAACGCAAAAAAAAGGACAAATACTAATGGGTTGGTTCACCACTGACACACTGCTGATTAAATGACATTGACGCTAAGTAAAACAGGGCAGTCTCTTAAACTCGAAGGCTTTTGCAAGAGACGGTGAAGTTTAAGCAGGTTTAAAGGTTTACTGTACCATACACATCCACATGAGATGATGTATTGGTATTTCTTTGTTCTGTTTTTTTGCCTGGACCATTCTTGCATATGAGGTATACGATGTTCTTTCCTTTAGTTGAGTAACGAATTTAACTTTTTTTCTTTGCTTCACAGTGCTGAAACAATACGTATACCTGAAATGACGATCCAGGGCGCATGCCCAGCAACCATAAGGAGGGAACCTTAAGCTGTTTTTTTTCCCTCTGTGAGCTTTGTGTCTGCCAGGAAGAGTGCAGAGATTTTGTAAGTGGCCCTACCTTCCAAAGAATGACTTTAAAGAGACCCTGTACTCCTAACAAATGATTAGCTGGCGATCTGGACGATCTGCGTAAAACTGCGCAAATGACTAGGAAACAGTCCCCCCCCCCCCCCCCAAAAAAAATACAGGCATACGGGCGGATTAGGCAATGCACGGCCGCCGGTTGGACTCAATACATTTCTGCCCTTCAAAAAAATAACAGCGAAACTTTCCCGAGGCAAGGCGAACTTAAGTCGATAGGAAGATTGCTGTCCACAGCCAGGTAGTTCTCTGTTTTTTTTTGTTGTTGTGAAAGAAGCCCATAGTACTATAAAGCTTTGGCTTTGCTGAAAAACATGCAAAATAGGAAATGAGGAGAAAAAAAAAGAAGATGAGAGTGTGACATTTATACCTGCATGAAATGCCCGTATTTCTTACTACTTCCGTAAGGTTGTTTCCCTCGCAGGTGCTTAACTTATTTCGTGAAACAACAACAACAATGAAAACAATAACAAGAAAACTTTCTTACCAGTCGAACCTTGCGACGTATAAATATTTGCGGAGGAGGAATTCATCACTTGGGACTCAGCATGAAAGTCTTATGAGTATATCACATGAAACATAAACAAAAAATAGTTGGCCTGCACAACGCAGCATAAATAAGCAAACTACAGGCTTGCAGTGTACAGTGAATTTTTTTGGAATTCATCTCTAAGATTACGAAGAGAAACACAATCACTATTCAAGTATATTGTTCCTACAGTGTTGCCCCGTCGACACGCGCTCTACAAATCACAAAGTGAATGGGAGAAAAAAAAAACGCCCTCACGGAAGGTACACTCATTATGAAACGTTTAAACCTTACGGTCGTGCTGGTCCTTCACGAAATGCAATAACGATACTTTGACTACCGAACTTAGAAGTTAAAGTGTCCGTATCGCGTGGAACTTGCTGGATACTGCTGGGCATAACTGCAGTCACGGAAAAAAATAGAAAGTGGAATGAAGGTTCCCGTTCAAACCGAAGTAAAAATTCGGTTTGAAATTAAAATAAATGTGTACTTCAGGACACGCCCTTAATCAACTGACTTCATTTATCGAATAAGAAAGGATATGCACAGTACAAGAAAAACAAGAATAGAGACAACTTCCCCATAGTTCACACGAGAGCTGAGTGCTCTTGCTTAGTTATTTGTGAAGTGGCCTTCATTGCGTTTTCAAAGCAATGTTACCTATTGTATAAATAAGCGCATGTAATCTACACGGCACTTTCTGTTAGAAACACAGTGTTTTTAGTACGAATATGGGCCCAGTGGATGCAGCTCCCAAGACTTTCGGCCACTCTAGGATGCTTGCAGATACCTCACATCTTCTGGGCTAGACAAAACATGAAAGAGATCATACTGTTACGCACGAGTATGTGCCCAGTGCGCGCATCATTGCAGGGACGATCACAAACGTCTAGTAACAACGATACACTTAGTGTGTACATACAGTTAACAACTGATAGTGTGACAAACGTGTGGCAGATGCGTTCTGGAACTGGCACGTTTGCTCTGTGGCTATAGTGGTGACTCACGTGGGTGAGGAAGCGGACATTACAGCCGTGAGATGTACACCGACAAAGTCACTACGGCAGAGACGTGCGGTGCAATGAGCGGGTGAAGTGCGAAGAAGCAGTGGTGCCCCGCGTGAATGTCCCGACAGTGCGGCTAGGAGAAGGCTGTGACCAGGATTCTAGGGCGACTCGGTGTTATCCGGGGGTGCGTCGTCGAGCACGGTGAGCATGTGGATCTGTTTGATGAGTGACGAGACGCCTCCCTCTTTGAGGCGGCATCGACACAGGATGCGCTTAAAGGCCAGCCGAAAGTCCTTGCTGACAAGCACGTAGATGAGCGGGTTGATGGCCGAGTTGCAGTATCCGAGCCAGAAGAAGACCGAGAACAGCAGGTTGGGGATGCAGTGCTCGCAGAATGCACGCACCAGGTACACTGTGAAGAAGGGCAGCCAGCAGCATATAAAGCCACCCACTATGGTGCCCACGGTCTTGGTGGCTTTGGCCTCAGTGCGGAATCTCTTGGCCTGCCACCGTTGACTGCGTTTGCTCGAGCGCGAGCCCTTTCCGCCACCGCTAGACGTGGAAGTGCCGTTGCGTCCACTGTTGCGGGCGCTGCCCCTGTTCGACTTGAACGAGGGCGGCGCCGAGCGTGTGGTCCGCTGGTCACTTTGCTGACGTGCTTTGCTGGCTGACGACCGGGCACTGGCTGACGGCTCGTCGCGCGACTTCTTGAGTCCTGGCCGACGACGACCGGTGACGATGCCATCGATGCAGGTCTCAGCACCGAGGTGCTCGCTACCTCGCTTGGCGTTCATAGCGGAATCGTTACCGCGATGTACGCGTAGTGTGAGCCTCTGGTCCGTTGTGCGTCCCTTGATTTTTCCTGACTTCGTGGTTATGAAGCCTCGCTCAAGGGCGCGCCCAGTCTGGATGGCTGCACGGTATATGCGGTAGTTGAAAAACAGCATAAACAACATCGGTATGTAGAAAGAGCCCAAGGCCGAATAAATGACGTAGCCCTTGTTGTTGATCAGCACACATTGTGCGGACTTGCAGAGCGGCAACGGGCCATCGGCAGCGATGCTCGTATTGTGCAAGGTCTCATTGGACCCGAGGTAAGGCACGCTGTTTTGAGACCCGCCGTCGTTCCACCCAACGAGCGGCGGGAAGCAGATGACAAAGGCGATCACCCACACCGCCACGATGAGCAGCTTGGCGCGGCGCGACGACATGAGGCTCCGGTAGCGAACCGGCCGCGTGATGGCCAAATAGCGGTCTACGCTGATGGCGCACAGATTCAGGATGGATGATGTGCAGAGCCACACGTCCACAGCAAGCCATATCTGGCACCAGGTGTGACCGAAGATCCACACCTCGAGCACCTCCAACACAATCGAGTATGGCAGCACGGTGAGCCCAACCGACAGGTCAGCCACAGCCAATGACACCACGAAGTAGTTGGTGACAGTGCGCAGCTTCGTTGAGGCCAGCACGGCGACAATGACCAGCAGGTTGCCGAAGATGACCAGCGCATTGATGGAGCCCAGCACGAAGAACAGGGCCACAGTGACAGGCTCGTGGAGCTTCTCTGGCGGCACGCGGGACAGGCACGTCTCGTTCATGCTGCTACCGGGCTGCCGCCACGGTACTCGGGGCTACCTTGCGCCGCACCACGCTCGCGGCCGCCAAGCCTCATCCTGTGGAGCGGCCCCCGGCCACATGGCGTGCCTGCAAGAACACAAAAGCATGTCATTGAGTTCGCACTTGTGCGCTCGCTTCAGCTCTAATTGTTTATCAACAGAGACCTTTCTTGATGGCCAGTTTCTCGCTCAATGGCGATTGATATGATGTTGATGCACCATTGCATTTGGAGAAAAAATGGCACTCTTTTGTTTCCTTCATCGGGATGAGTTGTGTTAAGATGTAATTTGCTTTATTGGGCCTTCAAAAGAAGCTGATTTTGGCAAGCTATAATGACTGAAAAGTCTGAATAGGCATTGACAATCACTGTGACTCATTCCAGCCAACTAACGTTGGTGATTCTAACTGGAATGTTGTACAGTAAAAAGTCGGTTCGATTTCGGAGGATAAAACTAAATTGAGAACTAATGATTCGAATAGTGAAGTGTCGGGAAATCAGCTGTGTTGTAGCAGACAATAAATACAACAGCGGAATAATAAAGCTTTTAATACGGCAAAGTGTCGAAAAAATATGAAAAAAGTATAACACCCATAAAGAACAGCATAAAAACATACGTTTTTTGTCTTACTACAAATGATAAGCGAATGCTGCGGAACTGAGCAAGGGGAAAGGAACAATTGACAGAGCACATAACTTGTTGTACAAAAAAAAGTTATACACCATAAAGTTGACGAAGCGATAACCTATATAAAAACGACCTTATGAAGACCTTCCAAATAGCTTGTGAATGGCTACGCCTTCAAACGACACGTGAAAGCTTTATCACGTAGCTATAGCTCAACGAGGACCTTTGAACGTATGCGCAGTGTCTAACGGCAGCTGAGCTAGTCAAACTGCGTGGAACCTCGTGGCTTGAACTTTTTTCGAGTAATAACATGTATATTACAATTGGTAAATTCTTAATTTTTTGTAATTTATTTTTTTCAAATTCGGTAAGTTTTTGAATATCTCTTTCTTCAACATGTAAAATTATGTTTACACTGTGTGCAATATAGGCAATTCATTCTTGCGCTCACTCTATTGATGCATAATGTGTAATTTACCTAATGTGTTGAATTGCTGTATGTTCATGCTTTATCACTTTTATATTACCGTGTGTTTGGAATTGTGAAGAAAATTAATTTTGTTGCTTGTTGATTGTAATTTACATATACTCTATCACATAAGTTAGCGACCATCGTAATTACTCTTGCCGATATTGTTCATGTTTATTGATGTTTTCAATCCTACTTGGGCTGCAGAAGGGCCGGCAGTATTTGTAGATATATAAAAATGAAATGACACTGCATGAGTTTCTTATTTGTCAAACTTCTGTGTCTTAAGCCAAGTTTCACGTCCATCAGGCGTACTTTAATTTAGACAAAACAATATTGGTATGTTTTTTTCCCTTAGGACGCAGTTGAAAGAAGAACCTTGACACGCAGGTGTCGATTATTTACGAGATGCTGTCGTCTTTACATTTTTGTGAATAATCTCGGTCTGTGTCGCATGCGTTGATGTCTTGTAGATGTGTGATAAATGGGTTTAAGGAAGGAAACAGGGGGCAAAACTGTATGACCTGAGAGGAGGTGATGCTGCGGGCATGGTTCATGTAGATAGATATAGAATTTTACAAAAAACCTAGACGACGCAAACCACTGGGAAATAATGGGTGAAAAGAAAGAGCGCTTTTTCTGTCATTCTTCCCCGCTGGTTTGCGTCTTCTAAGTTTTTTGTAAGATGCACCAACTAGTCTAGCAAGATTTACAATATATATAGAGTTTTGCGGGATACCGGAAGCGCCTCCTCTGGCAGGCCGGTTACTTTCTTATTTATTCGGCAGACTCTGGTGACCTGGATTCCGCACAATTTTGAAAGTTATGTGTGGGTTGCGTTTCCTTTCTCTGGTGATGCCTTCTGAGAACAAGTTACGTACGAGGCACCCCAGACCGCCAAAAGGGTAGACGAATATAAATGAGGAACCTCATAGAGGAAGCTTAGGGAGCATAGGGGATGACCACATTTTTGCGTCATTCGGCCATGAAGGAGTCTATGTGAGGAGGAATGGCTGTTTGAATGGTGTGCAAAGGACGGTATAAGACAGCTATGGTTGGCATGTGCTCCAGGCATGTTGAAAACTATGAGAAATAAGGTAAATGCGGGTCTGCGGTTAGTGTAGCGTATGTATTAGGTTGTGCATTTGGCACAGAGTGTTGAGTTTAGTAGTCTGTGATTATGCTTAGGTAATGGTGTAATGTTCAGATACGAAATGGGCAGCAGTCTAATACTTTACGACGCATGAAGAAAGGAACGTGTGTAGAGAAGAACCCTGTGGCCTATTTCAGTGAAAATGTGGCTTCCCTGTCAGAGAAAGAACAAGCGGATTTCTTGTTGTTATCTGCGAGTGATAACTAGTTCCCGAGTGATAACTAGATCCCCGTAGAGCGACTGCCTCTTTCTAGAGATCACTGGATGTTGTACTTAAGTAATAATGTTTCACTTTTACGACACAGCCGTCGTGCGATATGATACATTGATAAGCCAGTACAAAAGAGAAATAAATTAACTCGGGCGACGGAAAGCAAAAAGATATAGATATGTGGAATTTAACGTCCCTAAACCACTATATAATTATGAGAGACGCCGTAGTGGAGGGCTCCGAAAATTTAGACCACCTAGGGTTCTTTAACGTGCACCCAAATCTGAGTACACGGGAATACAGCATTTCCGCCTGCATCAGAAATGCAGCCGCCGCAGCGGGGATTCGATCCCGCGACCTGCGGGTCAGCAGCCGAGTACCTTAGCCACTAGACCACCACGGCGGGGCCGCAAAGCAAAAACACTGGAACTCAAGCATGTAGAGGCAAGGATGGTGGTCTCCCTGGCACAATAAACTGTGGTTATAACGCTGCAGGGGCAATGAAGATTCATTCAGGAGCTAGCTAGGCCACAGTGGATTTCATCCTCGTGTCGGGCACGCAGCCATCAACTCTCTCTTGAATTGAACTCCGGATGGTTCTGGGGTAATGTATCATGTTATAGGATGTACAGATTAAAAAGTCTGAGTTCGACTTCTTCGGACGAAATTTATATTATTTGTAGCTGACAAAGCTAAGTTTAGCACTGCCTCCACCCTCTTTTTCTCTACACCCCCCCCCCCCCCCCCCGCTACTTTTGCAGGTAGCGTATTTCACACTCTTCCCACCGGCTACACCCCAATATATTTTTAAGTTAACAACAAAACTTTGTAGAAAAGATCATTCATAGTACATAAATGCGAGCTGCACACACAAGGGTGATCAGTAACACATGTAGAGATTTCAGGGTCCAATGATTCAACCTAAAAAATATTTTTAGGCATAGAGCCGTAGACGTGAGGGATCATTACCGCTAAACAATGCGAATGTAGATTGTTCAAAAATAATAATGGGTAAGTGTTCCTCCTGCGAATTTACTCAATCCCATTTTGGAATTATGTGAATTCTGTTTGTCTATAGCGTATGATCCAACGAATGGAATGGCTGCGTTTCACGCGAAGCTTCCCTGAGCAACGAGCGTTTTGTTAAAAATAAATGCAACTAACATCGCTAACGACATATTCATTCGAGTGTTCCCTCGCGAATCTGGTCTGCGTATTTGGTCTCACGAAAACTTTGCAATGCGTAATAAATGCGGAGCACGCGTCAGCGTTTACTGAAAGGTCGAATTTACGATGTTGTTCATGCGCGTGGACATGAGCAAACCGTGATCGCGAACGTTTTAGATGGTCCTCTTGCTAACTATTACGAGTCATCTTCACAACAACAACAACAACAACAACAACAACAACAACAACAACAACAACAACAACAACAACAACAACAACAACAACAACAACAACAACAACAACAACAACAACAACAACAACAACAACAACAACAACAACAACAACAACATCCATCGAAATGCGACCGTCGAGGCCGCGATCGATTACGCGACTTTTGAGTCAGCAGCCGAACACCTTGGTCACTGATCCACTATGGCGGACATTTGCACTTCCTCGGTAATCTCATTGTACGCCACTGAACCGGGCGGACAGCTGTCTGAATTGCCCGCTCCCCTGTCTTTTCCCGTGAATCTGCTGTTTTTCACGACACAGCATGGTTCTATGGCACACGACATAGAAAGCAGGAAGAATTTTCCCATGTATCCAAATTGTGAAAGAGACTATTAGTGAACAATAGCGACAGTTACGAACGTAATAAAAGGGAAATGAAAACTGCGATACATACGTAGAGCAGACGTTTTTTGTCTTTTTTTGTCCTTAACAAATGTTTTTCTGTAATGAAGATTTGATAAACGAAAACGATACGAGAGATACAGAAATAACTTGTTACGGTCATTTTCGGACTGCATGCTTGCTCGATGAGCCATCGTAACGTGCGCGTGCGTACTTCCATTGCGAAATTCCCAAACGAAATGAGTCGACCGCTTTAATGAACAACCGCCACGACAGGACGCGTGCCAGCACTCGGTGAGTTTAGACACACTGTTGTACCCAGAGCGAACTTTATTACGTCCCCTGAATCAGTCTGCACGTTTCCATGCGCTACGTGGAACAGTCAAGGCGTATTGAAAGGGTTTGTGGGTGTGCGGCTCCCCACAAGGGCGCGCTTTTTACTCAAAGGCGTTCGCAATAGAAATGCGGTTTAATTGCATCCTGGCGTGAATGCTAGCCGCAATATAAAATGTAGAGCATGCAGAGAATCATACGAGGAGAAAATGTATTTCATAGCTCACTGTCTGGGCGCACTGCCTGCGGACGAGTGGAGACAGCATGCACGAGGAAGCGTCATGCTTTAAGCCCGATGTGACAGCATGAAGGTAGCCGTCATTCTTGGGTTGGTTACTCAAAACTCACCAGCAAGACCTAATGGTTTCTCACATAAGGACGAAACCAGAAATAACACCAGCGCATAATAAATGGGTGAATTTAAAGAATTGCACCATATCCCACTGAAGCGAACCATGTGTCGATGCGAAGCAGCGGGCGCTAACACTTACACTGGCGCCAGCACTGACGCTGGCGCTCATCGCGGTGTTGCGCTAGAGAGAAACCCGAGGGGGGGGGGGCTTGGTTGATTTCTACCTTAGGCGTTTTAAATGCGAAGCATTTCTAAGCGAACTTCGGTGACTTTGAGTGTATCTGTCTATCTATCTATCCAGCCGCCTACACTTGGATGCTCTCGTGGTCACCGCCTTAACTTAGCGTGAACCAAAATTAGCATGGGAGGGTAAGATGGTTTGACGAATATGACGCGCTGGTCAAGACATGAATATTGTCGCAATCACGTCGCGTACGTCGTCAAACACTTCCCGCCAGACAGTGGCACATACTCATGGGCGGGTATGTGCCGCTGGTGAGCGGGTATGTGCCACAGGTGTGTGACACTTTATATACCGAGGAACGACGAGAACATAGACGGGTAATTTTAACGCGTGAGCTTTAAACAATACCCAACATCGTTAGCGTCGACCGAACTAAAGCATAGAACAAATGTCAGTGTTGGGAAAAACCTGACATAGGCAGTGTTGGTATATCGGCGAATGCAAATAATAAATTACAGGGTCCCAGCCAGAATCGAACCCAAGCATTCTGCGTGGCAGTCAAGATTCTACCACAGAGCTACGCCAGGTCTTAGAACTACTTTTCAAATAGACGCTAATCTTCGTGAAACGTCAATAGTGGTTGCAGAGCTGCCTACCCAATTTTATACGCCAATTGGGGCGAGGTGCCATGCGCTGAAATTGATTTATGTAGCAGTGCGAAAGGCCAGCATCTTCGAGAGCATCAGCACTTGATATCAGCTTCTGGTGTTGCTAAATCACATTTCTAGCTGACATCGTTGTGCAAGTGGAAAACTGGTTATATAAACATCTGCAACTCTTCAACACACATATTTTTTTCAACATATGTCTCTGCGTGCAAAATTTGTACATATATTTAGCGTCATTTCGTGACGTGTCGCTCAATAAAGAATGCTACACGGTCACCTTCCCTCCGCGTGCTTCGGGATCTGCCAAATTTTTTGAAGGACACACATATCTAACTACATAAGCAAGTGATGCACGGTACAAACTCCTTCTTTGGTGTCGTGCCTGTAAGTGTCCTTCGTTTTTCCGGCTATGATGATCGCTGCAGGCTTCTAGTGTACGTGATCCACCCTTTTCAGGGGCAAAGCAACTGTACTGCTCTGATTTCACCTTTGAGGGCGGGATGCTATGACTGCTGCTGGACGCTAGGCTGGCCTGAAATTATTAAATAGTTTACCACCCAGCAAGTGATCTGAGGAGAACGTAGGATTGTTGAAAGAATAATATGCTACCAGAAAGATGTAAAGAAGCATCCTTCTCTTTTCGCCCCGACTGTAGAAGTTTTCCATCACCAATGCCTGGAGGGTTTCTGGCGACCTTGTCAGCCCGAACCACAACGTACTTTCGACTGTGATTCTTCGACTGCATACAGTGGAAAGAGTGTGAACTGACAGGTGAGCTGCCGATTCTAGCACTGCAAGCGGGGTGTTCGTTGTGAGAATTTTTGCGGTGGTAGCCGGCCACATTGATTAAGAGGTAAAGTTTCACCATAATTGAGATTGTACGTCCATAAGATAGAGTGAACAAAAAGATAGGGACACAGACAGAAGGGTCCATGACCAATGCTCGTACGCACATGCATGTATATACGAGAATGCACATGCATAGTCATTTATTTCAGGAGTTATCACAACGACAGTCACACTTCATCACATATCCGGTTCTGTCTACACCAGATATAAATAAATGGTTAGAGCACAAAGACTGAATGCAGTGATGGTTCAAGTCTTTGTACACAGGCCGCATTAGATAGTTCTTGTTTGGTTCAGTGTCAATGGCCATAGGTCTCGAGACTGGATGGTTTCCAGCAACAATAACTGTTGCAGCTGACGAGGCATGGCTATAAAGTTCCTAAAACGCGCACTTCGCTTGACTCTCTTTGAAAGCGCTTTACGTGTACATATACGAGAAACCATTTCTTTGAGATGCGTACGCGTTCCGCACAGGAATGGCCGACACTGCTGCATGCGACCATTGCGGCAGTGACGAAACAACTTGCCACATTCTGTGTGGATGCCCACATACTGCTCGCAGGGACAGTCATTCTGCAATGCACTAGACGAACTGGACAACCAGTCTCTTTCGGAAAAAAGAATTCTGCGCTACCGACAGGACTTTTTGTCGCAGAAGAAGGTGGTGAAGGTGCTCCTGCGCTTCTTGCGTTCACCCGGCCTCTTCAAACGACTGTGATCGGAACTCCCTGAATGTGTGCGCATGGGGATTTTTTTTTCTAATTTATTAGATATCTCTCTGTCTCTATCCTCTTTCCAACCCTTTTCCACACCCCTGTACATGGTAGCAAACCTGTTCTTCTAGGTTAACCTCCCTGTCTCTTCCTTTTATTTATTTCTCTCTTCTTTGAGATTCCCACGAACATTGCACAGAATAGCGAACTGTTGTCTTACTTCTGTACAACCTATAGTTCACATCAAGGTAGGGTAACTTAATTTTGGTCTTTGTGGAGCTAGAGTGAGGAGGCCACCCGCCTTTGGGCTCAAGCATGGTGACAGATGGTTCCTGAGTTGATCAGAGAACAAACCGGGGTTAAGGGTGTCATAGTCGAAATCAAGAAGAAGAAATGGACATGGGCCGGGCATGTAGCGCCTAGGCAGGATAATGACTGGTCATTTAAGGATAATTGACTGGATTCCCAATGAAGGCAAGCGAATTAGGCGGAGGCAGAAAGTTAGGTGGGCAGATGAGATTAGGAAGCTTGTGGGTATAAAGTGGCAGCAGCAAACACAGGACCTAGCAGAGTGGCTGATCCTGGGAGAGGCCTTTGTCCTGTAGTGGACGTAGTCAGGCTGATGATGATGGTGGTGACCCAATAAAGTTAATTTATTTCTCTCTCGCCCTCTTTCTTGAATCGACGTGGATAGCATGTATGGTGATAAAACGAAAGTGTGCCTACCAGTTCCCTGCGTTGCTCAGTGTTTCATTTGGAATCGTAAGATATCGCCTACCCACCTGGCAGAGGGCTACAGGGAAGCGTGGTGAAAACTGAGTTAACTTCTCAACGTAGGAAAAGAAAGGCACTTCACGACGATAACACAGAAAGGCTAGAGAACACGTGAGGTAATTGCACTTTGGCCGCTGCCCAACACCTCCCTCATTATAAAGGGCGGTTGACTTTCGGGACGGGGACAATTAATGACCGCAAGGAGAAAAAAACACTGCCCACGCAAGAATCGAAGCGTATAGGGTGTTATCGTGAATATACATGAAGTCCCCGATGTACATATAATAAATATTACCTTCGCTCTGCCCAATCTTGCATCGAGTAGGCTGGTACAGCACCGAAGATAATGAAAGGGGAATTCGTCACTGCCTCATCTACTCGGGACAGTCGAATGCGAAACAACCCCTTAATCAATAGGGTACATACAGGGGGGCTTCTCTACCGTAAAAAGGGAGTGAACTTCACTTCGCTACCGGGTGCCGATAGATTCCGTTGTGCAGACTAACGATCTCCTCAGCGTCCTCTGGGCAAAAACAAGAAACAAAAAAGCTCTGCACTCTGGCCGCCCGAAACGCTCAATAAGTAAAAAGTTGAACACCGTCCATGCCTAGGGAGTTTAGTTGAAAAACAGCGCACCTATAGCTTGGCCGGCTGCGCACTCAGTGCCGTTTTATAATGGGACTGGGCGTCGTTTCTTTTTGGCTGCTCGCAATGGGCGCCGTCTCCATAAACGACTGCTTTCAGGGCTTTTAAAGAAACTGGCCGTGACATGGCCATCGCTTTCTTCGAGGCTTGCTGGTTATATATGTTCCTTGCATATATAATGCTGGCATTGGTTCCTTCTTGTCGCAGAAGTTCGCGTTAGGAAAAAAGAAGCGTCATAACTGTTCGCAGTCTTCTTCATCGCATGTGTGATGGAACTTAGCTGTATCCCGTTTGCGCTGTGAGAAAGAGAAATCAATGGTTATTCGGCCTTAGGATAGCGTCCACTTTTTAAAGACGATAGTATATCTCAGGAGCCTTCGACGCAAAAATTTTGGTCTGTCTGTCTGCCTGCCTGCCTGCCTGTCTGTCTGTCTGTACATTTGTCTGTTTGTCCACTTTTAACAGTATCGGGTATTTGAAACGGCTGATCCCATCCGCAGCGCCCATCAATGTTGCTCAAGGTTCAGCGTTCATACTTGTGCAATTGTCAACTAAAAAGTAATTATTGCGCATGTCTGGGGCCCCAAAACAGCACGTATATACTCTGCATGTGCGCGTTTTACTAGAAAACGCATACATAAGTAATTTTAAGGATCGTAGCGCTTATCACGCTGCGCTCACCATGCAACGCTTGCACGAAAAGGAGTGTGTTTCCAACGTTTTGCTAATACGAGACGGTGGAGGCACCTACCCGTTGCCTTGCGTTCTACACCTTATCACCCCTGAAACGGTTGCGCACACCCGTCTCAGAGCCACGCGCTTGTTTTCGAAGAAAACTGTCAGATGGCGCTCATGTATCCCGTGTGACGTGACTTGATTCGCTCATTCGCCTCCGCTGCACGCTCGAGGCACTCTAACGCAGCGCCTCCAGAATACCATTGACCGATTTTCTTGCACAGAACATCAAATAGATGTTTTGTTCACTCTCTCCACACGCAAGACTATCGTCTTTCTACGAAATTTGCAGAGAAAGGCAGATATGGGGCCAATTTTTTCCCCACTTTTCTGCTTATTGCCCTTTCTACATTTAGGCATGGTAATATCTCGCATGTCTCATTTAAGAACATCAGTGTGCATAAAAGTTCGGAAGGAAGTACAATCTATAACAACATTGAAACTAGCCCAAGCTTCAATCCCCGTAGTTCTAGACACGTTAACAGTACCTAACCACTAGTATCGGTTCGCAGATGAGTGATTTGAGTGCATGTTGAGGTTGACGTTAAGATTTATTTCTTATGGTTTTTGAAGATACTGCGATGGACACTCTCGGTGGGTTCTTGCCATCCCTGTCCGCGCAGCCCGTCACTGTCATGCTTTGTATAAAGTCTAAATTGACGACATCACCCTTGGCGTATCGTATGTTCTACGAGCTGAAAAACAAAACAAAAGGGGCAAAGTTCAAGAGAACATGGAAGCTTGAAGAGACAAGAAAAAATATGAACACGGAGTGTCGCTGGATTCAACGTTTTCGACAAGCGGACTTATCTTATTCATAGGTGCAACTGCCTATCTCGCGTGCTATGCAGAATAGCCCGAACCTCTCGGGCACATGAGTTCTCTCTGATCTCGCACTACGGCGGTCATAGCGCGAAGCCATTGTGGAGCGCATGATAGTAGCGTTGATTAAAACGGCTGCAAGAACGAGTGTGTCGTCAGAAACGCTTGTGGGGTATTTACGGTGGTTAATTATAAAAAAAAGCATCGCGTGTACACACGTCAGTGCTAAGACTCAGTCAACATGTCAACAGTGCAGCGACGACAGCGTGATTGTCACGCTATCATTTTGCCAACTCAACATCACCCCTCTCACAGGCGAGCTCGTGGACGTTTGCATTTTTCGGGCAGGTTCTTCCGTTTCTCTGCAGCATAGAAATTTCCTCTCTAGATGGCAGCAAGGGTGAACACGCAGCACTCTCGTGCAGCTCGTTTCGCTTCTATCAATTATTGAAGATAAATATCAGAGCAAGCAGTCAACAGGGGCACTTGCATCGTGGCGGCCACGTGGCTGTGAGTGGATACGCCGTGAGTGTGGTGAAATTGAATGCTAAACATCGTAGCCATGTGATACTTTTGCTTATTCGTGCGTGCGTGCAAACTAAGCGGTGAAACTGATAGATGAAACGGGCCGCTCGCTATTGTTATGGCGGGAGCACTGCTTCTTGGCGAGAGCAAATGTGGTGGGCGGACCCGATCTTCGCCACGGGCACCTATCAGCCAAACTAATTGACACGTGCACTCTTTCACATACTCGCTGATTCTGAGAAGGCCCCCGTTCAACTCGTGACTATATCATGGTGCCGGTGTGACCGTCAAGGGTTTTGTGCGGTGGATGATAAGGAGCAGCTTGTTTGCATATAAAATAATTTCTTAAGCTTGTGCTACACTCTAAGCCGAAAAGAACTAAAGGGGGGTATGCCGTCGGTCCTTTAGGAGACTGAGTGGGCTACCACAGATTTTGAACCAACTTGGACTAACTGCGGAAGCAACTGCAAGGGTTCAACTGTTACCCCTTAGCACGTACTCCACTCGGTTTAAATGTTGAGCCTAGTAGAATGCTCCAGTGGGACTAACAGTTGAACCATCTGAACGAATGGAACAAAAATGGTGGCCCTGCACTTGGGGAGCATACTTTATGTTTTTTCCAATTTAATCAGCACTAAGAACGCAGTATATTGGTCACGCAACAACACCCATATATATATATATATATATATATATATATATATATATATATATATATATATATATATATATATATATATATATATATATATATATATGAGATCTAACAGACAATAATGCCAAGGAAGGTATAGGGGAAGTTATTAGGCTAATTGTAATGTAAATGAGAAGAAAGAAAAGTGAATGAAAAGATAACTTGCCGTGGGCAGGATCCGAACTAGCGACCTTCGAATAACGCGTTCGACGCTCTACCACTGAGCTACCACGACAGCCATCCCCCCAGCCACTTTATTAGGTTTATATGTGAATTTAACGTGGGAGTGTCAGTCAGCGCCACCAGTAGCCTTGGCGGCGAGTGTGGCACACTCTTTTTGAGCTTGTTTGGCGTCACGTAGCACGTGAACTTATTACTAATTGGCAGCTGACAAATAGTCCACTGTATACAACCTAGAGGCACCAAGTCTGCCAGTACGAGACCCTCGTTAATGAATAAGGGAAACAAGTGTATACTTAAGGGCTCGTTTTTCGTGTTTTTACACGGTATTATTGAGATCTAACAGACAATAATGCCAAGGAACGTATAGGGGAAGTTATATATATATATATATATATATATATATATATATATATATATATATATATATATATATATATATATTGCGATGCTGTTTATTCGAACAGCGGAAGTCGCAACGAGGTCGCGACGGAAAATGGGCGAACAGCAAGTCTGGCAAAGGCGGCTCAGGTTCTCGCGCAATCAGAGCACGGGCTTTTCGTTGTCTTCCGAAGGCGCATACGCGTTGGTGCGTATGCTCCACTACAATACCCCCGGGGTGAAGGGTAGCCATCCTGGCGACTCAGGGAGTAGGCACAATGAGGGGGTCGTAGTAGGGCTTGAGACGGTTGACGTGTACGGTCTCGCGTCCTCGACGGCGCAAATCTGGTGATTGTGTTAATGGCTCGATGATGTAATTTACCGGGGAGGTTTGCGTCAATGACACGGTACGGACCATGGTACCGGGCCAGAAGTTTAGAAGACAGGCCAGGAAACGTGCGGAGGCACCCAAAGCCACACAAGGGAGCCAGCACGAAATGTAGGAGCTATGCGGTGAGCGTCGTCGTGTCGAGTCTTTTGTAGACCTTGCGCCTCACTTGTCAGAGACCGAGCCAACTGACGGCAGTCTTCAGCGTATCTGGCGACTTCCGAAAGCGGGGAGCACTCAGATACATCAGGGCGGTACGGTAGTATAGTGTCGAGTGGGTGGGAAGGTTCGCGGCCGTACAATAGAAAGAACGGGGGAAAACCGGTAGTCGCTTGCGTCGCGGTGTTATAAGCGAAGGTAACAAAGGGCAATACAGCGTCCCAGTTAGTGTGGTTGGAGGAGGTGTACATCCTCAGCCTGTCGCCAAGCGTGCGGTTGAACCGCTCAGTAAGACCATTTGTCTGTGGATGGTATGCGGTAGATTTCCGGTGGATAATGTTGCATTCAGCGAGGATAGCTTGGATGACCTCCGACAGGAACACTCGACCCCTATCACTGAGTAATTCCCGCGGAGCACCATGGCGTAGAATGAAGCTGCGGAGAATGAAGAGTGCAACTTCGTGGGCGGTCGCTGCCGGTAGAGCTGCAGTCTCAGCGTAGCGTGTCAGATGATCGACTCCGACAATAATCCACCGGTTTCCAGAGCTACTATATGAGAGGGGGCCGTAGAGGTCTATACCCACGCGGTCGAATGGGCGAGCCGGGCACGGGAGCGGCTGTAACATGCCAGTAAGGTGCCGCGGAGGTGTCTTGTTCTGTTGGCAAGTGGTGCAAGACTGAACGTATTTCTGCACAAAGCGACACATTCCTCGCCAGTAATAGCGTTGGCGCAGCCTTTCGTAGGTTTTCAGGACACCTGCGTGAGCACTTTGGGGATCTGCATGAAAATTCTTGCAGACGTCAGAGCGCATATGAGTTGGGACAGCAAGGAGCCACTTCCGACCACCAGGCATGTAGTTGCGGCGGTACAGAATGTTGTCTCGTAAGGAAAAGTGGGCTGCTTGCCGGCGTAGCGCTCTCGTAGAAGGGACAGCAGACGGATCGGTAAGGTAGTCGACTAACAAGGCAAGGTATGGGTCTTTACGCTGCTCCGGAAGCATGTCAGTCGTGTCGAGTGGTGACAAGGTGGTAAAAGGAGGAGACAGAGAAGCCACATCTGGTCTTAATGGCGATCGCGAAAGTGCATCGGCATCCGCATGCTTGCGACCGGAACTATATACGACACGGATGTCGTATTCTTGCAATCGAAGTGCCCAACGCCCCAGGTGTCCGCACGGGTCTTTCAAGGTGGACAGCTAACATAGAGCCTGGTGGTCTGTGACCACGTCGAAAGGACGGCCGTAAAGGTACGGGCGAAACTTCGTCAACGCCCAGATTATGGCCAAACACTCCTTCTCTGTCACGGAGTAATTCAATTCAGCCTTCTTGAGAGCGCGACTTGCATAGGCGACTACGTATTCAGCTTGGGTGCCTTTCCGTTGTGCCAAAACTGCACCAAAATCGATGCCACTTGCATCGGTGTGGATTTCTGTGGCCGCAGCAGGGTTGAAGTGACGAAGAATGGGTGGTGAGGTCAGCAGGCGGCGCAGCTGGCGAAATGCGTCGTCGCATGCAGGTGACCATGCAGATATGCCTTTGCTGTTAGAAAGCAGACTCGTGAGAGGTGCGATGATGGACGCGAAGTTGCGCACGAAGCGACGAAAGTAGGAGTAGAGACCGACGAAACTTCTTAGGGCTTTCAGTGATGTGGGCAACGGAAAGTCAGCGACAGCTCGAACCTTATCGGGATCCGGAAGAACACCGTCTCTTGTGATGACATGTCCCAAGATGGTTAGTTTTCGTGCTGCGAAGTGGCACTTCTTCGAGTTAAGTTGTAGGCCTGCAGAAGTTAGACACGTCAGAATCTCGTGGAGGCGAGCAAGATGTGTCGGGAAATCCGATGAAAAGACTACGATGTCGTCCAGGTAACATAAGCAGGTTTTTCACTTGTGGGCACGCAAGATGGTGTCGATCATGCGCTCAAATGTGGCAGGCGCGTTTCAGAGCCCAAATGGCATGACTTTGAACTCATATAGGCCATCCGGCGTTACAAAGGCTGTTTTAGGGCGATCACATTCAGCCATTGGCAACTGCAAATACCCACAACGCAGATCCAAAGATGTAAAGTACTCGGCGCCTTGTAAACAGTCAAGAGCATCGTCTATTCGTGATAGCGGGTAGACATCTTTTTTCGTAATATTGTTTAAGCGGCGATAGTCCACGCAAAATCGTATGGTGCCATCTTTTTTTCTTGACCAGAACCACAGGTGATGACCAAGCGTTTTGAGAAGGTTGTATGACTCCACGTTTAAGCATGTCATCTACTTGCTTCATAATGACGCGGCGCTCTTCGGCGGAAACGCGGTAAGGACGCTGTCGCAGAGGCGAATGTGAGCCGGTGTCAATAGTATGAGTGATAGTCGTGGTGCGGCCCAAAGCAGGTTCTTGAAAGTAGAAAGAAGAACGAAACTTGTTAAGGAGAGCAACAAGTTGGCGGCGATTCGAGAGGGGAAGGTCTGCGTCAATAGCATTGTCGAAGGCTGACGAACTTGATGGCTCAGACGCATGAGTGATTGCAGCAATGTGACATGGCTTTTCGTCGGGAAGAATAATATCATCGATATGGTCGACAGGTTGCACATATCCTAACGTTTCACCACGAAGTAAGCCAATGGGGTAGTTGCAGTGGTTGGTGACCAGCATTACGGTTAAACCAGACGCAATTGTAAGAACAGCAAATGGGAGAACGATGCCCTTGCGTTCAGTAAAAACCTGAGATGGCGTAAACACCACCGTGCCGTCAGGTTGCGCCACACATGAAAGGCTAATAGGGACCGAAGCTTCAGGAGGCAAGGTGATGTCGTCATCAGCGATGAGTTTGCAGAGCAGAGGAGAGCGGTCGGGTGGTGGAAATTCACATGTTGGCACAAGGGACACTTCGGCACGGGAACAATCGATGATAACTTCATGAGTGATAAAAAATCCCAACCCAGGATAAGGCCATGAGAGCAAGATGGTGGAACAAAAAACTGTACGACGTACAAAAATCTCGGATGACGACACGCGCCGTACACACAGCCGAGGGATGAATGCGTTGTGCGCTAGCCGTGGACAGCACCAAGCCACTGAGAGATGTGGTCACTTTCTTCAGTTTCCTACAAAATTTTGCGTTCATCACAGAAACGGCGGCCCCGGTATCAATTAACGCTAATGTGGCGACTCCCTCAACATCGACATCAACAACATTTTGCGGCGAAAATGGAGGCCTTGGGAATTGCACACAAGGTGCAGTTCTTGCCTCCGGAACTGCACTGATTAGTTTCCCTCCTCAGGAGGTGGTCGACGACGCTTAGGCGATGGCGATCGGCGACGAGGTGATGGGAAACGAGCAGTCGATGGGTGGCGATCCGAGTCGGAGTGCCTCTGTTCATATGCAGACGTGGTGGTCTGCTGCGGTGCGTAGGTAGGAGCTCCAAAGTATGCGTGCGCAGGTGTGGGACGGCGGGGGCAAAAGCGTGCAATGTGGCCAGCGATGCCACACGCGAAGCAGATGGGACGATTGTCTCGGGTGCGCCACTCATTAGATGGACGGAAAAAGTGAGGTGGGGGCCTGTAAACTGGAGGCGAGGCCGGAGGAGGTGGAGCCGATAAGGCGACTGGATGCGGTGGGGGGCCGCGCGACCACAGCTGCGTAGCTGAGAGTTGAAGGCGGCGCAGTTGGCGCGTAGCCAGCAGTTGAGAGATCAGATGGCACCGAAGTGCATGGGTAAGAAGCCGGAACTGTAAGAAGGGCATTGCAAATTTCAGTGCGTATGGCCCGCTGCATATTCGAAGGGAGGCTTGTCGTGGGCGCGTCGCTATGCGGCAGCAGGGAGAGCTGTCGGGCGACTTCCCCCCTGATGAAGTCTTTAATCTGGTTCGACAGAGTTCCTTGGTGAACGTTGTCATTTGCGAGTGTGACGGCCGAGATCGAATCTGGTGATGGGACACTCTGTCGGGCGATGGAACGCTGACGACGCAATTCATCGAAGCTCTGGCACAGGCTTACGAGGACTGCCACCGTGGTCGGGCTTTTCGCCAGCAACATCTGGAACGCGCCATTCTCGATGCCTTTGAGAATATGTCGAATTTTCTCTTCTTCAGGCATGGATGAGTTAACACGCCTGCAGAGGTCGAGCACATCCTCAATATAGCTAGTAAAGGTCTCGCCAGGCTGCTGGGCTCGGTGGCGCAGATGCTGGTCAGCGCGGAGCTTGCGGACCTCTGGTCGGCCGAACGCTTCGGTCACGAGGGTCTTAAAGGTGGACCAGCTGGCGATGGCGAGTTCGCGGTTGGTGAACCATAGCTAGGCGACGTCAGCCAAGTAAAAGATAACATAGGCACGCTTAGAGTCGTTGTCCCATTTGTTGCTGGCACTCAGGCGTTCGTACAAGGAGAGCCAGTCTTCGACGTCTTGCTCACCACTGCCACTGAAGATTGGTGGGTCCCGCTGACGGGTAGCACCGGGGCAGGTCGACGGGGCAGCCGATGGTGCTGGCTGGGCTGGGATTGGCTGGTTGGCGACTGCGTCAGTCATGTTGTACGGTGGTCTTTCGGCCAACTTGCGAGAGTGGAGCTCCAGGTCTGCTTAGGGATCTCAGCAGCCTCCACCAAATGCGATGATGTTTATTTGAACAGCGGAAGTCGCAATGAGGTCGCGACGGAAAATGGGCGATCAGCAAATCTGGCAAAGGCGGCACAGGTTCTCGCGCAATCAGAGCACGGGCTTTTCGTTGTCTTCCGAAGGTGCATACGCGTTGGTGCGTATGCTCCACTACATTATATTGTCGCGGTTCAACGTAAGCAGTGCACCGAGACGTTGAGTCCGAGAACAGACGGCGTGTGTTTTTTATGCAGGAGCCCAGAGCAGGCGAGCCAAAAACGAAAGTACGTCGTCTTCTTCAGTCCTCCTTTTTCACGAGGCTGTTGGCGCGCACATCGTCTTCGTTCTTTGTTTCGGGCGCGGCATTTGCCTCCCCTTAAAAGAGCATCGCCCCGATGCTATAGCTGAGACAGCAATTTGCGCAAGAAGTCACTTTGTAGAAGCGACGGTGCCTCGCAGAGTCACTCGCTGACGTATGGCTTAATGCGCACTACGTGCACAAGCTCAGGTCGGTGCTGGCGACACCTTGAACAGCTTGGGCTATCCGGGACGACTTCATAGGTAACGTCACTTAGTCGTCGCAGCACTCGGTAAGGTCCGAAGTACCTTCTGAGCAATTTTTCGGATAGTCCCCGTTTTCGTACAGGTGTCCACACCCATACCCTGTCCCCGGTTTCGTACGTTACAGGTGTATGACGTTGGTTATAGCGGCCTGCGTCGTACTCTTGCTGTTTGTATATTCGCAGACGTGCGAGCTGCCTGGCTTCCTCTGCGCGTTGAGTAAACGCGTCAGCACTCGTTTCGTTGTCATCGCATTCGTGTGGCAGCATCGCGTCTAACATCGTTCTTACTTCTCGTCCGTAAACAAGGCTGAATGGGGTCATCCGTGTGGTTTCTTGTTTCGCAGTATTGTATGCGAACGTTATGTAAGGGAGAATCTCGTCCCAGTTTTTGTGTTCGAAGTCCACATACATTGAAAGCATGTCTTCTAGAGTTTTGTTAAGTCGCTCGGTCAACCCGTTGGTTTGTGGATGGTAAGCTGTCGACTTGCGATGAATAGTGCCACTGAGCACCAACACATGATCTAAAAGCGCAGCCGTGAATGCGGTTCCGCGATCTGTTATAACGATCGATGGCGCACCGTGTCTCAGCACAATGTTCTCTATGAAGAACCGGGCTACCTCCTCTGCTGTGCCTCTCTGGATGGCTTTTGTCTCGGCGTAGCGAGTAAGGTAGTCGGTCGCCACTATAACCCAACGGTTACCAACACTAGAGGTGGGAAGTGGGCCCAAAAGGTCCATTCCGATCTGGTCAAACGGTGTTGTCGGGATCTGGACAGGGTGTAGCAAACCGGCTCGTTTCGTTGGAGGTGACTTGCGCCGCTGGCAATCGAGGCAGGTCCGAACATGATGCTTCACGGTAGCGGTGAGTCTAGGCCAGTAATATCTCCCTCGAACTCTGCTCAGTGTGCGCGTGTAGCCTAAATGTCCAGATGTCACCTCGTTGTGGCACGCTTGCAATACCTCAGATCGAAGAGTGGTAGGGACGACAAGCAGGTAGGTGGACCCGTCTGACGAGAAGTTCATTTTGTAAACGACATTGTTTCGCAGACAGAACGACGATAGTCCTCTTGTAAAGGCTTTGGGTGCATTCTGGCTTCGTCCTTCTAAATAATTAATCAAGCCAAGTAGCTCAGGATCGTCATGCTGGTGATCTGCGATGGTTGACGTGTCGAGGATTCCGAGGAATGCTGTTTCTTCATCAAAAGCAGCAGCCGACTCTATTGGTGATCGAGATAGGCAGTCGGCGTCCGTGTGTCGTTTTCCCGACTTATACACCATCGTTATATCAAACTCCTGTAGTCTAAGGCTCCAGCGGGCCAATCGCCCGGAAGGATCTTTCAGACTTGTTAACCAACACAACGAATGGTGGTCACTGATAACCTTGAATGGGCGGCCGTACAGGTATGGGCGAAATTTCATAACTGCCCACACCACGGCCAGGCATTCCTTTTCAGTGGTCGAGTAATTTGCTTCTGTGCGTGACAGAGTTCTGCTTGCGTAAGCAATCACTCTTTCCTCGTCATCCTGGTGCTGTACAAGCACATGTCCGAGGCCAACATTGCTGGCGTCAGTATGGAGCACTGTAGGGGCTGTGTCATCAAAATGGGCAAGTACGGGTGTCGTCTGTAGACGTTGCCGCAAGTCATTGAAAGCATCTTCCTGTTCGTCGCCCCAAACAAATGCAACGTCATTCCTCGTGAGACGAGTTAAAGGTGACGCAATGCGTGCAAAATCTGGAATAAATCGCCGATAATATGCACAGAGACCCAGAAAACGCCTCACTGCCTTTTTATCTGATGGTGTTGGAAACTGTGCGACGGCGGCAACTTTTTCGGGGTCTGGACGAACTCCTGCATAACTGACGACATGGCCGAGAAACTGCAGTTCCTCAAAGCAGAAGTGACATTTTTCCGGCTTGAGCGTCAGGCCTGCGGCCCGTATGGCCTGCAAGACCATTTGCAATCGTTCAAGGTGTTCGTCAAACGTTGTAGAAAACACAATGACGTCGTCAAGGTATACTAGGCAGGTTCTCCATTTAAGGCCAGAGAGAACGGTATCCATGAGACGCTGGAAAGTAGCAGGAGCGGAGCACAAGCCAAATGGTAAAACCTTAAATTCGTAGAGTCCGTCTGGCGTCACGAAAGCGGGTTTTTCACGATCCCTGGCGTCTACTTCAATTTGCCAATATCCGCTCTTTAAGTCCATGGAAGAGAAGTAACGTGCGTTTCGAAGCCTGTCAATCGAATCATCTATGCGGGGAAGTGGGTAGACGTCCTTTTTTGTAACCTGATTTAGCTTTCGATAGTCGACACAGAAACGCAGGCTGCCGTCCTTCTTTTTCACTAGAACAACAGGTGATGCCCAGGGGCTTTTCGACGGTTGAATGACGTCGTCTTCAAGCATTTTTGCTGCCTGCTGTTCTATCGCTTCTCGCTCTTTTGAAGCCACACGGTACGGATTTTGATGAATTGGTCTAGCCGTGTCCTCTGTGATGATTCGGTGCTTGGTCAAGGACGTCCGGCACTCTTTCGAGGTCGACGCAAAACAGTTGTGGAACTCGTGTAGCAGCACAAGCAGGCGTTCCCGCTGTTGCTGAGTTAAAGTAGGGCTGACGTCAAGGTTAGGTGCTAGGTCACGTGGGTCTTGTGCAGGTGTTGCTTCGAGTGCTGAGAAGCAGTCATGAACATCTGCGATCTCGTCGAAATGTGCCAACGTTGTGCCTTTTGGAAGGTGCCCTCGCTCGGAGGTGAAATTGGTCAACAGCAAGTTCGTTCGGCCGTCGGTGACATTGACTATTCCTCGTGCTACGGAAATACCGTGAGTGAAAAGCAGCGAGGTTATTTGGTCGGCGACTCCTTCACCGTCGAACGGTACGTCACATGCTACTGAAACGAGAATACATGATCGAGGCGACACGACTATATTGTGGTCTTTGAGACGAAAGGATTTGTGCTCTGGTAATGTAGGATCAGTCACACGAGCACTCTCGTAAAATGAAACCACGCGGTCCGGGATGTTGATTATTGCGCCATGCTCCCTGAGAAAGTCCATTCCTATAATTAAATCTTTGCAGCACTCTGGGAGAACAATGAAAGTCGCGACGAAAGAAGAGTCCCCTATGCTGATTCTTGCTGTGCATCTTTCAGTAGGGAGCAGCAATTGACCACCCGCTGTTCTTATATGTGGTCCTGTCCATGGCGTTCTTACTTTTCTAAGATGATCAGCCAGCTTGCGACTTATTATAGAAAAATCAGCACCAGTATCGACTAAGGCCGTCACTTGCTCTCCGTCAATAATTACATTGAGGTCGGCGCTCACCATTTCGTCGTTGTTAATATTCATCGGCGTCAAGTCGTTCTGTCGCGGCAGTACTGGGGACTTTTTATCGTCTTGTGGTCGGGCTGCGACCTTACCCCGAGAGGTCGCCGCCTTTAGTTTCCCCGGTAAGGGCTGGACGACCTTGTTCCCCGAAGGTCAGCAAAAGTACGTCGATTCGGTGATGATGTCTGAGCAGGGGATGGAGAGCGTGACCTGTGGGCGGAATTGGGCTGGCGATGAGGAGGCGACTCGTGATAGGGAGACCACGTTGTTGAAGGTCCTCGAAAACCAGGGTCGTCATGGCGAACAATGTAGTCGTCATTGGCACGGCGACCGTCATACCCTGGCCGAGACGGGCGAAGCGATGTGTCGCGGTACCAACAATAGCGAGCTATATGACCGGCACCACCACAGTTGAAGCAGAGAGGGCGCCGATCGACGGTGCGCCAAGCGTCCGTTCTGCGAAATTGTGGGCGTCTTATATCCTCTCGTGGTGGTGAGTAAGGCGCGGCAAGTGGTGGCTGGTGGCATGGAGACATCGGAGACATGGGCTGACGTCTGAAAGCCTCCTGCAATGGTTGCGACGAAGGTGCGGCTGTAGGTGGCTGGTAGTATGATGTAATGGGCGGGACGGGTGGTGGTCGGCGGACAGCGTCGGCGTAACTCAGTTGACGCTGATCGCGATCAAGATCAGCTGCTGAAAAAGCGTGCCTAAGTTCTTCACGAACGACCGCGGCAACGGCGGTCACTGGTGTATCCACTGGAGGAGTCCAAAGCTTCTGCATTTCTTCGCGGACAATATCTCTGATAAGGTCACGTAGGGAGCCCTGATTGTCCAGAGTCACTGAAGCGGCGTTGATTGGGGTGGTAGTGGACGAGCGATCATATTGCCTCGATCTTTGGTGCAGAGCCCGCTCAATGGCAGTGGCTTCTCTTATAAAATCGGCCACGGTAGTTGGGGCATTGCGCACAAGTCCAGCGAACAGTTGTTCTTTCACGCCACGCATAAGGTAGCGCAACTTCTTCTCCTCGGACATGTTGGGATCAGCCCGACGACAGAGGCGCGTCACGTCTTCAGCAAACATTGCCACAGTTTCGTTAGGTTTTTGAAGCCTTAACTCGAGCAGCTGCTGAGCCCGCTCTCGACGGTCGACGCTAGCAAAGGTGTCAATCAGCTGCTGACGAAAGTCATCCCATGTGAATATACGGCCTTCTCGATTCTCAAGCCACGTGTGAGCGCCGTTATCGAGAGTGAAATACGTGCGGGCGAGCTTCTGTTGAGCATTCCACTGGTTCATGTTGGCAACGCGTTCGTAATGCTTAAGCCAATCTTCAACATCTTCGTGTGGGGCACCACTGAAGCGATCAGGCACGAGTGGCTGAAGAAGTGTTACCTGGGCTGGATTGGAGACGGGGCTGCCTTGTATCCCTTGGACCAACTGTGGCTGGCTAGCGGAGGCCATTGGTAGAGGTACGTAATGCCTGGTAGAATGTTCGTCGAAGGAGGTCAGCTCTGGAGATAGGCCTAGCAACCGGCGACTGAAGCGGTGCACTGGTGTCGTAACAGATGGCTGCGTGTCGGGACTTGATGAACGGCTCCCAGATGGGGTGTTGAGCATCAGCAAGCTTGCAACCCAGCGCCTCCACCAGTGTCGCGGTTCAACGTAAGCAGTGCACCGAGACGTTGAGTCCGAGAACAGACGGCGTGTGTTTTTTATGCAGGAGCCCAGAGCAGGCGAGCCAAAAACGAAAGTACGTCGTCTTCTTCAGTCCTCCTTTTTCACGAGGCTGTTGGCGCGCACATCGTCTTCGTTCTTTGTTTCGGGCGCGGCAATATATATATATATATATATATATATATATATATATATATATATATATATATATATATATATATATATATATATATATATATATATATATATATATATATAGCACAGTATTCTGACGTCCTACGTCCTATATATATCTAGTGCCGCTGGGTGACTTTTGCTCGGCTTAAAAAACAATAAACATTGACAGCGTAAAGTGAAAATTTACGTAGGCAATTTCGTAGCACTGAAGCTCACCAATCTCTTAATATAGATCCACCTAATCTTTAACATCCCTCCAGTCAGAGAATACAAATAATCAGGTGGCATTCAATTATGTCGGCCAGACCACCGTTCGCAGTGCTGGTGCACGAGTCCACAAACAGAAACTTAGCAGCGGCGAAACAGCGAGGTGCCTCGTCGATGCCATACCGCGTCGGCTTTCCGAAGGCGTCGCTAGGCTTACGAAGAGTACGGCTAAACGACCCCCGCCGATCACATTTAGGCATTGTTATTATTATGCGTTGTTATTAAAGTGCATTATTATGCGGCTTGTGTGCAATTTTCGTCGTCGTTGCTTAATAGTCACAAATTAACAGTAGGTAAGTGTCACATGTTCGCGGTATCTTACGGATTGATGTAGATATCTGTATACTTAAAGCGACGAGACCGTTCGCAGGCACGGTTCTTTCATCGTGCTGGTAAGTCGCTCGCTGTGTCCCGCCGGCCGCACTACTAGTCGTATCCGTGATTGCCTTCACGCTTGATATAATTGACAGCGATTGTCGCATGGAGAAAAAGACGTACAATTACCTGAGCCTTAATGCAGATGACCTTTACTTCTGTGAAAGAAATTGTATGCGATGTTTGCTTCGCGTGTGCTGGCAATGCACTCACACCAGCAGCCAGCTTGTTACCGATGACGTACAAAGCCTACTTTTTCTATATATCACTTTCAAGTTGTGGCCAGTGACTGCGCGGGTACACGACTTCTGACGAACAGCTTACTTATATTAGCGCTGTCAGTGTTTTTCGTAGTTCTAACTAATTCAGCACATTGAATCGAGTTATCCGCATTGCACGAGCTCGGAGACTTTCACTTGTTGTCAGCCCGTCCGTGCGGCATGGTGGAAACGTGAGGACGCTAGCTGTGCGCACTGACTGCGTGTTGAACATGCCTCTCATAAGAACTTCTACTCGTTTCATAGTGCTTCACTTTCACAGTAGCGTATAGCCGAAATAACTCGTTTTTGTGATAGCCGACCTGGCCGAGCATTGCTGTGCAGCATCGAACAGGAGGCGATCGCGGCGCAGTTACCCTTCCCGTTGGTTCCTTCATTGCCGGGCGTTTGCGCACGACACGCACTGCCACGCATTTTGTCCCTGTTGGACGAACCGTTAGTCTGTTGGTTTAACGACTGCAGTTTGTTCAATTTTGCCGAATTTCGGCTTAGAGTGTACTTTTGCAAGGCTGCTGCCATAGTGCAGCTTCTGATCACCTAGCTTCTTCCAGCTTGTTAAAGAGGCAGTAAAGTCAAATAACAATTTTCGTCAGAGTGAAAGCTCAATGTATGACAACTTCTAAAACGACAATGTTATCAACAACAGTGCCCTACTTACCGAGAAATTAAGGCAAAGGCACAAGAACATAAGCGCTGCAGTAATGCAGTGAGACATTCTCAAAATGATCTTGATGGCATTATACGAACCACCTACAATTAATCACTGGTAATCGATCTAGCTGCACTAAATAAAGAAACTTCCGTGCATCAAGAGGTGCAATAAATTACTGCTTGTTCGTTTCTGTTAGATTTATGAAAAAAAAGAATCGCCGGATGTTACTATGGATAATGGCACGAGTCATTAAAAAATTCAATTTTCGAGTACTTACACTGGACATGTGATGCTGTCTAGTGGAACGCAGTTAAACTAAATAATGTCTGCCATGGCCTCTGAGAGCGGGCGCGTGCACCCGCTATCTCGGAGGCTATGATTGTTGCTGCTGTGGTTCCCACTGTTTTCGGTCTGCTGTTACTAGCGCAGTAGGGCCGGGCAACCTTGTGCACGGCAACAGTGACGTGAGCCGGTCCAGTCAGTCCACTTCTTGAGGCGGGCAGTTTGAAGTGCGCTGAACCCAATGCGAACCACTAAAACGTGAATTTATTTCAAAATAGGCCCTTCCTTGGCACAAAAGTAACACTCCGAGGTTTCTGGAGCGCTATTTCCGTAATCAACGTCAACTTAATAGTTGCCTTTAGTCTCTCTTCAAGTCAGTCGTCTACTTAGTCTGCTCCGTCTGATTCGAAGTGAATACTGCATCAACTTTGTCTTAATTTAAATTATACTACTAAGCTAGGGCTCAATGATCATAACACTACAGTTTTGCCATGATTGGTAAGGTTTCAAATAATTGGCAAGGTCTTGATTAGTATAAAGATAGTTAACATATTTGTAGTTAAAATGATTGTAATTATTATTATATCAGTAAGGTCTATTTAGCATGGTTTTACTTAGCGCGCTTATAATTATTATCCCGTAATTAGCTTAATTTAGTTATCGTGTTAACTCGCATGCTTTACTTAGCATGCTCCTCGTTTTACATTAGGATGGTCTTATTAACATGTGGTGTTTTATCTCACTCTTAGGATGATTCAGATTAATTAGCTTGGTTGTAACATGTCCTGACCTAACTTGCAGGATATACCACCCAGCCAGATGTCTAATTAGCCGGCCACACGTGCGCGAGTAGCTAGCAGACAATGAATAAAAGGACGAAGAGGGCGCGCACCGGCCGAGCAGTGCACTAGAATGTGCAGGCCGACCATGATCATTATACATGTGGCCTCGAGTTTAACTGCGGTCGCGTTGTTGTAAAGCGTTCGGACAAAACTATACCGTCTGATTATAATTTAATGCAGGCATTAAAAGATTCCATATGAATTTTAACAGCCCGAGCCTTTGAAAAATACCACCAGGGAAAGTTTCTGACACGTTTATTGCATGGGTGCACGTCTGCACTCAGTGGAACGAAAAAAAAAAGGAAAGACGATGACTCTGTTTTGCAAACACCACCAAACTTTGTCTACCGATTTGACACGATGCCACGTTCCGTCGTAACCATTGAAACGCAGTGCGCTGAGGGATGAATTTGAGCTCTTCGCACTGTTGGCTCATTTAAATGGGGGTGTTGCCAGAGCTCGGAAAGATCCCTACTTTTGCTAAGCTCGGGCCATTCTGCATAGCATTCTTTAGCACGAATTTTTCAACAAGCGCTAGTTAAAGAACGCTGCTGAAACAGAGATGAGACTAGCCGGCCATCTCCGTCGCACGAAGGGTATGCCTGCAATGACATCGCCCCGCTTGTGTGCCGTGCAGTCGATTAGTCCGAAAACAAAGGAGCAGACGACCCACCTGCGGTCGTAGGAGTGTAAAAAGGGGCTGGTGGGGGACTTATTTGTGTCTGTCTAAGAGCCGTCAAATGATGCTCGTGCCATGTCGATAAATATGAGTAGACGGCTCGCATAGGTGCTGAACTCTCATCGCTTCACGTAAAATATTCAATCCGGATGGCTTTTGTCTGCGAATTATCTTAGGCGGATGCATAAAAGACCTTTAGAGTTTTTTTTACACTTCCAACATACGATTTTCTCATGGGCGTAGCCAGGGGGGGGATTTAGACCCCTCCTTGAAAACTTTTACTTTTGCTAGCGTACACGCATGAACATACATAAAGTATGGTTGAAGGCCCCCCCTCACTCTCCCGAAAAAAAAAATTTTTGTCAGCGCTTCTAGAGCCTATTTCTTGGTGCGTCACGAGTACTAGATCAAAGTGCACGGAAAACGTGCAAAGTAATTTGTTCTAAGCTGTGAAGTCGGTGAAGTTTACGAGATCCTCTATAATGGATTCGGGCTTATCTACTTCCTTTCTCACAAGGAGGTCCTAAAGGAGGAAGCTGACCGTGGGCGTTTCGTCCAGACCAGAACCTACACAAACTTGCACTTCCTCATTAAAAGTACCGCACAGTATATTGTGCGCGCTGTCATTGTGTTCACAGAATTCAACGCTAATGTATATCGCTTAGACATGTTTAGATCAAGTCATACTAATGAAATAAAAAGAGTCGTAAGCGCAGCGTCTATAACAGGGGACATTATGCAGACGAAGTGGAAAGTGAAAAGATAAAAAAATCTCGCTTGAGTGTGGTTGATGGGCGAAACAGCCTCGCTCAAACTGTATAGTCTATTTAAAAGAGCGGTATATTTTTAACACTTCCTTGGCGAATTTTACTATGCAATGCCAATAGATTCTGAGGCTATACTATATCAGTGAAAAAAATATTTTCTAGAACGACCTAGCGTCATAAAGTAGTATTATCGGCATTGATTATATAAAGTTAGTGTTGATCAATGCAAACTATATTGGTAAAGCAAACATTAAGACATATTGGTGTTATATTGCGGACTTCTGGAACACCTGCGACGACTGAATGAGGTCAAATCGACCTGTTGTTTATTTCAACGAACTGCTTTCTGTAATTTAGGTATGATTTAATGAAGCCAAAGGCAGTGCCACAAATACCCTAACAACTCATTTAAAAAGAAAAAAAATGTTCAGAATTTATAGAGCTTTTCAGAGGCTTCGGTGAGCTTCTTTTGCGAAGAGATTTACTGCTGGCTTGTTAATAGGTTATGCTTATCCAGAAACCCAGAAAGTTACATATCCTACAAAATATCTTTTCTCAGGCTTTAGAGTGAGCAGTGATAATGCCGCCGGCCCTTAATTTGATACCACGACTGCACAAACCTGTTAATTAATGTAACTATCTTCGCTGTCTGCGTTTCATGGAGGCCCATATAAATGTTAAAATATTTCGTGCGTATACCGCACGAAGGGCTGGGAAGGACAAACATCGTACCCACTTTAAAAGCTCTCTGCACTGTGATGCTTGAGCATATTTATGCACTTTGGCTTATGCACTTAGCAATGGATCAATATATAAATAAAAAAAGTTCAGTTTCACACTTGCTCAAGCCAACAAGCTTATGGGAGTGATTGCTTCGGTATTATCTATTGTGAACGTGCACGCGCTCGGCAGTCTCTAACTCTTTCTTACTTTCTTACCCCTCTCTCTTTCTTTCTTTATGGCTCACACATGCTCGTTCTGACAATTTTAACAGTTTTTTGTTTCTTAAAACACATTAAAAGAACATAATATGAACACTTGAGAGGTAGAGACTTAAGACCAACGCTTTTTACGCAAGTTGGGCAGCTGCTTTCTCCGCAAACAGGGTTTAAAATTTAAACATTTCGAAGAACCCTTCACACACGTTCTTGCAGAGTTCCTGGCGAGCGTACTTGATGCCGGACCACCATGCATTAGTGGTATGAATTCAAAGAGAGAGAGAAAGAAAGAGAGGAAAAGGCATTTGAAAGGCGAAAGACAGGCATCCAAAAGGGGGCAGATATGTTCTCGAAGTATGCAAATGCAGACAGAAAGTCCTCAAAAAAAAAAGGGGGAGGGGGCATGTTGATGATTCAACTTGTTTTTCTGTTCAGTCTTCATTCCTTTCTTTTTAGAAAGAACTTTATAAGATGCGTAACGCCGAAGTCTATAGAATGATGTCTTCGCGAAATTGTAAAATTGGAGCACCTATCCGAATCTTTCCATTATCCTCTGACTTTGCCCTGAAAAGGACGGCGCTCGTAGCTCCCTCGATAGCAAACGCCACACAATGAGGTCATTCAAGCTGCCAGGAAATGAGACCCACGAATCAATTTCGCTTTATGGGAGAATTACTCTGTCGCCGCAGTATGAAGCCGATAGCGGGCTTTTCATAAAAAAAAACTTTCACAAAGTCGCTCTATTAAACGTCCTCTCATCAGTACATTGTTGGTAAGGGTCAGATTTATGAACAATCAGCAAGTGAGCAGATGCACTTATTCGTACAAAGTCGTGCTGGCGTATGCATCCACTATGCGTTTGCCACGGATGCCTTCTCACTTTAGACGCCTTGATCCGTTGGCACTTTACGAAAGGATAAATTTATACACTGCCGTTGCAGGGAACGTTTTTTCGGGGGAGTAGGGCAGGAGCGTCACGTTCCTGCTGTGCCACCTCATAGGTACACCCCGGACGTCATGATTCCGCGGCCTGGAGCAGCACAGAAACTCCTTTCGCATGGAGCAACCAGCATTCACTATTCCTTAAAATTATCTCAGGTTAATGAGCATGGCGAAGAGTGACGTGATAAGAAGTGCGCTGAACTTATGGTGAAGCAGTTCTCTACGCCTAAAGTAAATAAAAAAAGCGCATATACGTTTAGGCGGTTCATGAGTAACGGCACCGGTGCTTAACAATAGCATATGTCGTATATACCTTCGCATCATCAAATTCATGGGGATGTCATTTATTTCGGGCGGCACTAAGAGCCCCGTGACAAGATATCGTAATTAGCGAACAATGCCGGGTAATGAGAACAACGCCCCGTGATTGAACAGCAGTTAGATTTACGGCCAAATTATTCTTGATGATAGCTTTTTTAAAAGCAGTACCACAAAGACTAACTCTCATTACTTAATCTACCGGTGAAAAAAAAACGTTGTCAATGAAGTTTAATGTTTGCCAGCTGTTGCAACCCTGTTACGCTAAGTTAGAATGATCATTGAAACAAATGTTAAACATAAAAACTAAAGTTCAGCAGGTTACACAACTCGTGGTACGCGTAATCACTGATCTCTTAGTGTAAAATAAGGAATATCAAGAACAGAGAATAAGGTGATTTTTAATACCACAAGCTTTCCTCTCCAAAAAGTTAGGTGTAGAGAACACGCACGCAAGAAAAATTAAAAAAAAACATAGCAAAAATGTCAGTTATCAAGTGAAATAACAAAGTAAAGGTAAACACGCGCGTGCAATATCAACATATCTATTACGCTGCCGCAGTTATTTTTGAAGGATAACAGAAGTCTTGCTTACGAACATCGCTACCGCAATTACCAGAATTCCAAACATCTACTGTGAATTTATACAAAATTCCTGTTCCTTTCTTTGTATGAAAAGGATTATCTGAATTCAAAAGTAAGAGCCCATAACATGGCCAAAAGTTTCAGGGTGAACTATGGATGACGCGACGCCTCACGAAAACAAAATTCAGAAAAGTACAAAGGCTGAAAGAAGACCAAAAAGAGAGATATCAACGAAGATAGCATCCATTGTACGAGCTTACATGAAAGCAGATGACGAGAAAGAAAAAGGATTGATTGATTGATTGATTGATTGATATGTGGGGTTCAACGTCCCAAAACCACCGTATGATTATGAGAGACGCCGTAGTGGAGGGCTCCGGAAATTTCGACCGCCTGGGGTTCTGTAACCTGCACCCAAATCTGAGCACACGGGCCTACAGAATTTCCGCCTCCATCGGAAATGCAGCCGCCGCAGCCGGGATTCGATCCCGCGACCTGCTGGTCAGCAGCCGAGTACCTTAGTCACTAGACGACCGCGGCGGGGCAAGGAAAAAAGGATGACATCACATGAACGCGCACGGGCGTGATTACCGTGAATATCGAAGCATATATGGCGAGAGAACATGAACATAAATGTGCAGTGATCGTATGGAAATGTACAGCAGTGTAAGAGGAAATATACGAGATTAGACGCTATATAATTTTGAGAACATATAAACCGAGATTCGGTGGATCAGCAGAACGAGTGAAGAGGGGGGTGGGAATTACGCACCGTGCTATGGGGTGCAGATATGCACGAAGTAACAAAATTAGAACATCGGCGGGTAGCTGATGCCTATTCAGGATATGTTTGCACCCTTACATGAACCTATAGGGTTAATCACAGCAATATCTCACTTAAATTGTCCACTTCCCGGTAGGCTTCAAACGGCGCGGACATATTTACTTAAAGATAGCATTTAGAAAAGAACGTCTTTAGAACAAAAGGGCCCATAATTAAGATTCACAACAGCTACCACGTCAGCTTCGCTGCATCTACGGTGAGCGTCCGATGTTTTTCATGCCCACTTATGTTGCAAAGTACTGTTCCGAAGAAAAAAACGTTGCGCAACTTTACGGTATCAAACTTTATGTTCCTTGCTCAAACAGCCGTGTTAATGCTTGCTCTTGGCTCCTAAACAGTGTACAACGCCTCACCACCATACAAGTGCAGATATCCACCCACTTTCCAACTGCTGCTGTGTGGGATCAAGGCAGCCCGCGAGCTGCCCCTGAGAAGCTTATGGCGAGAACGGGACGGCGTTTATTTTTTATCTCCTCCGGACGCTTGTCAGTTTCTCTTTCAAGGTGCTGAAAGGTGTGAGCTGTCGTTTCGCGCCTGTGTGGCAGCCAGTAAGAAAGGCTGGCAATCTTTCTAGATGGCAAAGCCGATGCGGCCATTTTCTTCTTATCATTGTTTTTCTTATCTTACCGAGCCGCTTTCACCTGCTCGGAGGGGAACGCTCTCGGCGCCGTTCGCGACAGCTGTCGCAGCGTCCAGGCTCGGAGGCGCTACATGCTGGGTGATCGAGAGCGCTGGAGAAATGTGCTCGCCCTCTACCCTGCCTTCTCCCTTAACTATCGTTTTTTGTTGCTCCATCATTGGTGCCATCGGCAATAGCGTTGTTACGCTGTGCGTCTAGCGACAGGCAGTGGTCTTCGGCGCACTGGCAACAGAACTTTTGCCTCGTCTGTGCTTCATCTGCGCCTGCATTTTTCTCCATCTTCCTCCGTCAGAAAACAAGTTGGGCGGGACGATAAAAGGCACCGCTCTTCACGCGTTCGCGCGCACAGCCGCCGGGTGCACCGTGAATTGCGGGCCTCGCCGCAGCGGCGCTTAACGAGTTAATCGGTCGAATATTTGCAGGTGGGTAAATTAAAGTACCCTGTGTGCGCGCGTTCGAAACACGACACGGGAGCGGTACCAGACAGCATGTAGGGCGGGTATACTTAGCCACGACAAGTGTACGGACTAGTCGTCCCCTGTATATGCCCCGTTACGCAGCCGTACGAGAAACTAAGCAATGAACACAGCAGCGAGCCACGATTCAAGACGTTTTGCAGTAAGCAAGCGTGATGTATTCATCACTTTTCAGTCGTCCGCGAAGCACTCAGTAAACGGAAATGATACGTGACTTTGAGGTGGCTGTTGTACGGCGAATGTGCCTCTGTCACCAGTGTGAAATGCGCAGTATATTATACTCAAGTGCTGAACAAGTAAATTTTTCAACTATACAATGGCTGAGCTCATGCATCTGCAACACAATTGCACTTAAGAGCCGAAAACTATGAAACAACTCGTCAACAAGGCGGAGTATGAACCTGATTAGAAAATTGCGTTTGAGTTCTTGAGTAAGAATGACGCAATTAATTGGAATGTAAAGTTCTTTGAGCAATCACGAATAGAATATGGAATCCATTATGAGCAATATAAAGAAAGAGATATATTGATAATAATAATATCTGAGGCTTTACGTACGTCCCAAAACCACAATATGATTATGAGGGACGCCGTAGTGGAGGCCACCGGAAATTTTCACCATCTGGGGTTCTTTAACGTGCACTGGCATCGAATATGGCACGTTGAGTCACTTAATACATCTTCAACATGCGTAATGTGCAGCATGCACGGAAACAACAGACTAAAAGAAAAGAAGCAAACAGGACTAGCCCTGTCCTGTTTGCTCTTCCCATTTTCGTTCAACGTTACCGTGCGCACGTGTACTTTACGCATGATTTTACACCCAGTCTGACGAAGGAAATATCCGCTTAAGCACCCTGGGATCCGGACCACTGCTGAGGCAATGCAAACGTTTTTTTTGTTTCATTCTGTATTGCGGCATTTGTCTTATTTATTTATATTATTGTTATTCGCTTAGTATCTGCAAGAACTGTTTTGAAGTGTTGAAGTCGGACGTTTTCGGTCCAACAAAACTGTACGAATTTCCTGACGCTCCGGCGCAATGATATACATAATCCAGGCCCCGCCGGGGTGGCCTGTGGCTAAGGTACTTGGCTGCTGACCCGCAGATCGCGAGATCGAATCCCGGCTGCGGCGGCTGCGTTTCTGATGGAGACGGAAATGTTGTAGGCCCGTGTGCTCAGATTTGGGTGCACGGTAAAGAACCCCAGGTGGTCGAAATTTCCGGAGCCCCCCACTACGGCGTCTCTCATAATCATATGGTGGTTTTGGGACGTTAAACCCGACACATCATTCAATCAATACAAAATCCAGAAGGTGTGCTTTCCCGCATGGTGGAATTGGAAATGAAGCATTTGCCTGTTGTTTTAATGTCCGTATCTCAGCTCTTTGCACGCAACTTTTAGCGTCACTATTAGCCCTGAGAACGAACGCAGGCGTCGCTGCGGTCGCGGCGATGTGACGTCACGGCAAGGACTCACCTGCTCCGCCTGCACTTGTTGCCTTTTTCTGCTCCCGCCGTGTACACGCTCTCTTGCGATACGTTGTGATTACTCCTCAATTTCGTGACGCAATTTTCTCAAGATACAAGATGCAAGGTTTCACAACTAGTGAAAGTCTTTGAAGCTGTAGGAAGTTTCCATAATTTAGTTTAGAATCATCAGGCTACCGTCCAAACAGAACATTTACTGCTAAAATGGTAGTACACAAGAAGACGTTCCTTGTTTTAATCGCGTACACCACGAATTGGGTGCTAAGAAAATATGCTAAGTGGTAGTAACGTGATTACAACTAGGCATAGACTCTGGAACTGGAACTTATCTGTGCGGAAGTATCAGAAATGATATTGGGACGTTTCCAATTTCCTAAATATTTTGCGCTTTAGCGTGCAAGCTACGCCGCTTCTGGGAATAATATGAATGATTTGACAGAACTGCACTTGCTGCAGCAGGAGACATTACATGAATATGACTGTCATAAGCCCTCACTCAACACATTCGTCAAAAAAAACAGAACAATACTGCCACAAACACTATGATTTCAGAAATAAGGAGATATTTTCCATTTACTGGGATAATATATTTGAACAGCTTTCTTCTCAACAGTCGCCAGAGATTATGTGGTCGTATACCCTGATTTGTGTGAAATGCTGGAGTGTTCTACCACCGCGTCACAAACACTTGTGGGAGCTTCACGTGGGAGTACCACTGATAGCAACGCTTTCAACACAAACGTCAGAAAGTCTAAAAGAACTTTTTTCCTTTTCCTTCGTGATGTAAAAATCCCAGCGCAAAGGGGACACACAAAAGAAGGAGAACACAGGTTTTCTTGTGTCCTCTTTCTTTTGTGTGTCGTCTTTTCCGCTGGTTTTTTTTTTTGCATCATGAAACTTAACCAACTCGCCCAGTTATGTGCGCTGCTGCAGAACTTTTTTTTAATGGTACACTCACCGACGTGGCTCATGCAGCGGCATAACCAGAGAATGGCGCACCGGGCCTGTGCTCTAACCTCAAAATATTTCCATTTCCCCATGCAAAGATAAAAATGACCATTTCAAATAGGTGCCCCCCCCCCCCCCTAAAAAAAAACAAGCCTATAGGCTTATGGGCCCATGTAATAATTAAACAACCTTCCATTCGATGAGGCGACGACTGGTCTCAAGCGTCATGTTCACCAATAAGTAATCAACTGCAAGAAAATTCAACATATGAGGTGGCTATCTAAACTGGTAACCGCACCACTGCGATGATTCTGCACGAAGACAGAGTCCGACCACAATACGAATTTCCGTACCTAACTTCAACCGCACATAACCTCAAAAATTTCGGTCAAGTAAAACTTCAAAAGTATTGAGAGAGAAACGGGAAACTAAACAAAGTGTTGAGTGAGCAAGTACATGAGAAAAATACACAACAGCGGTGTTGGTATTTCAGGGCGAGCGTATTCCGATGTATGTTGCGAGACTCGATACTGAACGAGAGCGTGGGGCTTGACGTACAGGCCTGTAAAAGCGCTGTCCGTATATACGTGCATTGCTCCGGTACAAATTATTCTAGTAGAGGGGAAGCCCTGACATCATCGACTCCAAAACGAATCACCCATGCACATTTACACCTAATAATGTTGATATGGTGTTTTCAATCCTTCCCAAAATCGCATGATTATGCGCGAATGAATTTGTTGTATCGAAACAGAAGCGTGTTCTAGATTTTTACACCCGTCAGAATGCGGCTGTAGGCCACGAATGGAATCTATCACGAGGGTTGGCAGCCCGACACAGACATTTTCACTCCTTTGACATTGCTACACGACTCAGCGCGTAATTTTGTAGAAGCAAAAGTAAACGTTTTATTTTTTCATCTGAATCATTACCAATTCTGCTTCCTTCATAGCTTGAGACAAGCAAAAAGCAGCCGCAAACCGCAGAACAGGGCACGACGCGAGCGTATACTATAGGCACACTGTGGCTGGCATCGAAGAGTCCGTGCCGTGACGTCATCCGCCAGGCGGCGCCAGTCCAACTTCTCGCGGCTAATAGCGCTGTACCTACTTCGCCAGCCGGTAGTCTGCTGTTGAGCTATTTCAGGTGCCCTCCATGGTATGTAGTTTAGCAGCTAAGGCGCTGCGTTCAAAAGTGCCATGACACAACCTTATTTCACGGCTACGGTGGCCACATTTCTGTGACAGCAAAATGAAAACAAATAAACACGAAGAAACAAGAAAACAAAACCATACACTTGAATTTAGGTGCACCTTAAAAAAACCCAAGGAATGGAAACGTAACCCTGCGTCGCCCAGTTCGGCTTGCTTCGTAGGCATCTCGCTATTTTGGCATGTAAAGTATCAGAATAAAATTATTTTATTTAGCATGTATTCAACTTTGTCGCTATCATCTTAATTTATGGCTGTGGCGTGCGGGCTGCATGCTAACGTATATGAGCCTCACTAGAGTTGCAGTGCCTGCGGTGAGTTCTTCGACGTGGATGTCACGAGCAGTTGACACATGGAACCACGAAACCTCACAACCTCTTAATTAATACAAAAAACCACGACATCGTCTTCTAAAGGTCACCCGGACATTGTGGTATCAGCGCAAATGATTCCGCACATCATTCCACCAGCGCGTCACATCAGGAAGCAAACAGCGTTCCTATTCCTGTATAAAGAACGGACGTCGTGAGGCAGATTCGTCAACTGGCCCGCAGTCTCACACTGACTGAGTAGAATACACCAAGCCTAAGACGTACCAAACTACATTAACTTGAACCTTCACTACAACTCCGGCCCTACATCGACGTGAAGCTTCGATTCTCTATCGCCTTTGACTGGGAGTTGCTTTCACGAAAGCTTATACCTCGTTAATATATATCGCTTCTCTATCGCCTTCGACTGGCAGTTGCTTTCACGAACGCTTATACCTCGTTAATATATGAATGACTGACAGTGCGGCACGCAATGTTTGTGGCACTGATGAAAATATCTAACACCTTCTCTGTCACTGTACTCCTTATACCTGAGAGTGACAAGTATTCGCCAACGCATTGCGGTGACTGAATGGTCGGCCACTTTCTGTGCAGGTGATATTAGAGCACTGTCCACATCTCGCGACAGCCCACAGTGCAGTGAAAGCTCTATTATGCTTTTTGATGACGACAAGTTTGTATGAACGCCTCTGACTTGCGGTGGAATCGTATACACGCCACAGTGAATTTACTGTCTGTCTCTCTCTTCCCTCCTCATTATCTCCTGTCCCCTTCCCTGATTCCCTGCAGTGTCCAGCTTATAGGCACCACAACCACGATGGTTAACTTTCGCGAGTCTGTGTGTACAGTTACGTTTCAATGTAATGCTTCAAGCCGAATTTGTAGGTTACAGCCTCTCGAACATTGAACTTTCGACTTGAATACTAGCCAAGAATTAATCGACTGATTGATTGAGATGTAGGATTTGATGTGTGAAAACCACCATATTATTGTGAGAAATGCCGTAGTGGAGGGCTCCAAAAATTCAGACCACTTCTGGTTAATTACCGGGCATCCGAATCTGAGCACACGGGCCGACATACTATAGCGAAGAGCTTGTGAGGTATAAAGATAGTTCAATAAAAAAAAAAGCCAGGCCAGCGTGGAAGGCGCAGCACAGTCACAGCGAAAGCTTAAAGAACGGCCTTTCAGAGAGAGAGAGAGAGAAGAAAGGAAAGGCCGGGAGGTTAACCAGAGAGACTTTTCAAAACACTCATTGGGTAACCACTCCGGGCACATTTGCTTGATACCCACAAGGGCATTATTAATAAACTTTTAGGTAGTAGGCTCGACTTCGTTATGCTATTTTTCGTCATTCTTCGGAGAAGCATGGTATCCGCTAAACATTTGCAAGCGATTCCGTGCCAGTTGTTCATGCAGTGGCCGACGCGTCGATAAGGAATTATGGTTGAAGTGGGTATGCTCCACAGTTAATGGGAGAACAAGAACAAACTTTTGGGATGGGTAGGAGCATTGGATGGCCCACTCGTTACGCTATACACATTGTGCGACGACTGGTTGTTCTTTCGCTGATTCAGAACGCTTTATAAGTCATATTAACGCATTTGCTTTTCCGACATCAAGCCTGCCTAACGCAAGTTTGCCAACAAGTCACAAGCACCAGTGCAGCTCAGTGGTAGGATACTGGTCTGGCACCTAGCGGACCCGGGTACGAGCCAGCCCCACTTTGTCTTTGGTGCTTGGTTTGCCCAGAAGTCACAAGCACCGGCGTAGCTCAGTGGTAAAATACTGGGCTGGCACCCAGTAGACCCGGGTTTTGAGCCCCACTTTGTCTTTGGTGCTAGGTTTTTTTTATAATTTCGCGCAATGTGGTTACGGACACCGGCGGCGGCGGACAACTGAGCGTGACCCGAGTTGTGATCTCATAACAACTTTCGCTGTAGAAATCGCTAGAACGGTAATCTCAAGAACTACAGGATAAATGCACCGGCTTAATTGATGCTTTTACACGCGGGAAAAGCAATTCCTGCAATCCCGGTGGATTAGAAACGGTTTGTATATATGACAAAGCACGTGCTGTGATGCTAACTACCGCTTCGGGAAAAGGAGGTTATACCCCACGATAAGACAAAAATATTGCTCTAGTTTCTCCACCTAGCTGCACAGCTGACATTGCCCCCGTTAGTTTCCCTCGTTCGTGCCGCAACTCATTTGAAACGGCTTGCAGCATCATGCTTGAATGGGGCGATGCCCAACGTACGTGCCCGCACTAATTGCACCACCGAAATGGTCAAGAGACTCCAATACAATCTGCCGCTTATTTACACAATCTGCGCTTCAGTTCACAGCGGCACGTATTGAGCCGTATGGCGGGAATGAAATGGCGACGATAAAGAATTATTCACCCCTCGGGTCATTCACGGCATTGGGGCTGCTACATGGCGCGGTCTTTTTATACTTTCAGCGCGAGCAATTGTTGCACCGCGAGCGACAGCTCGGAATCGCCGCCTGATTCCCGTTATTGCCGAGATATATAAACGGAGAATGGTGCGCCATTATATTGGCGCGTGTGAAATCAGTGGCAAGTTGACGCCTGTATGAGGAGAAAAGGAGCAACGTAAGAATAATTGAACCGGCGACTGATGCAATGTGCGCTGTTGCCATCCCTTCCCGCAAACCCTTCAACCCGTATTTCGGTGTACGGCACCAATCCGCGAATCCACTCCTCCCTCCACTAGAAACCATTTATTGCAATCAGACGCACATTTGTTTACTTAACGTGCCCCGAATCGGCTGTGAAAGAAACGAATATCTCTGTGACGATAGCATAGTCACACTCCCTGGAGGAGATTCTGCAGCGCCGGGTGAGGATTTACAACGTAGTTCCAAGGTGACGGCATGCCGTAATTTTTCAGCGCTTCTCACGCATTTTCACTAATAATAATAATAATAATAATAATAATAATAATAATAATAATAATAATAATAATAATAATAATAATAATAATAATAATAATAATAATAATAATAATAATAATAATAATAATAATAATAATAATAATAATAATAATAATAACAACAATAAAGAAAACACGTGAAAAATATTGCAACGAAGAGGAAGGATATCGGGCAATAGGTTCACTTTTGGTTTAGTTGAAACCACTCTCTTGGGTGTGCGTGCGAAACATTATGTTTGAACTGTATTGGTCCGCTGATTTTCGCGAATGTTCGTGCTTGCGAAAATGCGCTAGCAATTTTGAATGTCATTCGTGTTATTATTTTGTTTGTTTGTATAGCCCATGTGTGGACGTCCATCTCATTTTTGATAAAGGGCGCGCCTAGACACGGGATGCCTTTTACGCCTAAGTGGATCAACTTTTCCTCAAAGAAAATTCCACAACTGGAAACACCTGCGTTGAAGTAAATAAGACATGATATATATATATATATATATATATATATATATATATATATATATATATATATATATATATATCGTTAACGGTAACTTTTATGCCAGATGAAGTTTGCTTGTGGTATCGAGAATAGCAAAGACATGTAGGCCCGTGTGCTCAGATTTGGGTGCACGTTAAAGAACCCCAGGTGGTCTAAATTTCCGGAGCCCTCCACTACGGCGTCTCTCATAATCATATAGTGGTTTTGGGACGTTAAACCCCACATATCAATCAATCAATAGCAATGACAACGGAACGAGATGGAAGTCGTAATCGCTCATCCCAATGACAAGTTCGCGCAGGGCATGAATAATTCGCCGCATGGCACCGGTCCCTCGTTCTCCACCATTAACAGGATCACGCCCAATCCGTTGCATATGCGCCGCCAGGCGAGATCTGCCTACTAGTATAGCATGTCATTAGCACGTGAGGTTTTGCGAGAAAGTGCCACAGCTAATCGTGTCACAAGCTTGGCCAGCGCAAGTGTGCACCGGATTTGGTTGCAGCACGTGTGTAAGCAACTACACAATAAAAAAAAGTTACTTTGTGTTTAAAAACTCGGTGAACTCTTCACAATCATGCATGGCCCACGAAGAGCATATCGCACCCACAAGTGTATGCATATGATATCGCCATTTTCTCATCGTGAAATAAGTTAAAACAGAGAGAAACGTGTAAAATGAAAAGAGGAGCAGACGAGGCCAAGTGCCCTCGAGTCCGTGGTTGTACGCCGTGTCTTCAAACCTGATGAATAATCGTCAACTGTTTCAGCTTTTTGTTGTTCTAAGCCATTTCTTCGTTTTATTTAGATCCACCAGCCACAAGTAAGCCCGCTATTAATAGTAGGAGGGATATAAAAGCAAAAACAGCGAAGTCTGAGTTAATGAGTCAGGTAGAAGCCGTCAGTGACGTGAATCTGGCACTGGATACGCCAGACTCATTAATACGGGAGCCCTCTTTGTATTAGAGCAATTACTGCACCTCGCAAGTACTCGCAGACCAGATCAGTGAACTCGACGATGAACCAGAAACATACTCCTATGCGGAAGAAATCGCAAAATAAAAAAGAAGTCTTTCTTCCTCCTTGGAAATACGTTTGCTCTTTTTTTGGGAGGAAAAGTAACGAGATACTCGCGTCCTGCACTATCGCGGTATAATCGATACGTCGTAAAAGTATTTGACTACCGAGATCCAAATAAATATTGCAAATGTATCTCGATAAAGAAATACATATACTTAAAAGTATCTGCGAGATGCTATCGCGATGTTTCCCTGGGGGCTAATATATAGTGTCTGAGCAAACGAATGTGGATTATATATAGTGAGGATGTGGCAATGAGAGTCCCACGGCAGGAGAATAGTGGCTACAGCTTACCAAGACATCACTACAGCAGCAAAAATGCTAAAGGTCAGTTAAGTGAGCTAGAGATGAGTGCATGCAAATTGCAAATGCTAGAAATATGTAAACTATTGAAATTGTGGTAAACAACATCGCATTACGGAGCCATGATTATCAGCAGTGTGGATATTGGGCAAGCACTTCTGACCTCAGGGCAGTACATATACAACACTTGCAACAGATGCTTGGTTCATGAGATGCTTAGAGGACATTCGTTGCCCAATATACACCTCTATATCAACATTGAAGGGATACAGATGAACAAAGAGAGAGAAAGAAAAACAAAATACGACAGACATTAAACACAATTAGAACACCCGTGGAATCTCCATCAGCAAACTTTCTCAGACCCCGCTAAGAACTGAAGACTAAGCCAGACTTCATATTGTCCTCCTAACGTAACGCTGTTATGAAATGGTTACAGGAGAACGCATGCAAAAACCAACACTGAAGATGTAGGTCAACCAGAAGAGCAAATCATGCATAATTAAGCTGCATGACGTGCATCCTGGGCAGTGTCAGCTCAGTTATAAAATATTCACGATTGAACAGTTCCTCTACTCCAAATACTAAGACTACTTTTAATTGGAAAATCGTTCACCAGCAGCTACACAGAGAGTGCTTTCTCGCGAATAGATCTTTCTTCTAACGCACAAAGGTATACTGCCTCGCGTCGCTGTCCGAATTTGCAAAAGATATCACATTTCTACAACCTTTATGCGCCATTCATATATAATTATCTCATTGTTGTATCATACTTATAATATTTTAATTGTTTGACTATAATAAATTAGCAATTTATAAGCTGTTGGGTTGCCAGACATTATAGTGGCGGGCAAATGGCGCTATATAAGCCCTTGTTGCGGTGTCGACAGAGCTAAAGGTTGCACCACTTGATGCCCGATCCTCGACTATGTACCTATTTTGTCTTCATACTTTTGTAGCCGAGGTGCTGCTTGCTTTCGTCAGTTATAATACTAAAGAACAATGGAGAACAAAAACCAAGAATAGTGAATTCACTTTATTTCACTGAAATACCCAAATAAGCGGTCCACTGTCATACGCGCCTTACCATGACGTCATCACCATGCTGTTACGATGACGCTGTCGTCATAGCCTAAAATTCAGAAATTTCGCACACAGTTGTGTTGTGAGATCATTCTTTCTTTCTAGTTTTTGTGCTGTTTCCCCTCAGTATCATGCACCATCTGGCCTTTCAAGACACCCTTCGCATATACGATTGCCTGATATTGCATGCTTCTTTTCATACTGTAGGTACTTCGAGTATCTATCTATCTATCTATCTATCTATCTATCTATCTATCTATCTATCTATCTATCTATCTATCTATCTATCTATCTATCTATCTATCTATCTATCTATCTATCTATCTATCTATCTATCTATCTATCTATCTATCTATCTATCTATCTATCTATCTATCTATCTATCTATCTATCTATCTATCTATCTATCTATCTATCTATCTGTCTGTCTGTCTGTCTGTCTGTCTGTCTGTCTGTCTGTCTGTCTGTCTGTCTGTCTGTCTGTCTGTCTGTCTGTCTATCTATCTATCTATCTATCTATCTATCTATCTATCTATCTATCTATCTATCTATCTATCTATCTATCTATCTATCTATCTATCTATCTATCTATCTATCTATCTATCTATTCTTGTCTGTGTCTGTCTGTCTGTCTGTCTGTCTATCTATCTATCTATCTATCTATCTATCTATCTATCTATCTATCTATCTATCTATCTATCTATCTATCTATCTATCTATCTATCTATCTATCTATCTATCTATCTATCTATCTATCTGTCTGTCTGTCTGTCTGTCTGTCTGTCTGTCTGTCTGTCTGTCTGTCTGTCTGTCTGTCTGTCTGTCTGTCTGTCTGTCTGTCTGTCTGTCTATCTATCTATCTATCTATCTATCTATCTATCTATCTATCTATCTATCTATCTATCTATCTATCTATCTATCTATCTATCTATCTATCTATCTATCTGTCTGTGTCTGTCTGTCTGTCTGTCTATCTATCTATCTATCTATCTATCTATCTATCTATCTATCTATCTATCTATCTATCTATCTATCTATCTATCTATCTATCTATCTATCTATCTATCTATCTATCATCTTGACGAATATGACGTGCTGGTCATGACATGAATAATGTCACAATCCTGTCGCGATCGTCATCACTTTCCACCAGACAGTGGCACATACCCGCGGACAGTTACGTGCCGCTGGTATGCGGGTATGGGCCACAGGCGATTGACACTTTATGTATACCCAGGAAAGGCGAGATCACAGATGGGTAATTTTAACGCGTGAGCGTCTAGAAAAAGCTCACATCAGCAGCGTCGACCCGATGAAGGCAAATAATAAATGCCAGAGACCCACCAGGAATCAAACCCCACTATTCTGCGTGACATACAAGTATTCTAGTGCAGCGCCAGGGCAAGACTATAGGGACTACTTTTTAAACAGACCCTTACGTTCGTGAAACGTCAATTGTGGTCAACTGCTGGCTATCGAATTTTATAAACAATCCATATGTTCTGTTATAATACAGCTGTCCCGTGGCGTTAACGTCAATTGTTGTTAAGCACCATCGGCTTAAGGTCATTTATGTGCAGCGTCCAAGAATACCATCTTCGTGAGCACCAGCGCGTCATATCAGCTTATCGCTTCTTGTGTTGCTAGTGTCCATCTTGCTATTGGCAATGTTACGCGACTTGAAACAACTAACTGGTAGTATAAAACATATACGGCTGTTTAACGTCTGTGCGTGCACTTATACATATCAATAGCAACACTTCGTGACGTTTCGCTCAATAAAATTTACAACGCAGGCACTTTCCATGCGCACGCTTCGCATGACATCGATTCACAAGGTGCGTGGGATCTGCCAAATTATAAAGTTCCCGCAACTTTTGTCTGGAACAGTGTATAGTCCCGCTCTAGGGCTTCTAGAAACTGTGAGTTTGTCCTGAAGTCTGACACGTCATACCGAATATACCTGTACTGGGATACCTCACCAGCACACGTGCAAGGCGGCGGTTGGCAAAACATTTCCGCTCGTGCTTCCGCGTGGTGTGGTCGCGTGGTGCTTGGGGCAAGTTTTTTTTTTCAGCGCTTAAACTTCAGCTTACTGTGGCAAGATCAGATGAGGTAAGTGCCAGAGAACATCTAGCTGTGAGGTAAACTGCGCGACGAAATACTTGCAACGCTGGCTGGATGTTTATCTGAAAGAAATAGAAACACGTGGCGGCCTGTGGGAGGAAAAGCGGCATCGTTTTCGATATTGTGAGGTGTTTAATGTAGCGTGTAGTGTGCGTTGAAAGGCATCGACAATATTGATTCACCTTTACGGACGGTGAAATTAAGAATATTGTGTGTAGTGAGGGCTGTGTGAATAATGATCTCTCTTGTTGGCAAAAACATTGACACTCGTTGCGGGCCGGTGTAAGCGACTGTCAACAGAACTTCCCGATTCGACATGTTCGTCAAGATAAAAATACATTTTACGTGATCATCTGCGGGTGGGTACATTTCAGCGTTAGCGGTGCGCGCAGAAAAAAAATGGTTTGATCTCTGGGCTGAAAGATACGAACACGCATGATCTACTAGCATGTTTTCGCATTGCTTAAGTTGCATATATGCTGCAACATGGCGAATACGCAAACCCACTAAATGCACAACTCGTATTATTAGAGACCTAAGACGTCTTGACGAAAACAGTGGAGATTCTCGTTTTTCATATACTTTGTACATTTACAGCTCGATCTTTATGAAGTGACAATGCGCCCAACAAAGATGTTTGTCAGGTTTAAAGGACAAAGTAAGTATCTAAACACGTTGTGGACATCAGATGCGGCGAAGTAACTGCGTAAGATATCATCTATGTAATCATGTAGGTATCGGGTTTAAAATCACACAAACTTTCATTGGGTGATGAGGAATGCCGTGAGGTAGAATTTTGCTTTATTTGCACGGGTATTTGTTAATGTCAGCCTAACGCACAGCAAAATGTTTTTTTTATTTTTTTATTTTTTATCTCAGATCAGAACTTTTCGTAGTGAGTGAGAATCTTACCCGTGACCTCGCGCACAGCAGCTCAAAGCCATGCTGCCACCATTTTTGTACTTCGTTTGAAACGGCAGTGCACATATCACGACGGTGCCCGGCCGCGGTGGTCTAGTGGCTAAGGTACTCGTCTGCTGACCCGTAGGTACTCCTCTGCTGACGTCACTTTCATCAATGCACAAATTCTTGTATGACGTCATTGCGACAAGCGAAACTTGGCTTTCGAACGAGGATATCGTTGATGTGCCCGATTACAGATTGATATCAAACACAAGGGTGACCCGCTTTCAAAAGGGCGGTGTTGCCCTTTTTCTAAAAAATAGTATCAGTTACACACTACTGCCATCGGTAAATTTTTTATACACTCAAATTGAAGTGGTATTTGTAAAAATAGATACTGGATATATTGTGGGTGAACTCTATCGTCCACCAAGAACAACCCCTGCCAGTTTTCTTGATAAATTTGAAGCAATATTATCTTTTTTTGTGGTTATACCATGGTGTGCTGGTAGTGATTGTTGGGGTCGTTAATATCAATACACTCGCTCAAATACACAAGGACTATACTTACCTTCTCGAATTATTTACTTCCGAAATTTATCAAGTCAACCGATAAGTGTAACAAGCACTTCGGCTACACTAATTGATCGTGCTTTGACAAATATCGAATCTGGCGTTGTGAGTAGAGTTTATAGTCTACCTCTCTCAGACTGTTTACCTATTTTCACGATATTCGATATCCTTAATAAAAAAACAGTTGGTCGCAGGCTTTTAATTAAGTTAGACTATAAGAGGTTCAGATAAAAAATCATGGTGGGTGACGTAAAACAAATATACAGTGAAAACGTACACAAAAATTTGCCAAGCTATTCAGTTTAATTACTAACTTGAAAACCAAATGAAGCCTGACACATACTCGAGGGTCGTATAACGAGCTTATCTGTTCATAGATGACCCAAATTTTAGCAATACTAAAAGCTCAAGAATATAGGTACGATAAGTGTAGGCATAATAGAACAAACGCTTAATATTTAAGTCACTACAAAACATTGCGCAACAAAGCGGTATCTATGATGAGGGTCCAAAAGCAAAATTTTATTTCACAACATATCATTCGAGCTGCTGGTGAATTGAAACAGCTGTCGCGAATTCTAAATGAAGTTACGAGAAAAAAAGACACAAAAGAGAGTGTTCACCCACCTACTGTAGATACTGCCACCGTCAAAGGTTTCAACACGTATTTCACCACCGTCGGCCCAGCACTGGCAGCACAATTACCCCACCTAAATCATCAAGTTAATCTCACTCCAAAATCAGTAGTAAATTCATTTATCTCAAAGCTTTCAAAGCCTTCTGGGCTGAGAATGAAAGCTTTGCTGCGCTTTTTGCGGACAACTGGCCTCAGAGACAGACTTTAGTGTCTTATACTCTTTGATGTTGCCTTTCCTCTGTCGCAATTTTTTTGTAATTTCTCCCTCTCTTCGCAACATTTCTTTTTAACATCTATCATTCCCCTCACCCCTTTCCCCAGCACAGGGTAGCCAGCCGGTCTAAGAACTGGCTAACCTTCCTGTCTTTCCGCTTAAACTTTCTTCCTCCTCCATTTATCTCAAGTGAGATACAAGTCCATGACATAGTTTCGGCTGTATTGATTACACCCAATAACAAAGCGTCAGGACCCGACAGCATTTCTCTAAAGTTACTAAACGAAATCATAGATCTTCTATAAGCAGTTCTATGTTGTTTGCTCATTAACTCAATTGCGCAGGTACAGGTCCGGCCAACCTAAAAATTGCTAAAGTCATTCCTATTCATAAAAAAGGTGATCCGGCTGATCCTGCAAATTATAGACTAATCTCTGTGTTAAGCATTATTATTAATATTTTTGAAATCATCATTTGCAACCAGATGAAAATATTTTTCGATAAGTACAATGTGCTCTACCACCAGCAATATGGCTTTAGACCACATTTCTCAACAGGAACCACTGTTATCACGTTATCACAAAAATAAATATGGCCTTAGATCTCAACAAACTAGTAGCTGTCATCTTTCTAGATTTCAAAAAACAAAGCTTTTGACACAATGATTGATATGTGGGGTTTAACGTCCCAAAACCACCATATGATTATGAAAGACACCGTAGTGGAGAGCTCCGGAAATTTCAATTACCTGGTGTTCTAAAACACGCACCCAAATTTGAGCACACGGGCCTACAGCATTTCCGCCTCCATCAGAAATGCAGCCGCCGCAGCCGGGATTCGATCCCATGACCAAAAGCTTTCGACACATTGGAACATTGTACATTGTTGGACAAGCTTAGACATTGTGGATTTCGTGGTGAAGTTTGATTTTTCATCCAGTTACTTGGAAGATCTCTTTAAAGTTGTGAGAATTATGAACATAACATCTGCAAGACAAAATATTGTTATTACGGTTCCACAAATCTCAGCACTAGGTCCTCTTCATTTTAATTTTTATATGATTGAGCGACAACAAATAATCGGCTGTGCGTAAATATTGATGTATGCAGATGACACATGCATTATAGTAACTGCTAATAATATTACAGAAGGTGAATTCAGAGAAAGAAGATATCAGACTGATTCCTAGGTAACAAATTAACAATAAATAAAAAATCAAAATATGTTATCTTTAAGTCGCTTTTCAAGATAGTAGATAACACACATTTAAACACACAGATAAAGAACATTCCCTTGAAACAGACCAACTCTTACAAATACCTCGGAGTGGTTTTTCACAAACACCTTCAATGTAAACCACACATTAATGACGTATGCTCTAGATCAGCGTCTGGTTGTTACAGTGCAACATTAGCCCATCAGTGCTTTGATATACCAATATTGAGACTTGTGTATTTTGCTTTTATTGAAAGTCACTTGCGATATTGTATCAATCCGTGGGGATGGGCGTATAAAACCTCATTAAATCTAGTTATCAAACTCCAAAAACCTGCAATCAGAATTACGTCTCATTCAAGGTATTATGATCACACGGCCACATTGTTCAGATAATATGACATATTACCTTTTGAAAGCTTGCGATAGCTGATTATATCAATGTGTATCTATAAGGTCGTGAGTTACACTTCTAGTTACACTAGAAGTGTAACTGCAGGTCACTTTAATTTCGTGCCATGTAACAATGTATACGGAGAACGTATGATACAGTTCACAGGAATAAAGACCTGTAACACACTCCCAACGGTAGACATTGCTACGGCGAACTTCCCTAAAGCCCTGAAACAATATTTTCATTCTTTTTATACAGACAGAATAAATTATATAAGATATGTTGTATTGTACAGGATTGTGGATTATATAAACACATGGTTACTGCTCCTTTTGTGCAATTGCTGGCACGCGATAGTGTTGTGTAATTATTATTGATTGATTGATATGTGGGGTTTAACGTCCCAAAACCACCATACGATTATGAGAGACGCTGTAGTGGAAGGCTGCGAAAATTTCAACTACCTGTGGCTCTTTAACGTGCACCCAAATCTGAGCACAAGGGCCTACAGCATTTTCACCTCCATCGGAAATGCAGCGCCGCAGCTGGGATTCAATCCCGCGACCTGTGGGTCAGCAGCCAAGTACCTTAGCCACTAGACCACCACGGCGGGGCGGTGTAATTAGGTAACATATTGTCGAGGACATTACGCGTCTTTTCCACCGAGCTGACCCCAGCATGCCAAAAGAAAAGAACGTACGGTACCTCATGCGTGGGGTGAAAGAGCGGCTTTTCGGTGGGCTTGCGCGCAGTCCACCCAAGACTGTGTCAGAATTTCTCACAGAAGCCGTAACCATCGAAAGAACTCTTAGGCACTGGACCCCGTCATACGAACAGCACTTCCGTGAGCTCATACGTTCAGTTATCTGCGAAGAACTTCAGAAGCTGTCAGTGCCATAGCAGCCCACTATCTCCTCGTTTTCCAGCGTTGTCGGAGATGAAGTCCAGCATGCCTTGAGAGGACTGCCTTTCATGCAGGATTATCAACCACCTATTGACTTCACCCCGCAATATACTCAAGCTTTGCGGCAGCCTGTTACACCTGCGATTCCGCATCCCACCGTGGCCCCAGCCATGCTGCAGACGGTCTAAGTGGCGCCATATTACAGCGCACCTCGCCTGATCCCTCGGAAATCAGACGTATGGCGTGCGCCACATCGACGTCCTCTCTGCTTCCACTGTGGCGAAGCGGGGCATCTGAAGCGACAGTATTCTGACCGAGAACTTGGAATACGCTGATTTTGACGAACTTACCCCCCCCCCCCCCAGGTTCGGTCAGCGGCGCCCTAAAGTTGACGAGTATATAAGGCTCAGCAGCGTGGAACTTCGTCATCCTCGCACCACTCACGCTCCCCGTCACCGCGGCGATTTTCTTCTAATCGCCGTACCTATGAGAGCGTGGCGCAGGATCGGTCACCCAGCCCACGCCGCGAAAACTAACCACAGCAACCTTCGTGGTTGAGGCCGCTCATAATGGACAGGCTGAAGGCCTCCTACCAACGCTTCCGCAAAATGACGATTCCCCGACGACGACGACACCAGCTGGTTCCGCAAAGATTTCATTAGACATTCTAGTGCTGCACGACGGTCACGAAGTCAGTGCTTTAGTTGACACGGGTGCGCATTTTTCTATAATAGGTGAAAAACATGCTGCTCTCCAGAAGAAATTGACGATTCCTTGGAACCTCAGGCCAATCCGTACTGCTGTCGGGCACGTCGTCACGCCACTCGGCGTTTGCACAGCACGAATACAGATTCGTTGTTCTACCTTTGTTGTCAGCTTGATGGCTGTATTGCACCGTCTTGAAGCATTTTCTTCACTTGCCTTTGAATCACGCGTCGTTCGGTTGGTGAAACGCGGTAAGGTTGTTGCAGTATAGGGTGCGCGTCACCGTAGGTGATATACGGTGTTTGGTAATCGATGTCTGACAGATTCTCGCTCAACGTGCAAAACAGGCGAGGAAATCTATCAACAGGTTGTTCAGGCTTCGTTTGTTTTCGTCAGAAAGTGTTGGATTTATGTCGACGCCCCGGAGAGGCGCTTCGGCATTATCGGTTGCCTCGGAAGCAAAACAGTCAGTCACATTGGTTACTGGGCAGGCATAGACGATGACAGTACCAGGGAAAAGGTGTCGGCGCTCATAGCCGAAGTTTGTAACAAGAACCTCGCAGTGACCAGCCTGTAGGTCTACTAGGCTTCGTGCTACGCAGACACCCCGGAAAAAGAGTAGGGATCGATTGCTCTCCGCCACCATTTCAGCGTGTGCTGATTCGTTACACGCCACTTGAACCATAACACTTAAGCGCGGTGGTATTGTCACAGCATCGTCAATTACACGCTGACATACTCGATCGTGGCTGCGATCATGCTCTGCTGTGGCGCTCTGGAAAATGTGGTGTGGCACTCTGGACCATGCTCTGGTATGGCTGGATCAAGCTCTGGAAAAGACGCGTCATGTCCTCGACATACATCGCAACCCCTTTGTTCGGCCTTTGTATGCGGGACAGCAGATCGCGCTCAGCTCCCTCCCGACGGTCAGGGCTGGCATATGTCCCAAGAAGCCGACGTTTGAAGTCTTTCCATGATGTAAGGATACCTGCCCGGTTCTCATACCATACACGTGCGCTGTTCAAAAGACTGAAATAGACGTGCCACAGTTTGTCTGCGTCGTCCCACTGGTTGTGCATGGCAATGAACTCGTAATGAACAAGCCAATCTTCGACATCCTCCAGTGCAGTGCCATGAAAGTGATTTGGCGTTCGCGATGTGAATAAGGTGCAATGAAGCGGCGTTGTGCCATTCGTACCAACTGGGTTGGTGTCGGTAGGGCTGGTCGGAGCCGCCATGTTGTTTGCGAGCAGTCCAAACTCAGGGGATTGTCCTTAGATTCTTCTGCTGGCGCGGTGCACAGGAGTGACCACCGGTACGACGCTTGAGTTCTTGCCATGCGGAGGGGTGCGGTGCATAAATTACCCAGCACGTTCACCAGTTTGCCACGTACCAAGAGCCGTAGAGACACGAACAGCGGGGCAGAAAGACACGAGCATGTATCTTAAAACGAAGCACTAGTTTGTTTGTTTGTTTCACCTGGACTCATGGCTCACACCCACTCAGGGGGATCGGCCAAGAAAGGGTAGTGCATTTTTTCCGTGAGCATTGTAATTATGTATACTGAATTCGTATTTTATTATGACTACTGTAAGGAAAACCACATAAAAAGAGAGCAAACAAAAAAATGCTAAAGTCAAGTTGAGAAATTTTGAGATTTCTAGTGTTGTGATTATCACTCAGCTGCGTTTACTTCACCTCACCATTCAGAGTTTTTTTTTTTTTGATACGCTAACACACACTTCTTCTTTGTTCTGTTCGCCCTTTTCGGCTGGCTAGGGCTTGCCGGCTCACAACTCTAGGTGGAAATGTGATCATATTTTTGTCGTTTTTCTCATAAACTACGTAATTTTCCTGTCAGGTATAGTCATTTTTTGCCTACTAACTAAAGAAAATTACATTTCTTTATTTCATAGCTTCCTGATCAAAGGCAGCGTATCTTTTCATTGTATCTGTATGTAGCCCATATGCTTTGTTTTTAGGTACTCTAATGTGTGATGCTTGCTGTTTGATAGATTTTTTTACTATTGATTTGATTAAATATTGTTGAGTTTTTGTGCATGTTAAATATTACCATATTTTGTAAATTTTATTTCCGGCTGTGATAAGATATTCCTATCGGTATTCTTTTTTCATACCTTCAACTAGCTCTTGGTTATAAGTCCGACAAGTGTTTCTTATCGGTGGATAGATTATGAAAACAAACAAGTAGTAATTCACAAAAATATATGTCGAAGGAATGTCGACACTCGCAGCGCTGCTATGCAGAAAGATTCTGCCGGTGGAACTTTGTGCCAACCAGTACCTGTCCCGAGGGAGCGGATGGTGGGTGGGTGCTCGCAGTGACGTCACACTGTTTGCAAACAGGAAGAGGTCTATAGGCTGACAAAGTATTCAGATATGTGTACACCGACTTTAAAAGAACGATGTAGAGCCCGCAAAGTAATACGCTACCGGAAAAGATAGAGCCGGACAGGCTGTTTGTCAACAGTTTGAAAAGTGAACCATTCGCTGTGCTCACTTGGTTGGAGAAAATAGTACTTTTGCTGACCAAAGAGCGATTGTAGTACATCACGCGAAGAAAAACGAACGGTTTGCTTTTCGAACCTTTGTGGGATTTGCGTTCTAGTGGTGGGCCCTAATTGCGCTTTCCGAACTTTTACAAGATGACTGTTTTCTCTGTGAAGAGCTATAAGCGAGTTTGTCAAGCGCGGAGCAAAATGACAACAGGGAAGAAATAAATAAAATTACCCAACTGTCCTTTTTTAGTTCAGCTTGATAAGGAAGTTCCCTATGCGTTGGTTGCCGAATTAAGGGGCACCTACCACGCTGTCTCGCTTAACATCCATGTCCTGTTGGAAGGGCGTGGAATAATGGCGAAGCGCAAAACCAAAATTGCCGGAGAGCCAAAACTTCATCTGAGAAATCTCAGATGAAGCAACACTCCTCTCTCTCTCTCTCTCTCTCTCTATAAAATACCCCTCTATGCCATGCAGGGTAGCAAACTATGAGTGCGGCTGGTCAACCTCTCGACCCCCTCTTTTCCTCGTCTTTCTCATGAAGTTTTCCGATGAGAAACTTATAATCCCACCAGCCTTCGTGCTCCCCGTAGGCACAAGGAAAAATATGGTTACATCATTGCATACTCACGTAGCATTTGGTCTGAATCTTATAACACGTATTATGGGCATCACGCTACCTTACTAAGCAGAGTTAATCTCACGCTGATGACCTGGATGGCTATTCGGGAACAATTATTTGGCCGAAGAAAATGACAGACCTATAACAGTTTCTTCGTCTTCCATTTCCAAATGTAGCCTGTTATACATAAGACGCAAAGAAAAAAAAAGACGGAAGCTTGGCAGGCAATTGTGAGTCGCATGATGTGCATTCTATATACTTGACCGAGACCCGACTCTATACAGCTAGACAAAACTGAAGTACAATGTGGGGAGGCTTATTGCACGACCCCATTTAGGAGATGTTATTGCGAACCGAATAAAACAACAAAAGTTTGAAAAAAGTTAGGCAGCCCGCGTTATTGCTACACGAGCAACGGCTTTGGAGCTGAATGAAAGCAGGCAGACGTCGAATAAAAGCTGGGGGTAGGGCGGGAGGGGAAACGTGAAGAGAAGCAGCAGCGCGGGTGAAAAGCGGCACGGGGTGGTTCGTATTGCAAAGAAACAAATAATAATAGGCGCAAACAGGTTGGCCTTCAGCAAACCAGGCGAGCATTCTTTGCCGTAATTCGCTTACTTCTTATTGGTCCCGCCATTCCAGGGTAGTGATAGAAAAAAGACGAGTCAATCAAGACGGACGTAGGCACCATGACAGCCTAGTTAGAATGCCCGTGACTGCTGGTGCCGTGATTGAATGCCTATGCGCAGCGTTCTATAGGCCCACCGGGAAAATGAAGTCTCTATTGGTTGTCTGAAAAAGGAATAGCGAATATCGGAATGGAAGAGGGGATGAGGGGGCACACTCGTGGCTTTTTGTGGGGCTGGAATTCAGCGCGGGGATGTCTCTCTCGACGCGTATCGAGTGCTGTTATTTCGCATCGCGCTTCATCGGGGCGAGTTCTATATATGTATTCAGTGAAAGGAGGGATGGAACATACTTCTTTCGAAAGAAGAGTACAATATAAACTAAAATGCGAGAACGTTCCCTCTGTCTCGGCCTGCTAGTCGATGGCATCTTGAATGATCAGGGCGTGCCCTCGAAAATGAACAGCGCACTTCAGCGATACATCTGGCCTTGACGATATCTAACTGTGACAAGAGCCGAGTCTGGCACGAGAGACACGACCATCATCTCAGCGGTGGCTTCCATACTGTTTCGAGAAGGAGACCGCCTCGGAAGGGTAGACACAGATAGATTTACACTAAACTTAGCCGTCATTTACCATACACATTACCGGCTGCTGTCGCCTTCGAAACACGCGAAGACGTCACCCCCCCCCCCCCTCATGATCTAGTCTTGCGGGCAAAATACCGTCCAAACTTCCGAACATCAAAGCTACGAGTTAGCCGGTTAAGCTGCCGATTTCCCATTACCGCATGTACATACCCTCGAACCCTAGAGTGGCGGCGAAATTGCCGTATGACGAGTTGAAACGAAGTTCTCTGGATGAGCAGAGCGACAGATAAAGAAAAGCAGGGAGAATGAACAGGTGGAGGAAATTTTTTCTGGCCTAGACTAAGGGAGGGAGAAAGGGTATATAAAAGAATGGGATACGCAATGCGTGTGCAGAGTTCCCATTATTGGGGAGTGAAGGTCCATCACAGCGCCCACCTGCCCTAATAGGTCAGTGTATGGGGCAGGCTTTGCACCCCCGCCCCCTTTTATGAGACACCACCTCCCTCCCTTCCCAATGCGTTTCCACTCGGAACAGCGTGGCGCACTAAAATGGGCAGATGTGTGTTTGTGGTGGTGCCTCGCTGTAGTCCCTAGACAGTGCATTTTCGCAGAACATACATAACATTACTGTGCCTTTTATGTCCCACACCGGGCATTAGTGCACAGTGTACAGTATCCCTTGTCTTCAACGAAAACCTTACCGAGTTTAGAAAAACAAGCTGTGCAGGTTCATAGCTTTGCAGTTCGCCACCAGACTCAGCCCTGGTTTACCTCCTTGCCTTTTTTTCATCTCTATTCTTTCTCTCTGTTTCCATAGTTTTCCATTCACTATGCAATCTTACAAAAACGCCCAGTTTTTTTTAACTTATGAAGTTGTTACCCTAGAGACGTGGATATCAGTTTCTCTTTTACAGGATAAGTTGCATTCTGACGGGGGCAAAAGCTGAACCTGAACAGGTTTTTGAACCATCGGCGCCGCATGAACAGCTGTAGGTTGTTGACACAGCCGGTGGTCATCTACTGTGAGGATATCACCCAGCTGAATTAAATCATTAGAACGCCTATTCGCACGCTTTTTTCCTTAATAATAATAATAATAATAATAATAATAATAATAATAATAATAATAATAATAATAATAATAATAATAATAATAATAATAATAACTGTATAGTATATGGAACAAATACTATCAACATGAGGCTATAACATCTCGCCCGATAAACAATATTCCAAAAGCCAAATACAGTGAACTCTAACGTTACTGAACTCATATGGACCCAGAAAAATGTTTCATTTTACTGAAAGTTCACTAAACAGAATTTTCACTGGAATACGGAACAGCACTGGGCGTTGAAGAAATAATGTGAAACTTGTAAAATGCAATTAATTATGAAAATGATTTTGTAATTTTTTCAGACTGGCACCTTTAGAGCGCAGTAGATAGAGCTGTCCAGAGAGTGTACGTTTCTGCACTGCCTCTGGAGCTTGTTGCTGTGATTACGAGTCTTGCAACTGACTGATATATACCCTACAGTCTTGACTAGAGACACAGCACTTGCACCTTCCTCAGCCATTATAACCTCGTCGTACTCTTACGGTGTCGGATGAGCACAGGAAATAATTTCTAAATATGATAGCTTTGCGCAGGTGCTGAAGCGTACGTCGCTTATTTTCTATTCCCGCACGGCAGCTTCGGTTCGGTCGCTCTGCAGCCACGAATGATGTTGCACCACCGTCGAAGTATGGGAGATTTGCGGCCAGCATGCCTCGGCTACGCCAGTGTTATAGAGCACGAAACTTTATAATTGATAGTGAAAAGGAGCCTTGGTCCGCAGATGAAGTTCGTTCAAATGAAACATTCAATCAGAAGTTCGCTTAACTGAGATTTGTTTGCGTATAATGCATAAGATAACCACAGACGATTACCTTAAATTTCGTTATACTGAAACATTCGTTCAACCGATATTACTGCAAGAAAGAGTTCACTGTAAGTCGTGAAACACGAGACCATTTGCAGCGAAGCAATCACGTGCTGAAGAGTTCGCCCATGCTCTATTGCATTAGGCTGTATAACACTAGAAGTACAGAAATAAAAAGAAACGCAAAATCAGTGAAATGTTTTCGATATAGTTTTTTTCAAATAATCAATAAGAAGGCCTTCACAAACAAGCTTTTTGCATGCCGTAAAGCATTTGCGAGGTGGAATGATTTTATATTAATTGAATTTCACCCTTCAGTCGAAATTGCGTAAACTACCAAGTGAAAACCCCTTCATGAGGCCATCCGTCTTTCTGTCATGATTTCCTTCAACGTATGTGCAATTCGCACAAATTCCCATGGCGGCAATAAGTGTCATCAGTGTTTGCATTCATTGTGATGCTTTTACTTATATCGAATCCCTGTTGTCTGCTTTCTTCATCTCTATGTACATAAAATATATTTTACTGTATAAAAACAAGCACTGATGGTTTTCTACTTTTCTTTCCTTTTGTCACCATCGCAATCCGCTACGATGCTGCCGCTATTCCACGGTTTGTATTCGTGACTCTTTTTTTTTTCTTCAGGAACCATTGTCTGTATACCTTATAGGTCGTTAGCGCTTACCACCCAGATTATGCCACACGCAGTAAAGCTAACACCACATACCACGGCCGCTCGACTATTTCCAGTTTCTTTGGTGGCATGGTAACCATAGAGCCAAAAACGTGCTTCCTTGTGAGCTGTGTATACGTTGAAACCTCAGAACCCAGGTGGCCGAAGCTTAATTTTACGTACTGGATTAAGGCCGCTCACAAAATTTCAGCTGCTACTGCCTTGCCTATAGAAAACAATCTATAGGAACCTTGTGTTTTTGTTTGGTTTAACATCGCTCTAACAAAGGCTGGGAGATAATCCTTTGCTTGAAGCCGTAAAATATGCGTGTTGGGCCTGTCTTTCTGTTGTATGCTTTTGCTTTTGTTATTCATTTTGTTTCTTCATCGCACGTTAGGCTGTGTGGCTGATTATGAAGACGCAGCAGCGTCCCTGTATGCCACGTCTGAGAATGATGAAGAGCCCAAGTAATGGCAAATAAAATAACTCACTATGGAGTACTGCGGCATCTTACAACTTTACTTACACTTTTTATGTAAGATATGGAGATTTGGAGACTAGATCAGGCCAAATATTCGTCCACAGTATGGCTTAGCGCCACTGCTTAGCGGGAAAAACTTAGAACTGAAGTGCAGCTTTTCTAAGGAAGCCAATAGCAGTTCAGTGAGTGAGAAGTGTGATAGCTACATGCGCGTTGGGGGGCATAGCTCTCAATATTGTGATTTTATATCCCGTACTGGCTGCTTTGTATCGACTCAGACCTTCGCACTTGTGTTGTATATGCGCAGACACTTTTGTATAAGCACACGCATGAAATCTTGATGACTTAAAACATGAACTGCGGCTCAGGCTCGATAGGGAGCTAACCGCTTGAAAGGGCTCTGCTGCAGCAATCCACGTTCACCGTCACCAGTGTTTTTATATCGCTCGTAAGCTTTTGTGCAAACACGTGCCTCAGGATCCACCAAAGTGCGTAGTCAACTACTGACGTTTTTCTTCGATTTTATGGGAGAACAGGGCCCGTTCTTTCAAACATAAGCAAAAGGAAAGCTTTCTTATTTGCTTTCAGTACGACGCGGGTTCGCTGTTAGAAAATCTGGCCATAGACAATGCGGTTCAGAGCCAGCAATCTGAGCGACCAGCCATGGCTTGCGCCGAGGCCAGGAGAACTAGCATACGTCAAACGGAACTCGATGATTGCACCGAGCAGTTTGGCGCTCGAACACATCTAGTCAAATTAACAGGACTGAATAAATAACCCTATATATATTAGGGAAGTGAGCTCACGCTGTAGGAGTTACAAGCGCGCAATTTCTCCCTGTCTTTCTCTCTCTCTCTGTGTGCGTGTGCGCTCGTGCATGCTAGTGCTGACCTGACATGATAACGTTCTCAACGGTGCTACAAATACTTATATCCACACCCTATAGGATTGATAACGTAACTTAGACGCACCTGCAATATATATCATCTGGGCTTTCACGTCCCCAATCCACGCATGGTTATGAGAGACGTCGTAATGGAGGACTCCGGAAACTTTGACTGTCTGACGTGCTTTAACATACACTGACAGGCGCATTACATGGAACTCCAGCGTATCACCTCCATAGAAATGCGACCGCCACGGCCGGAATCAAACCTGCGACCTTCCGGTCATCAGAAGAGCACTGTAACCACCTCCTGATCACAAAGGTAGAACAGATCTTCTTTTTTTTCGATTTTGATAAAGTCTTTGTAGGGTGTACTTCCCTTTGTTCTAACAGCGGATGTGTTTAAGCTTGAGCTTCGTCCGCGTGCCGTCCGCCTTGAACAAATCAAGCTGGTGCGCGCCGCCGCAATGGAACAAGCCTCACTACCGAGTACAGCAGCTGCGAGTGAAAGTGAAGCCATAAGAAGGAGAGTGATGGAGACAGTGGGTTGGGAGTCTATAGAGTGGGAGAAAGTAAAGCGTTGCTATATGTGAGAGAGCAAGAAAATGATGGAGAAAAAATATGGGAAGAATAAAAATAGATGAAAAAGAAACAAAGAGAAAAAGAGTGGGATAGAAAAAATTAAAGAAAGTATAGCACACTCATGTATACTACATTATAGCAAGGGGGTGGGAACGGGGAGTGGTCTTGGGGTATGAAGTGAAGGAAAGCCAAGGTCACCAGCACCACTTTTTAAGCAATCTTTGTAGCATAAATGCGCAGCTGCCTCATATTTTCCTGTTCCTTTTCATTTTCGCTGGTGCGACTAGATCACACTGGCATACATTGAAATGTTGGGGCATACGAGGAACTATATCAAGATGTTTATTGAATTTCTGATGTCCTGCGAAGGAATATACGCCATGCTTGAGAATTTGAAATGTATATAGCAATATATATATAAGCTTGCAAACGAAGAACGCAGTGTGTTGGTCCTTCCAAGTGAAGTGCTTTTTTTCTTTTAGCTAATTTAATCATGCGTTGTCGGCACTGAGACAGCTGTCTCCGTCATGATTAATGATTCGCGTAGCGAGGGAATTGAAGACTCGTCTGGGTTACTATATCACACGGAAAGGTGTATACGTGTGAGCTGTACTTTTACATAGTGTAATATTTTTGCATAAAAGTAAATATGAATCCACGAGTGAGTCTTATTTTGGAACAAGCACTACAACGCATAACGCTGACATGTACTGAGAAAAGAAAAAGGTGAAAGTCGCATCACATATACAGATGTAACTTTTAGATGCTATCATACCCTAAAAAAGTGAGGACATGTGAAAAAAGTATGAAAACAAAAAGAAACTATTCAACCGCCAAGTGGCAAGAAGAGCCTAAAATTTTGCAAAACCATACACTTTATCCACTTCATGGGACAATCTGTTATTGTAGTAACCGTTCACGTGGAGCGTTTAGCTGCTCCGTTCAGCGTGCTTCATGAAAATACATGATCAAAACGGACTTTAAGAAATTCGATGCTGATTTTTGTATTATAGGTGCTTTTCTTGCACCAATCGATAATTTCTTTCTAGCAGGATGATTGATTCCTGCGCGGTGAACAAAAAGATGCCATTTCACCTAAGAGTGGCTGCACGTACTGGTGTTGGTAGCGTTGTGCAATCGGCAAAGGTCAAGGAATTTCGACCCAGCTACAGGGAAGTTCCAAAACTATTCTCTGGTAGGCACCCGCTGCGTTGCTTTTCATTCGTGCATCGCTGATTTTGGCCCCTTTTCTACAGAAAAAAATAATTTTCTGTCTTCGTGCAGCCGGCCATGTAGCGAAAACTTTTTTGCGTTGAACGAGACTTTAAAATAAATGATCGAAATTCAACGGACAGCGACAGTTCTTTATCCTCAACTAAACTTCTTGAACTGAAATTTTCGTTTTTTTTCTTTAAACGCGCTCATACACGCGCGCAAACCCACACTGACGTTCGCACACTATATTGACCTGGCTTGTATCGCGGCAGTAACTAAAAGTAAAAAAAGAAACGTTGGCAGATCCTATGGCTTATAGGAATCCGTTTATAACGCGAGGCATTCGGTGAATGGCTGTCTATGTCACATTTTTCGGCTTTGAGTCAAATGAAGGAAGGTGGATCGACTAGGTTTTGAAATTGTAGCAGCTGCGTATACATCATGGGTTTACCAGGAATGTCGACTACACTGACATTTAAAGGGTAACTAATAATGGTCTGACGTAATGCCGGTACTCCCGTTAGAGCACACGCGTCAGTATTATTGACACGAAGTGCACGCTAAGGTACGATGATCGGAATATCATTCTTTAGCGTCTTCCCCCTGGTTTGAGGAACCCTTCAATATAGCTACTTGAATCGTAAGAATACAAAAGCAATATTTACTATAGAGTTCTGTAAATGAAGTCAACACTTTCACCACAAGTGACGGTAACCTGACATGACGCCTGTATCATATGAGTACATATGTAATGTTTATTGCTTTGTATATAAAATTAGGTTGCCAGGACTTCAAACACAAGTGATGATGCACCGACAATATGCCTTCAAGGCATTTTTTGCAAAGCACTTTCGAGAATCGGCATAGCTCTGGGGTAGAATATCAGTGTGCCACGCAGAACACTTGGATTTGATTTTTGCTGGGATCACCATTTTTATTTGCATTCCTCGGGTCAATGCTGCTGATGATGAATTTTCTTAACGATGTCGCGTTTGAAGTACTGATTTATGTTCTAGCCGCTTTTAAGTTGATAAACTGTCAATCACTTCCGGCCCATACCCCCATATCACGCCCGTGGAATGGAAGAGAAGGGATTGACGAAACACGCAACAGCATTTTTCAGTTTTTCAAGTTATGACCAGGAAAGTAAATTTGTCAAACTCTCTTACCCTCCGATACCAATTTTGGTCTACCCAGTTAAGAAGACGACCCCGATATCACCAGAATTTAGATAGATAGATAGATAGATATATATATAGATAGATAGATAGATCGATAGATAGATAGATAGATAGATAGATAGATAGATAGATAGATAGATAGAAATGCTCAGTGTACTTTTGGTTTGTTTCTTCAAACAACCCGAACCAGAGAACGGATGCGCAAGCTAAATAGTGCTGACCGACTAAACGAAAGCAACAGCCTCAACGGCACTGAAATGATTTGGTGACGTTAAGAAAGTGCTACTAGGTCTAGGTGACACACACACACACACACACACACACCCACCCACCCCCCCCCCCCCCACACACACACACACACACACACACACACACACACACTGTAGAGGAAAGAGAGAAAGGGACAACGCCTTTGCAGCAGGCCGACTGTTCTTGAACTTCTTCGTCCTCCTCATCATCGCTGTCACTTTCGCTTGCGCCATTGCTGCAGTAGCGGTCTTGCTTCCTTACACTCGGCCACGCTGTGATAATGCCAGGCTAGCTTCGCAATCGTATCTGAAAGCTGGCATTGGCTATTGTGTGTTAGTCGCTCACGGCCATACAGCGACATGGCACAATGGTATGTCAACGATGCCTCAGGAGGTCGGCCTTGGCTGTTGCGTGGCGGATGGTCTCGGTCACGCAGTTATTTGATTTCACAAGATATGAAATGTGCCTTTGGTGGGTGGTCTTCTTCACAATGTTGCAACTCGCTTGGATATTCTTGCAGGGATATCTCTGGAGTGAGGCATTGACTGTGAAGTGGTAATCGGACTTGTGTATGCCACGACTTGTCTAGCCGAGTTGGCGAACATTCAGGGGGATGACACTGGCTGTACCGACGTGGTATCAATGCCGGCACACACTTGTCCTGTCGATACAATAACTCCCTGATGAGTGGTTGGTGACAGAGATAGTCTGCGAAAAATACGAAGCCATCTTCTGCACAATTTAGTGACTCTCCGCACTAGTGCGTCCATCTTGGAAGCATCGTTGTTCGAGAGGGTCTTTGGGTTTGAACATATGAAGTTTTTCTGGCCTATTGGGTATTCGTCTTTGAGGCTCAATAGGCGGACGTCCGCACACTCTACAAAGACTGTGGAGCGCGTGGCATTCGAGGATATGGCTCTAACGTTGGAGAGCCGATCTTGTTGGCATTGTCGGCATGGTCTAGTTTATGTTAAAGTGCAGTGCACTGCACGGCAGTAGTCGGTGTGTTCACATGGTGAAGTGATGGTGAGCGTGAGTGCAGCCTCTCCGACTGATGTTGGTTGCAGATGCTCTCAGTCCCTGTTACTATAGTGGTGGCATCACAGACTGACAAAACCTCAGATAGCTGTAATGTTGCACAGCTTCCAGGGTGAGTTTCCCCGTCAGGAAAATCAGCGATATTTTCTGCTGAGGAGTCAAAGAGCGCAGCTGCAGCGTCGGAATGGTGCCCTTCACGATCTCGGTCATCGAGAGAGGGCACAATGGTAGAAGCCCAAGCTGTCGATCGAAGTTGTGTGCCTCGCAGCTATCATGCGGGATAGAGACTTGGTCGGCGTCAAGGATGTCGTTGAAGCAATGCCCTTCACGAGGTCTGTCTTCGGTAGTGGTCCCTGGCCGTGATGAATTTGGGTCTGGTACCGGCGAAGAGTCCGGAAGCTCAAGTGTAGAACTGGAGCACAACGCTGGAGCCTCGGGATGGAACCCTTCTAGAGCTCCATCAGCGGTACTGGCCAGGTTGGTCTTGGTCTGGCGGAGAGGTGGAAGGGAGTCCGGCCAAAAGCAACAATCAGCTTGCAGCCTTCGTACCTATGTCATGCGGCGGCAGCATTCCGAATGTAGTCAACGGCCGTGCACCGCTTTTTTGGTCCGTCCAGGCTTCGCGATCTCCGGAAGCGTCGACAGTTGCCACCTATTCTTCGGCGTCGTCCTGGAAGCCGTGAAACTCCGGTAGTTGGAAGAAAGCTGGTTGTGGTGACACGGCAGGCGTAACTCCAGAAAATAACGACGCCAGGCAGCCGAGTTGGTGTGAAAGCGCCACGAGCGTATACCAGAGCTTTCTGCTGTTCTAGGGTGAGCTTTCTCCGAGGTCTTGCGAGGCAGCTGTGGCCAATGCCTCATTGATCACGTGCAGCCCTGTTAAGGCCGCAGAAGAGAGCGCAGAGGTTCGACGCTACTAAGGCATTGACCACGACGTGGAGTCATGCGATGATGAGGGAAAGCTCAGTGTGGCTTTCGGGCGAACCTCATGCGGAGCCAGGGGTGATATCTGTGGGGGGCACGGCGTGTCCGAAACTCATGGTGGCAGAATCCATAGCCAAGGATGCATTGACGGCATTCGTAAGAGGCTGATGGGATGCTTGAGTCCAGCTGAAGGTACCTACGCACATGAATTTGTTAACTGCGTTTTCAGACGAGAAAAGTCTATACGGTGCGTTGGCATGAACCGTAATCACGGCACCGACGAAGAAAAATTGAGCCACCGAGGAGGCCTGGACGCCATCCCCGAATGGCGTTCGCAGGACCGAGAGGTTGTGAGGCGCGGAGGAGACATAGGCGCCGTCCGCCAGCTGTGCTTGGTGCGGTGGCAAATCGCAGTGTCTTTTCTCCCGGCAACCGGAATAATTGTTAAAAAAAATTTCTCCCGGCGGTCGCCTCCCATTGGCTCTCATATGTCACGTGACTAACTGCTGTGGGGAGAAGAGAAAAACTGGCTGCTGCAGGACAGACTGGGCATACGTGGCCCAGCGTGTGTTGGGTTAGGTTAAGTTACGTTAGGTTATGTTAAATAGGTTTGGTTAAGTTCCACCGGTTGCCGGAGAATCATACAAAAATTTTAGCCCGGCAGGTAGTCACGTGACTTATGAGAGCCAATGGGAGGTGACTGTCGGGAGAATTTTTTAAATCAATTATCCCGGCTGCCGGGAGAATAGACACACCCGTGGCAAATAGGCGGGTGTCATGGCCGAGAAAGCGTGGACAGCTTTGCTTGGCTGGTGGGTCCGAAACACTCAGGTCGCACGAACACAGGTGGTGTCCTCAAAGCTTCGTTTTTGACAACTGCACCATTGTAGAGAAATGAGAGAAAGAGACAATGCCTTTGCAGCAGGCCGGTTGTTTGTTTGTTTGTTTGTTTGTAGCCTGGAATCCTTGGCACATAGCCACTCTGGGGCATTGGCCAAGAAAACATATAGTATCCTATGGACGGTAACTGCACTATTGCTCTTTATCTAACTTTGTCCTCGTTCTCATCGCGCTAGCTTATTTCACGCCAGCGCAGCAGTGCCGGTCTTGCTTTCTTACAGTATACATACCTACATACATACATACATACATACATACATACATACATACATACATACATACATACATACATACATACATACATACATACATACATACATACATACATACATACATACATACATACATACATACATACATACATACATACATACATACATACGTACATACATACATACATACATACATACATACATACATACATACATACATACATACATACATACGAAGCTAAGCCTCGATACTGTTGCAGAACGAAAGAACACACACACGTGTAAAGCTGTAAAAATAAGCTTTGTGAATGCACCTGCGCACCTAATGCAGATAATTATTGCGTTTTTGAGGGCACTTGGGCCTTGAGAATGGTACCATTATTAGAAAGATACCACATCAGGTTTTTCAGACGAAAGTATTACCAATTGTACACAGCAAGAAGTTGTATGATCAAAATGAAGGAACTAGATACCCCCAGTTCCCATATGTGTCCAAACAGACGCCGTTCACAATGAACATAAATTATGGTAAAGATATTTTTACCCTCTGAACAAGTGACACAATATATGAGAGCTTAATTTTGATTGTAGTGAAAAAACGTTCAAGACACAAGTTAAATAAATAGTAAGGCAGGAAGATGTACGATTTGATAAAACACGAGGATTAATACTATAAGTCGAGATAGTAGTCAGGCGATGAAAATTTGTATTACGTATTTTGTATTGTTTATAACAAAATATAAAGTTTCATATGTTTCATAATGTTCAGTCTAGTGTTTTTTTCCGGACTGATGTTCGGTACAAGCTGTGCACTGTGTACCGTAGTCAAAGCATGATTCATAGTAATTCGAAACCTTTATGTGAGTTATTTTGTCTATTGCTTCTTTTTGCCGTGAAGGCTGTTTTTAAAATTAAGATTGATTGATATGTTAATGAACAAACATGTGTGCTGTACGAAGTGTGTGCAAAGGTTTAGGGTCCTCTGTCAGGCATATGTCTTTAGTCCTACTGTTATTGGTTTCTTGTATAGGCAAACAATAAAAAAATGAAATTGCAATTGAAAAGAAACCGTAAATTCATCGCACCAATGTTGACATAGCCAAAATGAGCTAAATGTATCATTAATTTGTCTTGCATAACTACTCAAGGGCAAAAGAAATGTCTGCCTCATGTAGGTTCCTCCTGAAAACAGATAAGGCGTTGGTACACTCGTGCAGATGTACTAATAACCGGGTACTGGGTACCCATAGAAAACAGTGAAAGAATTACAGATCTACTGAAATGATTCCGCCGAACTCTTGGACTAATCTAGGAGGCTTCCCCGCAATATCAGAGTGCAATGGCCGCTCGCACGTAGTGGGTGATGTGTGCTAGCTTGGGCGCATGCGTGTGGTTTCTAGCGCCCTCCACTTCCCATCGGAGTATGCAAGACACGCCCGGGTTGGCGAGGACGACTGCGTAGTGGCCTGTGCTAAATTTGCCTTTACTCCTGGCGCATTTTTATGGCGCATTTGCTTGAGGAACTTGCAAATCTCGCAGAAAGACCATGCAGTGAAAAGCAATGCCAATGGAGCAAACAGGGAGCGTGCCACCGCGCACGTGCTCCTTCGTCGTAGGCACCGCGTCGTAAGTACCGTCCTCTGGTGCCGTGTGGGACACCACAACAGCCATGCGGAAAGCTCTTGGCCTTCGTCAGCGCTAAACGTATATTTGCTTGTGCAGAGGGAGTAAAAGATATTCTGTATCCACCATAATACGATAGATTGTCTGCACCGAGAGAACGTTCTCCCTTGATTGTGTATTGGGATCTTTAGCCTGCCCCACGTTACAGAGACATGCTATGAAACTTTTGATCGTGTACTTGGACAGCATCGGTCCGTTAGGCAAACTCTAGTTGTAGCTTGACACCACGGAAGTCCTCATCAAATGATCAAAGACGTCGCCTTTCTTTACTTTTTATTCTATCGGCTATCTTAATATCTTGTCCTTTTTTTTTCTCTCTATATCCCTATTTCAATCTCCAATTCCCCTTCCACACGCACAGTAACAAGTTAGAAATTTACGTATGCCTGCCCAATTCTCCACTTTTCAATGAAGAGTTATCTCTATCTTCCGACTTACGAGAACTCGCGTGGTTTCTTTGTTTAGCGCTGGTGTAGCGGCCCGTTTGCCCCATGCAGAGGGGATTTCCTGCACGACAGTGGGTTGTTGCATGTGCATTCCCTCATCAGTGACTTTTTGCTCAAAATAAAAGTTTTGGTTTTATATGCTTCGCAGGTTTGTGGAGTTCGTTTCAGTTTTTTTCAACGAGAAAAAGAAACTGTGTAACCGTGCACCCTTTGGTTCTAACATACCATAGGTTTTCAAAACTGATGTAACGAATACAAGTTAAAGGGGCCCTGCAACACTTTTTGAGCATGGTCAGCAAACGCTGTCGATCGGTTGTAGAAACTACCGAGAGCACGCAAGTCAAATATTATAGTGTTGCACGTGACCTGGAATTCAAAATAAATTATCGATGTCAGCTAAAACTGCTTTTTCTTCTCTCAAAAAATGATGGAGGAAGCTCAGAAATCACTCGTAAAATGCCCATCTATCAGTCGTTGGCTGATTTGAACAAGGCGCGCTCGGTCATGCGGGGATCCCCGCGAGAAGCCGTGACTTGTCCCCGCGTGCGCGTGCGATCACACTAAAAAAGCTGAGTATTTGAAGAAAAAAAAACCGCTCAAGGTCACAATGCGCGCGTGACGTATTCGTCGGGACTAGAGAAGAGGGAATGCGATTGCAGCGTGCGACAAATTTTTGCAACTCTGCTCGTACTGGACGGATTCTTAAAATGTTTGCGGTGTCGAATTCATGAGGAAATAAGCTCTTTTGTTAAGTCCATTTTATGGTTACCTAAAAAAGTTTTTCACAGCCCACTTAAGTTTGTTAAATGTGCATCACATGGCATGCGTTCTCTACAAGTCCTAACTGTGACTTTCCCTTTTGCATATAGTACCTTCCTTGAGCGCTGTTCGGCGGACTTTTGTGTATAGAGTCCACGTAACGAGTGTACAGGGATAGAGCTTCCTGAGAATGGTGCTGCCGCCTGAGTTTTGCTTAAAATACACAAAAAAAACTATGTCTGTAACATGTGATACTCAAGGATTGCAATATATAGATTCAAGACTTCGCGTTCAGACTACGAAAGCATTCAGGGGTTGGTCGAATTGACAAACAATTTGTGGCGAAATTCACGATGCAAGACGTGCTACACATACGAATATAGGTAGATGGATAGGTAGAATTAGTGGGAGAGAGAGAGGTCGTATGCATAGATGAAAATGCTTAGAAATGAGTGTGCGATATTATATATTTATTTTTCACTTAAATATACACCTAAAGGCCCTCGACGAGGGAATTACATAGAAGGGCATAAACAATAAATTGAAAAAAAAACGTAAAAATAACAATCTTGACAATTGACTGGTATACATTCGGTAAGAAAACAACAACAATGACATAGAAATAAATGCAAACTACGCCACACTTTGACATTAGGGACCGAACTTACTTGACGCAAGTGGTAAAAAAGCTAAAAGTGCAAGCATGGAAAGCAGTTACAAAATACCATATCCAACAGGGTACATGAAATACGCGAAATCTGCAAAGAAGTGAACAGGAACTAACAAAAGAGGTACGTTATTAAAGAAAACACACGTAGGACACCACATTTAGGTAATGCGCTCAGTGCGTGGAAGATCTTGAAATTTTGTTATGTTTCTTTCGGTAGCTACGTGAGATGGTAAATGGTTCCATTCCATGATACTGTATGGTAATTAGCGAAACGACGAGTGTCCCATATGGCTAGTTTGGCTTTGTATTGGTTATCTCGGCGTAGAAAAATAACTGAAGGGGGCTGAAAGAAATCGTCAGAAAGAATTTATTGATGGTATAGTTTATGAAAAAAACGAAAGATGAGCTGCTTGGCGACAATGAAATAATGATTGAAGTTCGGTGCGATCCTTTAGTGCAGTGATGCTTGAATGACGTCAGTAATCTGAAAAAATAAAACGCACAGCACGGCTTTGCGAGGACTCAATATTCTGGATACATAGACTTGAACTAGGTCCCAAATAGCTGAACCGTATTTGATTTGAGGTCTAACAAGTGTTAAGTAGGCGATCCTACGTATATAGGGATGGGGGCGCATTTTTAAGCAAATGTCTGATAAGACCGAGGGAACGATTAGCTGAATCAAGGATGACGTAAATGTGATAATACCACGTGAGATCTGATTGAAAGTGAACACCGAGGTATTTATAACTACAACTAAGAGCTAGTTCTGCATTATTTAAAACGTAAAATTTTGGTATGCAGGTTTGGTGGTGGGTAAATGACATCAACTTTGTTTTGGATTCATTAGGGCTCAGTAAACATGAGGTGCACCAACTATTATATCGACAAGGTTGTATTAGAGGAGCTTGCGATTGGAATCAGATATAATCGATCAGAATCAGATATAATACGGTATAGTACGCATGCATCAGCGAACAGTCTAACATGAGAGGACACACAATTAGGGAAATCATGAATATAGATTGGTAATCAGTAATAATATAGTGTGGGCTGGGGCGTCTATTTTTATAAGAATGTTTTACACAGAAGTTGTCCTGAAGAGGAGTTTTCGATCATCCGAGAGGTATGGTTCGATGCTTGGCTGCTGACTTGAAAGATGCAGGTTTGATTCCTGCCATCATGGTGGTTTTTTAATGAAAACGAACTGCTAGAGGCCCGTGTACTAAAATTGAGGTGGTCAAAACCTAGGTGGTCAAAACTTCCAGAGCCTTTTACTACGGCGTTCCACATAGTTATATTGTGGTGTTGGTATGCTTAATGTAATCAGTTATTACTATTATCATTATTATTATTATTATTATGATTATTATTATTGCAAATATTTAGCCACTCTTGATGCTCGGCATATCACTAACTATCCCTCAAGCAAAAACAGTCTAAACTCATTCAAGGCCTGCATTCACAAAGATATTCTTACAATAGGTAATAAGGGAAAACAATAGAAGTACACCTAATAAAAGCCAAAGCCTTCTTGCATGATTGGACACGCTGGGCACAGCGACGCTTCGCAAAGTGCAAGCTGTTGAGTCTGACGCAAGGCGCGGCCGATTTGACCAGCGTCCGTTTGCGCACACCAACAGTCACTTGGCACCGGGCAAAGGCATGTACAGACGAACGGATGAACGTGAGCATGAGACATTAAAGACTTTCGCGTTCAAAGTATGGGACACCTGAGCTTCGCTGTAAAGAGTGGAACGAGACAGTGCAATTGGACCCCGTTTGCATCGCCTCCCAAATTGCTGTTATCTCTTCACTTGACACCTTAACCGTACCGCAACGGAAGACATGGCTGTGCGCTTAACATTGGCCGTCTGAGATTATCCCAGACAGCCTACTGCAAGTATACTACCCACAAGGCTGCAAGTTTTCCTCTTACCAATGGGAAATGCAGGCACTACACTATGACCCGCCACAGTGGTGTATTTGCTATGGTGCACGTCAGTTGGACCAAAGGTCACGGCATCGAATCCCGGCCACGGCGATCACCTTTTAGACTGAAGCGAAAATGTTTTAGGCCAGTCTATCTTGATTTAGGTGCAGGTCTTTTGACGCCTGGTGTGATTCACCTGCCTTGACACCTGGTGCGCTTCTGCCACACGCGTCCACTGCGCATTCTCATAGTGCATAACATATGTATATTTTTTTGCCGCAACAGCTTCAAGCACGACTGCATATATGTGGGAAAAAAACTGCTTTGCATGTAGAAGTCTTTGGTTCAATACCCACTTGAATCGATTTTTTTATTGTTTATTTATTTGCACCGATCTCGAGTATTCGCTTGTGGGCAACGCTGACTTTTCGCTCAGAACTAACGACTCTGACACGGGCGCGGACATCCTAATTATTGCGACACAAGTTCTTTCATACACGCACTTCACGAGCACAAGAAATTACATAGCGTAGTTAAAGCATCGAGTCCCTAAATGACAATTTTTCAGAGGAGTTGCCACACGCCTAAATTTAATGGCATTTGACCAGATAGTGATAAAAGTGACTGCTGAAATGAACAGCTTTCGGATAAATAGTAAAATATAAATGCACATTTTAACAACTCAAATCTGCCTTCAAGGTTCAAGAAATGTAGAAGTAAGGATACTAGGGTGCAATGAGCTTAGATTTGGTGCTGTCTTTTTCAGCGCCGCCACTGGTCATCCCTTTTATCACTGCAATTGATAGTGAAGCCCACTATCCCACACGGCATTGGCCATGTCGACGTCAATGCAACTATGAAGTGAATGTCACTAGAGTGCAACTGGGAAGATTTAAAAAGTTATGTATGAATATTATGAATATTTTTGACATAAAGAAGCTATTTGATATGTGTTATGTGTACAGCCGCTAACAAGTCTTGGTATAGAGAATACACTTTTCTCAGTAGTGTGGGTTCTAGTGAAGTAGTATGAGTTATAGTGTCACCGTGCAAATGACAATAAATCTTGAGGCATTGGGAACTTAATGCCATTGTGTGCGCTCGTGTGGCACAGGTATAACGATTCAACCAGTCCCACTTATGAGGACAAAGATTTCCTTTCAAAAGTGCGCTTCGCCATTGGCCAGCCGGTATCGTTAACATTATGCCCCGCATTAAGACCGGCCGAGAAATTTTTTTACGATCAATTCTAGCGCAAGGCGTGTTTTTGTTTTTTGTGAATATGTGCCAAGAAATAAGAGTTTTTGTCATCGCTTGGCCATTTGCCCCAATATGAACTGGCTCGGATTTGCTCTAACAAACAACTCTATAGCCGAAGGACTTTTTGCGAATACAGGCCCACATGCGCTAACTTCGTAATGGCCACAAAAATTTTGCAACTAAATACTGATATTTTATTCCGTGCAAACGATCGGGAACACCATCGACATCACAACGAAGTTACGCGCACTGAACATCGTTCAGATAATTTTCTGTGGGGCTGTAATAAGGCAGTATCTGAACTTTTGTCACTGGCTGCCATCTACGCTAATAATATGTCACACGTCAAGATTGGCCGAAACCCAGTCATCAGAAGAATCCGTGTGCGAGGAAATTTCGGGGACATGTGGCCAAAATTATTAACACATAACTGCTGCAGGCGCAAGATGCTGACTCAGCCGTAAATGTCGTCTACGCGTTTTTATTCATGAACTTACGTAATTAACTTTGCTCACTTTGCATGTACATTAAACAACGGGATAAGCTAAAACATTTTATAAGTGTGATGCACTTTCAGGGACCCAGGTTATCGAATGTTGCCATCGCTGAGCGCAACGCGCAAATGCACGTGTAAAACGTGAAAAACAGAAAGCAAGCAAAAAAATAGAAAAAGAAAAACAAAATAGCAGGAAAACAGAAACACAAGAATAAAAAGAAAAAAAGCTAAAAAACCACACAAATAGAGGGAAAAAAAGAGGAAAACCGAAGAAGGCTTGGCGCGACTATAGCGCTAATCGTTCTCAATTTCTTTTTCTTTTCCTCTAGCTGTTGCTTTGTATCTTAGTAAGCAGTTTATGAAACCAAGTCACTCTATTTCCCAACGCAAGTGCTCCGCGTCTTTTAGGCAAGAAGTTGATGGACAGCTGAATTAGACCCGTAGACTGTACAGAAATTAGGTAACAGTTCTAATGCATTCCAAGGACGAAAATTGCTGAGCATTTTGAAATCGTAACTTCTTGCAATTCAATGTATACAAGCAATTTCAGGTACAGTAATAATGACAATATTTTCATGGCTGTTCAAAGTATATAAGTGCTATAAATTGATTATACATTCTAAACAACTTGTGCCATTGGTGGTATTCCAGTACTTAATTATCTTATTTGCAAACTAAATATGTAAGCGTGATGGTTAAGTTTATTGGTTAGGTGCGCAATACATAATTCAAGCATTCAGTAGGTGAAGACTGACCTTTGTTCTTGGTGTTGGCATCGGCTCCTTACTCGAATCACAAAATGCTTACTTAATGCTTGTGCTGTATCAATGCCTCCTTTATTTCTTTCAATGCCACTGCAAGCGCGCACTTATCAACGGTAACCGTCGCTTAGCCTTAGTTCAGGGAATGGTCGTGATGCGACGCTGCATGAGGAGTCGCGCTGCTTGCGCCACATATTGTGCATCCGAGCACCCTCCCCCGGAGATGCGATAAACGTGTTTCCCACTACAATGTCGTACGTCTGTGAAATTGACTCCTTCGTGCTCTTTTTTTTCTTGTGGCTTGAAGCAACGCCGCTACCAAGCATCACGGCGCTGCGCATCTAGAAGCATTGTAGTGGCGCTTTCCCATTGGTTGCCTGCATAGCGGCATGAATGGCGATGCGCTATCTGAAAACACCTTGTATTTTACAAAGCCAGCATGACCTCCAACATAGCGAACACGAGGAATGCAAGACGGCGCCTAATGCTTCTGTACACAGCTAAACGAAAATTACTTCGTATGATTGCCGTCGTGAGGCACTGCATAAGGGGAGGCTCCCGCGCCCATGACAGCACACTACGCGAAAGCTAGGCGATGGGCGAGAGCAGGGAAGGGCTAGAGGAAAGGGTGGTGAACGGAGGAATCGGGTGCATCTGGCAGACATTGATAAAATAGAGGAGGCGTTGGCTGTAGGCAGTAGGTTATATATTACGTTTATATACGTAAGGAGGGGTTTATGCAGCTGTCTAAGTTACTCGCTTTCAGCAAATTGTGTTTGATAAACGGATGCTTAGTAGGCGGGTCTGTCGCTTAGCTGTAATACTTCTCTAAAACATTCAACGCTCAATTTAATTTATGGGAATTCTGATGCGAAACATATAATTGAGGAAAAACAGCGGAATGTTGCAAAAAAAAACGCCTAATAACAAAAAGCTTCGTGGAATCAGCGTCTGCGCCTCCGTTTTCTTGTTTTAAAATGAAATAATATTAAAAGAAAAACAGGTTGTGTTCGTGTGCGACAATGTATGTTTGTTGCATGTCAACGTTGACGGCGCGGGTACTGCATACGAATAGGACAGATGAGCCCTGCACACTGGCACGAAACCTCTCCCGTTTCCCCAAGAAGGAAAGAGGGTATGACATGCGCCACTGCGTGGGTCACACGGTCTGCTTTCACGCGAAACGATGACAAATGTTCCTTTTACGCCTGAATCTTCGCGGAAGTGCTGACGGGCACTCATGGGAGAAGACCTCGCAGCAAAGCGGGTCACAAATGCACGTGGATTGTCGAGGGAAGCTGGGGAAGCACGGCTTGAGTACAGTAGGTTTTAGAAGTCAAGTATATTTCACCGAAACAGTCCCCTGCAATAAGCTCGAGGAAGAGTCTCGAGAAATTTTGACGTGCACGTAATTTTTTACTTCAACAACAAGTAAACGAGCAGTTTTTTTAGTTCGTTTTCTTTCCGAAGGAGCTCCAAAATGTTTTTTTTATTTGACGTGTTTAACAGGTTACGTTGATAGATGCAGGCGTAACTTCCGAGCACAACATATTCACTGCTACTGAGTCGGTTTATATAGCTCAGCCATGTGTTAAACGCGGGTAAGCAATGACGTCAACGTTTCGTTTTCATGCAACCCCTGGATTACATGTCACGTTAAAAAAGCCGCATGGCCGATAATCAAGAAGCGAAAAAGGTACTCCCGCAGTAACCCAGCACGCATGACAGAGCGAGAGAGAAAGAGCGCTCCACCGACAGAAGTGTATCTGATTTCGCATTAAATCCTTCCATGTGTTACTCTGTCCAAGGGATTACCGGGTAGGAAGTTATCAGGCTTCTCGTTGTCAAACAGAGTGACAAACGCATCGGGAGAAGAGATGCACCGGAACACGCCTGTCGCTGGATAAGCTTCACTATCTGCAAACAAGCGAAAGGTTCGAGCACCGCCCAAACGCACAAAGAGTAAGTCGGACAGGAGTGGCGGGGAGAAGCAAATGAGTATCGATCGTTTCTCATTTCGTTCGGGCCACCAAGCGTTTGTTACAAGAGCTGCAGAGAAGGAGTTATTTTGAAGCTCCAGCAGGTTTTCCCCGACTCGGTTCACAGGTGGCTAAGTGATGGAGACCATTTAGGATTATGGTAGCCATGAAAAAAAAATGCGGAGAAAGAAGAGAAAATAAAGCAAATAATCTTGCTCTCCAGTCAAAAGCGAAAGTTGTTGAGCGCGCGAACTTCGATTACTGTCTGAACAGTATCCCTTAAGTACACTTTCATTGCGATGAGCAATTATACGGACACTCTCGGCTGAATTTTGCTGCCGGCATCGCCGTTATTCACCATATATGTATACATATCTATATATATGAGACCGCAAGAAAGAAAATTAATCCAGAAAAAGACTCCGGCGCGAGGAATTGAACGTCCGACCTCTTGCTTGTGAGTGCGATTGATTGATTGATATGTGTGGTTTAACGTCCCAAAACCACTATATGATAATGAGAGACGCCGTAGTGGAGGGTTTCGGAAATTTTGACCACCTGAAGTTCTTTAACGTGTACCCAAATCTGAGCACAAGGGCCTACAACATTTCCATTTCCATCCGAAATGCAGCCACTGCAGCCGGGATTTGATACCGCGACCTGCGGGTGAGCAGCCGAGTACCTTAGCCCCTAGACCACCGCGGCGGGGCTTATGAGTGCGAGGTGTTAGCCACTCAGTCACAAAAGAGCACCTCCTTCAACGTCGAAAAGGCAAGCTATTTATATCTACCACTTACCACTAACGATGGAAATCTCGCGGGAACTATCGTGTTTTCAGCATTACCAGTGAGATGGCGCAATGAGCGTGCGTCGTCAGATTGTCACGACGCGGTGGTGCACGCACTCATCTAACACGCGTAGTTTGCCCGTGTAGAAAGATAGAGGGGTAGACGCTCACGCGTGCGCGCGCTCATCTCGCGGTGGCAAGAATCGTATGCCTTGGACTTTCACCGGAACGATTCTGTTGTAGTTACCAAGCGCACAAAGTTCTCTGCACTTGTTGCAAAAAAAGTCTCCGTTTGCGAAAAGGGGCGTGCTTTTCAGACACAGCGAAGTAACAACTGAGACTCTTAATCGCGTTCATCCGTACCTGTGAGTGCATTTTGTGCATTATTTGTGCGCGAGAAACGTGGGGCGCGTTTCGATCTGCTTGCCATTCTTCGCCCAACTTTCCAATTTGTTGCTATTGCGTTCTTAGCTTCGCCTTTGTAACAAAGCTGTAGCTTTTTTATTTTATTCCCTCTGTTTACATTTATTATGAAAGAAGGTCCACGTCTTCCCGCTTCACCTCACCAAGTAGGTCGCGGTCACTGCTCGGAATACGGTGGTGCAAAATAGATAACCACCCCGAAAGAAAAGTAGCTGACTTGCTTCCATGTTATTTTGTGCCCATCATTCGTTAGTTTTCTGGCGTGTATCTTGAACTAAGTTTCTATAGCAGTGGCTACGAGCACGTTTTGCCAGTTTGGCACCCTTTCCCGTCACCCAACGCCATGGGTACGGAACTAGATTTGCTGTTCTGCTCGACCTTAATGATTTACCCACTCTTTCTTCTTCGTTATCTTTCGAATAGTTCAGTAGAATTGATTCGCAAAGGCATACAATCGAGCACAGGTCAAATAATTAACGTAACTAGCCTTAACGCCTGTGTTCTCTTGATTATTACTTTTAGATTTTAATAATGGAACGAAAATATTTTATTCATGTGCGTTAGATAGCGCTTAAAAGAAAAAATGAGAATAATCAAATATATTACGAAAATACGTGCATGGTTGGGTGTCACGTACTCACTTTTGCACGTCAACTGAAACTAACATACAAAGAAAAAGAGTACTTTTAGGAGGAGACTGCCATTATTATATTTCGCTTGTTTGTCAGAGGATGGGGCTGAAAGTGAGCAAAGACCAAACAAGGGCGCAAAATTAGCCAGTAAATTAACCTTTGCACTCATAATGCGTCGTCATGATGACGCATTACCTCCAAGGCTAATGAGTGCATTTAGAGTGATTCTGAATCAGTCCTTGTGTTTGGATAAAAATTCCCGCATATTCACGAAGTGAATGATGATGAAGGAGCTTGGTCCAGAGGTCAAATCCAGTAAAACGTTATTGATCTGTACATATGCTCAATTTTCATCATATAAATATTTGACACTAGAGTTGTTGTGTGATTGTATGTGCATGTTATATACTCAATGTTTTTTTTGAAGAGCCACGCCACAGGCTCTGGCACCAGCCCACAAGCATCATAGCATCCACTGTCTGAACAGCCATTTCTCTACGCATCCGTCGTTTTGTCGCCATTTGATGGTGCGCTGTACCAGTTGTATGCACAGCGCACGACTCGTCTGTGTAGAACACACATTAGGCGGTCGGCAGACGCACCATTGTGAGGGTCCCGTTGCAGTCTGAGGGTCCCGTTGCAGTCTTGTACTTTGGGACCCTCGTCTGTATATTTTACTCCCTGTATCATCCTTTTATGACATGACAATAAACTGGTTGATTGATTGATTGATGTCAGTACTGAAGAAGCTGCAACGCGCGACACCTGGAGCGGTGTCGACCATGGCGTTCACACCACTTCCACCACCAGCCCTCTGAACGCGCGTCTCATCCTTGATCGCTGCTGATAGCGACGTGCATTCATCGTGGTCCTCGTCTGCTGCGTGTAGCCAGTATGGAGCCTGGCCCGCTGCGCTCAGATAACCGAGCGTCGCCTGAGCGGCGGCACGACATCTAGTTAGCACTCTTAAAACGAAGAGCACAGCTGCGCCTCTAGCGGGAGCAACGAGCACTAGCGTACACACCGGCGCAACGACGAGAGACAACCACGTAGCAAATGAAGCAAGATCCTAAAAGAAAATATTCAGTGGAAAGCAGACACTGCTGGGCTTTCATCCATACGCGCCATTATTCTGCATTCGTGAGTGCACCGTAAGCAAAAGTTAGCCGAGATGGGAGTTTCTCCAGCACATGAGCCAACAAAACTCCCCTGCTCCAATTATTTATTAACCCTGGTCCAATTATTCACAAAGATGAGTGCGAAGTTGCCATTTTATGAAATCCCCCTCTTCACACAGAAACCCGCGCAAGCCTCCGGATAACCTGTAGATTTTTCTTCATAAGGCATATTGACTCCGTTACCTCTAATAAACCAAGAGAGGCGTTTTGATGTGATGCGCTACTTGGCTCGTGGCAGGAAGTGAGCTAACATTGCACATTGGCACCACTATCGCGAACCAGAATCACACCGAGAGAGCGATCGCATTTTATGATGCACGCGTTCAAGGTCACGACGCGCGTGCGACTTAGTTTCTTTCCCATTTGTTATCACCCCTTGTTTGGCTCTGAGCATTCTCGCGAGGACGAAAAAACAGAAAAAGTGAGCAAAGTTTGAAGTTTATTTGAAATTTTGACAGAGGATGAGACATCAGCTGCCACGTTACCGGAGCGGGATGTGTGTCTATTCAAGCTCGGCTAAACTCCTGGCAGCACGAGTGCAGCGCACAACCACAGACAGCTGCAAAAAAATAAAAGAAGGAAATGAAACACCCCTGTGTGTGGCAAATCTCCGTAAGTACGCTCGTTCTTGACGGATTCGTAAATTTTTTGCGTTGATCTACTCATGAGGCAACAAACTCCGGCACCGAGATCAAACGGCACCGAGGTCAAACGGCACGTTGGGAGGAAGTTCAAAACCTGTTTAGGTGTAAAGTGAAGGTTTGGCCTGGTTGGTTTTGCATTGCGAAATAAAAACACAGCAATAATTACACGAAGGCTGAGAAAAAAGTCACAGCTTCATCGCTAAAGCGAAGCAATGAACGCGATAGCTACAAATTGGAAGGTCACGGCAAGAATGGCAAGCAGTTCGAAACGTGCCCCGCGTTTCCCACGCACAAATGACGCACAAAACGTACAGATGAACGTGAATAAGCCTCTCAGTTGATACTTCACTGTGTTTGAAAAGCGCGCCTTTTTCGTAAACGGAGTCTGTGAAATGATTGCAGTGACCTTTGTACGCCCCGTAACTACAACGGGATCATTCCAGCACAAGCCCAACGCCAACCAAGACCTATGATTTTCCCCATTGGGAGATAAGGGTGCACTAGAGATTCGCCACTACCCTCCTCTCTGTGTGCCAAAGTACACGTGAGAGATGAGAACCGCAGCGCGCTCATTGCGCCATCTTGCTGCTAATGCAGAAAACATGGCAGTCTTCCCCCCCCCCCCCCCCCTTGAAATTACCGTTAACAGCGGTAAGTGGTAGATATAAATAGCTTGCCGTTTAAAAGATGAAGAAGGTATCCTTTGGTGGCTCATTGGTTAACGCCTCGCATTCACGACGCGGAGGGCCCACATTCGATTCCACGCACTAAAGTGTTTTTTCTGGATTTTTTTCTTTCTTGCGTTTTCATATATATAGATATGTATACATTTACGGCGCACGACATCGACGCCGACACCTACACCGACGCCGGTGGCAAAACCCAGCCGAGTGTGTTCATATCATTGCTATAGCAATAGAAGAGCACAGATGAGTGCTCCCTTTAAGCGAATCGGGAACGAGCTGTTGTTCACGAGATGTTACGGCTAAACATGATGACTCCATTCGCTAGGAAGATAACTAAAGCTCCACGGCATTTTAGCGACAAAAGAATGCTCGCTTACATCAACATTTTAATTTGACAGACGCGTTCATCCAATACGTTCCACCTACAGTCTTGGGCGTTGTTAGGAGCACGTGCATTTGGGCACGCTGTTTTACATTCAGATTAGAAGCCAGGCACAATTGTCTCAATATGAGCACTGAATGCACTGTCACGAACTCGCAGAGCGGATAACTGTTTGTTCTCAACATATGGCTATATGTTGCGGAGCTGCAGATGATATTGGCTAATGAGGTTTTGGTGCTCGTTGACCATAAAATTGCCTAGCAGAAAGCAAAGATTCAGTGTTTCTGTGAGGACACTGACACTTTAGCTGGACGACACCTTGAACGAGGCTTAAGTTTTTTATTAACAAAAATTCAGCATCTTTCAATGGAGATGCTGGTATCAAAAATCTGGCCTGGTGTGATCATGCTTATACGAAAGCGGAGTGCTGCGTTCTGAATTACACTTTATACAGCTCACTCCATTTTTCCAGGTTTTGTACACTTCCCTGTAGTAACAAGGGGCTACAAACAGCAAACTTGACCTGCTTTTGATTTTGGTATGCGATCAATAAAAGACAAATGTCCGAGGCATCTATAATGCACCAGAGCAGCAGCCTGCCAACATATGAGAATTCTTTCAGTTCGAAGCAACACAGTCAACATGACATTGCCAATTTTTTACCAAAAAATAAAAATAAACAAAAAAATTGCCCGCAGCTTCCCTCGGGGGAACACTGAGGAGGATGCGGAGCATATAATTGGTTAACGGGGTGTTAAAGTGCAACTTACTTGGGTCGATGGCTAAATTGGTTAACGTGGTTGTGAAATGGGGTGTTAAATTGCGACTTACTTGGGTCGATGGCTAAATTGGTTAACGTGGTTGTAGGAGGGGGTGTTAAAGGAGTGAACACGTACACACGTATGCGAAAGGGCGGCGCTGGTCGAAGGGACGTCGATCATTGTGTTTGTGGATTCGTTGGAATTCATTTCACCGCGACCTTGGACGTCGACGCGCCGTACAAACCAACCGACGAGCGGCAACTGAGCGAGCGAGCGCCGACCTTGAGTATATATACAGCGCGACGGCGCATGCACTGTTAGCTGTTGAATGTTCTCGAAGGAGAAGCGCGCGCGGCACAGATGGTGGGCGACGGCGCGACGGCGCATGCGCGCGCGTCAGCTGTCGAATGTTCGAGAAGCGGTGCGGACGGCGCGGACGGCGCACTACAAGGCGCGAGTATAAGATGCTTCCGCATCTAAAAAAGTTAGCACAGCTTGCGATTAAGTCGCGCAAAGCTTGGTCAATGCATAGCCGGTGGGCATCTACCCGGTCCTGACTTGGATAGGCTTTCACCATCTCTTCCCCGCCTTTTGCTGTATCGTACTATACATAGATGTTTCTTATTTTTTGTGTCGGTCTCTGCCATTTTATTTCTATGTCTTTTCCTTTCTCTGTTTTTTATCCTTTTCGATCTTTCTTTCCTTTCTGTTTATTTCTGTGTTTGTGTCTCTCTCTATAGGTCTATATAGTCATGCTCTGGTCTTCTATATGCTTTCTATTTCTATTATATCAAGTTATTTGATTTTATTTCTTTATATATCTTTCTTTCCTTTTTGCTTTGTGCGTACGCATTCTCTCTCCTGATGTTAATCCTCGCAACCCCCACTTCCCTTTTTCCCCACTTTGCTACACTATACTGTACGAGGCTATGCTGTGCTCTGGTACAGCGTGTCCGGATAGCCGAGTAGCTATAGGACGGTCACCCTGGGATTGTGGGCATGCGAGTTCAAATCTCGCTTCACCAATAAGTTTATTTTCGGCAAGAATTTCTTTGTTTTCTCCCTCTATCTGTATTTGTTTTCTCGCCCATCAGAGCTATTGCATCCCACGTGATTGCACCCCACGAATAAAATGGGAGTGAAGCCGAAATGTTAGATCACGAAGACAGCGCGTGCTGGTTCATGATGATGATGATTGTCCATGTATGACACACGGGACACCTCGATGCTAACTGCTCTGCTGTAATAAATAAACTAACAGGTACTTTTTTTATAAGGTGTTGATTCACATTGCGTAAGTTGCTCTTGTAAACGAGGCCAAAGATGACTCAAGACGGCTTACTGCATATACTTCTCGAATCCATTTCAAGAATTTTGTGACTCGCACTGTGCGATGGCCGGTCACAGCTGGCATTTGATGCGCACTGCTTGCACCAAAATCGAAAAGCCCAGTCGATTTATTGTGGCATCAGTTAAAGAGCACTGACTATACTTGTTGCTTATAGTATATGCGACGGCAGCCCATCTACACGCTTTGTTTACTTGTCATACAAAGTGAAGCGCATTGTGTGAAGCCTAGAATGTGAGTGATATTTATTTGTTTTTCTTTGTCTTGCTTTTCACGCATAGCCTACCGTGTCGTAGCTGAGCAAGCGGGGTGTCCCGCTGCTAAGCTCGAAGGCACGGATTCGATGGCCGGCCATGGTGATCATGTTTTGATGGAAGCGAAACGCCGAACAAGCTCATACTTCGAGTCAGGTTCGTGTTAATAAGGAGCCTCAGGTGGCCAACATTCATTCATTGAAAACAATTCTACCAATTGTCTTGGGGGACAAAGTCGATGGTGTGACTAAATTTTGACATATCGGCATGGGAAATCGGGGAAAACTTCAAAAGACACCGACCGAGGTGAAGACATATTCACCGGGTTGTTTTTGCTTGTGCACACAAGCAGAAGCGTGAAAGTAAAAGCCGAATTCGGAGCAAATGTATTTTAAACTCAGTTGTCATCTTACAAAGTTTTTAGCAATCTCTCAAAACACATAACATTTAGGTAAAATTCTGAGTCTGCCACCGTGCGATGTGCCTCATATTCATATCGTAGTTGTGGCCATGAAATTCCGGATGGGAACTTTCCCCCCTCAATTTTGTACTTGACATATGTCCCGTACAGAGATTTCTCTAACGTCGACTCAAGCAAACCGAACCAAGCAATATAACCACCGCTTAACAACTCCAAAGAAGAGCGAAGTTTACCTAAAAAAGATGTTAGAAAAGATGATGCTGTCAGCAAGGTCACTTTGTTAATCAATAAAGAGCCATGCTAGCAACTTTACCACAAATGAACTCTCTGAGACCGATGCTTCGACTTGCGTTATTAGTTACCAGACGTAAACTGCCTGCAGTATGGAAGATATTTTTAAGCTTGTTCCAAAGGTTCTTGCTGTTTTTCAAAAGATGCGAGCTAAAAGGTTTTAATTTTCCTTTAAACTAAAGAAGCAAATTCTAGTGAATAATACGGGCAACCAGGAAATGATGAAAACTTGAAGTTAAAATAAGAATGTTCAAAGGAATAGTACACCACATTCCAAGGATTGTTGGTCCTATACTAGTGTATATGCACTTTGCAAGAACACAATATGCAGATGCAGGAAGGGACATGCAAACGTCCAACTACAGCGTCGGTTAGCATGTTTCCCTCTAAAGTCAGCACAGGCTTCGTCAATACTTGAGACAACCATGCTAAACGGAACCATGTGCAAATAGAGAATAAAATCACATCTCCACTATGAAGTACACTCCCAAGGAAAAAATAAAAACAATGTTTCGCGCAAGCTGTCATGAGCATAATGAACACCAATCCCGATAACATGAATACGCGACCGTTAGTCTGAGTGCACAAAGAGCATCTATCAGAATGTATAGTAAAAAAATAGGGCCACGAGTGCTGCGATAGCATGTGTTTATTTACGAAGACACGACCTGGCTCCGAGAACCTGGACTGGGCACTAGTAGCTCGTATTCAGCTGGTTGAAGCAGCTACGCAGGGCCTCGGCCTCCCGAGTATTCTGGTCGCGTTGAAAATGCGTTCAAAAGCTGTGCATCGAGAATTACCGTAGAGGCAAGGAGCGGATCACCTCAGCTTGATTGACGTTTAACTACACAGTGTCTAGTCTGTAAAAGAAGTATAGGAGCGTAATGCAACAGGAAAGGTTATTGAGTGCGTTCTTTAACATGCGCAAGAAATAATGCTCCAAAGCTGTTGTGTAAATGAATTTTATGTAGCTTCTAATATACTAACACACACACACACACGCACACACACACACACACACACACACACACACGCACGCACGCACAGACACTTAAAGCCATTCTGAGAGGCCACCTGAACGCCGGAAGCGCAGTATAGCACCTGAGCCGCCTTCTTCTGAGATGTTAGACCTAGTCGATGGCACAGAATTCGTTATTTAGAACGAGTTTGGTAGTCCAGTTTATCAAGTGCTTTGCAAACGGACTGCCTCTCTAAACAGTATTGTGGGCACTCACAGAGAATATGTTCGGTAGTTTCATCACTGCCGCAGTGTTCCCATGCTGTGGAGTGGGCCATCCCCAAGCGAAACGCGTGCGCGTGCGTAAATGCGACGCCCAACCACAGCCTACACAAAAGGGTAGCGTCACGTCTGGGAAGTCCCGGAGGAATTCGAAGGCTGAGATTTGGATTGAGTGAATATAGCCTTGGGTGATTGAAGTGCGGCTCGTTCCTCTGCGATGCGGTGCATTGGCGAGAAAACACGTGGAGCTTCTACGTAGCGTCAGCCTAGAGAGCTGTATAAATATCTGTGTTTTGTTTATGGGTGGAACGGGCAGCTGGATCGGACCGTTCTTTGCCGATAATCGTACAGTGACTTGGTAGCCTATGAAAAGTTATTTAGTGTTCTTTCTCAAGTAAGCGGTGTCCCTGTTCTGCTATATTTCAAATACCAGTTCCACGTGTGAACCGCCGCGTAAAGGTGGCAGAAGGATATCCGTCTTTGAGTCTCTGGAAGTCACGCCTGTTCATCAGTAATGAAATGTATTTCGACAAGAAGCGCTGCGAGCTCTGCTGCAGTCGATGCCGTCAGATGTGAGGTCTTAATTTTGATTGTTTTAGCTTTCATAGGTTAAACTGCGGCTGCAGCTGAGCTATTCGGCATAACAAAGCTGTTGGTGTATATGTGCGTTGAGCGTCGGTACCCCTCATATATAGCAGGAGCAAGGTGAGTTGTTTAAGGGCCGGTCACGACACGTCTGCTTTTTCACGGATGCCATGCATCGCCAGGCTGACGCTACGTTGAGTCGGGCACCAAGGAGGGATAGAAGGTCTTGTGTCGGGCGTGAAGCATGTTGGCAAATACTCGTGATACACGGCAACTGTTTGGCAAAAAGAAGAGCGTGGTTTGCCTGCTGGCAAAGAGGCTAGGTGGTGGCGTGAAGTCTTAACAAGATGTCTTATATGCGTCCTAAGTGTTTCAACGTCAGTGTGTGTCTTGACGAGGCGGTCTCTGGCGATCACTACAGAAGCAATCTTCGATGCGCCAAGTGGCAAGACTAGGGCGATTTGGAGCGCTTGAGCCTGAAAACTTGGTCCTATATTCGCAGGCTTGTTTTGCTTTCGTTGGATCCATCATGGAGCCATCACGTGTCGTACATCAAAAGGCAGCCGATCGGCATCTGTCATTCACTGAAGTTCTTCGCAGGGAAGACTGAGGGAATGTCGACCAGCGCTATGCTACAGTGGTCTAGGGTGCGTTTCTTCGGTTTCCTGCAGTACAGCTTATCAAATAATGATAACGCTTCATTAGAAGAACGGTAGTGAGATGAAAACTGACAGGCGAGGAAGACAGACCTCAAGAAAGAAATCTTCAATAACGACTTTCTCTGCTGTCTTGTCCTGGTATTTCAGTATAGCGCAGGTATGAAACGAAAGAAATCGTGCGCCAAAGACCACCGTAAAAGTCAATACGAGAGGCACAGTCTTTATGCAACATTCCATCTTTGAAAACAATCAGGTGCAACAAACTCTTTCGAGAATATGTGAGTACTGAAAACAGAAGGTAGCCTTGGACGACTAGCTGACACGCTAGTTAAACGCAGCAGCTCATCATACCTCACTATGAAAGTGCCACTTCTGGCAAAAAAAAGAGAAATTGACGCAAATGAGAAAGAAACTCATCTATGTAAATTACCACCATGGACGCAACGACACGCGAACAGTGGGGCACAAATATCAAGAGGGCAGATGCATTTCTGATCACGCTGCGCAATGAAAGACGAAGCTCGAGATGGTGCAAGTTCGCGATTGAAAGCTTCGCGACGATGTGTTATGCGTTTTAGAATGTTTACTGGAACGACCCCAAACCGCTGCAAAGATGAAGTGCAGATGAAAGGTGAGTGAAAATCAGGCCACACGAAAGAAGACGTACGATTTCTATCGCTGCCGCGTTGATCATAGAGTTTCTACATGCGCTTCGTCTATGCACCTCCGTGGCGAAGCGAAATGGCACGCAAAAACGGAGCTCTGCAGTTGCAGCAGTGCTCGCGAAGGGTTACAGAACTGAAGCGACCAGCGAAGGAGCGTTTCACTGCTATACAGTGGAGATCGGCCCCAGAAGATGTCGTCCCTATCGCAGCATGGTGTTCGCGATGATGAAGGTATACGTCGTGCAAAACGAGGCCGTTTCCCAGGCCAAAATGGCCGAATGTTAGCGTGTCTCCGCAGTATACACGTGGGAAGCACGCCAAGAAGCATGAAAACGCTGCTGCCACCCGGCCTTACAGGCTACGGGGAAGGACCGCGATACCCGCGCGCAGTGGAACGAGAACCGGAAGTGAAGGTGCTAGAGTCAGTTTTTATGCTTAAATAAAGGTGTTACGGCTGGATTCAGCACTGACATTTTATCCGAGTTGGCACGAAACTTTATTTTGTCGAGTAATCTTTGCGATATGACTGAAGGAAAAGTATAGAAGGAAGAGCTTGAGTGCGATGCCATATGCGTGCTTTTTTTGCAGTGTAGGTTAAATACACGAAGTGCATATGATGTTTTAGTCCCCCAGATTGCGCCCGATAAAGCGGCGAAGCATATCAACAGCTTAGTGTCTTTAAGAAGCGCAACTAATATTACAGAGATGTGAATAAAGATTCATAGAACCACTTACGTTAGAATGGTCCGTAAAAAAATTCAACCATTCCGGGACTTTAACAATAAAAATTGTTGGGACTTTACGTCCCCAAAACACTATATGATCACGGGGGATGCTGTAGTGGAGGGGTTAAAAAATTTGGACCTTCTGGGATTCGCTAACGTGCGCGCAAATTGAGGCACACGGGCCTCCAGCATTTTGCCTCCCGGAATAAGGCCACCGCGACCAGGATTTAATTCCTTCAGGTCAGATGTGGAGCTTCTCTGCAACACCGCGGAAAGTTATCCCCCAAAAGTGGCTTTCTACGGTTAGTAAGCTGGAGCAGTTCCCGGTTCCTTGCCTCCACATATCACACCAATACGTTATTATCGATGACACCAACATACTTCGGCACCGAAAAACCAGTACTGCAAAATACTGATGAGTGCCCCCTGGGGATTGCAGGTCCTGTACACGCGATTATCCCGGAGCATCGCCGCGGAGCAAAACAAATTGGTGTGATGTTTCACTTGAGCAAACAATCTTGTCGACGTTATATTGATTTCGTCGCTACTGCATTCATGGTTCGCGACTGTTTACAGTGTATTCGCAGGAATTTCAATCAAAAAAAAGAGCATTGGCTAAAAATTAAATGTCCGAGTTTGAATGCGGACGCCTATACAGTTACGAAAGTCCAGGGCTTTGACTTATTATATATCTACAGTGCGCCATTGTAGATCAGTAGTATACAAAGTATTTACCATTGTTGCCTGGATCGGATCTCAATACACAGTGGGGGTGCAAACACGAATTCGCTCTTTACACATAGCACGAACAAAATTATGAGATACTGGAAGAATAAATGACAAAGCGCAAGCTTGTGTTTTGTCCTTTATTCTTCAATGGTTTCTCGTTATTTCTTTTGGGATGCGTGCGAAGATGCATATGGCGTCTGTCCAGAAAGTAGGATTGAACTAAAAAAATTACAACTATGACAAATTGACTTGATAATTTTTAAAATATGCCCCGTCTGCATCAAAACAGCGTTTTCATGCAACTCGGGTGAAGGCTACCCGCAACGCAGAAACCGCAATGGTCGTCAGCTCCCTCTTTGAGGCAACTTGGGTGACCGGGACTGAGCCGTGGGGCCGTCGTTTCATGACTCGTTTTCTTCGGGGCAGGAGAAAAAAAATCTATAAAAGTGGCATCAGAGCTGTTAAATGGCTGGGGAATGATTCGTCAGTAAGTACATGAGAGAAGTGTGGCTCGGAACATTATCGTAACTTCATGCCGTTGAAGGGCATCCTGACCGTTGCTCATTTTCAATTTGCTATCTTGGTTCCCGAAAGCATTTGTGCCTCTTAAAAACACTTCATATAACTATTGCATCACTCCCATGAGCCGTATCAATCATGTTATGGGTATCACGTGCCATTTTACCCAGTTTGATGTAAACTTTCACCCCGTAACGCGGCTTTCGCTAAATGTATTTTGGGGACGATAAGGCACGTTGATCTATGTTTACCTGAAACTCGATCTACGCTCCTAGAAGGTTGGAGACGACTGGCAACTGGTTGGCCAGTAGCTAAGTCCCCAACCCAACTAGCACAAGAACATTCTCCTTCTTTGCCAAGTTTTGGCGAGAAAAAAAATCAGACCTACTAAATAAAAAAAAAATCTGACTGCTATGTACCGACTCGCCCAACTAACTCGCCGCACGAAACTTTACCAACGTGCTCGCCGCACGAAACGCCCTTGCACGTGTTGAACGAGAAACTGGGTTCTAGCAGAGAGAGAGAGAGAGAGAGAGAGAGAGAGAGAGAGAGAGAGAGAGAGAGATAAATAGAGAGGAAAGGCAGGGAGGTTAACCAAGCTTGGCTCGGTTGGCTACCCTACACTTGGGGTGGGGGAAAAGGGGAATAATAGAGTTGCGATACGACAATAGTGGTTCATAACCGGTACCTGTGTGCTGTTTTAACGTCTCGTCACTGCGTATGTTACGGCGAATGTTGTGGTTCAGAGTGGTTCAGAATTGTTGTGCTTCAGAGCGGAAATGTGTGATTATGCTCTTTAAGACCCATGTTCTTTCGAAGTAAAGTTTCGCAGCGAATTGGCGCTTGTCTTGTATTCATAGTCAGTTCTGCGGTTCTCTTTCTTCTAAGAATGTCTGGTTTTCGCCCATAGCCAAGATTGACTATGCGATGTGTGTAACACAAGAGGTATAGACTTACGCAAAATCTGCTGCCATCTAGCCGCCGCCTTATGCATTATCGCCATGTTGAAGGACAGGTGCTCTCCACATGCGCACACATGGGGCGTACACATCGACGCGTGGCAGCTAATAAAAGCGGTAATTACAAGGTATTTTTGCACCGTTTTGCTCAATTTGAGGAAATTGGGATGCTGAAAAAAAGGTTTCGAGGAAACTAACTTCATTATTATCAGATTTTATTGCGGTTGACGAGGATCGGCAGATGATTCCGTTGCTCCGACTGATGCTTACGACGAACGCCCGTGTAAACAGCATCGGTACTCACTATTTTGTGTCAAACCCGAACGAGAGAGTTTTTGCACTGCGTGCTTGCATGGAACACACAAACCGGCTTCGGCTTCAGAGCTGCATCGATCGCTGCTACTCGGGCATGCGTGCGCTGCTGTTGACACAATTACTGGTTTTATAACATTGCGACAGCAAATTAATGTCAAACAACGAATCGTGTGTGTAATTGATTATCTGTGAACGGACCAGTTGTGCTGAAGCCAGTGGCGTAGGCAGAATTTTCCGGGTAGGGTGGGAGGCGCGAGCACAGGTTTAGCAAGGTTGCACTTGGTGGAATGATTTGCGTGCATGTTGTCTAGTGTGCTATCACTGCCAATAAATACAGGAGGGGGGGCGAGTAGAATGGCCCGACCGTGCCCCCTTGACGAAAAATAAAACAGTGCTAAAAACAGGACGCGAAGAATACACAGGCACGGCGCTGTTTTCACTTTGTCCCGTATTTAGCACCATTTTATTCTTCCTAAAACACCACGCACCAACCAGCCCAATCAAGCACACTGCAAACGTACCCACTTGCTTTTTTTTCATGCCCCGAGAAGAGCACATATTATGTTCTCACAAGAGCTGATCGCCCTATAGAAAAAAATCTTGCATCCACCTTCATAAGTAGTGAAATGTTAAGAAATGCTTTCGGATGGCACTTTTCGCATGAGGCTTTCAAAAAAAAAAGGTTCTTCTGGCAGATGTGTTTGATTCGACTCTGGAGGCACTGCCGTAGGTTACGCTCTGAGGTAGTTTCACGAGCGTTCAGTCGGCGACGCAAAACTGTTTTGCTGGAATGGGTTGGAATATTAAGGCATCAGCAGGCTTCCAAAACGACGATCGGAAAGGGAATATTCATAGCGTATGATGTTATTTACGAGTACATGTCGGTATAATATTTACTAAAATACCATTTATTCAGCCCCTACTTCTTAGATCAATTAACACTTTTCATGTTCACTTTTCGCGTGGCTGTGGCTGAGAGACGAACATTTCTTGCATTTAAATTGTGCGACAGTTATATACATAAGATACGTCGGTGACTACAGCAGCGAAATATATTTACTATCAAAATGTAAGAAGAAGAGAAAATTTTATTCATAATAAATTCTCTACACATCAAGTTGACGTAGGCTGTTCCTTGCATAGTGCACTCTGAATTGAATCAACCCTTTTTTTTTTTTAATCGCTGTGCCTCACCGTGTCGCACCCAACCATTGTACACAACACTCATGATGTTCAGATAGTTGCCAACTCTCTATTCGCTACTGGTATGCCGGGCAACTCTACATGCAACTCATGCGGAGTTGAAGAGACCATCGAACACGTCCTGTTCAGCTGCGCTTGCTACAACGCCCAAGCGATGCCCGTTCCAGATGGTTTCGAACCAACTGGACTCAACACCATTTTCTGTGCAGAAGCTTCTAGAACATGGACGAGTGTTTCGATGCAGCAGAAAGCGACTAAAGCGCTACTGCAGTACCTGAACTAAAAAAAATCTGAGTGACCACCAGTAGGCTTCATATGCTCTTCCAAGTGTGCTCGTGATTATGTGAATCTTTCTTACCTTTATTATATCTGTATTTCACTCTTTATCCCTTCCCTCAGTGCAGTATAAAAGACCGGACATGGGTCTGGTTAACCTCCCTGCCTTGCTTTGCATCTCTCTCTGTTCGCGGCATTTAAAACAGAAAGACGTAATTTATAACCTTCGTTGAACAGCGCAAACGAGACGACGTCGAAAAAGAAAAAAAAAGCAGTCTTCGTAGTCGTCTCGCTTGCGCTGTTCAGCCACAATGAATGCACACGAAACTTTCTCAAGCTTCCATTCTTATGCAAAAATTTATAATCTTGCTCATGGTTTCATTCTCAAGAACGACAGAATGACTCGGAGACTCACTTGTACTGTCTTCTTGTTATGACGTAGTTCTCTACACGTAATCATTGTCAACGTATAAATAGTAAATGCCGGTAACATGTACAGGTTCTTACACAACCATGCGACGTTTTTCTGCCCCGTTTGCCCAATTTCTAAGCAGTTAGAAACAAGAATCAACAGTAATACGATCCGGCCACAAGCCTTCAAGATGGCGATGAATGGGCAGCTTCGCCAAACCTCCGGCAGATGGCAGCAATTTAACATACAGTCTATAAGTGTACACATGTGCAGTACCTCTCCATTACGTTCGTTAGCTCCCGTGACACTCCCTGTTGAGCGATTTGGTATACATCTATGCCTCAGGATTATTTTCTCGACTAATAGTAACCATGGCTTTCACCATCATCACGTCGTTGCGCGCAGAGAGATAAACTAGTGTGACGGCGAAAGAAGTCACACAGCTCAAAAACCAGTTCGTCTGCGTTAGACAAGTAGCAGTAATAGGTAAGGGCCATATCGCATTGCACAGTTATGGAATATAGCTTTAGCGGGTGAGTACCCCCTCCCCCCCCACCCGAAAAAAAAACGACGAGCCTCGTGACAAACCACCATATACCTTCGGGCTGCAGTACTGCCGTGAAAGGGTCCGCACATAACCACCGACCTGTCTTCTTCGCTCGGAGAGAAAACAATCTCGCCCAAGAAGTAACGACAGCATGGAAAGGCGGCCGGCACAAAGCCAGTTCCGTGGCTGCATTGTTGGGCAACGCAGTTGGCCGCGTGATTTATAGCGCCCACCTCGATTCTCCCTCAGTCTCCGCGGCACTGGGCCACACCAATTTGGCCACTGCCGGTTCCGTATAGTAGCCTTGCTTGGCACTGCTTCGCCGAGCACCTGGCCAGAACGCTTTTCATCGAGAAATGTTACCCGGAAGCCAATTTCGTTCATGCGGGTCGGCGTGATTTTGGATAAACTCTTTTTGATTCGGCCCTTGCGTGGTCATACTTTTCCGAAAGATTTACCAGCAACCATGCGATGCGTCGAACCTTTGCGCTTTATTTTTTGCTCGGTCGCGTCAACCACAGCACCCGAGATTCTCCCACCCTCGCATGCTCCCCACGCCGTCGCATACGTGTCAGGCATGAAGAGCGCCGTGACGCGGCTCTCCGCAAGCGCTGGTGTGGGGGAGCAGCGTGAAGGGACGGCTAGGGGCAAGGACGATCGCGGCGCTTCCTCCTTTAATCTGATTAATTGGGCACTGCCACGACGGCCTCAGACGCTGCGCCCGTCCACATAAACAACGGTGCCATTACATGCCACCCCGAAATGGGCACGCTATATGAGCTCATCGCCAACACCGTCACACTGAACGAGTTTGAAAGTCGAGCAGACGACGGGCTGTTCGTATTCCTCGGAAGCGAATTATTACGTCTTTCTCGCATGCTTTTCTTCACCACGACGTGTGCATGCATTATGCATCCCTTGTTCTGCGCAGCTGATACTAGGAAAGAAATAACGAAAGGCGTAGAAGCTCGCGTGAAGGGTTTTTGATTCTGTACTAGTGTACGCACACTCGAGTGTATTTGATTTGTCTTCCACGTGAGCGATTCACGAAATATAAGCCACGTATTACAAACCCTCTAGGCTAGTTCACTTGCAAGAATCAGGATTGTGTGAGAGCCGCTGCTGTCCTTTCGGTAATACTCATGATCGGCTGGCGTAGGCAACTATCGTCTTTTGTAAAATGCCGCACTGTGCTGAAAGTATGTAACTGGAACACAATCTCAAAAATGTGATCAAACAACCCCGGCACATGGCTATTATCTGTCTGAGGCGTATACATCGCTGCCAATTTGTAATAATTTGCACTTCGACATTCCATTAGCGCAGTTGGCACTCATCCAAGACTGTAGCTACTCTGGTGATTACACTGCTGACTTGCTAATCTTACATTTTCTGCCGAAAAGTCTATCCGTTTATTATTTCATGTTCTACATCAGGCACCATAGACAGATTCAGAGTAGGGCACCCTGACCTTTGCGTATGTTACGGGGGAAAATTCTACACGCCTAAACACCACAAGAAAAAGGACGAAGCACAAGAAAAGAGCGTCACCCGCAACTGGGGGTTCTTTTCCATATAAATCAGTTGCATGACCAAGATTTGGGCCCATCTGCACGTAGCGCCGCCTATCGTCGGTCACAGCGATGGCAGGCCGTAACTGAAATGGGCAAAAAAATCCTATCTGATGAAAAAAGTTGGTTATCCAAAATGAATTCCGGTTCTATAGAGCAGAGACTTATTTGAACAATTTTGAATTGTCACACTGTTCTACTACATACAGCGTGGATTCGCTGAGGGCTTAATGTTTAACAATGGGGTCCCATGTGTTTCTGAGGGTGGTGTTCAATTGTCCTGACTAACCACACGCCTAGTAGTTGTGGTAATGAAATTTTACCAAAACGTGCCAATGAGTCTCTCCTACATATAACCTGCAGTCGTTTTTAATGAATAGCTTTTTAGGGGCAAACCTCCTCTTAGCCAAACCTTGTCCGGCATATGGCGTAACAGGGAGAAGACGAGAAACCGAGAGAAGAGGAGACGAGAAAAAAAGGAAGGCAGTATCTCTGCGAACAGCATATTAGACGGCGCTGTCTCATATAAGTACATACAAACTGCAGTTGAGTGAGGATACTCTAACTGGCACTGTACCAGTGCTCTCCAATTGGCTGCTGCGCGGGTTCTGTCTGGGTGCGCGAGGAAGGAGTGCCTCGCTCAGTCTGTTAGATAGTCGCCGTACGTGGCGGATCGTGGGTGGGAAATGGGCGAAGTAGAGCAGCGGGCGGGTTGATGACGCTTTCGCCCAGCTTTCTCGGCTCGGGTCTCGTCAGTGTTAACCGCGCACCGTCTGCGTTCTCGAACGTGATCGAACGCATGGACACATGCACGGGCGGATGGACACACTGACTCATGGACGTATGAACGGACGCACGCACGCACGCATGGACAGACAGACAGAACGACAGACAGAAGACAGACAGACAGACATATGAGCGGACAAACGGACACACAGACAGGCAGACGTAAGGACGCACAAACGGACGCATGAATAGACGCACGGACGCACGCACGGACGAACGGATGGACAGAAGCACGGATGGACGTACACACTTCACCCCCCTCATCATCATTCACTTCGTGGATATGCTGTAATTCTTTTTCAAGAGAGATGATTTTCCTCATCTATTTCCCATTCAGTTAGAGCAGGCTGTCGTTCTTGCTGCTGAGAGATGGCGCCACGTCCAGATGTCTCCTTCAATTCTTGGAAAAGTGAGTGACGCTCCTTCCATGTGCTTCTTCGTTCTTCTTGTGGTTTTAGGCGTCTAGAATTGTTCCTCATAATATTGTACCGACTGGCCCAGCTACAGGTATGCCTTACCTTGCGTACGTATTAGCCTAGGATTGTCACCATTGCGCATGTGTCATTCTCTAACTGATTTGTGGATTAGCGTTGCAAGAGAGGGGGTAGATAGATAGATAGATAGATAGATAGATAGTAACAAGACTGAAACTTGGGCTAGTTGGTAGTACTGCATAATGGAACAGCAGCGTTCCCACACGTGCAAAAGAAGGATCAAGAAACACAATGCTGACTCACAACTGAAACTTTTATTTCAGAATCTACCTTTATATAAGACACACGTCCACAAAGTGCTTCTCAGAACAGAATTTATTCAAGCCAAAAAATGAAAAAAGGGGGTGGTTGACATACAAAGGCGAGGGCACTGAAGGCGAACCGTGCGTGAACTTACAGGGGTGCCATCTATGCATGAGAGTTTCATACAATAATACTGAGAGCGGAATCTTGCGCTGCGATCGTCTACCTCCATGGGAATTATGGGAAGTACAGGCTTCGATTGGATTGCGTGAGCTAGCGAACTATCTACGAATCCTTTTCTACAGTTTCATTTTCGTTCTTCCGCAGCATGGGTAGTTGGGTGTGGTGCAAAGCACTGAAGCAGCGCATTTGTTGTTCAAAGAGGCTGAAGACCACTGGGTCTGAGATTTCCTGCGGCTTCAGAGCTTTACGAGTCGTATTTGACAGTTTAAGCGAAGCATCGTTCACTCACCACCACGCATAGTGTAGCGTCTCCTGCCAGTGCAGAATATTACATCGAGTTCACATTTTTTTTTTTGTAAATGCGTTTTGCCAAAACTCCTTTCAACCGACTACATAACGACAGCGAAGCTAAGCAGACGCACCGTTACGCTTCTCTGATTCGACTTCTCAAAGATGTGTATTGGTGGCAGAACACTTGGACAGACACACCTGGCATCGCAGCAGACAAAAGGTTAAGTGTTTCTAACTTAATACTGTACTGTTACTTCCATAAATAGATAATGCGTACTTTCGAAGGCCAAACAGGAATGTTTGTTTTGAAATGTCGTAAAAATGATTCACTATATCTTGATGCCAAATCCGGAACACAGTGACAGAGCAATGCATACCCTGGTGGTTATATTTGTCCAGGTTTCACTTTTACCGCATAGCCACACATTTTTTTGCAATAAGATTTACTTACAAAAAATGAAGTAAGTTTATTTAAATATAACTTCATATCGCTTTGTTTTACACTCTGAAAACAAGCGTCGGCAATTTCAAGAACGTGATCCATCCGGAGCAGATCCGAAGCCTGTACTTCTCTTATTATCATGGATGTTTAGGCACCGCTGAAGGAGCCTGCGAAGACACTATAGCGCTAGATTCTCCTCAAGGAATTATTGTATGAAACTGTATCATCTATGCAGTTAAGCACGTGAAATTATCAAACTTAATATCAATGGCTTTTCTGCTCTGCGCGTGTGCCAAAGAGAGCACTTGTGTTCCGATAATTTTATATTTGTCTCGATAAACATGCCACTTTCCTATCTATAAGTGGTATTGAACGTGTGCTAATGCATGCGCCAGACTTCCTCGACATGATAATGTAAGCTTCAATTATTTTTCTTCTGACTTTGTCTTTGCTTTTCACCAATGCAGTAGTTTCCCTGAAGGTTGGGTGATATTTACAAGTAAAGCAGTATTGAGCAAGATTTCCTCTATTGCAAGCCTACTACACACATTCGTGTGTTCCTGGAGTCTTTTATTTAAGCACCTTCCCGTCTCCCCAATTTAAGGTGCCCCCCCCCCCCCGGTCAACCCTCTACACTACTCCTACCTTGCACTCAACAAATAAATTTTTTACGTGTCTGACACTACATGCTTTATCTCGGCCATCACCTTCACAAATCTGAGAATTAATTTTCCTACACAAGCCTACAAGTTTTTTGGGTGCCGAAAAAACCACTTGCGCACCATACCGGAAGCCACTTTTCTTTAAACTTATGCGCCACGGTGTGCATGTACAGCAACACTACCACCAGGTTCTTATTTTTTTTTCTTTACTTTCACGGGCTCTTGACCTCTTTGCGGCAGAATTGCGCCTTTTAGGCAGGATTTTGCCATTTTACTCCTAACATTGCAGCACTGCCTTTATTTACAGTATGTTCCAACTAACCCCCCACAAGATTTTTTGAACCACCACAAGCTTACACATGCGCGAACTGAAGGAACGCTCAAATCACTGTGTATCACAAAAAATCACCCCACAAACAAAGCACGAAGGTCGCGTGTACTATATATACTTCAAAAATAATACTCACAATCAAGTAATGTCACCGTTGGTTCTGTGAGTGAATCAGATTGTTTCCTGATGTAGTTGGCCTCGTTTCACTCTTTAATTGGTTCTTGCGTCACTTTAAAATAATTACCCCAATAAATTTAGGTTCGCACCCACAAGTGTTAACAAATGAAGCCAGATCAGCATGCCATCTGGTGTTCAAAGAGTGTTTGTGTTCTTTCAACCTAACGTTTACACACCTGCCGGTTTGTCCGAAGGGTACGGAAGTGTTGACTTCTTGTTCCCAGAGTTAACGCTCCGTGACATGGCGCAGACACTTTGTGTGCACAGGAAATATAATGTACATGGACGATGGAAAGAAGCGCGAACAGTGTGGCGTATACGTTCTCCACTGTTTCGTATTTTTTTAACAGGTTGTAACTTGCGTATAAATAAAAAGCCACCAGTGTCATCCGTGATACAATAGAGAACCGTCCTTCAATCGTTTTATTGCCACCAAGGTTCAGATCGAGATCAAAACAGCTTGGTGCGTTGTTTGCGTTTCTTTCCATCACCGCTGTACAAAGAGATGAGGTTCATTCACACTTGCGTTTAGCAAAGGTCGCGCGAGCATTTGGGACATTGGAGTTGAACCACTCAGGAAACGGCCACCATGTTCATGAATCGAACTGCGCTTCACTATTCGGGAATGGCGACCAAGGAGCGACTGAACGCGATCGCTGTTCACGCGGGATGGTGCGACCTACATGTAGTCACGCCGAATTGGCGTCTACTCGCACTCTCAGTTCCTCGTAAAATAGGATGATGTCTTGTTCCTCCTCATTTGATTGGTTAAGACGTTCGCGACTGCAGCGGCGTAACTGAGATATCGAGCAGCCAGCGACTAAGCCAAAGCAGCCACTTTTCGAACTAAGTTGGTATTTGTGACCGGTGGCTTTGTGATTTATTTCGTCACGTGACAGCTACCAGTCGCAGCTGTGAATGAGCCTGAGTGGCCCAAGAGCGCTAACCTGTGGTACGCTTAAGGTAACGCTTAAGAGAGCAGAGGAAAAATTATCTGTTGTGGATTATTGCTTATTGGACATGAAACCGTATTATGGTAAAATCCAGTTTATTCAGACAACCATTTAAGTTAGTTTTATTTCTTTCTGGTAGCCGAACGACAATGTCCATGTGTATAATTTTTTCTCCTCAGGAATAACAAAGATAAATATTTACGAGAATATGGCCGCTGAGTACAGGATTTTTTTTCAAAGTAACATGTTTTATTCCTGAACCCATATGCAAGAAATTGCATTTGGGGCTCCTGATTATCACAATGTTAAAATGAGAACCTTCGTCCGTAAGGCCGTAATAGCTAACAGTAAGGGCCGCTTATGACACGCCTATACATGCAAAAGCGAGTTAGAACTAAGTGGGACGTTGAATCTCAATTGGATCACGTTGGATATCCGCATATTATATAGAAGACCTGCTTTCGATATACATATGTCTTCTGAAGGCTACCCAGTCACTCACCAGCGGCCGATCGTACAAAATGCTGAACTCTTGCAAATGCCTTCGAGATATCTACAAATTGCTGCTAACAGTTTTACTAGAACAATGGCTTGCAGCAGGCTTAATGAAGTGGCAACTGGTTGCATCTAGCGGCAAGTCATTTTATAAAAAATAAAACTAAATTTGTTAGGTCCTCTACAGGCAAAAAGTTTTTCTCTTAACTTTGTTGCTACTTTAGCGCGCTGGTATAGAGGTCGACAGCACTAATATTGAAAACTTTAGCTATAATAATGCCCGCTGCAGTTGATCCTCACCACGCAGACAGCGTCGCTGTGAGGTGCATGCTTGATGATAAAAAAGGTTAAGTAATAATGTAGCACACACGGAGTCAGATCCCTGCAGAAACTCTTATCAGACGTGAAGAGACAACAACAGCCTTTAAGACACAGAGGGTGACGAAAAAAAAATTTGATACCGGAATGCGTAGTATATTTCCTAACGAAAACAGCCGAAGGCTTCCTTCCAAAACAGGCCGCCGACGACGTGCACTTTTGTGGCTTCACCTGCACCCACTCGGATAAACGGTGAAGCGAGTATTCGGCAAAACGTAGCGGAGATCGCTGGTCTAAACAAGGCCATCAAGCAACAGCCAAAACTCCACACGAATCTTATAGAGAGCAAGGCACGTGGCACACTTACGTGTGTATGACCTCGGGTGCCGCTTCCGTCGATGAATAGTTGACTGCATCGACAAACTCTCCAGCTCGTGGGCAGAACAGAGGTGTATCAGAGGGGGGGGGGGGCAAAAACACTTCGGTTGCCACACAATGCGCGAGCGCATTCCATTACCGCGCTGCTTTACGCTGCACAATGTAAAACGCAAGTACAGATTCTGCCATTTGCTTGGTACAATACGTATGAGCCGGTAGACCACGTGTCCCAGCGGCCGAACATTTTCGACACCTCATGCATGACCAGGTTAGTGAATGTGTGGGGGGTTCTAAAGTAAACCGGTGCTTTCTTGGCGTGGGTTGGGGACACAAAGTAGGTCAAAATTAAGTGTAATATAAAGATATAAGGCATCCACATCGATGGTCAATGATCAGACTGCGTATTAGTGGCAGTGCTCGGCATAAATAATGAGTAACGAATATTGCCGCTTAAGCTCACTCGTGTAATGCGCTGCACGTAAAGGCGATTTGCAGAAATGGCATGAAAGAAAAAAAAAAGAGAACGGACGTGCACTGAAAGCCAGTACAGTGCTTGGAGGAAACCGCCTTGCCCTCCTAAAGCCGTTTTGCACCCTGCCCTTCTTACACCACTTTTTTCTTTTCTATCTTTTATTTTTTATTATTTTTCCTTCCCCGCACCACACGTGTAGGGTAACCAACCAATGTACGCTCATAAGCTGGGTTAACGTCCCTGCCTCTCGTCTTCGTTTCTCTGCCCCTCTCTGTATGCCTTTCTTTCACAATCTCGTAACTTGCGAAAAAAAAGTATGGAAACACGTTTTGTATCTCCGATACAATACCTAATTGCTTCCGTTCGCTGAAGCAACGCATGAGGCGTTAACGTGTTCTTAGCTGACATTGTGATGTGCTATCGTTCTGTTGCTGCGCGCTTTATTTTAGGAAAGCGAGATGCGCTATTTGGTTACACGTGGCTTGCATTTAACGAAATGTAAATAAACGAAGAAGAACCGATGCTTATGACGAACACGAAATAAGAAAGGCCGTTAGTGTGTAAACAATAAAGTAGTACATCGTATTTATATTGTATGAAGTGAAACACCTCATTTGGATGTAAATTAACCACTATTCACATGTAAACGTACGCTGTCGTCTGCGATGGTTGCAGTGGGTCTCGAGTTACACATGCGAATGCATTGTTGAATCACTTGCATGACTGGAAACTCAAAACTGGGATGACATCCCCGACACTCATCAAATGCGCGCTTTCGTCAGCACAACCTTCTTAAAAACAAGTCGTCCCGCTAGCGTCCCGTGAGTTTCCAATTCCCGTTTAATAAAAATCGTTAGTCACTGATGTGGCGCTCCTTTGCTTCCCTACAATGAGACGTCCTCTCAGTGGTTATGACTTGCTACTTCTAATGCCAGCTGTGTGGGGCTTTCCGCATGGCTGTGAAACTTGATGTTCCCAGAACTTCATAGAAAAACCAAAAACGTTTCACAGAACTAATCACACGATGCTCGCCAGTCGACGTGGATGGGGTCGGTGATAAGTGTGAAAAACGGACATATATCTTCTGCCAACATATCCGAATCAAGCATAATATCTAGGTTAGGCTTCATATGCTACATTATTTACAAAGGAATACAAGTGAGTTAATTATCACTAAACTTGAAGTAAAAACAATATTTACAATTGGCTTGGCAACACTGTAACACTAGGAAAGCGGCGCCTACGTTTTTGATTGATTGATATGCGGGGTTTAATGTCCCAAAACCCCCATATGACTATGAGAGACGCCGTAGTCGAGGGCTCTGGAAATTCGGACCACGTGGGGTTCTTTAACGTGCACCAAAATATGAGCACACGGGCCTACAGCATTTTCGCCTCCATCGAAAATGCAGCCGCCGCAGCCAGAATTATCCCGCGACCTGCGGGTCAGCAGCCGAGTATCTTTGAGACTACCGAGGCGGGGTGCCTGCGCTTGAACACTTAATATTGCAAGGGAGTTTAATAGCGACGCCAGGTAGAAGGCGGATTTCCAGCTACACAGCAGCACGTTGAAAATCCTTGGCGCACTGCTGACAACCGGCCGATATGTTACTTTTGCGGGATTCCAAGTCACGTGTCACGTCTATGTCGTCGGCACTTCGCAGCTAATGCACCAAGATACCCTGACTACTCGTTTCGGCCTCCATACCACGCGCCTCACGTGCCACCTTAAGTTCATGAACGCGAAGCGCAAGCTGCTTCCGGCACCCGAACCTCCACTTCTCGACGTTCTACTTACCGCTCGCCTTTCCATTCAACAAGTCGTCGTTCTTTATCGCCTATGCGTCGACGACCCACCTTCATTAAGACGGAAAGCTAACTGCCGCAGCTCCGGAGGCACGAGCTGCGTCATCGTTTAATCGTTTAAGTTCTCGCCTGTCTCCCGCCAATCTTATCGATGTAATCGTCGAAGGTGTACGAACACTTGCACTCATCGATACCGGTGCCGCGATATCTGTGTGATTAGTCAAAGACTCTGCCGCTCTCTCCATAGTGACAATGCTTTCTCTCGTTTCTCTTAGCACTGCGAGCGCCCAACAAATTGAGCCCGTCGCGGCATGTACGGCAAAAGTAGTTGTTCAAGACGTGTTGTACTCAATTGAATTTCACGTGTTGGCTTCATGTTCCTACGATGTCATCCTAGGATGGGATGTCTTATCACGTCATCACGCCTTCGTGGACTGCGCTCGGGCCGAAGTGGAGCTGTTACCGTTTCGTGATGCACCTTCTGTTGATGCGGCCGTATCTAGTGTGGCTAAACTTGTCGTCTCGACGGACATAGACATTCCTCCTTTCAGCGCCCAGTTTGTCCCTGCCTGCTACACTTCACTTTCTGACGCTACCGTCCTATTCACGCCATCTGACATATTCGGTAGCCGCCATCACACATCGCTGCCATTCGTTGTTCTTGCGCTTTGTCAAGACATTACCGGAATATTTATTTCCAAACCGAACTCGTGCCCCCTCAGTTTGCGCCGCAACGAGACGCTCGGCCACATTCAGCTTATTGATGAAGGTACTATCATGCCTGCCAATTTCTTCGACACCAAGCCGAATATGGAGCTGAACGCGTTGGTTCCTCACTTTGCCTCGGACACTGTGTCGTCTGATGCATTTCATCGTTTGATTGACCGGCTCAACGGGAGCAGCTTGTTACCCTGTTGCGCGAATTCAGGCGTTCGTTTGACTTTCCCCAAGCGGTGCTAGGAAGAACGAACACCGTTGTGCACACAATTGACACAGGGAAGAGTACTCCTTTGCGCCAGTGCCCCTATCATGTGTCCCCGGCGGAGCGTCGCGTAATTGCAGAACAAGTAGACGACATGCTACAGCGTGGAGTCATCAAGCCTTCTTGTAGTCCCTGGTCTTCACCAGTTGTGCTCGTCAAAAAAAAAAAAGGATGGTTCAATGCGGTTCTGCGTAGACTACAGGCACCTAAACAACATTACAAGGAAAGATGTTTACCATCTTTCCCGCATAGACGACGCTCTCGATTGTCTCCAAGGTGCAAAATTCTTTTTCTCGCTTGACCTTCGCTCAGGTTATTTTCAGGTCCCAATGGCTGAGTCTGATCGTCTAAAAACTGCGTTCGTCACACCGGATGGCCTCTAAAAATTTACCGTAATGCCATTTGGACTCTGCGATGCGCCCGCCACATTCGAGCGAATGATGGACGACATTTTACGCGGCCTGAAATGGAACATATGCTTGTGCTATCTTGATGACGTTGTGGTCTTTTCACCTGATTTCACTTCGCATCTCACTCGTCTGCGTAAAATTCTACGGTGCCTTACAAACGCCAGGCTTCAGCTTAACCTGAAGAAATGTCACTTCGGGCTAAACAACTCACCATACTTGGTCATGCCATCTCGAAAGCCGGCATCTTTCCCGACCCTGACAAACTTCGCGCTGTTGCCGAATTTCCTAAGCCGACTACAGTTAAAGAACTACGGAGCTTTGTGGGCCTGTGCTCCTATTTTCGTCGGTTTGTCCGGAACTTTGCTTCCATTATAGCTCCACTCACCAAACTCCTTGCTGGCCCTGCAGATCTTTCGAATTGGACAGCAGCCTGTGACGAATCCTTCGCAACGCTGCGCCATCTCCTTACCTCACCACCCGTACTGCGTCATTACGATCCTACTGCGCCGACCGATGTACACACGGATGCAAGTGGCGTCGGCTTTGGTGCAGTACTCGCGCAACGCAAACCAGGTTTTACGGAGTATGCGGTCGCCTATGCCTGCCGCGCCCTCACTAAGGCAGAAGCCAACTATTCTGTTATGGAAAAAGAGTGCCTGGCGATTGTGTGGGCGTTAAACAAGTTTCGTCCCTATTTGTACGGCTAAACTTTTAATATGGTAACTGATCATCACGCACTCTGTTGGTTGGCTTCACTGAAAGATCTTTTGGTCGCCTCGGGCGTTGGGCACTACGCCTCCAGGAATTCGACATACGCGTCGTCTACCGGTCGGGGTGAAAGCACTCTGACGCAGATGCGCTTTCACGATCACCCGTGAAATCTGATGATACGGAAATATCAGCCCTTGACCATCCCCTCTCAGCCGTCAGCGCCACAGACATGTCGTTCGAACAGCGGAAAGACCCTTGGATTGTCTTACTCTTGAATATGCTTTCTGACGCATCAACTTCCGGTTACCCGCGTGCTCTTCGCCGCCAAGCAACGCATTTCGCCATACGGGATGGCTTGTTATACCGTCGCAACTATCAAGTGGTGAGTCGTAAATGGCTGCTAGTCATACCCAGCACCTCCACCACTTTGCAAGGGAGTTTAATAGCGACGCCAGGTAGTAGGCAGGCAGCCAGTATAAACAGAAATGCTCGAGCAGTGCAGCATCTACAGCTCGGCACACACTCGCGCTTCGCACTCAGAGAGAGATGGTCCCACTAGTCAGTGCCTTGCGAATTCCCCACTACAATATAAAGAATACAAAGGTACAGTTTCAAGCTTCATACCGTTTTAAATCTTTGAAACCTAATATTTAATTTATTTCAAAAGACATAATTGTCCGGGTTCCCGGAGAAAATCCCATGGAATACTCCCAGAACACATCGCCTTCACAATCAATTTGGCACCGACTCAGGTTGCATACACTTGTTAGTGGAAAAGTGTGATCCATAAAAAAAAGCGTCAACAATACAAATTCATGCACTTACTTTGAGGGAGCCAATTCAGCATGCTCTAAAAATGGCGTAAAGGCAGCGTAGTTTTCAAAAACATCAATTGCATTAACTACCAAGATTTCTTCGGCTCAAAACTAAAGGGTTCAAGGAAGACGTTTTATGTAAAAACTATTTTTACATTTGTGTATCGGTTTATTTAGAAGTCGTCATACGAAAATGCGCAAATGGTGTAAAATACGTACAGTGTTCTAAATATTCTTACTGGCCATACTTTTTCACAACGTACACTTCTGATGCTAATAAAGAAACATTGATTGATTGATTGATTGTGAAAAGTGCGGCCATATATCACCGCAACTGTCTAGGCTGGTGAATTATTGCACGCAAATTGGACAAGTGTCACTTGGTTGTATGTATAGCCACACTTTTTCGCATTTAGTTTTAGTTTTTTTCTTTTCGTTTCACTTTTCATGGCAGCATACAAGCAACAAGAAGTGCAGTGGCGCATTCCGGGCAGTTCCCTTTCTTTCTCGCAATCAGCTCGTTCAAACGCCAATATTTTTGCTTTTCTCAAGCCAACGTTTTCAATGTTTTTGTGGCCAACTTTTTATATTCTCTATATCTCGCTTTGCTTGTCACTAGGCAACTCTACCTTGTGATACATTTTGTAGGATTCCATGTGCCCAATTTCATATACCTGTAGTTGCTAATTTCACGGTTTAGATTCTGACATTTCCTGGTGAACGCAGAACTGCCCTAAGAGTACTAATTAAATTAAGCCTTATCTTTGCTCAATACAGAGAATTAAGCGTACTTCTATAAACAATTCTGGGGACTATCAGACGTGCCTGTCTTTGCTCTATTGCACAGCTTCAGAAATTCTTCATTTTGGTGGGGCGCATCGCTCAACATAACAAGGCCACTATATGCATTTCGCAGACCACTGATTGCATAGTACATCATTGTGAGCAAAGACGACGTTGCGTGCGTTACTGAGTAATTATTCTTGAATTAAGTTTACAACTTCACCTGTGATAATTTGGGTTCTACTTTTGTAGTCACGGAATCCAAAACAAGTGAAATCACTAAAATATGCACCTTCTTGTTTTTTTTAACCACGAAGCGTAACTATAAATTCCTATAAACTAAGACACTCGCATTCTTAATTCGCTTCCCGGGCACATATTGGTAATGCAATAAAATAACTAACTACACCCAACTAAACTATAGAAAGAATAAGATGGTGCAACTAGGATGAAAGGCTAGCCTTTGTGCTTCGATTTGTCGCAAGTTGCTCTTGCGCGACGCCTATTAAGCCCGTATTACAAGGATGCCAATATAGATACGCGAACACTACGTGAACACTGGCGGTACGAAGCTGGGACGTTGCTGTGAACCATACTTATAGCACGAGAACAGAACGAAGACGCAGAGACAAGAAGGACACGAAGGACACGAGCGCGTTCTGGTCTCGCGCTATAACTATCGTCATGTCATACCAACTAGCCCAAGCTTCCACACTTGCTGCTAACGTTCCGATAGACGAAACGCAAGTCACTTGTTCATGAGCGTTCACGAGTAGCTGTACCATCCTAAAACCTCGTCGGCACAGAAATAGAAGTTTCCAGCATCGGCGAGTGGACGGTCGCTTACTCGAACCAAGTGACCGCGCGTCAGCTGTAGTTTCTCTTATTGATGTAGCACGTAGAATCAAAACCAAGCAAAGCACCGAGATAAAAAAAGAAAAAAAAGCACGAGTGAATCTATTCGTGTTCTTTAAAAGAAAAAAAAAAGCTGCATTCAAATCAGTACTAATGCAACAAGCCGGTTCAGGTAGCATCAGCGAACTTCAGACCGGAAACGGACATAAAAACACGTGAATTGCCATGTAGCACGCCGCAGTCAAACTAGATGCGTAGCCATTGTTATTGAAATAACGTAAGAACGTCTTCAGGAACTCTACGGCATGTGGGATTGATGTTAAAAAGTCTTTAAACTACACTGCAGAAGGCGTTAATTTAAACGTGGTGGAGGGAGTGAGAAGGTGAGGTTTCTTCTCTAGCTACTTTTTCCACTTCAAGATAATGGCGCAAACGGCGCAAGTTCGAGAGCTAATTCTCTCAACCACACCAGTTTAGTTGAAGGCTGCATTACTTTTAAAGGGGCAGTTGGAGGACTTCTCTGAAGCGCACTCGGCTGCAAGGTTCAATTTTCCGCTTGAGAAGAGAGATGTCATGTCGGGGCTGAAGGCGTGCTTTTCGTGGGGCAAAATACAAGATGCTTCTTCCTCAAGCAGAGAGTAAAATGAAGGGATGAGTGAGTTTGCCGTGAGAGCGAGAAAGATAAAATTTCAAAACTTCATGCATGGCCAGCTCTACGGAAGATGACTTCGACGCAAAATTGATTGCCTGCAGAGAAATTTGTGAAAATTTGCTCGATTAGTTTCATTTCGAGCGTGCTTTTCGTGCGTGGAGAGCTTTTTTTTGGCGAAGAAGAAGAATTCACCCTATATATCGAACTGCCGCATATGTCGTCGTCGGATAAGGCTCAATAAACGCGACGGCGAAAAGAAGGATAGCATCGTGCGTACATGAACAAGACGCTGCAAGTGCTCTTCTCTTGCAAGACACGAACATCAATTACGCCGCAACGGTAGAAAGGTATCCTTTGCCCGCCTCTTTTCACTTCAGGGGGAGCAGCGCACGCTATAAATAACCGCACCACGACAGCTCAGAGCTGTTCTCCGATCGGAGCAAGGTCCCTCTTCAAGTGCATCCACGCTCTGACCGCTGTCCTGCACGCATTGCTCGCACGGATCAATGTATACCCTCATAAGCAGAATTAAGCGGCTGCTGCGAAGTGCACGGGACCTGGGTACCGGCACAACGTGGTGAGCCAGCGGTGTTGCAACGCATAAAATTACCAGTGCTCAAGTGTTCGCTGTGCCAGTTGCGCAGCTGTCGGCTTCGAGATTTTTGTTGAAACTGCGGCGATCATGCATAAATTTACCGTCAGAGGCGCTATCCAAAAAAATAAATAAAAATAAATAAGGTCATTAGAGCCATTCATGTTAAACAGTAGTACTGCGCATAGCTAGTGGTTGAACAAGCAAGAACTAGCAAACCAAGTGCTTACGGTGTTCAAGGACGACGTGGACTCACAAGCTCCTGTGAAAAGTGAACAGCCGTCTGCATAGGGGCGTGCACAAGTGTCCATGAATTTTCTTTCTTTATCGAAGCACAGGTTCCTTCCAGTTGTCGATTGATTCATTCTCGAATTTTTTAGACTGTTGGTTAGCTCAGACGGGTTAGCGATCATTTCCGCGCCGGGTCCGACGGCGGAGACAGGACAATTTTTTTTTTCATGAACGAGGAGGCTTTTCATCTTTCGAATGCACATGAACTTCATTTGTGGTTTTGTGCTATAAAGCGGCAATGACATTCTTTTTTTTTTCACGTGCTTTCCTTACCTCACGGGCTTGAGCAGCAGTAGTTTTCCTCATATCCAGAGTCACCAGGTTAAGTTGTAAAAAAATAATCAAGTCGACCACCTAATTGATACTTTGCTTCATGTATAGGTTCCGACAAGTGCGTTGAATGCGTATTAGTTTTTTTTTCTCGACGCTGTCGACGCACTTTTATCTTGGACTCTTGTTGATCGGGCAAAGTAATTTATTAAACGCACACTTTTACACGACTGATCACGACTGATGATGATTCTAGTGATTGTTCTAGCATTATCCGATGAACTCATTAAAAAAAAAAACGTGGTGAGCGCATCAGTCCACCAGGCTCCTCTCGCATTTGTGAAATTTATTGCGCTAAATTTTTCGTAAAAACAGCTTCACGTCGAAATTTGAATTGTTTAAATTGGGGAGTTTTGCATGCCAGGACATTGAGTTGCGTATTCCAGGATCAATACTTATGACCCGAGATTATTTACCAGGCTCCTAAAACTACGTACAATGGCGCTTTTTCATTTCGCCCAAATCAAAACTAGGCCGTTACACCAGGGATTTCTATATGCTTAGCAGTGTATCACCGTATAGCCGCTAAGCCGCAGCACCCGCTGCGTAAGTGGTGCCAGGAGGTGTCCTTTTCGGTTGCAGTGATTAAGGACGGCAACCCCTTGTCCGCGCAAACCAAGACAACTTTTCAAACTTATATATATGAGAGAAAGAAAGAGAGGATCGGCTTTATGAAGTCAACGGCTTCGTCCCGATTCTCACCGGCTTGTCGCCTCACGTTATCCTTGTTTGGCTAACATGTTTTCAAGGGTTTCCATGTAAGTCGACAGCCGACAAGTAAGTGCGATAGAAAAAAACTTCTTACAAGCTGTTGGATACGTGCATAAACCTTGGCGGTAAAAGAGATGAGGCAATAAGACATTGATTCAAGTAAAAAAGAACAATGCAACATGACAGACACGCTCGAAGCGAAAATCCAATGAAACTGAATAACGGTGCCACTGGCTTTGTGAGGAGGGCACGTGAAGGTCTTTTGCATAATCTTCATAAATCCATCCCAAGTGTAATGTGGTTTGCGAAGCACTTTTGCGAAGGGTATAAACAGATGGCCGAGTCGCCTTTATTTTGCATACGGAGATGCGGAGATCCCGAGCACTGGTTTCCTCTCTTTCGAAACGAGACTTCACCCAGCGCACGTTTCTCGCCTTTTCGAAGACTTCGGGGAACGATGGCTGAGCGGTGCAAGAAAACGGAGGCCCGGCAACACAATAAAATGGCGGGGAATTACTCACTAAATGTATACATTACGTATTACTAGTAGTATTCACCAGAGAAGTAGTTAGTTCGACGAAGTAATGGCGAAGTAAAGCGAGGCATTGAAGAAATTGGGGCAAAGAAGGGACTGTGCTATTACACATGTCTACAATATGTTCACTTTATCTCTAGATAAAAACTGCAGTTCGGTGGGCGTCACATTCTGGTAAGCAGCTCGCTTCAAACGTGCATGAGGGGTATCGAAGAAGGATTTCTTCCTCGCATTTCTTTATGCCACTATCTGCCCCACCCCCTCTCTCTCTCTGAGCCTAACACTTGAGGCATGTCCTTCGGGAATATACGTCGTGCTTACGCTCACAGTTTTTTGTTGTTTGCCACACACTCAAAGAAATCGATAATTGAAATTGTGTTGTCCGGAATTGTTTTTGCATACGCTTATCGCGCTCTGAAATGACGTAGCTCGACCATAGCGATTTATACCGGCTTTGTAACTAACTGCGTGGAGATACCTATGCGTGCGTGCTGCCGTTACTGTTCTTCTAAGTTTGCACAGTGACTGGCAGCTTTCAACGGCGCACACATTGCGTGCCCGTGGAAATTATACATGCGCTGTGCATGTACGGATAGTGTTTTCCCTCATTCGGCACCGTAAGGTGTTTATATAACACGCGTACAACGATCGATGACGTGGTGCATGCAGCGTTGTGGGCGTATTCTTTTAGCTCTAACCGCACAGCATATGGTAGCAATAGCCAGAAGACACGTGCCATCATCCTTTTGTTTTTTTCACTTAAGTGAAGCACAGTAAGCAAATGGAAATGCCGATAACGGAAAATCGAGAAAAAAAAAGAAGCAAGGTCCCGTTGATAAATCTGCATTTATCGTGACTATGGGCACGTGTAAGTCTTTTTCTGAAAGGTTGCAGTTCATAAGGGTGCTGACGTAAACGATGTTTTGCTTGCCTGTAAGTAGGTCAAGGCGCTCACGGCAGGCCCTACATTATTGCTCATTTTCCTGAAAATGTATATCCTGGTCATTTAGTAACTGGTGAAACCTTGGGTTGTTATCGTCTCTCTCTCTCTCTTATATATATATATATATATATATATATGTATATATATATATATATATATATATATATGTGTGTGTGTGTGTGTGTGTGTGTGTGTGTGTGTGTGTGTGTGTGATAAATTACAGACAGTAATGCCAAGGAATGTATAGGAAAGTTATTAGACCAATTGTAATGTAAAGGTGAAGAAAGAAATGTGGGTGTAAAGATAACTTGCTGTGAGCAGGAACTGAACCTCATTCATTAACGAGGGTCTCGTACTGGCAGACTTGGTGCCGTTAGGTTGTATACGAGGGCTTATTGGTCAGCTGCCAGCTCGTGATAAGTTCACGTGCTACGCGACGCCAAACAGGTTCATAAAGAGTGTGCCACTCTCGCCGCCATGGCTACTGGTGGCGCTGACTGACACTGCCACGTTTAAATTCACACACAAACCACATAAAGTGGCTGGGAGGATAGCCGCCGTGGTAGCTCTGTGGTAGAGCATCAAGCACGTTATTCGAAGGTCTCAGGTTCGGTTACTGCTCACGGCAAGTTATCTTTTCACCCACTTTTCTTTCCTCACAATTACATTGCAACTTGTCTAATAACTTCCCCTATATATTCCTTGGCATTATTGTCTGTTAGATCTCATTAATATTGTGTCGAAATACGGGAAAAACGAGCCCTGAAGTATACACTTCTTGCCCTTCACACACACACACACATATATATATATATATATATATATATATATATATATATATATATATATATATATATATATATATATATATATATATATATATATATATATATATATATATATATATATATGCGCGCGTGTGTGTTTTGTAGTAAGAGGAAGTAGATCAGCACAAGGCCAGCAGCATCGTGTGTGCAGCAAGCAGAGGCACGAGCTAGTGGACTGTGCTCGGGAAGTGTGCGCGATCAGCGAACAGCTCCAGTGCAATAAATCACCTTTGTAATTGGTGGAGCCGTGCTGGGTATCGTTTCCTTGTGCCATCCGGGAACTCAGTTCTCTGCCATGCCGCACGCGGATTAGCAGACGTTTCGTTCGGCAACCCTCACCTGCCCTAGAAATGTTCTCTAGCGAGAGCCTCCAATCTTCAGCGGAACCGAAGAAAACGACGTTGAAGCCTGGCTGTCGACTTACGCATGGGTGAGCGCTCTGAACAAGTGGGACGACGCGGAGAAGTTAACGTAGGTATCGTTCTGTCTCGCGGGTGTAGCAAGTCTGTAATTCAGGAACCAGGAGGGCGACGTCTTAACGTGGTCACTCTTCAAGATGGCAATCACGGCAGTTTTTGATCGACCCGGGATCAGAAAACTTCGCGCCGAACAGTGTTTGCACTTGCGTGCACAGGACACGGGTGAGACGTTCTCCGGTTACATTGAAGACGTTGTCATTCTGGGCCGACGCGTCGACGCTGACACGACGGAAACCAACAAAATAAAACACATAATAAAAGGGATTGGTAACGATGCTTGTCAAATGTTGTTGGCGAAGAACCCGACCATGATCGCAGACGTTATTACCTAGTGCCAAAGCTACGATGAATAGCACAGGCAGCGAGCTTTGACAAGGCATTATCCACAACCCAGTGCGGTGCCACTCTGAAGTCTCACCATCGGCACCGAACGTGTGCCGCTTTCGACGGAAATTAAGCCTTCGTCTGCGAAGAAGTTGCAAAGCAGCCCTCACTGGTGCCCTTCAGTCAAGAGCCTAATTCAACTCTGCCGTCCTTCATTCGTGACGTCATCCAAGGAAAGGTTGCTGAAGTGCTGCCAGCTGCCTCCGACCAAAGTGTTGTCTCTGCCCCACCTACATATGCTGCGGTAGCTTCCATGCCCGCCCGCAGAGGACCAGTGCCACCGATCCATCATCCTAGAGCTGCACTTATCCTCCTATTTAATCGTCTAACACTGCCCCCTCAAACCCATGGCAAACGCTCGACAATCGACCCATATGCTTCGCCTGTAGGTATCCCGGACACATCGCCACAGGTCCGGCCAGCCAACAAGTTCCTTACTTCTCCACGTGACTGCGACGCGCTTTACGCTCCCTCCGCTACACCGGAACCCCGCTGTCACGCTGATCATAGCCCTCGATTAGAACATCTCCGCTCGCCATTCCCTCGCCACCGATCGCCATCGCCGATGCGTCAACGACCACATACAAACGAGGGAAACTAGACGACGCAGTTCCCGAGGCAAGAACTGCGCAATTTTTGGTTTGGCCAACTCTTCGTTCTTTTCCAAGCAATGTCATTGTGTCATTGACGTCTTCGTCGAAAATGTCGCAACAGTCACTCTTGTCGATACCGGTGCCACTGTATCTGTAATCTATGCCGAATTTCCTCGCCCTCTTCGTAAAGTCACTACGCCTCTTTTTGGATTGTTGCTTCGAACAGCAAGTTCTCAGCCACTTTAACCGACCACAGCGTGTACAGCACGTGTGACCATTCAAGACACTGTGTACACAATAGAACTTATTGTGCATTTAACATGATCTCACATCATCTTAATATGGGGCTTTCTCTCGTGCCACAACGCCATAATTGACTGCGCTCGAGCGGAGGCTGAATTCCTCCTCACCGAGACTTGACCTCCATCGACAATCAATCTGCCACTAAGCTTATCGTGGAGGAAGACACCCATGTCCCACCGTTCTCTTCGGCCTTCGTACAGGCTTCATGCAGTGCCATATCTAACAGAACGGTCTTCATCATGCCGTTTCAGAACTTCTTTACACGAAGAGCCCCTCCGTTGCCTTGTGCTGTTCTTGATTTGGCAACCTTCTTAGGACTCTTGATTCACAACCTTCTTAGGACACTACTGTCAATGCTTCGTTGTGAGTGCCTTGGTAACGTCGAGGTGATCGGCTCCGCACGAATCGTCTCCGTTCCCGATAAGGTGTCTTCAACAGCCATGTCGGAACTGGGTGTCCTCTCCATGCCTGAAGCAGCGTCTACGGATGTATTCTGCCGGTTCATCGCCAAAGATTAGACGCCTTAACAGTGATCGCAGCTCCTTACCGTGCTTCAGCACTTCCACCCTTCTTTCTACGTGGCACAAGCATCACTAGGTCGTGAATGCACAGTTGAACACCACATTGGCTCTCACTCACCGCTGCGGCAACGGCTGTATCGCACGTCCTGTAGAGAACGTCGGGTTATCGCAGAGCACCTCGACGACATGCTCCACCGAGGCGTCATCGACCTCCGCAGAGCCCATGGGCTTCTCCAGTGATACTCGTCACAAAGAAAGATGGGTCCATCCGGTTGCGCGTCGATTTTTGGAGATTGAACAAGACCATCATATAGGACGTTTACTCACTGCCTCGCATTGACGATGCTCTTGAGTGTTTACAGGGTGCTAAATTCTTTCCCTCAACAGACTTGCGGTCGCGCTACTGGCAGGTGCCAATGGCCACGGCCGATTGCCGCAAAACTGCTTTTGTCACACCTGACGGCTTGTATGAATTTATCGTCAGGCCTTTTTGACTATGCAACGCGCCCTCTACGTTCTAAAGAGTGATGGAGAACGTTATGCGTGACCTTAAATGGGGGAGAGAGAGAAGGAATGTAGGAAAGGTAGGGAGGTTAACTAGACTATGCGTCGAGTTTGCTACCCTACACATGGGGCGGGGGAGAGGGGAGTAAAAGAAAAAGAGAAGGATAGAAACATGTCACATCACACACACAATGCCGAGTTTCACAGGCGGTCTCTCAATGAAGTTGTTGACAAGTATCTCAGGAGGGCTCGTGTGGCTTTCTGTGCTGATGTGCTGTGCGACCAGGCTCCTAAGATCTTTGCTTCATTAAATGGCCGGTCATCGAGTCTATTCAAGGCACACTGGAGAGTCCGGCGATCTTCATCATATTGGGCACAGTGGCACAAGAGATGTTCAATAGTCTCTATACAGTTGCAGCTTTCACACATGGATGAATCCGCCATGCCGATGCGATGGCTGAATGACTTAGTAAACGCTACCCCCAGTCCACAACCGGCACAGCATTGTAGCGTCACGTCGAGAAATCTTGGATGGCAGTTGTTTCTGAAGTAATGACTTCAGATTCTTAGGGCATTGATTGGAGTTAGGTGGAGAATTCCAGTGCGCAAGCGTGGTATTATGCGCGATGTGACGAAGTTCTCTAGCTGCGTCTACTCTTGACAAGGGTATTAACAGTGTGGGCGCTCCATCGTGGGCACATCGGGCAGCGTCGTCGGCGAGGTGGTTACCACTGATGCCACAGTGGCCCGGCAACCATTGTAAAACAATGTCGTGTCCTTGATCAGCAGCGCGATGACAAATTTCACTAATACGATGCACCATCTGGTGGTAGTTTCCACGTCGTAGACTTCGCACTCATTGAAGGGCTGCCTTGGAGTCACAGAAAATGGCCCATCTATTTGGGGATTCTTGCGTAACAAACTCCACGGCAGCTCGAAGAGCGGCGAGTTCGGATTCCGTAGATGTCGTGACGTGTGATGTCTTGAATTTGACGGTGATTGATCGAGATCGTATGACAAAGGCACCTGTCGAACTTCCCGAGACCGAACCGTCCGTGTAAACATGAATTCGGTTAGCATATGACAAATGCAAAAGGTCCAGTGAGATCTGCTTGAGGGCTGCAGATGACAGGCTTGCCTTTTTAGATATCCCCGGCACTTCAAGGTGTACAGTCGGTCTTTTCATGCACCACTCTGGTGATAGTGGTATGGTTGCAGGCGAGAATCTCCACGAGATGGAATTCTGGTTAGCCGCAACAACTTTGGAAAACGCTGCCTTTGGTCTTTCTAGTGGCAGGCTAGCAAGGTGGTGGTTAGGCACTCTGGATATGTGACGGATATGTGTCCGGAGTGTGTCAACAGTTATATATGTCGTGATCGGATGGTCTTTAGCAATACTAATTGTTGCTAACGTATTAGCGCACCCAGGTAGCCCCAAGCATGTGCGGAGGACTTGGCCTTAAATGCTTTGCAGGACACTGATGTTAGTTTTTCCGGCGTTGGAAAGCACGGGCGTGCTATACCGCAAATATCCCAAGAAGAGCGCTCTGTAAAGCTGAAGCATAGATGACACTGATGTGCCCCACGTTTTACCAGCGAGAAATCTCATCCCGTGTGTGAGAGAGCTGAGCCTCTTCTTCAAGTGCGAGATGTGAGCACTCCACGAGAGATCTCTGTCGATAATGACACCCAGGAATCGATGACGTCTCATATACGAAAGGTTCACGTTGTCGATAGAAACAGGATAACAGATCATGGGCTTGCGGGTAAAAGGGACTAAGGCGCACTTCTCGGTGAAAATTGTGAGGCCTCGAGCATGGAGGTACGTCGACGTTATTCTCTCTGCTTTTTGGAGCCGTGCGCGTACCTGGAGTCGTGTCACTGCTGAAGCCCAGATACATATATCATCGGCGTATGTAGATATATTGACTGATCGAGGTAGGCATTGTACAAGGCCAATGATTGTGAGGTTAAATAGCGTAGGACTGAGAACCCCGCCTTGTGGAACGCCACGAGTGGTGTAATGATCAACGGTGCGGCCTTCCGCAGTGAGCACGAAGAAGGATCTCCTCTGCAGGTTGCTCCGAATCCATCGAAACATTTCTCCACCGATTCCAATGTTCGACAAGGCATCTAGGATGGCATCGTGTGTTACGTTGTCGTATGCACCTTTCACGTCGAGGAACATTGCAACCGAGATGCACTTGAGGTATTTCTGTTGTTGCACAGAGGTTACGAGGTCGATGACATTATCAATAGAAGAGCGGCCTCTTCGAAAACCAGCAATGGCCTCTGGGTATATATTGTAGCGTTCAATGTACCACTCGAGGCGTGTCAGAACCATTCTTTCCATTATTTTCCCTACGCAGCTGGATAGCGCAATGGGTCGATATGATGCCAGATTAAGCGGCGACTTTCCAGGTTTGAGGATTGGGACCAAGCGGCTGGATTTCCACCTTTCTGGAACGACGCCATCGTTCCATGACTGGTTGTAGCATTTTAGTAGCTGGTCTCGGCCGCGTCTTCCAAGATGGCATAAAGCAGCGTATGTAATATCGTCCGGCCCAGGTGATGATGAACGTCTGCAGGTGGCTAGAGCTGAATCCAGTTCCTCGAGTGAGAAAAGCATATTCAGTTCAGAAACTCGTGCCACAGGAACATCCCCGAGAACTTCGTCACTCATGGTAACCACATTGCCCGCAATCCTTACGCAGAAATCTTCAGCAACGTCAACCTGCAGGCGGCCTTGGTGGAGAGCCAATGTGCTGAATGGACGTTGTGGTGGAGTCGAGCCAAGGCCACGCACCGTCCTCCATATTTGGGACATAGGCTTGCGAGGATCGAGTGATTCACAAAATTTCTTCCACCGTTGGTCTTCCAGCTTGTCCATTCGACGTTCGATTTTCTTTCGTAGACGTCGAGCGTCTCTGAGGTCATGAATCGAATTAGTGCGCCTGTACCTCCTCTCCGCCCGCCTGCGAATCGTTCGTAGTCGTTCAAGTTCTATATCACATTCTGTACGCTTTGATGTGTATTTAAAGGCGCACGTAACATCTTCCATCGCATTTTTCATTACCTCCTCGAGGCCGTACGCAATATCATCGCAAGCCTCTTCCACCTTTGCCTTGTACATTGTCCAATTAACTCTTCTGTTAGTTGATGAGGAGGAAGTTGCAAAACCTGTGACCTTCAGATACGTTGGAATATGATCACTGCCCTGAGTGTCAATATCAGTGAACCATCGCACTTGTTGGGTGAATTGCCGTGACACCAATGCAAGATCCAAGCAACTGCTATATCTCAAACCACGCAAATACGTTGGACTGCCGTCATTCATAACGTTACGTTCGTGGCGTGAGGCGAATTCAGCAAGTTTCCGGCCTCCGGAATCAATCTTAGTGCTTCCCCAAAGCAAGTGATGAGCATTGAAATCACCAATAACAATCCAAGGTCCAGGTGTAGCGGTCAAGATGTCATGTAGTCTTTCACCATCGAACTGACCAGATGGTGAGATGTATGCGCCGACAAGTGTGAAGGCTACCTTCTTATTTGCAACGCGGAGGCATACGTACTGATTTCCGTTATGGGGTTGCACCAAATGTGGAATGTAGGTTAAATCTGTGCGGATATATATAAGTACTTTGCTGGGCTCACCACAAGTCGATGAAGTGAAGGCTTCGTAGCCAGAAAGCTTTGTCGCTTTTGACAAATTTGGTTCACATATTACTAATATAGGAAATATGTTGCGGAAAACGTAATGTCGAAAACATGAGATCCGTGATTTGTGTCCTCTGGCATTCCACTGTAAAACAGTCGCACTACGTACTTCGTCTCGGAAGGAAGGCTGTGAAAGAGCCATTTTGTCTATGCGAAGTTGGCGAGCACTGGACTCAGGGCATCCAATACTTGCACTGCGCATCGTGCTGTAGGCGTGTTCGTGTTGCCTATAAGTGTGCGAATAGCATTGATGAGAGACTTGATCATCGTCAAAATTTCTCGGTCACGCTCTGTCGCCTCATCTTGGCGAGATTCAGAAAGTGGTGCTACCGGTGCACGTTCCAGTTTTTCTGCAGGGGTTATCCTTGGAAGTGATGGCCATGCTTCTTCCAGAGCCTCCTTTTCAGGGCAGCAATCTCGGTGCACGTGTTCCTTCTGTCCGGCGGTGGTGGTGAAGCCGATTCAACGAAAGAAGGCTTTACAAAAGACTTGATACTGTGGGCAGGCTTTCTAGATGAGCGTCAGCGACGAGAACGATGTCGCCTGACGACAGCAACCGCTTCTCGGTGAGTCGAACGGTCCCTCACCATTTTCTTCAAAACCGAAATCTCCTGCCTTATTTTCGGACACTATTTTGATGTGGCGTCGTAGAGCCTCGGCAATTCGGAATTAGGAATTAGCCTTACAGTTGTCGGCAGAGTGTGGTGCACCACAATGAGGACATGTTGTAGGATTTCCACAGACGGCGCTCACATGACCAAATTTAAATGGAAGATCAGTCTATGTAACAATGATGACATCGTTGTGTTCGTCCCTGATTTTACAACATAGTTGCGCCGACTTCAGCACGTGCTTACTTGCTTAACTAACACCGGGTTACAATTAAATCTCAATAAATGCCGATTCGCTGTACGTCAGCTCACCATTCTAGGACATGTTGTGTCGGATCCTGATGAACTGCGTGCCGTTACTGAGTTTCCTAAACCCACTATCATCAAAGAACTTCGCAGTTTATTGGACTATGTTCCTATTTCTGGCAATTTGTTCAGAACTTCGCGTCGATTATATCACCTGTGACGCAACTTCTTGGTGGCACTCATGATTTGTCGTCGTGGTCCCCAGCCTGCGATGAGCCTTTCACAACATTGCGACGTCTCCTTACAACGCCACCCATTCTTCGTCACTTTGACCCCAAATCTCCCACTGAGTACCGTACCGACACAAGTAGCGTAGGCCTGGGTGCAGTGCTCGTACAGCGTCAACCTGGCTTCACAGAATACATCGGGGCATACGTGAGTCGCACACTCACAAAGGCTGAAAGCAACTTCAGCGTGACAGAAAATGAGTGTTTGGCCATTGTGTTGGTGCTTGGCAAGTTTTGCCCATATTTATATAGCCATTTTTTTACCAACCACCATGCGATAAGTTGGCTTTCGACGTTGGAAGACCCATCTGGCCGCTTTGCCCATTGGACCTTGAATATCCAGGAGTATGACATACGCGGGGTTATCATTCAGTGCGCAAACATTACGACGCTGACGCGCTTTCCCGCTAACCTCTCGCCCTGATACCGACCATTGACTCTGCGTGTGATTGCACGTTGTCTTCTTTTGACTCTGATAATATTGCTCCGGAACAACGCAAGGACCTCTGGGTGGCCTGTTTCCTCGACCTCCTCTCGGATACCTCTAAAGTCCCACCATCGCGAACGCTCCGGCTCCAAGTTACCCGTTTTGCGATTCGTGACAAGCTGCTCTAACGTCGCAACTATGCTTCAGAGGGGCGCGCATGGTTGCTTGACGTACCACGAGGTTTGAGGTCAGAGATCAGCTTCTCCTTCCATACTGATACAGTGGGGCCAGGCAGGAGTTTTCAAGGCGTATGAAAGCGTTCGGCACCGATACTACTGGCGCGGTATGTATACATTTGTTCGCAACTTCGTCCACTTTTTCCGTGAATGCCAGCGCCCGAAGTCGCCCCCGCATGCACCTCAGCCAGAGAACTACATCTGTTGTCATGCCCATCTCGACCCTTCGATCGTGCCGGTGTTGATATATATGGGCCCCTCCCCTTAACTCATGTCGGAAACGGGTGAATAATAGTGGCAGTCGGCCACTTAACTCGATATGCCAAGACTGCTGCTCTCCAGACTGCTACAGCACAAGAGGTCACCACTGTCATCCTTAACCACTTTGTGCTGCGTCACGGAGTTCCTCAAGAATTGCTCAGCGACCGAGGCCTCGCCTTCTTATCCGAGGTCATCGAAAAATTGCTTGCTGACTGCTGTTCATCGCACATGCACTGCTTACCATCCGCATACCAATAGCACTATGGAGCGCTTTTATCGAATTATTGGTGGCAGGCTTGCTATGTATGCCACACCTGATCATTCTAATTAGGACCGGGTTCATAACCTACGCTTATAATCCACGATGCAAGCCACAACTGCGTTTCCACCTTTCACCTCTTTTACGGTCATCACCCTATGCACACGATTGACACCAATCTGCCTTGTCGACCAGACGCCTCCGGGCGTCCACCTATATTGGACGCCAGCAGACACGCTGAAAACTGCAGCTGGCCCGCTGCTTTACTTCAGGTGACCGAAACCACCAGAAAGCCATTCAGGATGCTTACAATTCGACGCCCGCTTTCTGCCCAGTACCCTCGCGTGCCTGTCAGTTTTGCATCACACACTGGGACTCTCTTCCAAACTTCTTCTGAACTACGACGGAGCTTACCGCGTCCTCGATAAGACTTCCCGCTCAACAACTTCACTCAGCCTCTCACACCACCTTCTGATGTGAGATGTCGTAACCGCGAAGTCATACAAGTGGAAAGGATCAAGCCCTATTACGGTTCCGCAACCCCTGATGATGACTAAGTCGCAAGGATGGCTCCTTTTTCTACGGGGGCACTTGTAATGAAGATGAAGTAGATCAGTGCATGGACAGCAGCCGGTGTGCAGCAGAGGCACGAGCTAGTGAACTGGGCCGCGATCAGTCAACAGCTTCAGTGCATTAAATCACCCCCCTCTCTCTCTCTCTCTTGATATATATATATATATATATATATATACATATAGGCATGGTGGTTGAGTGGCCGTAGCGTTGTATATAGTGAAGTAGATCCTCCGTAAGTGATCACAACGTGGTTTGTTCCGATGTTACGGCCTAGAGTCTGGCCTTCATCAGGATTCCTGATGAAGGCCAGACTCTAGGCCTATATACGTTATATATATATATATATATATATATATATATATATATATATATATATATATATATATATATATAAAACGTGGTTTTGATGCTATTCATTTATATTTTCACTTTAAAGCACCAGTTTACAGTTCGATTCTGGGTGGGAGAAAAAAAAAACGCCACTGCGTATGCTATATTTAAAATCATTTGTGGTGGTAGGGAGTGATCCTTAAAAAAGAGAAAAGAAAAAAGTGAGCCCTGTAACTGTCTGCATCATAGTGCGACACCTCAGCAGTGGCTCACGAGAGATGGGGGTAAGGAGGGATTAAAAGAATAGGGAGGATTAAGAGGTATAGGGGTAGAGAGAGAGAGAGAGCAGGGACAGAGAGGCCCACTTACAGAAATAAGGAGCAGAAAGGAAAGATGGACACGGTCGCAAGAGACCGAGGACGGGGCACCACTCAGCGAGAGCTCTTGTCGGCGTCAGGAGATAGCGCAGGGCGAGCCAGTCGGCCAGAGCTGCGCAGTCGTCGGAGATCGCTGGGGCACAACCGGTCTGCACGAAGTCCAGCAAGTGAATCCCTTAAAGAACTGAAGGGAGCAGCATGTAGTCCTTAGTACTCACTGCCTTCTCAGTGTGATGACCTTTTATTTTATTGCGATAGCAATTATATGGGCACTCTCGGCTGGATTTTGCCACCAGCATTGACATGGGCGTCACTCACCGTTGATATGTAGCGTTTAACGTCCCAAAACCACCATATGATTATGAGAGACGTGGCGTCACTCACCGTATGTGTATACGAATCTACGTATATATATATGAATACACGACAAAGAAAAAAAATCACGAAAAAAGTCCGGCGCGCGGAATCAAACTTGGTACCACTGAAACATGAGCGCGAGGCGTTAACCACTGAGCTATATACGGAGGAGCACGTTCCTGAACTGTTAAACAGCAAATTATTTGTATCTACCACTTACCGCTGGTGCCGGGCATCTCGGGGGGGGGGGGGGGGATAGAAACTGTCGTGTTTTCATCATTACGAGCAAAATGGCCCAATGAACGCGCGTAGTCACATAGTCACGACGCGGCGACGCGTGCTCATCTCCCACGCATACTTTGCCCCGCGTAGAGAATAAGGGAGTGTACGCTCGATCGCGCGCCCTTATCTTGCAGTGGGGAAGATTGTACGTCTTGGATAGCCTTTGGGTTCCACTTATGTAAAAAACTCCACTTATGTAAAAAAAACACGGTTGGTTCCTCTTTTTAGAAATCAGTTATACGTCAAAGTGAAACGTGTCTTCGCAAAGGTAGTCGTGTGCAAAGACAATTATTTTGCCCTTGTGGTGAAACAATTGTGCATTTTTTTCCACGAGGGCGAAGAAATAAGAGCTGCACTAACAAATTTCAATGTCACGTGAAGAACGGCAAGCGGCTCGAAATTTGCAGCGCGCACCTCAAGCGAAAAGCACGCACAAAGTCAGCATGCGCAGGACGAGCGCGAACGAACAACTGTACAGCTCGACAGTTGAAGCACGCCACTCAAACAGAAAAAAGAAGCACAAAATGAACACACAGATATACACAAGGCGTGCGCGAACAATGGTCACAATTATTACTTCTTCGTTTGTGAGCTGCGTGCTCCTTTCGTAAACGTGACTGTGGTAGCGAGCGAAATGTCGTTCATGCTCTCTGTAACTACTGTAACTTGAAAGCAAACTTGCAATTGAAGCGCAAGAGGTACAAAGCGTCTAAATCGTGATTTACGCGCGGGCGCCAGTGAGCCAGCCCGCTCGAGAACATCTATAGACCCTTTCGCTGTTTACAAACACAGACCCTTGTTGACATCTGGTTTCTTCCACTGATGTGTTCTAATAGCATCGGTGAGCAAGAAATGCTTTCGAAAATAGCCCGCTAATTTTCAAAACTTTTCTTACCTTATTTAGCAAATTATATTCAAAGGAATGTTCTTTAGAGCTACAAAAAACTGTAAGAGATTTCCTTGTACTTCGCGTTTGTTCTTGTTACCTCTAAAGCTAAAGAGAGACTTTCCATACCCCCCCCCCCCCAAAAAAAAAACAAACAAACTTGAAAACGTGCTTTCAGTTTCGACGTTATGAGCTGGTAAATGAGGTGACCAGAAGTTTTTTGGGTACAACGCTTGCAATCTTGAAACCGTCCATACCATACGCACTTTGACCTCGCCATGCGTAGGCGCGCGCGCACCCAGCGACGCGCGGAGTGGCGCAGCACGACGACCTTGAGAACGCGCGCGCCCAACGCGCACCCTCCGTGCAATATGGGTGACGGAAACGCGCTGAAATTGCCAAGCTCTGAGACCCGCCAGTGATACTTGGTGAATATAAATAGCCCACCGTTCACATTATGGAGAAGAAACAGTGAGATAGAAATAGAGAAAATAAGTAGGGAGGTTAACCAAGCTTTACTCGGTTGGCTACCCTACGATTGAGGTGGGAGAAAAGGGAATAATAGAAAGGAAAGAGAAAGAAACAAACAAAATAAGAGTAAGAAAGAGATTGATAAATAGTCAGCTCCAGACTACACGGAACGGTCTCATGCTGTTGCTTCACTAGCGCTCATGAAGTCTGGAGATCCTTAAAAAGTACAGGAGTTTTTGTGGCTGTGCGTGTATGCGATGGCTCACTCTGTGGCATGGAGGTTAGCGTCACGCGCTGAGGAGCACGAGGTTTCTCGTTTGATGCTCTGCTGCAGAACATATCCTTCTCGTTTTTTTTTCTTCGCAAGCTGATGATAATTGTTTCACAATTCGGGACAGAAATACGCCATGGAGCCGTGGTAGACCCTGGCTTAAAACACTTTCGTGTTAAAAAAAGAAGTTTTTGTGTTTGCGGCAACTTATTGTTGTTATATAGTGGCAACGTAGGTAGTGCAGTGAAGACCATCGTGCGAAACACGGAAAACATGGTGGTGTTTGCTGATGATTCGGGCTCGTTGCCATGAAGGGTCGCACACGTATGTCTACTTTGTCAACATACCCGCTGCCGTATAGAAATCACAACGCTTCTACGACTTTTAGTGTCATCTTTCTTGTTCCCTCACTACCTACCTCTCCCCTGTCTCTTTCGTAACCATATTATACAGGTGACTCTAGCATGGCTGACCACTCGAAAGACAGACGTCTCCTCACGCTTGTTATTCAAAACACTCTACCACGAACTGTAGACACTAAACTTCTCAACTGTGCTATTGTGCGGTTTTGCGCGAATTGATCTTAGCTATAAATTAGGCACAGGATGCCACAACATAACTAAGCGGTTCTATTCAATCTGTCGTCCCGGAATGTTCAAGACTGTCCAAGGCACTACGTACACGCGGGCTAATTGGCCGAAAAGCAGTGCCTTGGGCAATCCTGAAAAATTTGAGGCTGCCGTTCTGAGGTGTTCTTCATATACCGTTTTCACACTGCTTCTCTTTGTATGGAAGAATGACAAATGGCCAGCGATCGTGAACGGAACTCTCCTGTCTATCTATTCCGAACTGATAGTAAGGTTGCAGTCTGTATGAGGGCTAGGGATAAGATGATACTCTGTGTGACCACCCTAAGTAAGCGGGGCTGCGAAGTTTTTATTCATTCATTCTTTTTTATACTGAGCTGGCAGGGGACGAAAGATTTCGCTGCTGTGGACGAGACTTGCAATACCTCATGAGGTCGTCGGAATACTTTTAGACCCTAAGCCGACCCTACGCAACGCCATGGTGCAACCGATGCTGTGCGTGATTCCGCAATACTGTACGGATGAAGCCTCGCTAGAAAATATATATAAAACAGAGAAAGCACTGTGCTAATGGCAATAGCATAACCACTGTAACAAGCACGAGATTGTTTTTGCTGCTTGTTTGGGCCAAAATTTGCTCGCCTGTTGTAATACTGAGTTGAATTACACGTCCCGAGCAGCTAGGCATGGAATCAGTTCTTCAGCTGCGTGCTTTCGTGATCATGTCAGTACTGAGAAGAAATGTTTGTGGAGCGGGCATTCATCATGATATCAGAAACCACTTGTGGCGCAACTGTAGCTTCGAAATTTCACTTGTGGAGAGCGTCACAGATTTATCTCGGAATAAGAAATCGAATCCAGTGAGGCAGTACACTTTTCGTGAAATCAAGACAGCCACGGAGCCCATGCAGGCCCCAAACAAAAGTTAACACATAAGTACGTACGCTACGCTATGAGTGTGAACAGTGGGACAAGGATTTCTAAATAAAATATATGTGTTTATATGTCTCTATAGGTGCAGTTAACGTAAATATTGGAGTTCTTCCGAAAGGGCAAAGAACTCTTACCTAAGTAAGCACTCAAGTCTTTCTGCGTGTGTCACGACTGTAATGTATTTAGAGCTTTATGAAGGAAATGTGGGCCCTAGGTGCGAATAAAAAAGGTTATCCAATTTATTACGCACAGAGTACGAAATTGAATGGCCTTTTTTTTCTGGCAATTTGCTGAGCAAGTCTATTGTTTTTTCATTCGGCGCACAGCTCCTGAATTATCCTGCGGAATTAGTTCATAGATTTCTCTTATTTTTTAAGGTGTATTAAGGTTGCAAACATTATTTCTAAGATAGATTTCTAAGACATGGTTGGATAATGCAATCTTCATTGAATGCAGGTTTGTTTTTGTTTTTAGTTGATAAAAGGTGCTGTGTATTCCTTATTGCTCAAAGTTGCGAAATTGAAAAGCTGCGACTGAACGAAAGGTACGCTCACGCGCGCTCATTCGAACTATAAGTATTTGTCTATTTGTTTCCTGGCAATTTGATTATCTGGCTTTCATGAAAACGCCGGAGAGAAAGAGAGACAACAAGAACACAAAATATTTGCTCATCACTTTTATCGTTCCTTTTCTCTGAACGTTCCCACGTGCCTGTGAATAAGCCACGATAAGAAAATGTTAAAAAAAGGTAAGAAAAACAAAAAGCGACAGATGTGCATTGCAATGGATTGTCTGAACTTCCTCGTATTGTAATTACTGCTTTATAAACATTACGATTAATCAAACTGCTCTTCCGAACTTCATTCTGGGGTAACGCTTATAGACCTGCTTGGCCTGTAGCGCTACCATTTGACAGTGTATAGTTGGAGTTGTACGGTTAAAGGAAATGCCTGAGAAGATTAAAAACAAAAATTTATCTATAGACACTGCACCTGCCACACGTGCGCTAATGTCGCTCGAATTATTCGTTCGCGTGAACTCACGCGGGAAAAGAAACTAGTTACAAAGCTGAAGCACTTAGCTCGTCTGCATAAAAGAGTCGGCTCGGCAGATCTCACGTATCCTGGGAATTGATGTTATGCGCTGCATCCGGATGAAAAGAGACAGTGTTGTAACTTCTTATTCGGCAAAACATTACAAAATGACTCTGCAGAAAAATATCTACAGATGTCGTAGGCACAGACATACATTGAGCAGCCGCATATGTTTTACGCAAACAGTTGTTTACAGTTGCGAAACGATGCCAACAGTAACATAGATATTATCAACACCAGAAACGTCCAGCTGATATAAAGCGCCCGTGCTCGCGAGCATGGTAGGTAGCCCTAGACATCTCTACATATATCAACATTAGCGGATGGCGCCTAATCACAACTGACATTAACCCCTCGTGAGGGTGGTATCATAGAAGTGCATATGTAATGTTTATAAAATTGGATAGCCTGCACTGCAAGTGCAATTGACATTTCACGAGCATAAGAGTTCATTTGAAATGTAGTTTAGAAACCTGGCATGGAAGTTTCGTAGAATACTTGCTAGCCACACAGAATGCCGTGGTTTGATTTGCTGCTGGGACCCTGACATTTATCCTTTGAATTCGTCGGATCAACGCTGCCGATGTGAGCTTTTTCTCAACGCTGACGTGTCAAAATCACTCATGTCTGTTCTCGCCATTTCTGATTTTAGAGTCGCACGAGTACAACAGTCAAACCATCATAAATATTTCAACCAGGACCGAGAACACAATCAGGTTGAATAATAGGATTTAGATCAGAAATGGCGCTCTCAGGGAGTACAATCTACTGCGGCTCTTTCATGCATTCCTCATGAGTCACATTACGTACGTTGCCGTCATGCACTGTTGGTACGGATTCGAAAAGAATAAGCTAGAAAATCTGATCAGAAAAAGCATAAAAACAGTTTTGGGCATCCCCGTGCGGACCAGCGCTGAATGGTTTATGCAGCTAAGGGTAACACTTTGGATGAGATTATTGAAGCCCAAGAGACTGCATGCACAGCTGGTGCGCCTGTCATCTATACGCCGGCTGGTATAGGCAGATTCTGTCCGTCCTAGGTTTCAGCCCTGCACTCACAGAGGATCACTGTCTTCGACTGCCGGATGAACAGCGTACTGCCATCCAGGCCTCTCCCTTCCCGCGAAACGTTCATCCTCAGCACAACGTAGGCGGGCGCCAGGCTAGAGCCATCACGTTTCTGGAGATCATCAGGAACGACCCTATTGTGTTTTGTCGATGACGCTCAGTACGATCACTCAGCTGGGTTTTCAGTATATTCACATGGGTTCTATTATGAATGCTGCGTCAGTTAGGGGCTGTGCTCCTACAAGATCCAAACAGTTGGCTGTGGCCTTTGCCCTTTTGGACGACAGTAGATCGCAAATCTTAACCGACTCAAGATCAGTGGTCAGGGCTTTCGCCTCTGGTTCCATGTGTGCTGAAGTATTTAAACTACTTTAAAATAGGACACTTTCTCCACATACCATTACCTGTTTTTATGCACATCTCGAACCCCTACTGGACTCTCTATTAAACCCGAATGACACTGCTCCCACCCGGATGCGCGCACTAACCCTCCGCACTGGGGAGGACGTAGGTCCACAAGTTGGCAGTGGGATGTTTATTAGGGACGCTTTACTTACATTCAGTGAAGTGGCTAAACACTACCAGTTAAGTAGCTGTCGTAATCTCCTTTGCACAGCAAGCTTTCTAGACTTCAGGCCATCAAGTTTAGAATGCTCCATATCAGGTCCTATCCAAGTCTATCGTTCTCCAGCATGGTCTCCTCAGAGGCTTTTGAGTCTACTTGTACTAATTGTGGTGAGATTAGTGACTTCGATTAGTGCTCTGGCAGTGGCCCTCATTACGGGGTCCAAGTCGGCTCACAGAAGAGGACTTGGACTCTGCCTTACGAGGTTTCGAATTACTAACACAACTACGAGCTGTCCAGAGAGCCCACGATGCGGCGGTGAGGCTTGGCCTCCGCCTCGTTCGTATACGTGTGAGCGGCCTGCGACGTTGCTCTAAAAGAGTTGCGTTTCTCGGGACCCCATAAAGTTCTCTGTCTGTCTGTCTGTCTGTCTGTCTGTCTGTCTGTCTGTCTGTCTGTCTGTCTGTCTGTCTGTCTGTCTGTCTGTCTGTCTGTCTGTCTGTCTGTCTGTCTGTCTGTCTGTCTGTCTGTCTGTCTGTCTGTCTGTCTGTCTGTCTGTCTGTCTGTCTGTCTGTCTGTCTGTCTGTCTGTCTGTCTGTCTGTCTGTCTGTCTGTCTGTCTGTCTGTCTGTCTGTCTGTCTGTCTGTCTGTCTGTCTGTCTGTCTGTCTGTCTGTCTGTCTGTCTGTCTGTCTGTCTGTCTGTCTGTCTGTCTGTCTGTCTGTCTGTCTGTCTGTCTGTCTGTCTGTCTGTCTGTCTGTCTGTCTGTCTGTCTGTCTGTCTGTCTGTCTGTCTGTCATTGAACAATTTCCTGATATGGCCTCCGAGATAGGAGACGGGCCCCGCTTGATGGCACGACCAAACCAGGCGAAAAGTAAACTTTTTAACCATTCGCGCCATTGCTCATGGCAACGTCCGGCGGTTTTTTTTTCCCATTAACCAAACGGAAACGAACAAGTAGCATTTTCTTACGTCTCTTGATGCACGAAATGATTTTTATTTCGTGTAGCTAGTTTAATTACCACTGATTAATTGTAGATGGTATCTCCCACTTCATCGGGATCATTTTGCAAATGGCTTTGGCGTAGCGCATGTGTACTCGTGCATTTATCTTCATTTTTGGCTAAGTAAGGCACTAATGCTGATAATATTGTTGTTTTGGACGTTGTCATACAATGAGCTTTCACTCCTACGTAGTAAATTGTTATTTAACTTTAGTGTCCCTTTAATAACGTGGACGAAGCTTGAACTCCTCGTCATTGGGTACCAAATGTGCGTCATGCTAATGTTGTGGGTTTGGTTTGCGTCAGCGGTGAGCTATTTTCCCGTAAAGTGTTTTTCATGTTTTATCTTGCGATTACTGTAGTTCTATTAAAGAGTCCTTAAAAAACCCCCCGTACTCTTCCCTCGGCTTTATGCAGTTGTGTTTTGCAGAAAACTAAACAAACTATTCATTCTCCCGCTTTCTTTCACTTCTCCAGCGGACGGTTCATATTCTGTCCCAACGAAACATAAAATTATTCATGTCATCGTGTGCTGTTTACGTTCCGTTTTACATAAATTTTGCGTAACAATGCAAATGTTTCAGTGGGTGACTCATAAACATAAGAGAAAGCAGGGGCACAAGTTGGAAGTCCTGTTGAACCCTTGAATACGCGCACTAAAGCACCAGTTGAGTTCGCACGGCTGAACATTCCTTTCTGTTATCTCTTAAGCGTATAGCCTTTCGGCCACCGCAGTACTGTAGTCAGTAAGATAAGAAAAAGCAACGAATGTGAGGACAGTAGGAAACTCTGTGTGAGCTTTACGAACGTCTACATATGCAAAAAGTCAACCTGAGGATTGGAGGTAACGAAAACTGAAACATCGTGTCAAAACTTCACCAACTGAGTGCCAAAAAAAAAAAACGAGGTGTGAAACTCTATCCACAGCTATAGAAGTTTTTTCGTTTCGAAGACAAGTCATCAAAGCTGTATCTACTGCACTCTAGAGTGTTTCACAGGAGAGGCTACCGAGTTAAATAGCTCTGTAGTCACATGTTATTGATTTTGGACCACTTTTTCTAAATGCGAAATACACTTGGAGTTTTCCTGTCAGATGGCAGGTCACTAACTACTGGAGGAACTTTTAGGAGAGGGTTGACCAGAGCAGACAGAGAGAGAGAGAGAATATATTGTGCTACCTGCAATACGTACAAGACCATGGACAATTGGTTTCCAGACATAGATGTTTCTGAGACCTCTTGTGGACCAGTGAGAGGGATGAGGAGCCCCTTGCAGTGCAATAAAGCGAAGGGGAGTGGGGTGGGGGTTGATAGCTTAGCACAACAGCGCATTGAAATAGGTGCCTTCTATTTCTTCCTAGCAAGGAAGCGTCAAACTAAAGTCCGCGCCAATTAGATATCAATAGCCTGTCAATTAAGTCGCAAGGTCTGCAGCTATATTAAACATGTTTACATATCTGTGACGCTCCTCAAATACGCAAGCCTAGAAAAAGTATGCTCGCAGGCATATGTCATACCAAACTGATACAAAAGATGTACAGCCATCTCACAGAAAATTGGAAACATAAGTAAGCTCTGATGCAATAATAATATGTTATGAAAAAAAACATATAAAAATCAGAGGGCATCACTGTCGCCCAGTATGCCGACATAAAACACGTTTTCTTGGCTAAGGATGAGTTTCGCGGAACCCCCAATTGACTTAACGGACCCCTTGCGCTCTGCGCGGACCCCCTTTTGGAACTAAACTTTCTGTCGGAACGGTGCACTTAAGAAACTGTGCTAGGGCGCGGGCGCTAACATATGCAGGAAATCGCGACGTGATTTGTTGTTATGTTGCTTTCAAATCCAGACAGAATGAGTAATTTGGTGAAAAAAAATGGGACTGACTGTCGTAGCGTGCAACGACTCCGCACAGAAGGCACGTGCTAATGCATAGATTGCCCCATCATTGTCTAGATATCACTTGAGTAATGGGCAGCAAACCACATCAAATGATCCATCACTTTAACCTAAGGTATTGAGAGGTCATGCATAAGCGGCCGGGAAGAGGCTAGCTTTGCTGTCATGCCTATTCAGAGGCGAACTGACGCTTGCTTAAGCTTTCTTTGGTAACTACACTCCTTTAACTCCAGTACACCACCCGCACCCTAAAATCAGTGCTTTAAACAAACAGGGCCTATTTTACCAATAAGCACTTCTCTATCTTATCGAAATGCTCTTTTTTATATAGTGATGTTCATCAATACTAATTTTTTCCCCACTGAATGCGAGTCTCCTGGACGTTTTGTTTTTGCTTTTACTGTATACATTGATCGAATGTTAACTCGAATCATTGGTCGATGACTTTTATTCAGCTTGTTTTCATTTATACCGCTTTGCTATGGCGTCAAAGTAAACCAGCGTATAATATTTATCCCAACAAAGTCATTTTATGGGGCGAAAAAGAAATCAAAAGAAATAAACAAAAATAAATCGTTCAATGTGCCTTGTAAGAATGAGAAATCACCCCCTGCATTTCATCACCACTGGATGTACATTACTCAACAATACTTATCTTTTATTAGTGTGCCTGTTCCAGTTGTACCATTAGGTATAAGGGACTTCATTGCCGCTGTTGGCGCGGCAGAGATTGTTCTGAACAGCAGCGCTATAATCAGATTACGAAGAAACACATATTATATCATCTGTGTGACTTCTCTCTTTCACTTCACTTCACTCAGCCAAAACGGATTACGGCTGTGCCTGAGGAAGGAAGAGACAGGAATCGCCTAGTGTTGTCAGCGATGATTGCTCTAGGGCGTAGCGTCTTGTAATGCTGCGGGGCGGGCGGCCGTTCAGACGATCACACTACCACCACTTGGCCTGCAGGCCTCGTGCGCGAATGGGCAGAATGGCGAACGCACGCTATGACGACGTGGCTGCCGTTAGCCGAGGCGGGGTTGCGGCCATGGTCTTTGCGGGTATCTCGGTGCAGCTCGGGTTCTGCACGGCTAATATTATTCTTCGTTTACTACGAGGGCAAGGGGCGCTGCGCGAGAAGGTGATGCGCCTCAACTGCGTCGTCTTCTCGTTGATGACCTGGCTCCGGTTGGGTCGAGGGCCCCCGAGAAGCGTCGAAAACGGCGTTCATTTCTTCCATGTTGCTCCGCTAAGCCGTAGACCTTCCACATAGTGGCCAAGGTAATTTCTTTTCTTTTTCTTCGTGCTAGCCTTTTTCTTCGTGCTAGCGCCACAGGCCTTTCGCACATTCTTGCCGCTTCTTTCTCGTCCAACCTTGGCCTCCGCCTTTCGCCTGCGACCGATGACACCGAGCGTGGGCGCGAAAATCTCGCAACCACTAAGCTTGGTGTTTGCTATTTGAGAACATCCGGCCTTGTGGGAGAAGGTGATTTAGACCATGAGCGACGTGAACCAGGCCCAGTGAGCGCTGCGCCACCATTCTTGCAGACCATGTATTTGCGTAACTCATATATTTACGTAACTTCACTTGGCTCATCAGTGGTGCATCTTCGACGTAGGACAGAGAAAATTGGGACCTTTTCGCGCGAGCTTCGCGAAGCAAAGCGAATGTTACGGTGAGCGCGAGAAAGGAAAAGAAGACAAACACCCGAGATTTACCTCGGGTGTTTACCTCGGGAGATTTACCTCGGGTGTGATCATTTACCTAACGTATTAACAGCGAAGTTTTTCAAGCTTGGCGTATAATGTCATGACCCTAAATAATAATTATACGTTGTTAACTGGTGCACTCTCCTTTCGTTTTCCCTGTCTTCTTCGCACTCTTCACAATTATCTTCGCTCTCAGAATGCATGCGCCGATTTTCCGTGTGCCGATTGAACACGTGGGTTGATTTGTAATAGGTTCTAGCCAGACGAAGGCCAGTTAGGTGCTCATAAGATCTGCTGTTAGCCGGATTTGCGTGGCATAGTTCAATCTAAGCAACTTTTTGAAGTCTACGAAACTATTTTATAAAATGCCTTACAAAACAGTAATTTTATTAGGGGGGGGGCATCGATTTTAAATTAAGATTCACTACTCGTTTGTTTAAAAGTGTTCTGACGTATGTGTTACATTACTGCTCCTTGTGTGACTGGTATGGCTGACGGCACCTCGTCAGGCATTAATTTGCTTTTTGCCTACTCTGTCCCTTACCAGTTAGCGTGCACTCTGCAACTCATTTATGATTGATTGATTGTATAAATGAAGTTCGGTTGTTGTTATCATGAAAGAAAAAGATATGTGTCTATCCAAGGTACTTGTCGTGATAGTGTAAGCTTCAGAAGAATAATATAGGAATGCTGAGTTGGCTTTTTCTTACAATTGTATAGATAGCTTGCATTAAGGTTAGCGAAGCCATCACATTGAAATACCAGCAAGGCGAGAAGACTGGTTCGTGACGTCACGTCAGTGTTGTCGGTACACACACCGTGTACGCACGTTCTGTCGTTATTCTGGCAAAGAGGCTCATAAAGTTCCGACCAAGCGTATGTATGACATTGAAGCAGATTAGCCGCCGTGGGGACGCCATGCTATATAGTTCCATGTTGCAGTACCAGTTTGTTAAGCAACGTATTTGATGTAACGAGAAAGATATAAAAAGTACATATTTGAGGAAGGTAAGATTTCAAGGCACCCGTGTTCGTGAGCTTCATCTCCGTTGTTATACGAGTGATGTATAATTGAATTTCCACATTAAGGCAAAATTTTCAACATTAATTCGACGTATTATTGAAACCGAATGCCCTGAAAACCAGACTAAAATGTCTACCCTATAAAAAGAGTGACGGAGTCATTGCCAGTACGGTCAGTACCGATAGGGCACGTTTTGTCTGGCCAGAACTTGCCGCACCGTGCCGTATCAGTATGAGACGCGGCCTCCAAACTTTGTTACTAATTTCATCACCAGGCGTTTCTGTCTGACCTAATTAGCAGCTTTTGAGGTGCTAGTATGACCTTTATTAGAATCGCGACGACAAATAGACATCTTGCTTGCTTGATATGTTTTCGGGATCTGTTAGATTTATGGTTATCTAGTGCTTTGACTAGTTTTTTTTCTTATCTGATTATGACATCTCGTTTTCGCTCTGCACAGTTTGCTATGCGTCTGTAATGAGTCTGCTTTTTTTACTCTTTATCTTGAATATTTTTCCGCAAGCCCTTTGAACGTCTCCGGTGTATCTCAACTTCTGTCTACTCAGTACTTCCATACACTTTAAATTCCAGTGCTTTTTACAAGAAAGGTGTTATGAGATCCAAACTCGGGTCATGCGCGGCGCCGTAGTTGTCCACCACCGGTGTCCGTAATCACATCGCACAAAATTAGAAAAAAACTAGTACCAAGAACACAGTGGTACTCGAACCGGGTCCACTGCGTGCCAGCCCAGTATTCTACCACCAAGCTACACTGGTGCTTGTGACCTGTTGGCAAACTTGCCTTAGGCAGGCTTGATGTCGGGAAAGCAATTGCGATAATACGACTTATAAAGCGTTTTAAAACAGCGAAAGAACAATGAGTCGTCGCACAATGTGAATAGCCTTACGAGTGGGCCGTCCAATGCTCCAACCCTTTACATAAGCTTCATGTTCCCCTTTTAACTGTGGCGTATACCCACTTCAGCCATAATTCCTCATCATCGTCAGCCTCTGCATCAACAATTAGTACAAAATTCCTTGCAAATGTTTAGCGGATACCATGCTTCTCAGAACAATTACGAAAAATAGCATAGCGAATGCCGGCCTACTACCCCCAAAAATTTATTATCATTGCCCCAGTGGGTATCAAGCAACTGTGCTTGCAGCAGTTACCCAATGAGTGTTTAGAAAAGGTTCTGAAAGGCCGCTCTTCTAGCTTTTGCTGTGACTACGCTGCGCCTTCCGCGCTGGCGTGGCGTTTTTTCAAGGTGGAAGCTTTCTTTGTGTGTTGATGGAAGCCTCCTTGAACAGCGCCGAGTAGGTGCTCCTACCACAGGAGGATTGTGTCACTAGAGAGCTAGCGAAGTACGGGAAGTAGCAAGAAAAAAAAATGAAGTCAGTGATGCGTCGATTCGCCATATTAGCGGTCCCTGTAAATTCAACTGTAAAAACGCATTCCGCCACTCTTCTTCTTGGATGCAATGGCATGAAATCCTATTAAGTTGTGCTGTGTCCTCTCCTGACTATTACTAAAGACGACGCATGCACGGTTCTGCTGTGAATACTGGCTCCGGCGTGTTTTTTGTCCCTAGTCAACTAGCTCGGGTCTCAAATTTGTGCTTTGTGGTATTGCGCTGGTTCTCTTTCCAGATTTATTTAGTATTTGTAAATTTCCACAGTCCACTGTACCAAATCTACTCGATATCTAACTTTCTAGGTTGCCTACTCCCTGTCCTTGGCTGATAACAATTTTTCTCTCTTCTTAGATTTCGGATATTTTTTTTAAATAATTTTTCCATAAACCCTCACTACCAATCGGTGCAGTAGTGTTCGGATAACCCCTGCAAGGCCTTCGATTTTAAGCACAGAAGTGCGTTTTATCACATTAGCGTTGGTGCCATCATTCTTTTTTATGTTCCTCACGCCTCACCACACTTCATGAAGCTCTTGAATGCTGTAATTAAATTACACTAAAACACTAACCAAATGCTTCTCTACACGCAATGTCAATTCATTTAGCGTCATTGTATAACGAAAGCACATATGTTTCGATTTTTCGCCTTTGCTTACCATAGCAATTAATGGTCCCTAAATATTGAAAAAGAAAAGGAATGACGATTTCACGCCGCTTTACATAGCAACCGAACTGATCTCAGAGACAAAACAAATAAATAATTTAGCGTGCAATGGAAATCTGATCTCTGTCGTATACGAACTCTTCACGAAACATAAAAACTTTATTTCCTCCGGCTCTGTACTCGCGTTGTGTAAGCAGGAGCCCCACGATAACGTGGTCACCTTCGGGTAAAAACCACAAAGGCACTGCAATACTGGACCATTACTAGAATATCGATGTATCCTATCTCGAATGCGCGACAAAAAAAAACGAATATAAACGAACAGAAAACAACAACCATAACAAAAACGAAGGTTAAGACGGTGTGTGCTGAGTGCACACCTTTTGGTCCGCACTAAGGGTCTTTCAAGAGATAAAGCCAGCCCGAGTCCGCGTCGTAAAAGCCTAGACATGCATATATAGTGAGGAACTCTGCCTATTCCTTGGGAATAAGTGCATTGCGACTGCACCTTTTCACAACAGGTGGGCCTGGTCGCACACAACTTCGCACTCCCGCTCAGTGAATCGAAGTTTACGTAGGGTGTAAGAGGTATGCGCGCATGTATGTATAAAGATATAGGAGCGAAAGAAAAGAAAAACTGACTAGGCTCGTTTACGAAAATATACACTGTTACATTTCAAGTACCTTGACGAAGACACGTAGTCATGTTGCACCCTAGGTGTCTTGAATATGAAATAGTTTTGTTGGGTTCGGGGTTTTATGCTCTACGTAGGGTTGGAAAAGCCCAAGCTAAGCAAATGATCGAAATTTTTCCAAAAATAATCATGTTAGTCTTGAATACGAGTTCAGTATTTGTGGTAACATGGGTGGAGTTCATAGATAGTCGTACAGAACCGCAGGGATCACTTGGCTGCTATGGAAGCCCGGTTGTTATTTACATATACAGAAGCGTATGAAGGCTTCCACTTAAGAGCGTATTTCCTCCGACTTATGCCGTCTATTAATGTGTCACTCATTCGCCATATTTGTACGTGAGCTGCACACTACCTGTTTTCATATCCTTGACCAGAGAGCCGAGGCTGGATCAAAGTTGTTCATTAGAGAGCCAGCCACATAAAAGAATTCACATCTTTTCTGCACGTATTTAACCAGAGTGTGCTGACCATATCAGTCTTGTGATTTGTTTATGACTTAGTTCATTGAGTGCACTTATGTAACGCCCCACGGAAAGTGGGTCGTATAATGTCGCGGTTAATTCGGTCTTGTCCAGAACGAGCACGCGCACCAGCGCGCGCACACACACGCATGCATGCACAAACGCACTTGGCCAACCGATTGACGGGCTCACTTGCTCACTCACTCACTCACTAACTCCCTCACTCACTCACCATATTGTCACGGTGTTTGTGTTACCCGGCCGTGGCGATTGCATTTCAATGAAGGCGAAATGCTAGAGGTGCACCGTCAGTGCACGTTCAAGAACACCGGATGGTCGAAATTTCCAGAGCACCGCAAAATGGCATCTCTCGTAACCATACCCTGGTTTTGGGATGTAAACTCTCGTATATTATTATTGTTGTATTTGTTGTCAACCCAAACACGTAGTTTTCTCGGATGTTTAAAATTTATTTATGAAAATCATAGTCGGAGCGAAAACGAAAAATAAATTTCAATTAGTGATCATAATGTCTTTTCAATAGCAAAAACACTTTCGACGTCGGTATACTTTCATTTGACAGATGCGCAAATATGCCTCCAGGAAAAGCGCACTAAACTTTCTTTGCATTTCTGTAGCATAGAAAGAGAGAAAGAAGATAAGAACGACCCTACACGTGGGGAGAGGGGAATAAGAAAGTAAAAAGAAAAAGAGGCACCGCGAATTTCGCTGCATAATTTCATACAAAGCCGGGGCCCAGAAAATCTTCGCAACGCATCGTGCTTCTGCTCAGTATCAAAGCAAGGAAAAGGAAGGTGTTAATGGTGAAAATCACGAGTAGAATGAAGTGCCACCTTCCATGTGCTTGCACAAACTTTTGCGATTCGCGAGCCTTTCGATCGTAATCCTATAGTCGCGGTGCCTCCGCAATCCTCTCTAATAAATATTTCTCGGCTACAAGCTGTGGCAATACTAGTTCGGCTATTGAAAATATATATATATTTGAAGAAGATACAGGCAAGTTCATGACGAATTCTCGCACAATATATTTGTAGAAGAGTGTGTTTTATAACGGACTACCTGAAGAATTCAGTAAAACCCTTACCATTGCAAAAAAGACATCGGTAAAACGAGCATGCCAAATTTCTAAAGCATCCACGCAATATATCTCTTATATTACTTCCGGTATACTTATACCAGCTAAGCAACGCTCCCTATCGAATTAACTTTGGTAAGAAATGATTGTCAACATGCAACGTCACAGAAAGAGGGCAAAAGTGACACTTGAAGAGACTGCGCATCACACGCACCAGCATTGGGTAAAGGGCAAAGCAATTTCGCTGAGTTTAGACTATAAATGGGTGCGTTAGATGTGCTGCCATATTTTGAGATAGAAGCTGCAAGTTTAGGCACTATCATTTTGTGACGTACAGCGAAACTGTTACTACTTCAACGAAGACACGCTTCAATTCCGCTTTATGACCAATCTATAAGATAAAGGAATGCAGTACTTTTCTTGCGCTAACAAATGCTTAACAGTGCAAACGACAGGAGCCCTGTTAAGCCCTCTTTATCATGTTATACCAATACGCCCAATCGTATATTGTCTCTTAATTTTCTTGCGCCTCATTCGTCGCTTTGGTTTTGTGGCCGATATGTTAGTTGGTAGCGATAACTGTAAATGCCATATTTAGGCATGTATCTTTGTGGCATCTATCATGGTGGGATTTAGCAAGACGTGCGCTATACTTAAAGGGACACTGGGAAGCAAAACGAGTTCTCGCGTATTAGTAAATAACAATTTCAGAAACCCGAAAATACTATGCGCTCTAACCGCGACACGACTATTAGTAAGCGAGAAAATGCGCGAAAAGAAAATGCCTGTCGAGACGTCGCCTTCAGATTGCTGCACAAAATGCCGTGACGTGATACATTTTGAAGGCATATACTGAATCTTACGTAGCTCATGACAGAGAAAATGAAAGTACATTGGCAAACGTGGGTGAGACCAAGCGTATCAAGTTTCAGAACTTTTAATCGAGGCAATGTCGCGAAAATACGAAAAATATATTTCCAGATTTCTAACGTCATGCGCGGAAATTTCGGCGTGGAATTTGATGGGGTACAGCCACAAAAACATTGGCCTCGAGGTTTTTTGATGAGATGTGTTGCTGGGGGCGTGTTAGTCATAAAACGACACATCCTTTGCTGCAACACGCCACAAATAATTATTTACAGGCCCATCATTATCAACCACTTTCAGCTTCCGTTTAAGAGAGCTTCAAAAACTGGGTGTAACTGTCGCCACCTAGCATGTGCAGCTCTTGACGACGTCAGCACACAGAACTGCGACGCACTTCCGCTCGGTCCGCATCAAGAATTACTTTCAAATAGAAAACGGGACTGCAATGTCGTGAAACACAAAACTTTCTAAGCGTGCGCCACGACCATGCACTCGCAACCAGCCGCCGAGAAATATAAACTGTGGGAACAAACGTGGCAAAAAAAAATTACAGCTACGACATCATCATAACTTGTTTTGTTGACTGCAGATTGGTGACGCGAGGGAAGTAGGAGGTCACCTAAGATCGCCTTCGAGGGTGTCAATGGCACGATGGAGTCGAGAGCTCACGCAAACTTCAAAATTCATTTAAAATACGTTTCCAGCTATATTCGCTGTGGATATTTTGCAGATGATACACGACTGTTCCTGGAAATGGACCCCAGAGGCTATACCGACCGTGAAATTTGGTGTTGGTGCCCCTTTAAGAATGAAACTTCAACATTGATTTTCTCCTATAATAATCAGCAGTGAAACTTATGGCCTAAAGTTCTACGAATGCAGCTAATCACTGTAAACTAAGCAAAGTTGTTTCTTTTTAGTGTACCTTTAACATTGCACATATCTGATGGTGGCAATAAAACAAAATCTGAGCAGTTTTGAAGGCCGACCAGGCCCGTATCCAAGGAAAAGGATGGCATAACTCCCACCCCCCACCCCTGACATCGGATGAATATGGGGTGTTTTACCAAGAACAAATAATAAAAATAAGTGTTTTCCAAGTTCTTTAAAAAGTGCACTTCCCACTCTACCCGCGCACTGCGCAATTCCCCCTCTCCTCCCGCACCAATAAAAAAAACTATTCTGACTACGAGCCTCAGGTCAACACAGATATTTTAAGGCTTAAGAATAGCGCTGACTTGACTATCCGATGAGCCCTTCACACACTCTCTCGCTCCTTCACACATGCTTTAAAATTTCTGGTATATACCAGTACCCTCGAGGCATTCCCACACATATTGAACACGAAACAAAGAAAGAACACACCTCTCTTCTTCTTCATTTATTATTATTTTTTTAGAGTGGTTGTTGGCTCAGCCGCTGTCACGCGAAACACCTTCCACGAACGATGTCACAACCACAGCGAGTAAAATCACTACTTTTCTTGCTTTCTTTCTTTCGTTTTTTTAAGGAACGCAATAAAGAAGAGAAGACGGTTGTAAGGAGTGTCTTGTTGGCTGCGACGACAGCTGAAAATCCGGCGACGGGCTGCACTTCTCTCTTTTGCGGGAAACGCTTGAGGCGCAAAAGAACTCCACTTGAAGTCCGCGACAGCTGCAAGGCAGCTCGAAGTCAGAAGAAGAGATGTAGGTTGCGTAAGAAAAGCAGTGTAGTGCGCGTCAATCGACCATAAACTTCATCAAAGTTTGTTTCTTTACTGTTAGCCTGCTCTTCAGTACCTCCAGAATTGCCTGAACGTATAGTACAAGATGCCTATCCATAATTGCTGTTCTGCTTGAGTATGCGCTGCGGTATCGAACATTCATAGACGCGAGCACTTATGAGTGCCTCTCGAGCGCGGTAACTACGCTCTAAAAACAGTTGAGGAAACGGATGGTGGAATGAACAGAACGAGTGAAATAATTTCGTGAGGACATTATTTAGGTGGTACTGCTAAAAATACACGTAATAACATTTGTAAATTGATTTTCACGTATTGCAGGTGTGTGTTGTTGTGGACGAAATTGCGCTTTTCCCTCTAAATTCAGCCGAATAAGTTTGCCACTATGCTTTCTCGAATGCAAACAGTTTGTCATGAGCTATTGTGGCATACGTTGGTATTAAGTTTATGCTTACTCAAACCAGTATCTTGAACTCATAAAACAAAAATGCAAAATGGCGCCATTTTGCAGTATTTTTTTGGGTAAATTCTTTTATGCTACATATATAACATATGAACTTCTCTTGGGTCACTCACTACAGAGATCCACATTAGCTGATTTGGCACGTAGGTTGCCATAATTTTCAGAACTGTTAATACTCCTAAAAAGCTTGCTATTTCTACAGAGCATTCCTTGAACGTCGTAAAAATCGAACAACCCCAAGGGAACAATAAAAAAATCCGCAGAATGCGATGACACGAGTTCTTAAATGAAGGATAAATATTCTATTGCACCTTATATTGAATTTACCGCATTAGGTGCGCTAATATTACATTTACCACAAAGTGCACGTAAAAGAGCACCACATGGTAAAATATTTCGAAGAACTCCCATACAGCGTCCCTCATAATAACGCGTATTATAGTCTGGAGACGTGAAAGCACAGATATTATTATTACTGGTCCGTGCTATGCTACAACAATAAACGATTGCTGTTCTGCATGGATTAGCCAAACCTCACTCTAAAGAGTTGGTGCCTGACTTTGGAACCACTATGTATCTATGTGTAAATAGATGCTAAGGCACTGTAAATGACCAGTTAAAGCGAAAGCTTTTCGCAGTGCTGAAGAGACTGTGAGAGCAAAGGGTGGGTGGCCGCGAGGAGGTGTTAGCAAAGCGACTGGCTTACACTTCGATGAATAAAACAAGACAACTACACAGGTGCTTGAGATGACATAGAAGGGCTGCGACAGCTACAGAGAAACCCGTCATGCATTTCCGGGCTACACGTCGAAGCAAGCAGGTGGCCAGGCTCACTGACGGCAAAAAATAAAGCTTTATTATACAGCGATTGAACACGCCACTGTGGTTTACAAATCTCCTCCACAAGGTCTGCTTCTTGAGTAACACCTCAAAAAAATTTAGGAGATCACAAAAGCAAGAAACGAAAAAAAATTATGCAATGGAAGCCAAGGTGAAAGCTGTAGAAAGTGTGAAGCTGGGATTCACCTGCTTCACACTGAAGTGAAGCTGGGATTCACATGAAGCTGGAATTAAACTAAAGGAGTGCGTGCTGAGGGGCAGACACTGTTATGTGAACTCAAACTGTGCCTAAGACGAGACACTCGAGTAGAAGAAAATAGGACGAACGCAGCTTGTAAGCGTCGCTTGAAAGATCTATGGGCCTTCAGCCACGCAGGCGCTTAGGGGCAAAAGTGGGCATTTCAGCCTTGCGGCCTGCTAGGCCTTCATGGCTGGAAAGAAAACCTTCATTTGTGATATATTGGAGTCCTCTTGCCTCCTTCTTCCCTTCTCTCCTTCACATCACTTCTCCTCAACCAGCGTTTCAATGTTTCCGTCCAAATGTTATACTGTACTATATGTGCGGTTATGTTATGCTGTACCTTATCTCCTTCCACCCGCACTTCACTTCTTTAGCCCCTTCCTATACTTGGCTATACTGTTCATGGTTTTGTCTGCGTGACGCAAGGCGCCAACAGGAGTTGACAGGATACAGTGATGCCATATTTTCTTCCTCGTTTCCTTTCTCCTCACCCTCTATACCATTTACCACCTCCTAACTATACATGACTGTACTATAGGTGGTTGTGCTATACGCGGTTGTGATCCCGGCTGCGGCGGCTGCATTTCCGATGGAGGCGGAAATGTTGTAGGCCCGTGTGCTCAGATTTGGGTGCACGTTAAAGAACCCCAGGTGGTCTAAATTTCCGGAGCCCTCCACTACGGCGTCTCTCATAATCAAATGGTGGTTTTCGGACGTTAAACACCACATATCAATCAAATCAAATCAAATTATACGCGGTTGTGCCTGCCCAGTGCCCTACTTGGCCATGCTGTGCTCTACCCTCTCCCTTCCTTCTTTCCCTCCCTCTCACATTCACTTCTCTTTATTACCCATTTGTTCTACGTGGCTATATGCTACACATGGTTTCACCTGACTAATGTGATACATGACTACGCTATGTTTTACTCTCCTCCTTCCTTCTTTTCATTCACCTCACGCTCACTTCCCTTTACCAGCTTTCACTATGCATGGCTATGCTATAAATAATTTTGGCCTGCGTGACACCATACGTCAATATGCTATACTTCACCCTCTAACTTCTTCCTCTCCATTATACCCTCACTTCTATTTCCTGGCCTTTTGCTATTCATGGCTATGCTTTAGATGGCTCTACCTGCCTAACGCCATAAAAGACTATGCTATGGTTTACCTTTCCTTTTCCTTCTTTTCATCACCCTTCCCCTCACTTCCTTTTTCCACTGCCTTGTTATGCATGACAATTCTGTGCATTGTTTTGTACATGTGACGCCAAGTGGTGACAGAAGATGACAGCATAAGATGAGAACATGTTCGTTCCCTCCTCTTTTCTTCCTGGTTTCCAAATTTTCCTCAGCCTCATTTCTCTCTCCCACCCCTTTAGTATACATAGCTGAATTAGCGACGACTAATTGCTGTACGTGATTTTTTAGCTTCATTGGAACTCCAGTACACGTCAATTCTACTAGCTCTACTCGCGTCACGGCAGACATTGTAGTCATCGTTGTAGAATGGTAACATCGATGAACGAGTAATCGATAAAAATGACACAAATAATCAATTATACATGTTGAATTTCCGCCTTTTGATTTATTAAAATAATTGATTAAAACTTCTCAAATAATTGACAACGGCTTCCACTACCGTCACCCCCAATGCCGCCTCTTGGCCGCTGCGCATTAGCGTGAGGCGAGTGATGCCGAGATGCCAGAAGTCGAACACAACTCAGATTTTTCACGACAGCGCATATTTGATAGAATGAGTGCAAAGCCGCCTGCGGCCCTACTTCATAGGGGTAGAAATAAACTCACCATTGTCTTCGTTGCCTACGGTGTCCGCCTCCAAGCTCTCCCCAAGGCTTCTAGCGCGAGCTAGAGGATGTGTGGGCATTCACTTCATCGAATCAAAGCAGCAAGGCAATGCGCCAGCGTTCAGCAGAGGCGTTTGTTGCTTTCTGTACATTTAAGACGTGCGAACGCATTGTCTAGTTGCTTATTTTGTTTGTGTTCGTTTTTCGCATCTCACTGTTTCATCTTACTTCATCGCACAAACTCAGCTCCTCCTGCCTTTAAAGAATGAGTGAGCTTCTTCGCCTGGTGTGTCTATTGCAACTTCTTGGGGTCTTTTATTTAACTCTCAGGTCAGCCATGGGCAATCAGTGGTTACATCGCTCGATCAGCTAAGCTCGTTTTTCCGTGTTCTGACACTATATTAATGAGATCTAACAGACAATAATGCCAAGGAATGTATAGGGGAAATTATTTGAACCAATGTAATCTAAATAAGAAGAAAGAAAGAGGTGGGTGAAAGGATAACTTGCCATGCGCAGGAATCGAACCTACGACCAACGAGTTCGATGCTCTAGCCACTGAGCTAGTGGCTATTTCTTGGCATTATTGTGTGTTAGATGTCATATATATATATATATATATATATATATATATATATATATATATATATATATATATGCTAACAAAAGAAATTATTCTCCGCACTCCCACAGCTCCTCTACTTGGCTACGTGCCTGGTTACTAGGTTCAAAAGCGGGCCTCGGCGGTCACATTTAGGTTCGAAAACTGCGCAATTTCAGGGCTTGCAAAAGCACCAGATGGTCGCGATTTCCGGATTCCTCCACTTCAGTGACACTGACAATGATATCTTGGTTTTACAAATGCACTCCACTGTTAACCGCGGTATGTTTCAAAACAGTATTTTCCTGTTTCGCTACGGTATTTTTGGGAAAACCTTTCTGAAAACGGTTCAGTATTTAAGCGACGAAATCACCTTAGACATTTCATTGAACTTTCACGTTTTTGTGTGAACACTTAAGTTGACGTGATTACTTGTGTTTTTTTTTTACAAACTCAGTGTCGTGCGGACACATTTCTATGCAGTGTGGACCCATTTCTGTGTGGTGTGGACACCCAGTGTTGAAAAACGTGAACTCATTGTGTAAGTGTCGTGCTATGTACATATCTATAGCCGTGTGTTTGCTACAAAATGTGCGATGTTGACTTTTGTGCAAGAGAAGAGGAGTAGCCGGCCCCACGCATTGGCACCAACCTCTCCTTACATACATTTAATTAAAAAAAATATCTTGGTTTTCGGACATAAAACACGAGATTATTATTATTATTATTATTATTATTATTATTATTATTATTACTATATTCTTATTATTATTATTATTAATAACATTACTATATTCTTATTATTATTACTATTATTATTATTATTATTATTATTAATACATTGTTCTAAAGCTATCAGGTTTTATCTTTTTTAAGTGGCAATTTAAAGTGCCCCGAGAAGATCCACATTTGCATATGCGTTGTTTCTTGACTGGTTCCTGTTGCCGTTGTGTTTTAATTCTCATGGGGAAAAGATCAATAGGTTACCGATGAATGAACGTGAGAAAATATATTAGAAGGCATTATATTGGTTGGAACTAGCACGCTCTAGCCCCCAAAACTGCTTTGGTGACGGACGTTGCAGATTTCATTCCCCACGACATCATCCTTCAGCATGGATCCTTCAGCATGGCGATCCTTTTCACTTATTCACGGACCGTGGCCGCTGCTTCCTGTATCGAGTGGTTGACACTCTACTTCGGTGTTGTGCTATGCGACCCAACTTTATGACTTGTTGCTATCCTCAGACTAACGAACTTACCGAATGTCTTAACCATGCACTGACGGACATACTTTTCAAGTACGTTCCCGACTACCATATCGTTTGAGACATCGCCGTTCCCTTCGTAACCTTCACCTACAAATCTTCACGTCATGAAACTGCCGGCTTCTCACCATTTTAATAACTCTTCGGTCGGAATTCCTAACTACCTTTTGGCACCCAGCTACCGTCTGACCCTCCATTCACCCCTTCGTATGCTGAAGATGCCATCTCCAGTGCTCTCATCGCACGTACCATAACCCGTGCTCAGTTTTCATCGTACCAGACTGCACAAAAGTCGCTCAATGACAATCATTATACGTAGGGATTCTGACTTTTCTCCGGGTTTCTTCGTGCTGCTGTGGCTCACATCTCACCTTCTCGGTTTTTGCAAGAAACTTCTTGTCGCGTAACGTTGGGCCTTTCCGAGTTGTGCTCCAGTTGACACATGCCGCCTATGAGATTTCCCCGACTACGAACTCATTGAGTGTTTCATCCAGCAATGACTTATTGTGCGTGTTTTACGTGTTCCTCACCTGAAGCCCTACAACAGTGACATGCCCTTCTAACCTTAACAGGTAACGGCCCGGTGCTTCGCCGCACGGGGTTATGTCACGGGTATGGAAAGGTACTTCAGGTATGGGCGCCGAAATGACACCGAATGGATGAAGGCAACAACGTTTATCATTTATGTGCACTGGAACCAATGATCTGAAAGCACTCGCAATCCGAATTCTCATTGCAGTAAGGGCTGCAAAAAGCGATAGCGAATCCGTCAAAATTAATGCTGAGCTTATGGATGCTGCTGTAGTTTATGGCCAGCTAGAATGATTGCTGAACATTCTGCTGTAAATAAAGATGGGCATAAAATTTGGATGGTGAAAAGAAAACGACCAATCTAAAGTAGAAGAAAAAAATCTCTAATTCCCCATCTTTCTTCTTTTCGTGAAGGATCTGTAGCTATAACTGTCTTTATTGGCGTATCTTGCAGGTAATACCTAATATAGGATTTAATAGGCGGAGCGGCATTATGTTTACATTATTTGGCAAAATATCATCAACCCCTCTTTTTAATAGAGTTGTTGCTAGTACTGATTCTACACAGGTCATTAATTTGAACGTTTATTTTGTGACGAAGGCTTTGTGTAACAAATATTTGAGGAGTATGAATTGTTGGCCAATATACTAAAAAGGCAGTAAAACTCTTTTTGAACGCTTCCCAGGGAATTCATACAGCCGTAGAAATGACTGTACTGATAACAATATAAACCGGGTAGCAAGTGAAGGGAGCCTAGCTTTCATATACAAGAACGTGGTTGCCACAATTTGTGGAATACCTAAGCATAATCTCTAGGCTTGTCTCTCGAGGTCTGCAGGAAGATGAAGCTTATAAGCAAGAGCTCCAGCATAGAATATGCACTTGAATTCAAGCACTAGGCGAACACACATGCAGTGCGAGCGTCTTTTAGATGCGGAAGCATCTTATACTCGCGCCTTGTAGTGCGCCGTCCGCACCGCTTCTCAAACATTCGACAGCTGACGCGCGCGCATGCGCCGTCGCGCCGTCGCCCACCATCTGTGCCGCGCGCGCTTCTCCTTCGAGAACATTTGACAGCTGACAGCGCATGCGCCGTCGCGCCGTCGCCATCTGTGCCGCGCGCGCGCTTCTCCTTCGAGAACATTCGACAGCTGACAGCGCATGCGCCATCGCGCTGTATATATACTCAAGGTCGGCGCTCGCTCGCTCAGTTGCCGCTCGTCCGTTGGTTTGTACGGCGCGTCGACGTCCAAGGTCGCGGTGAAATGAATTCCAACGAATTGATTTGTGGGGTTTAACGTCCCAAAACCACCATTTGATTATGAGAGACGGAATTCCAACGAATCCACAAACACAATGATCGACGTCCCTTCGACCAGCGCCGCCCTTTCACATACGTGTGTACGTGTTCACTCATTTAACACCCCCTCCTACAACCACGTTAACCAATTTAGCCATCGACCCAAGTAAGTCGCAATTTAACACCCCATTTCACAACCACGTTAACCAATTTAGCCATCGACCCAAGTAAGTCGCACTTTAACACCCCGTTAACCAATTATATGCTCCGCATCCTCCTCAGTGTTCCCTCGAGGGAAGCTGCGGGCAATTTTTTTACTTCCTCTTGTTTTTCGTCTCTGCTTGCCTTTCGCGGGATTTCCTAATTCTCGGCCAGCTGCATGTTTTCGATATGTCTTCTCTCCCTTTCTTCTCTTTGTCCTTGTTTATCTTTGTATGCAAGTCTCACACACTCTGGGGTATTGGCCCCAAAACGTGTCATTATAGGAGTGGGATCACACAATAACTAAGTATCTTATTCTTCGCATTCGTCTCGTGTGTGGTGTATCAACCAAGATGAACGCATACCAACTCGTTCAAGCTTCTAGTTTTATACAAAAAATGCTTTTCACCGATCAGAAAGGTCGAATTATCGATTAGCACACCACGCCGAGATCGATTATTCGAATTAATGTGAAATCAACTAACGTTCAACGATTAATCAGTTGAGATATTTGTTCGACCATACTTGCGTCGCTGCGGTGGCGCGCCAGCATGAGACAGTGGTTTTGCCAACGCCAAGCTGCATGAGACGACGACAGCATACGGCAGCATGGACCCTGAAAGTGCTTCGCACTTAAAAGAAGCTATAGACGGGCTCGATACGATGTGCTGCCGATAAGTATTGAAGATTGCCGGCCAATTCTTCCTTCATTTGTGGGACCAGGTATTAGGCTTTATTGCAAGTTGTACGTAGTATTTTAGCCGTCAGTTGATGTTTGACTTGTTCTAAAAGCTTTTCTTCTGCGCCTTTGAAGTGAAGATGAAAAATAATAATGACATTTAGGGTATTACATACACAAACGTTGATACGGTGGTCCGAGACTCCGCAGTGCGGAGCTACGGAAATTAGAACGACGTGGTGTTCTTTAACGTGCAATGACATCGCCCGTACATGAGCTTCTAGCATTTCGCCTCCATCTCAATGTGAACATGGTGGCCAGGATCAAACCCGCGTACTTCAAGTCAGGAGTCAGTCACCATAACCACTGCTCCACCGTAGCGGATAAGAATAATATTTGTAACAGAGTCTGACAAGAAGACAGATCGCTGCTGGAATGGAAAGAAAATCGCACCTGTCTCAGTCTTGGGGCGGCGCGTATTCTGTCAGAGACGCGCAGTCACGTTCTACGGGTAAAAATAGAAGCAAATGGTGACCGTATGAAAAAGCAGGTCAGTCTCACCATCGCTTTCGAGCAGTGTCTTGCTGTTGATGGTGGTTCGCATAGAATGCAATGTTTCCTGTTTTATTGAAGCTTACGGCACCTAATGTGTGTGATTTGACGTGATTGCTAAAGCGAAAACGAATAGTTTGTTCTGTTTCAAATCATTTTAGCGGAGAGAAAAGGTGGAAACGTGCATTTCGACGTACAGCCCGCAAGGCGCTTTGTCGGAAAGTAAGTGACAGTAAAACACGCGGCCACAAAAGGAGGCAATGCTGTAAGATGCCGCTTCAAGGAAAGCAAACAGAGGACGAGAGAAAGATAGGGCGAAAACAGTCAACAGGGAAGCGTGCGCTAAGAGTCGACCACGTCGTCTAAGAAACACGAAAACAACCTCGGAATCGCCAATCTCACATTGCAGAACGGTATAAAGAAAAAGAGAGCTTAAGAAGAAAAGCCAACATCGACAGAGCGCAATTGTTCCCTAGCGTCGTATATTTCGCGAAGAAACGCTGACGGCAATTTCTCCGGAAGGAGCTAGGCGACCTGGAGTTGCCGACTTCGTGATGGTCGAGTCAGTGAAAGAATAGTTGGCGGAGGCAGCGTAAAAAAAGTAAAAGTATGTTGTCTGTGCTGCAGACCCTCGTAAACGGGATGCCCGCGCGATCCAAGAAAGGAGCTCTTTGCACCAGCCGCGCTTAACGGAGACACGCGATTGGGGCTGAGTTTTTTGACCGTGCCTTCTTCCCTCCGGCCAAGTGCACAGGCCAATAGAAGCAACACCTCCACCTTAAATGAGGAATAGAAAGAAACAAGTGGAACAAGGCTACAGAGTTTGTCGCGCGCGTCGATCCCTGGCAGCCGACGAGGCCGCCCGCGAAGTCGAGAGAAGCTCTCTGTTGGTTTGTTGCTCCTCTATGGTTGCTGCTTAGGCGCAAGTCAGGCGGCTCGCTTCTTCAGCAAGTGGCTCCTCTTGGTTCCATCGAACCCCTGTCACGAGTGGCGGGGGCTCTTCGAGCCGCCGGACGGGCGTCAAGGAGAGAAGCGCACCCGCGGTCGTCCGCGAAGGAGTTTCCGTAATCGCTCCTGAGTGGACAAAAGATTTCCGCCACGTCGGCGCTAATCACGTCCGCAGGTAATTAATCTTTATCGACCTATACGCTCGGTGTCGGTGCATTGTGCCCTCGGATCAAGTGGGCGCAGGAACAAAGCGGTGCCGACGAGCACAGCGAACACTACACGAGGGTAGTGCTCCGAATACGGCCTGCTCACTGCCGGGCATACGAGACAGAAAGACTCCACGGTTCGGCACCCCGACCTTGTCCATTCTCATGGTATTTGCACGCTGCGATGGACACGCGTATCGCTCTTCGTTGTGATGAACAGGTCAAGTGGAGGTGTCCCCGGGAATTCCGCGAGCTCACATTCAGGGAGGCACAATGAGTGGACAACGCGTTTGAAGAACGATGAGCCATTTCAAATGAAGTGACCGCGAAATGCTGACAGGCGCGTAACGTGCGCAGACGAGGATGACCTTTGGCCACACAGCCAATGATGTCAGCTCAATGTGACACCGATAATTACTCACGACAGAGTACAATTGCACCAAACTCAGATTAACGGTACGCCTGCGCGAATCCTATTTCGCCCCCCCCCCCCCCCAAAAAAAAATGTAAGAAAAAAAGGAAATGAACTATAGGCAACCTACTCAGTGTTATAGCGGGAGGCCCAGATGTGCTCGATTTCGAAGTTGAAGTAAAAAAGGTTTGTGCCAAACAGCCCAGCGCATGGATACAGAGCACCGTTAATTATAGGAAGGCAACTGAAGTACGCTGCTCAATGGCAGCCTTTTAGTGTGTAACTAAATTTGCTCCAACGAAAATTATTACTGTCGAAAAACTCCTCCAGCTAAATAATTTCGTGTATTATTGACAATGACGCAGATAGGGCAAGGACCGTAAGGTGAAAAGCACAAGAAGTCGAAGTGGTAGTTGAAGACATTACGCCCGCTTATCTGCATCCTGTTAAATGTACCTAGTGGTGGGTTTTTTGACGAGTTCCTTCGTGTTTAAAAGAGCAAAAAAAAATCTCGCAGCATTTGTCCTGCAATCATTATCTTCGTATTCCCCCCACCCTCTCTAAAAAATAACACGTTTTGTCACGCTTTTAGGCAATGCCCATACCCAAACTGTCATGTGTCTAGCATAGCTTATTTTGTAAAACAGTGGGCCTGCTGGTGTCTGTGCACGAGCAGCACGCACACACGTTGCGTGCCTGAATAAAGAGAACATTGCTCGTAGCGTTGTACTATATTTGGTAACTACAGTAATAAAAATCGAGGGAGAAGAACGCCCTAAAAGGGGTCGAACAGTTTAAAATTTTTAAACTACGAAAAGATAAAAATAAGTGTTGCACTAATAACTCTTCAACCTATACTAGCGCAGATGTGTGGTTACGAGAGTAGATTTAGCTTTTGTGTAAGCCACTGGATTAGATGTACGGCTTTATAGTTGCACAGCGTGACTTACTTGTAGAAGCGTGTCATCTTGTCTTGCTATCGTCATTATGTCATTAACGGTTCTTTTTCCTCCACTTTTTTCTTATCCAGTGCATATCCCATAGTCACTTACAGATCGTCAGGTCGACCTTTCTCTGCAAGCAAACACCTCTCATGATTCATACAGACTTGTAAATAAGTAGAATGAAGTCGCAGTAAGCAAAACAAAACAAAACAGGTTTCATCGGTTGATCATGAAGGTAAATTGCAAGAGAAAGTGTCGTATGGGTCGTTACCAAATCACATAAACGAAATCCGTGTGAAGGTGCGGTGGCGTATCACGCATGGTAATAATATTAGACAGCGCGTTTACTCGTGGCGAACGTTACTTCGTCCAAAACAAGTCTGTAGTCACAAATGCCGTAGGTGCTCGGCGACAGCGGCTGCTCTCTTGATGCGATGCAGCATCTGTTGGCACATTAATGCGATTGCTTTCTCAGCGAATCACCACATCTTCAAACTGGTACGACACGCCACTGTCACGTTTATCTAAAAGCGCCTAGGTAATAAGCACGTTACTAATGTTTGTTTCTTATACACCTGTCACACGGTATACCCGCGAACACCGTTTAACTCCCTCGTCTTAATGACAACGGAGACGCAGTCCATGTCACACGGTCTCCCTTATGTCAAGGAAGTTAAGCAAAGTTTTTTGAAAAGGAAGTTCGATGATATTTAGTGGCGGAAGGGGGTACCTTCCTCGTTGCGATTAATTTGTAGTTATGGAAAAAAAAACTGCAAACACAAAACAGCCGCAGTCAACACTGTAATAAATTTGTTTCACTGCATAATCCGCTCATAACGTGCGCTTAACGAAAAAGAAATACGCCTACAAGCTTACTCACTCTCCACACCATGGATCACCAAAAGCCACCACGTCACCATTTGGAAAATGTTTTCCCGCGTCCGTGACAGCGTGCCAGCCATCCTATCCATGCACACCATGGTGTTTACATCTTTGCAACTCGTTTGCTTGTTATGTTTGCTCGTTTGCTCCTTATTCTACTGCAAAACTGCCAAAATTCATAGCAGGGGTTGACGCGGGTGTTTAACGCGATAGCGTTAATGAACTCCTTTCGCAGGAATTTCGGAATTGGCGTTGGTGTCGTTGGTTGTGAGCGAAAAATCATTATCTGTGGGGACCGAACCAGAGCTGTTGGGGTTAGAGTGGGAATTGAAACCGGGTCGTTTGAGTGGCAAGCGGATGTTCTGTCACACGGCCACGCCTTTGCTTGTTAAAACAGTGAGAGTAACTTCTCCTGCTTGGAAATGCAGTGAAAGCAGCTTTGATGCTTCACAAACACATGCGTCCTGTATATATTCTTCAAAATGCAACGTGAAATATTGCAGTAATAATGCATGATCAAATGTTCATTGCCAATGAGCGTTAGAATATGTGATTATCATAGTGGCTCTATGGTTGAAAGCCGGTACTTCACTACAAAAGGCACACATGCTACGGCACCTATTACCTTAAAGCTACCTGGAGGGTGCATAGCAAATTTGAAGAGGTTTCATGCACTAAGTGTTTGAAGTAGGAGGTCGCTGTCGCGTTCAACTCCTAAAGGCAAAGCTTTAGGGTCCACTGATTTTTTCCTTCTTCGTCGATGTCGGTAATGATGCCGGCAACATACTGTTGTGTGATCTATCCACAGCAAGGCCCTCTGTGTGCTGAACGCGAGACTTTTGCTCATTCGATATTGTGAAGAGCATTGTGGTCTACGCGGTAGCGCAACTTCAAAGAGCTCGGCGACAACTTGAAGTTTGTTTGGCAATCGGCGTACGTAGAAAAACACGTACCGAAACAAAACTACAGTGTTGCCAGCATTTTTCTCAACATTACTGCCAACGTGCTTGCAGGTGTACGTGTCTGTGACGGAAGCCAAAACATGTATCCTTGTTTTGCTGTAAATAAATTATATTTTATATATTCACGCGTATGACTGACAATGTTTTTATGAGTATTATACACGAGCTCTTTCTTGCGGAAAAAGTGCTGCAGCGCCTAATGGGCCCCTTGGGACGTTTGTACAAAGCTTGTGAAATTGCCGCGTGACATGGGCGTAACTCCATCTCCGTCAAACTTCCTAGGGGAGTTTTAGGTTAATGTAGTTTAACAATTGTCGCATGCGTGTGGGAGGTAGTGGCCAGTTTAAGAAAGTTCGGTGGTGGCCGTGTGACAGTGGTATTATACCACACACAAGCGGTGTTCTGAAGTTTCTGGGCATCCGGTGAGTGTTATATTAGGAAGTAAAGACTGCCGATGTTGATATCTGGGTCTGGGTCCGACGCCTCTGCACAGCAGATGTGTTTGGTGGTGTGCGGGATAAACTAATATATAGCGATGAAGTTTGGCGGGAAAGTGAGGAGATGGAGACGGGAGTTCTTCTAAGCCAGAAAAAAAGCCAGCGCATTTCTCACACGCCGTTTCACAATGGTAAACTGCTTCCGCGGAGAACAAAGCTTTAGACAAGAAATACGATGCTCGCGGAACGCTGTCTAGAGCGTCTGCCACATTAAGTATATACCGAATCTCCGTGTACTGCAAACTGCAGTCTCTTGCCTGGCTGTTGCCACTTGGCTTCCTGTAACGTCTATAAGCTTCACCATACAAACCCTCCGGATGCGGTGTGCTTATGACGCAGTTTGAACGTGCGTTTGCGTTTTTAGTTCTTCTTTTTCCGCTCTCTCTCTCTCTCTGTTTTTTTTTTCCGTGTCTTTATCCGTTTGCCGGGGCAAAGAGAGTCATGGCTATGTTCTTCTTTCAAAGCGCGCACTGACCGAACGACTTTCACTCAAGCGAGGACGTTGAGTTCAGCGACGCGGACAAGTGAGAAAAGCCAAAGGAATAGGCAAGGCGTCATGTTTCTGACACGCCGATTAGCCGCGTGGGACTCCCTCGGACAAAGCATGGCCACACTACAGCGACAGAGGCCCGACGTCGTGGCCGGCCGTTCAGTGGCGTGAGGGGCTCTTTATTCACACTCTCCTACACGCACCATCTCTCCCAATACTACTGCCCCGGGCATGCCCGAAACACGAGCGACTTTCGAGCAGTTAGTGACGCGAAGTTTCCAAAGCAATTGCTTCGCGTCCACCTGTTTTCTCCCTATGAACCATATCGTCTGCAAGGACTTGAACGTTACGGATTGTTTTTTTCCTTTCATCAATTATTAAGTTATAATGGTATAGACACGAGGCAGGACGAGGGGTTCTGTAATGATATCAAAGGGTGCGGCGGAAATGGTCTTTAAAATAATTTCACAGCATAAACCGAGCCACCTAGCATGTATATGCGTATTAAAAGTGTTTCGTTATCAGGGGCCTCTAGTAAGTTCTGCAAAGAAGAGCAAGCCTCTCAGAGAGAGTTAGTGAGCACTGTGAAAGAAACGTTGAGACGTATCTGTGAAGCCTCAGTGATAGGCATACAGCCGTCTGTGTACAGGCAATATGTTGTGGCCACAAGACAGATCAAGGATTCGAGCTTCACATATACTTGCCAGCTGGTTTTAGCTTTAGCCAATTGGGAAATCTTTTTCCCGTAATGATGTTCTAAAGTACACTGCGGACGCAGTATTAAAAAAAAAACTATGCGAGTCATTAAAAATAAATAAATAAATGTGAAAACGCAATTAGGGCAAATAAAAGATGCTGACTTAACAGTACTTAGAGATTCCTAAACATGACGCACACTTGACCTGCTTTGTGTATCGAGACATTATAAACTGTCTTCGCTAATGAACAAAAAAAAGTTTCACGTCACTGGCTTGAGTGTATTACTTACAATACGTATACATTTTAAATATCGTAAAAAAACAGACTTTATTGGATGTCCCAACCCCAGACTCACTTTCACAGATGGAAGCTCTTTTGATTGACATTCCAGTTTTCTGTGAATACGCCTGGCTCAGCCGCTACCCTTTTGGCGATTGTCACTTCTAAAGGGCAAATGTTGAACAACTACTGTGAGTCTACGTGAGGCACGAAAGCATGTCCAAATTACAATGAGTGAACTGCATTAAATATGGGACCACTAATGTTTAGCTTGATTTAGGCATTCGCCGTGAAACAAAGTAAAATGCGCAGACACGGATAAATGAAAAGGGAATCAGATAACTCAAACGTCGGCTATCAACTTAGAGTCTCACAATAGTGTAAGAGAAGGTAGACCTAACTTATCCGCACACGCTCAGGCATGCATGCGCCAGCACTTGATCTGGCGCTCGTGTGGGACTTTGTGGGAGAGATCTGTTTAGGCATTATACTAAATCGATAGCCTTATACGCCGCCACATATTGACCGGCGTCAGTGTGCCGTGGAGTTGGGGACGAGTGAAGAAACGAAAAAAAAACACCAATAATCATCACGTGATGACGTTCTCATGACGCCAATAATGGCCAAAATTTGTGACGTCATATGATGGCGGGATTTTATGACATCGTGTTTGGTCAAACAAAGTTGCGCCGATGACTGAGGTTATGCAAAGCCACGTTTGGTGCAAACAGCTTTCGGAGGGGGCCGGCGCAGGATAGGTTCAACGAAGCAAGAAAAAGAGGACGGTCTTTTCCTTCGAGTAATCTGAAGTGAATGCGTAAGGGAGAGTGTTTCTTCCTTATGCAATGAACAAGCCATTAACAGCGCGAAAATATGAACACAGGTCTAAGCGAGGAGACAAGCGAGGAGACAGGTCTGAGTGAGGAGACGCGCGACAATATAGTTTCCTGTTGAAAACCATGAGAGGCCGGTAAGGTGCCGGACGAAGGAGTGCAAAAGCAGACATGGCTTGGTGCTGACATCGTATACGGCTAGGTGAAAAAAAAGCATGCAAAATGCACACACACGGGAAGATCTAGAAAACCTACAAATGCAACTATGATTTTTGGCCTCTTTCTCAGCGAATAGCGAGCACGAAGGTCGGAAGCGCAGGGAAGATTGGAGACAACTTCGATTCCGAATCACGTGATGGGAGTGATCAATTGAAGCATGCCCGACGCGGTAGCGAAAGCAGCCATACAGCGGCCAAAAATAGCTTCAAGGACGAAAGTGATGGAGATGAGAGTACGAGAGAGAAAGAACCATCTCTCTATCCATTTCGACAATGAGGAAAAATGAAGCAAGAAAAAAAATGACAGCGGTGGAAAAAAGGACGGAAGACAAAACGAAGCGCGCCCCTCTTCAATAAGTTTGTCTCGCGACGGACGGCGAGGAAACGTGCGTGAGGTACTGATCAGCGCGGAGTTTGCAAGGTAAAGGACAGACCAGCGACACCCTTTTCTCACCGTGTCAGTTTCGTTAGCGCGGTAGGCAGTACGGAGAGGATGAAAATAAGCGCGCCACGAAAACGGCGGCTCTAAAGTTTTTTTTTTTTTGAAGAATCGACTCGGAAGTGCTCTGGCAGTGACGCGTGCAAATGGATCTCATCGAACCCCGTTGGGCCAGCGCCGGTTGAACATGTGAACATTTAGGGGAAAAAGAATGGGAGAAACGGAATCAAACCTGAAGGGGACAACAGTCACCATGCCTCACGTTTTTGCGAACAATGCCAACGTTTGGGGTCTCATCTGTCTTGCGCAAGGCTATACGTCATTGTTGCAACGCCGTAGTCGAGAATGAAGCACACCTTTAGCAATATTTTTTTACTTGATTACTGCATGCCCATCGTGGTGCTTAAACACTTCAGGTGTCACGCTGCTGACTCGGCGGCATGGCCGGATTTTATTCGCGGCCACGTGAATAGGGGGGGGGGGGGTTAATAGAGAAGGAATGTAAAAACACCCCTGTGCTTATATTTAGGTATGTACGAAGAGAACCCCAGGTGGTAAAAATGAATTTGGAGCTCCCCACTACGAGTTTCCTCGTAAGCATATCATGGCCTTGGCACAAACAACCTGAGCAATTCTTACTTATGCATGCGTGCTATTTCACTTGCGACCACACTGAAAGAAAAAGTGGGAATGATTTCTCTTTCTAGGAATTGGTAAAACACGAAGATACTTGTCTTCACAGAGGTAGCTAGGCGTTTATTGTGCATTGTTTTGCCACATGGTGAAAGGAATTGATGCTGCAGCAACCCATTGCAAAGTCACGCGAAGTACGGCAACCAGCAGCATCTCGAAAGCAGCAGCGCGTATACCTCAAGCAGTTAGAACGCACGAAATAAGCATACACAGGACGCGCGCACACTAACAACTGACACAACTCGACACTTAGAGCACGCTGTATAAACAGAAAGAAAAACTAACAAAATGAACGCTCAAGTAAACAGTGGACAAGCGTGACCAACTGTCACATTTCTAACTTCGTGTGTGATCAGCGTGCTCTTTTTGATTGATTGATATGTGGGGTTTAATGTAAAAAAACTAGCATATGAATATTAGAGACGCCATAGTGGAGGACTCGGGAAATTTAGACCATCTGGTTTTTTTTAACGTGCCCCCAAATCTGCAGCGTGCTCCATTTATATAAACAGAAAGAAATGCGCACGAAACGAACGCAGACGTATACGCAGTGCAAGCACGAAAAGCTGTCACAATTCTTTCTTCTTCGTGTGGGAGCAGCCCCGCCGCGGTGGTCTAGTGGCTAAGGTACTCGACTGCTGACCCGCAGGTCGCGGGTTCAAATCCCGGCTGCAGCGGCTGCATTTCCCATGGAGGCGGAAATGTTGTAGGCCCGTGTGCTCAGATTTGGGTGCACGTTAAAGAACCCCAGGTGGTCAAAACTTCCGGAGCCCTCCACTATGGCGTCTCTCATAATCATATGGTGATTTTGGGACGTTAAACCCCACAAATCAATCAAATCAATCAATTCGCGTGGGAGCAGCGTGCTCCTTTCGTAAACACGGCCTCGGCAGCGAGCGAAGGGACCTTCGTGCTCTCTCGAAACACGAGTCTGATAATTATACGCACGCGCGCAGAAGAGACGAGGCTCCGTCGAGGCGGCGCTCTTCGAAAGGCGAGAGGCGACGACCTTTATAGCGGGTTCACGCGCGCTTGTCGCACCAGCTTGCTACTGATGACGAAAACGCGGTGAATCTACGGAGCTCTTAGAGCCGCCGGCTGTAATATGGTGTATATAAATGGCTTGCCGTTAGCGCTATCGACTACACACGCAGCGTAGTAGGCTGCGCAGCGCGCTGCAATCCGAGAGGTCTCTGGTTCGACACCTGGTGTCAGAGGTGTTGCATATCGTTTTGTAATTGCAATTTGTTGCATGTAGTTTACAACGTTATATTCGTGACCGAATTACGTCAGCGGAGCCGGGGTGGACCCCGGTATGAAACACTTTCATTGTAATAAGAAGAGAAAAGTCACAGCTCGGCTGCAAAGGCGAAGCAGTGAACGCAATAGCAATAAATTGAAAGGTCACGTGCAGAATGGAAATCAGATAGAAACATGCCACGCGTTTCTTACACACCAAACGTACTTACAGGGGTGGATGCACGCGAATAAGCGTCTCATTTGTTACTTCGCTGTGTCTGAAAAACGCGCGTGTTTCGCAAACGGGAACTGCAATAATTGCAGTGACCTTTGTGCACCCGGTAACAACAGCATCATTGTTCCAGGTAAAGCCTGACGGCCGCCAAGACGTACGCTCCTCCCCTCCTCCTCACCGCGAGATAAGGGCGTGCGAGGGAGCGTCGCTCCCCTTCTCTAAGCCGGGCAAAGTACGCGCAGAAGATTAGGACGCGGTGACGCGTGCTCATTGCGCCATCTATCTATCTATCTATCTATCTATCTATCTATCTATCTATCTATCTATCTATCTATCTATCTATCTATCTATCTATCTATCTATCTATCTATCTATCTATCTATCTATCTATCTATCTATCTATCTATCTATCTAGCCTCCTCCGACTTTTAACTCCATCGTTATCTCGATAATGAGATCTGTACCCAAATTGGTATGCCATGACATCACTGTATGACGACCATATCTGGCTAGTGATAACAGGATTATCCTGACATGTATGTTATGAATTTCATGATTTACATTTTATGGTCTTGCTCCTCATGCGTTGGTTTTGTTCACATCATATATTGCAAAACGGGTATGGTATGACACGACTGCATGGCGAACATAAGTACAGGCCTTAAGGTGGAAATTATGGCATGCATGTCATGTAATAACGCGACTACATGCCACGCTCGCGATGCGCTCATGTCCGTTTTGCTATCTTTCCATATACCAAATTTGGTTTTACGTGACGTGAATAGATTACGAATATATATGACTGGTGCAAACTTCATAATCATGATATGCGCGTCATGTAAGAACCTGAGTACACGCCACGTTCATGATGCGTTCGTGGCTGTTTCGCCAGCTTCACACGTACCAAATTTGGTATTACGTGACGTGAGTGGACAACGAAGGTAAACGAGACGTCCAAATATGATAGTCATATTACGTGTTATATGTGAAACATGACTGCATGCTACGCTCATAGAGCGCTTGCGGCGGTTTCGCTATAGCGAAACCGCCACAAGCGCTCTATGAGCGTAGCATGCAGATTTGATGTATGTGAAGCTATAGCTTCACATATATCAACTTTGCTATCACATGACGTGAATGAATGTCGAAGGTATATGACTGGTGCGAACATGATGATTATGACATGAGTGTCATGTAAGAGCATGACTACATAACACGCTCATGATGGACATTTGGTGGTTTCGCTAACTTCACATGTACCAAATTTGATATCACGGGACGCGAATGGAACTTACAAAGGTAAATAACATGTCCAAACATGATAATCATGACATGCGTGTCATATAAAACATGACTACATGCTACGCTCATAGTGTGCTCGTGGCCGTTTCGCTGAATTCACATATACCAAATTTGTATAACGTGACGTGAATCAATGACGAACACAAATTTCAGCGCAAGCATGGTAATTATGACATAGAAGTCATGTACGGCATAATTTACATGCCCACCACTACTTTTTTTTATGTACACATACTGCAGCGCTAAGTGCGCTATGGCAGGAGTGGGTGTACAAAATACGCGAAATTTTAACAGACAGGAATGAAAATTATGTAAACAGGTAACATAATACAGATGTGTGGTTATACAAGGACAAAAGTGCACAAACATGTGATTAACATGAATGAAAATAGAATAAAGAAACAATGCATCTCAAGAGCAAACACCGATGGCAAATAGATGAGGGTATGTTACAGACGCATGTCATGGATGTCGGCTTGAAAATTGGATGATGGGCGTGAACGAATAGTACCAGGTAACGAATTCCAGTCTTCAATAGAAGGGGGAAAAAAACTGAACTTGAACATATTAGTTCGAGCATAGTATTAGTATTAGTTCGAGCATAGCATAGTATTAGTTCGAGCATAGTTCGAGCATGCTGGTATTGCAAACGTTAGTGGTTCCGTCGTTACGCGACTATAAACAACATACTTGCATTCTATCTAGATACGTGAGAGCGCATAATATTTCTACTTGTGTTTACTGTGTAATACGTCCGTCCATATCGTAACGTTGTGCTAATTTTAAATTGACATATCAACCTTCCTAATTCGTGCTTCGCACTTCGCATCTAATCGATACCAGCTGTACGTGGGATCTGGCACTTTTGCCAGATCCCACATAGTGCTCAGTTACTTGAGGTTGAGCTTCCCAATTAAAAAAAATGCCAGATACCACGTATATATATATATATATATATATATATATATATATATATATATATATAAATAAGATCTAACAGACAGTAATGCCAAGGAATGTACAGGGGAAGGTATTAGAACCAATGAAATGTAAATAAGAAGAAAGAAAAGTGGATGAAAAAATAACCAGCCGTGAGCAGGAATCGAACCTACGACCTTAGAATAACGCGTTTGATGCTTTAACCACTGAGCTACCACAGCGGCCTTCCCTCCATCCACTTTTTTGGGGTTTATATGTGAATTTAGAAGTAGGAGAGTCAGTCAGCGCCATCTATAAGCCAAGCGACGAGTGTGAACCACTCTTTTATGCGCATGTTTGGCGTCACGTAGCACGTGAACTTATTACGAGCGGGCAGCTGACGCCGCATGCATGCATTGCTTTATGTAGGGCTCCAGAATAACGTGGGGCATCTGAGATTCATAAATGTAAACCAAATACATTATACACGAGCGATTTCCCAATCTTATTGATTCAGAATGTGGCGTTCGCCGCTGCGACTGAAGGCACAGTTTTTGTCAAGCACGCGCCGTTCCATAACCACTTAGCTATTGCTGTGGGTAGTTTTCTAGAAATTGATCGAAGTTTACTCTTACTGGCGAGCGATAATCACGAAAATTTTGTCTGCTAAGCTGCGAGGTACATTTACTAATGTTTGCTGATAAATTCCGTGTTGAGATTTAATCAGTTACTTATCTTCTCTTCGTGCCGTTTTAATGGTGTCTGCGGTGCATCTATACATTTAGAGAGATGCGAACACAAAAAAAACTGGCATGTGAAATGTCACCTTTCCTTTCCTAGCACCTACACTTTCCCTACCCTCTCCTGTCACATTGCATTTTAACTATCCACCTTATAGAATGGTTTATCCTAGTGATAACGTGTGCAAGCAGCCACTTGGGCTACCCTACGAAACGTGAAAAGGTATTGGACGGAAATATATAGAGAGACAATTGTTAGGTTATCCTGGCCGTCACCCTACTTTCAGGATGATGTAGCAAGACCTTGTGCAAGTTCGTCATGAATATTCCAAAGATAGACAAAAAGACGATTCTTCCCCTCCTGTACACAAGACATCACATGTTGTTTCTTCATTTTCATCGTTTGTGGGGACATGTCTTGAGACTGTTCTGTGCCTCGAGTGTGACTGGTTTGGCCAAGCCTTCCAGGTCCAATAAAAGCGTGTAAAGCACTATGTCGCAATATTTATTCCACAAGCGCTCTTATTATCAAATAACTTGCTTTCTATCGGGTAGGTGGTAATGTCTCAGCCAATGTGATTGCATGCCCACAATCTCTACACACGGTGTCTATGCTCCTCCTTTAGTCATAAAAGAACTAATCCACAATAAAACATTGCCGTATAACACACTCCGAAGTTATTTTTTGCTCGAACTATGGTAGTCTGTACAATATCCTAAGGTGAGCACGTCCTGTAAGATTTAATGTAGCAAAGCAGTGGAGATGTGATACTATTGGAGCTTCAGTCATGTTCGCCCGCTTATGTGCTTGGATGCCTCCGAGGCTTGAATTACAGGGAGCGCATCTCCCGCAAGAGCGGCGGAACAACCTCCGTGCGGCGCGTTGCGTTTACTTTTATTTTTAGACTTGTCTCCGGCCATTAATCAGCAAATCGGGGGCATTATAGTTGAGCATTGAGACCCCTATCTGACCTTTGGCGGTACTAATAGGCCGAAGCTGCAAAACCACACCCTGCCTCGGCACCCGCGCCATGGTGGCACGCCCAAGGCTGCGGTGATTACTGGAACACCGGTGCAGGTCTCGCCAGAGAGTCACGTAGGGGGCGCGCTCGACGCTGACCAGCGCGTTTCACGGGCCCCTCGGGATGACCCTGGGACGAGTGACATTAAAGACCTCACCCTCATCCTGGCACTGAAACCACTCCACCCTCCCCACGCAGCCACTCGCCTTTGCGTCAACTCGAACTGTGACAGGCCTCTCCCTACAGCAATTCTTGGTATCCGTTACTTTCCTTCTTTCTTGTCGTTCATCTTTGCACGCGCGCACTTTCGAAATCCTCCACCTGCAACACACGTTCGTGCAAGGACTCACCACGTGCATGGTCGGGCCACGGCCAAACATGGTCTTTTAGCATTTTCGGAGTTTTCTCAGGACATATGTCGTTTGAGCCTTCTATAAATTAAGGGCCTGCTTACATCAATGCGAGCGAGCGCGCGCGCGCACGCACGACGCACGCACGACGCACGCACGCACGCACGCACACGCACGCACACGCACGCACACGCACACACACACACACACACACACACACACACACACACAAGCACACACGCACGCACGCACACGCACGCACGCACACGCACGCACACACACGCACGCACACACACGCACACGCACGCACACACACGCACGCACACGCACACACACACGCATGCACGCACACGCACACACACACGCACGCACACACACACACACACACACACACACACACACACACACACACACACACACACACACACGCAAGCAAGCAAGCAAGCAAGCAAGCAAGCAAGCAAGCAAGCAAGCAAGCCCGCCCGCCTGTTTGTCCGACAGACGGAACGACCACTATGACACCTGCATTCAAGTAAATGGCCAAAAGAAATAGCTAAGGTTAAAGCTTGGGCAAGGTTGTTCACATACATAATAAAAACCCAGCGCTTTGTCCTGTCTCGTCCTTCATTTATTTCGTGTCGTTTTTTCACTGGATTTTAAGTGTTTATAATCAAAAGAAGTGGACTGAACGGAAGCGTGGATAAGTAGCTAGAGCAATAACAGCTCAAACTTACTATCTGGAAGGCTCCGAACCGTCGTGCGCCGAAAGGAAACAGAACGGTGGCTGTATTTTCTTTTATATAGGTCCTCCTTCGTCGGTTTTCTTCTCGGTTCATTCAATCTCTTTCAATATATAGCTGAGCGATGTTTTCAGTAGTACACGGATCCAATATTTTTCGTTAGTGAACATTCCTCTTGAAACGTGAGAACATTTCCTTGTCTCAACAGGGCACCAAGAACATTGAGGGTGTCAGCCGTAGCGCTATCTTGTTTTATACCTAGCTATTCGTAGGAATCTTCTGCTTTTGCTCATTCGAAACTTACGTTGTTCTCTATATCACGCAACAAGGTCCCTATTTCGGTAGAGCTTTTGGTGGTGTGATAATTTGTCTGCAAACGAAAGGCGACGCATGCAGGTGCCAGCACCGTCATTGCGAGGTGTCCATTTCGACGTTTGAAAGCGCGTGTTTCGAAGGAGCAATACTGCTGAAAGAACGTCATAAACCAAGTGATGTACACCAAGGGTTGATGGCCATTGAGCGTTGTATAAGCTTTCGTTTTAGTGACGCTATTCCCAGCTGCTACCAAATCTTAGTTCCCCGCTTCATCGCTTCATTCACTCACACTGAAACGTGCAGATTTCTAAGCGATTCTGTAAGAATAGCTGCACGCGTAAAAAAAACCAACAGACTTCGGCAGTTTTTCGGCTCTCAATTTAAACGCCCTGCTATACGCCCAGTGCCCCTTATTTTGCGGAAAACTCGTGTGGCGCTGTACCATCTAAGAGAACGACTATACGACGACAGTGACGACGACAGTGGACGACGACAGCGACAAAGCTTCATTGATTGATATCCTGTTAGTGAAGACTTGTAGCTATAATTGGAGCACCTAGAATGTTTGCTTGCGTTGAAAACTTCGCTGTGAAGAATTGCTGCATCATGCATCCCGCATACGACAACCCACGTGAGTGTGCCGCTTGCTACGTTTCTTGAAGTACATGAACAGATTCTACCGTTTTCTGCGTCAGGATCTGCGCCGCACACCACAATACCCCTACACCAACATCCCAGAGAAATAGACTCCATCTTTGATGTCACCAATTGAGTAGCTGATATTCCTGAATTATGAAGTGGCTATGCTTCGTACTGTGGTCGCAGCGTGAACGAAGGTACGTGTATGTCTATACTGACTTACAATTCGTTTAGGACATAAAAACATGTGGCAGCTGCAAAGTTTATATATAATTCGACCAGTGGCATGGTCCGACTTCTCTTCCAGCCAGAGCTCTAATGAGAGGCTTTTTCTGCATTTGTATTCTGCAGAGCCGAGTGAAAGTAGATAACTGCTGAAAAAAAAATTTTCGCGCTGAGTACACTGCAATGTCACGAAACCTTATTTAGAGAAATGTTTATACCGGCCACGCTCGCGAAGAAGCTTCTGACAACACGTGAAACAACCGATTAATGTAGAAGCATCCTCTGCATCAGAAAGAGCGCAATTTCGTGCGGTCGTGGCAGACCACCCATAAGGGCATTGCGATTTTATGCAGTTTTTGTTTCCATAGCAAAGTAAAAGCTACTGCAGTGAATGAAGGCTTTATTGTTTTTTTTATTTGGTACCTCGAGTGCAGGCATTGTCGACCGCACGATGATGCATCTATTTTTCGCCGTGCCTGGTGGAAACGAGTTCCCTGTTGGCGAAATTGTTCATTGCTTAACGACAAGAAGAGGGCGGTGAGATTACATTCCTTCCTGCGCTTTTTTTGGAATTTTGGCTTTTGCATGCTGTCTAGCGACCATTTGTAATGAAAAACCAGGAAAATCTAATTGAACTCAGTAAGGGCGGAAAAGATACGGCCGCACGTAGGACAGCAACTAGGCGTGGTCAGAAGGAATTGTGTAGCGCCGGAGCCAATCTTGGCCCGGCCTGCTGCAACGGCGAAGTCGGATCGCGGCAGCATACTGCCAACCGCCCCTGCGTGACGCTAAGCAGTATACCGACGCGCAGCATGTCTTCATCACCCCGGGGAGCTGTCGGTGATTACTATATCGTCACATGTCTGCGATGACAGCTCCGCGATCGTAGCCTCTACCCTGTCATTGCGCCACAGGTTGTTTTCATTCATTTGGCGTTCATGGCATTAAACGTTTCTGAGATTTTCTTTTTTATTTTATTTCTAATTACTACAAAATGGTCTTCAATGAATTTGATTGAATTAAATGAATTCCATTCAATGTGCATGCATATCGCAACAAAAAAAGAATGGGGGGAAAGAGCGAGGGTGGTTCGATTATTGATTTTGATTGATTTGTGGGGTTTAACGTCCCAAAACCACCATTTGATTATGAGAGACGCCGTAGTGGAGGGCTCCGGAAACTTTGACCACCTGGGGTTCTTTAACGTGCACCCAAATCTGAGCACACGGGCTTACAACATTTCCGCCTCCATCGGAAATACAGCCGCCGCAGCCGGGATTTGAACCCGCGACCTGCGGGTCAGCAGCCGAGTATAGCCACTAAACCACCGTGGCGGGGCAGTTACGTGGCAGGGAGAAGTAAGCTCAACAACAACTATGAAGTACGCTCAACAACAACACTTATGCTAAACATCATTTTATTGCTGAGACAACTCTAAATAGGCCGTAGATGTGAAACAAGGGTGTTGGATGTCCTATACAAATGCAGACTGCCTAATAAACGAACCAGCCTCCTCGAACTCTATCGTAAGACGGATGGGTATCCTTTTTGCGCGCAGTCTTTCATGGTGACCACTTCGATTCACCTATAAATGATTACCACACTCTGCACAGCATTAACCATGGCGTTGCAATACATTCTATTTTAGGAAGGTTCCATATTGTCACGTCGCTCCAGGGGTGTCGACAAGGTTTATTGACGTCTGAGCAACAAGGCTCTAACCAAGCGCGTCGGCTTGGCTTGTTTGCCAGAGCGGAGGGCACACGCGCACTTCTTTCTTTTTCTGGTGTGTGCCTTCGCCTTGCATACAACCCACTACTATAGAAGTAGGTGGCAATATTATGGTTACTTATTCATGGATACCTATGAAATAATAAGACGAAAGCCTTATATGACTGATCAGACACGAAAATTGATCGCCGTTCCGCGTCGGCGTCCACACAAATGATGCGAAAATCCCCATGACGCGATGACGTCACGATGACGTCACACATCGTCCAAATTCTCGGTGTCTCAACAATGTCACAGTGACGTCACGTGTCACGTGGTGACGTGATCACCTGACATCGTAGCTTGGTCAAGGGTGCCCCGATCACAAAGACAGGTAATACGTCACGTCCACAACCATCATCATCATCATCATCATGATCAGCCTGACCACGTCCACTGCAGGACAAAGGCCTCTCCCATGTTCCGCCAGTTAACTCGGTCCTGTGCTTGCTGCTGCCAATTTATACCCGCAAACTTCTTAATCTCATCTACCCACCTAACCTTATGTCTCCCCCTAACCCACTTGCCTTCTCTGGGAATCCAGTTAGTTACCCTTAATGACCAGCGGTTATCATGTCTACGCACTACATGCCCGGCCCTTGTCTATTTCCTCTTCGTGATTTCAACTATTATATCCTTAACCCCCATTCGTTCCCTAATCCACTCTGGTCTCTTCTTGTCTCTTAAGGTTACACCTACCATTTTCTTTCCTTTCTCGCTGCGTTGTCCTCAATTTAAGCTGAACCCTCTTTGTAAGTCTCCAGGTTTCTGCTCTGTAGCCAAGTACCGGCAAGATACAGCTGTTGTATACCTTCCTCTTGAGGGATAGTGTGAATCTACCTGTCATAATTTGAGAGTGCTTGCCAAATGTGCTCCACCCCATTCTTATTCTTCTAGTTACTTCAATCTCGTGGTTCGGCTCCGCGATTATTACCTGCCTTAAGTAGACATAGTCTTTTACAACTTGAAGTGCACTATTACCTATCTCGAAGCGCTGCTTCCTTCTGAGGTTGTTGTACTTTGCTTTCGCTTTATGCAGATTAATTTTAAGACCCACCTTTCTGCTCTCCTTGTCAAACTCCGTGATCATGAGTTGCAATAAGTCCCCTGAGTTACTTAGCAATGCAATGCCATCGGCGAAGCACAGGTTACTAGGGCACTCTCCATTAACTCTTATCCCTTACTGTTCCCATTCTAGGCCTCTGAAAACCTCCTGTAAGCACGCGGTAAATAGCATTGGGGAGATTGTATCCCCCTGCCCTTCGCCCTTCTTGATTGGTATTCTGTTGCTTTTGTGACTGGCATCTGCGGCCCAAACTAGGCAGATTATGCGAGGTGGTTGGTCGAGATACCTAAATAGGCGCTGCACAACAGGTGATGAGATGAGACAAGATAACAGACAAGCTACGGCGTTTTCCCTACACAATAGTGTCGTGCCTCGATAGGAGGCGGGGAGGGCTGGTTTGTGGGAAGAAATGAAGCAGCCCCGGTATCGACGAGGCGAGGTGAAAGTTCAGATTGAAATGGTTTCACGGCGTCTCCCCGCACGGAAGTGTCGCGCCTCGTTAAAAGGCAGGGGGGCGTTGTGATTGGTATTGATGTACAACGCCCAATGTCACAGTTGCATAGGACAGCATATACGCTACGTTCTCAGCCATTCCGAACACGCAAATCGCGTTGAAGGTCCCTTTCCCTCACCGACAGGTGCGTGCAGCAGAGGCCGGGCAGGAGATGGTATGCGAAGGTCGTAGTGGGGACGTCTCACTTTCTTCATGAAGCACTATGGTAGTAGTTGATCCCCTGTAGATTTCTTCCAGGGAGTTCATATATGCTTCATCAACGCCCTGATTCCTCAGTGTTTGCATGACTGCTGATATTTCTACTGAATCAAACACCTTCTCGTAATCAATGAAGGCTATGTATAGTGGTTGGCTGTATTCTAAGTATTTCTCTATTACGTGATTAATGGTATGAATGTGTTAGATTGTTGAGTAGCCTGTTCAAAATCCTGCTTGTGCGTTTGGTTCAATGAATCCTAATGTTTCCTTAACTCTGTTAGCAATTACCTTTGTTAATAGCTTGTATACTACGCAGAACAAGCTGGTCAGCGTGTAGTTATTCAAGCCCTTGTCATCACCTTTCTAATGTATTAGGATGATGCTAGCATTTTTCCAAGGCTCTGGTACTCTTCCCGTCAGGAGACACCTCGTAAACAGGGTGGCTAGTTTTTCTAACACAATCTGTCCTCCATCTTTTGAGCAGATCTAATGTTACTTGATCCTCACCAGCAGCTTTGCCTCTTTGCATGCTCTCCAAGGCTTTTCTGACTTCGTCTATCATTACTGGGATGCTCTAACCACTTCGCGGCGATGGCGTAGTGTTTAGAGCATCTGCCTCGCATGCAAAAGGTCCTTGGTTCGAATCCCGGTGCTGCGCAGTTCCCAACAGGATAAAAAAAATCCGCGTGGTGATGGAACTGCATTAAGGGGTCTAGTGTGTGGCGTCACCGGTGACCAGCAATGGTCACGCACTCCCTCACCAGAGAAGGATTGGCCACCCCAGTGCAGTATCTGGCCACTACCTCCCACATGCACTCGTCAATTACCTCACGGCCCTCAGTCCTCAGCAGCTGCGAAGCAACTGACCACGGCGGTTGTCAGGTGTGCAGCTCAGTAGAGGGTGCTAAGAATCTCTGGATTCGGAGAGGCCGCCATTGGAACCTTAACTTAGCAACGTTTAACGCGAGAACCGTATCTAGTGAGGCAAGTCTAGCTGTACGATTCGAGAAGCCAGAAGGTGTTAAATGGGATATAATAGGGCTCAGTGAGGTTAGGAGGAGAGATGGGGCCTATACGGCGCTACAGAATCGGCACGTCCTTTGTTATTGGGGCTTGTCTGACAGAAGAGAGCTTTGAGTGGGGTTTCTAATTCACAGAAACATAGCTAGCAACATAGAGGAATACTATAGCATTATTGAGAGGATGGTAGGTATTGTAATTAAACTCAATAAGAGATACAATAAGAAAGTGGTACAGGCTTACGCGCCTACATCCATCCATGATGATGCTTCAGTTGAAAGCTTCTATGACGACGTGGAATCAGCAATAAGTAAGGTAAAAACACAGTATACTATACTGATAGGAGACTTTAATGCAAAGGCAGGGAAGAAGCAGGCTGGAGACAAGACAGTAGGAGATTATGGCATCGGTACTAGAAATGACAGAGGAGAGCTACTAGTAGAATTTGCAGAACGCAATAATTCACGGATTTTAAATACCTTCTACCGAAAACGAGGTAACCGGAAGACGACGTGAAGGAGCACTAATGGCCAAAATAAGAGCGAAATAGACTTTATAATGAGTGAACACCCAAACATCGTGCAGGATGTGGAAGTGATTCGCAAGGTACAATGCAGTGACCATAGAATGGTACGGTCTCGAAATCGCCTAGACTAGAAGAAGGAACAACAGAAACTGATAGGCAAGAAGCCAATCAATGAGCCAGCACTGAGAGAGAAAGTACAGGAAGTCAGAGACTCGCTTCAGAACAGCTACTCGGCTCTTATTGAGGAAACCAACCTTAGCGTAGATACAATTATTGATAATCTGACGAGCATCATTAAGGAGTGTGCCGTGGAAGTTGGAGGCACGGTAGTTAGACAGAACACTGGCAAGCTTTCCGAGGAAACAAAAAATCTCATTAAGAAGCATCAAAGCATGAAAGTCTCAAGCACAACAGACAAAATTGAACTGACAGAGCTTTCGAAGTTGATTGATAAGCATAAGGTATCCGATGTAAGAAGCTATAGCATGGAAAGATTGAACACGCTCTGAAAAACGGAGGAAGCGTCAAAGCAGTGAAGAGGAAACTTGGGATAGGCAAAAATCAGATGTATGCACTAAGGGACAAAGAAGGCAAAATAACTACCAATATGGATAGGATAGTTAAAATAGTGGAGGAGTTTTACAGCGATCTGTACAGTAGCCGGGACAACCACGACCTTTATACTATAGGAACTAGCATTAACCAAGATGACACCCCACCAGTACTACGTCACGTTAGTCCGCCATAAAATCGAATATGCACCAGCTATGTGGGATTCCATACAAATTTACATCACCCGTGACTTCCAGTCTTTACAAAACCGTGCAGTGCGTCTCATATTTTCTGATTATTCACCCTACACCAGTATTTCAGCACTGTAATCTCGCGCCCAGCTTGAAGACATATCTCATCGCCACAGAACTGCCTGTCTTTCGCTTCTCCATAAAATTTATCATAACCCATGCCTTCACCGCATCTTCGAAACACCAGGAGCTATCTTTCCACGCATATACCATATCTTCATGAAAAACATAACCTGTCACTCTGCTCATTATGCTCATTCTTTCATACCCCGAACAATAGCTGCATGGAACAACCTGCCGTTCCGAATTGCCACTGAACCCAGTTTTTTAACGTTTCAGTAAGTTTAACACAACAAGTTTAAATAAATATTCACTAAAAGTGATCTTTCAGAGACCGTCACGTATTCTTCAATGTTAAATTTTCTTGTTCTCGTCAATTGTCAACAATTTTCTCGTTTAATTGTATAGGACACATAGTAAATATTCTCGTCTATTGCAAACAAGTTCCCCGTACAATTATGACTGCATTTTACTTTTCCACTTGTGTGCTCTATTTCTTACCACGCTTAGTTTGCTTGATATTTTTCATTTAAAGTTTCTATATTTCGTCTATTTTTCATTTTTTGCAATGCATCTAGTGTTTGTTTTCTATTCTTCTTTCGTTTTATTACATAGCTTGCTCTCGTTATTATTGCGATAGCAATTATATGGACACTCTCGGCTGTATTTTGCCGCCGGCGTCGGCGTCATGCACCGTATATCTGTACGTATCAACATATAATAAAACGCAAGAAAGAAAAAGTCCAGAGAAAAGGCACTCTGGCACGCGTAATCGAACCTAAGACCTCTGCGTCGTGAAAGCGAGGCGTTAACCACTCAGCCACCCCGGAGAACGTTCTCCACGGTTCAAACGGCAAGCTATTTATATCTAACACTTACCGCTGCTGTGTTTTCGGCATTACCAGAAAGATGGCGCAATGAGCGCACATCGCCACATCGCGCAGTGGCACCCGCTCCAATTTCCTACGTGTACTTTGCCCGGCTTAGAGAAGGGGAGCTTCGTTCCCTCGTGCGCCCTTATCTCGCGGTGAGGAGAAGGGGAGGATCTTACGCCTTGGCTGGCCTCGGGCTTTACGTGGAATCATTCTGCTGTAGTTACCAGGTGCACAAAGGTCACTGCAATCATTGCAGTCTCCGTTCGCGAAAAGCGAACGCATTTCAGACTCAGTTAAGTAACAAATGAGACGCTTATTCGCGTGGATTCGTACCTGTATGTTTCGTGCGTAATTTGTGCGCGAGCAACGCGGGGAGGTTTCGATCTGCTTTCAATTCTGCGCGTGACCTTTCAAATTGTTGCTATCACGTTCATTGCTTGCCTTTGTGGCAGAACTGTGATCTTTTTTGTATATTTCCTTTCCCAAACCGTAACACACATCGTTTGATTCATGTGTATGTTCCGCTATGTGAACCTCTCACATAGTGGTGCCCCGTCCTTGGGCTCTTGCGACCATGTCCATCTTCCCTATCTTCTCCTTATTTCTATATGTGGGTCTCTCTGTTGCTGCCCCTATCTATATTCCTCTCCCTTTTATTCCTCCCTATCCTTGTGATCCCTGCTTACTCCCATCCCTCGTAAGTCACTGTGGAGGTGCCGCACGATGATGCAGACAGCTACGGGGCTCACTTTTCTCTTCTTTTTCTCTCTTTTAGAATCACTTACACTCTATGTAATACCCATTTTTGAGGCCCCTAGGTGTATTGTGAAAAAAAAAAACGCCAGGCCAGCGCGGAAGGAGCAGCACAGCCACAGCGAAAGCTAGAAGATTGATTTGATTGATATGTAGGGTTTAACGTCCCAAAACCACCATATGGTTATGAGAGACGCTGTCCGGTGGAGGGCTCCGGAAATCTCGACCACCTGGGGTTATTTAACGTGCACCTAAATCTGAGCACACGGGCCTACAACATTTCCGCCTCCATCGAAAATACAGCCGCCGCAGCCGGGATTCGATCCCACGACCTGCGGGTCAGCAGCCGAGTACGTTAGCCACTAGACCATCGCGGCGGGGCGAAAGCTAAAAGAGCGGCCTTTCAAAGTCTTTTCTAAACACTCATTGGGAGACTGCTGCAAGCAGATTTGCTTGATACCTACTATACGGCATTAATAATAAAAATTTTAGGGTAGTAGGCCGGCCTTCGGTATGCTATTTTTTTCGTCATTCTTCTGAGAAGCATGGTATCCGTTAAACTATTGCGAGGAATCATGTGCCAATTGTTTATGCAGTGGCTGACGACGACGAGGAATTATGCAAGAAGTGGGTATGTGCCACATTGAATAGCTGAACATTCACGGCTATACAATCACGGGAACACATTCGTGCAGGCCGTGCATCTTGATCGCAATATAAACCCACCATACGGGCCCGCCATGAACAGTGAAGGCCACATAGCATAATCAAATCAAAAGGCATTCCCTCTTCGTCCACTATTGGCAGAAATCTTAAAAATTTAAAAGTGATTCCTTCTTCATCGTCCTTTGAAGTACATCCAAAAAATAAACTCCCTGCCAACAATGTAAGAAAACATGATCTATAGTTTCCGGTTTTTCACAGATAAGGCTATTTGTCAACCAAGGTGAGTTTACTTTGTGTCAGACTGTTACTGCTTGTTTCTGTTGTTCTTGTGGTTTGATGTACGCAGCTGTGAACAGGTGATGGCGCAAAAAAGAAACACCGTGGCTGAATGGTGGAATGCTGGGCTGACCCCCAGCGGACCCGGGTTCGAGCCTCACTGTGTCATTAATACTAGAATTTTTTTTTATTTTGCGCGATGTGTTACGGACACCGGTGGCGGGGGCGGTAGTGCCAGCGGACAACTACGGCACTGCGCGAGACACGAGTTGTGATCTCATAACAGCTTTCGCTGTAAAAGACCCGGTTAGGAGCCTCCAATCCCGGAGTCAATGTAAAACCATGTTCGGCGCAGAAAGCTTTCGGAGGGTGGCAGGGCGGGTTCAATACATCGACTGACATGAAAAAGAAAATGGCTTTCGCTTTTCAGCCATATAGGGTGAGTGCGTAAGGGACTGGTGGGACCAAATATCTGTCATCACTGCACCATCTGGATCATACTGCTTAAGTGCTCGGCTGGCTCTTCGATTAGGCTTGAGCGTTTACGTTCAATAAACCTAAAACTCCCGACTTTCTAACCCAATTGTAACGCCTGATCATCTACTATAATGTTTGCATCGAGCCTGACCCTGCGCTTTTTTTTCTGATCACAGGCAAATGCTTTCCCGTCGATGAAGCTTTCATCTTGCAAAACTTTTTCCCAAAAAGCTACTATACAGCATTTTTCGCGCCGGTTCAACGAACAATCATTAAAATTTTTCAGACCATCACTCTGAAATATTATTTCAGTGTCCCTGACTTCATTTTTCTTTTCTTTTAATAAATAACATAATTTCGTCAGTCAAAATTGAAGACTTTCGTAATGAGTTGGCATGACCTCGCACTTGCCCGTTTTTCAAGCATGTGGACTCTTTTAATGGCGTATGATTTTAGTCATGCGGTACTCCACAAACAGTTCAAACAGAACTTCTAAATTTTTTACAGTTATCGCAAAGCTTCAACGTCATTTTCACGGAATTCTGAGAGCAAGTATACTTTATGAAGACGATGGTGTTACTGCAAATTGACGATTTCAAGACTGCCATTATATCGAAACCTTTTACGGTCGTTTGAAGTTGGTGTCGTCACGTTTTTATTTCTACACGCATTCTTTGCAGTCTTGACAAGTTTCGACATTTTTTTAAATGTAACTTATCAAATCAATAGATAACGGCAGTCGGAAGAGTATCGCAAAGTTCGCGGTACAGCGCAGTTGGGCCCTAATCCACGAAGTTTTCCGTTGGTTACTGCTTTTATCCATTCGCTAACGGGCTTCGGCAATGTGCTTGCCATGAGAATTCGCTTAATATTTCTCTTGCGAACACTTTTAACGTACACGAGGTTTTACTGAATACGGCTCCAGTTTTCTCTTGGAAATGCACAGTATCTATACAGCTCGTAGTCCTCGGTCTTGGTCGTTCCCCTCTATAGGCGTCACATAGGATTCTCATTTCCAGGAACTTTTGCAGCGACGATAGCGTAAAAGACGAATAAAATTTTTCGTTTAAGCTAACACAAAGGCTCAATACACATGATGGTTGAAGATATCTTGCGCCTGCAGCTACTCTACTGGAGGGCGTAAATGAAAAAGAGTTGAAAAGAGTAAAGTGAAGCATTTGTCATAGACACGTAACGTGCTCACGCTTAGAAAGATGAAGCGTTTCAAAAATAAAAAAATAAAAAAGGGCTAGTAAAAAAAGAAAAGCGGAAGAGAGATAAGCACACGTCGTAACACGAGCACTGAGATAACCATGGAAGTGACAACGGCTCTTTCACACTTTATCTCCACTTTAGTCTGCAAAAAGATATCAATTCCAGCACAATTTTTCTTCTTTGTGGCTTTAAACAATGCCTGCGGTTAGATGGCATCGTCCACGTAACACGCAGTCTTTCAGAGGCGTAAGGCAGGTCACGATTTATGCACCCACCTCGAGGCTACGGAAGCGTCGTTGGTGCAACAATTTTGTCAACCGCTGCCCGGATCGAAATTCTTTCGTTTTTTTTTCGTTCGTTTGGCGGAGAGGCTATCAATCACGCGCAAGTATTTCTCAACTTTTAGATACCCTCCGAAGAGTGAGATGATGTGACGCTTTCTAAACAGCTGAAGATTTACCAGGCCGCTCTTAGACTGAGAAAAAAGAGCAGAGCAGGGATATAGACGAGGGAAGCATGGTATACGCTTGAGGGTATGCATCACATGACGTCGGCTCAGCAAAGAAGGGTAGGTGAGTGAGGGGACCTTCGGTTGTCACATCCTCAGCATCCCGGGCAACAATCACAGAAGAATACGACAGTACGATGCCTACGCCGAACAGAACATTGACCCTTGGCCAAACAGTCGGTTGGAAACATCAGACATTTTGTTTTCTACGTTTTCTTTCCTGAAGTCACTTGCCAAAGTCACGCGCGCCTATTTCAATTTTTAGTTGATGCCGGAAGCCTTCCTTTATATTTCTGCTTCCATCGGGGTGATAAAGCATTGACCTGGCAACACAACACGTTTAAACGACAATGTACCCTTCATTGTTCAACCACTCTTCTTAACTTGAATAATCGAAGCACTGATGTGTCGTACTTATCTCCTTTCATGAATCGCTTTTCTTGAACAATCGAAGCAGTCATGTGTCGTACTTTCATACTCTAAAAATCACACACATGCAAAAAAGGACATGCACATAAAATATTTGGTCGATAAGTAACATAAGTCAGTCACACCAAATAATCCGCGTGTGCTCTGAAATGGAGGGCGTTATTTTTGGGGAATGCTCTCAAAGTAATACCATTAAACTAGAAATGTATAAAAAACTAGATCTAATAGAACCAACAGACAGAGAATCTAAGGAAAAACATAGGAAACATTTGTTGTTTATTTTTAAAGTGAAGTGTATTGATTTGAATCAAATCAAGGTCATTGAGCTTCAAGTTTAAAGAAGAACAATTACTGGTCATTATGCTTTAATTGGCTTAACAGTCTGTTGGTTCTATTGCTCTGCCGAAAAAAACACAATCTCCCCGAACTATTCCCATTTTTTTCGCACTGAAAAAAAAAACGATAAATGATAGTTGCAATTCTTGATGGAACATACAGGTGAAGCAAAGCTGCTGATACGCTTTGATCCATGGGTCACGTTAGTGCAACAATGCATTCAAAGCTTACGCCTTTTCCGAATAGTTACAAAATGTGGCGGGGCCTGTCCACCACTGGTGAATGAGAAGGTAAACAACTGGGCAATTCTATTCCACACCACTAGCCTCAAATACTCTCCACTATGGTGGATAAGTGGCTAGGGTGCTTGGCTGCTGAACCAAAGGACGTGGGTTCGCGCCCGGTCATGGTGTTTCGGGGGAGATTAAATGGCTGAAATTTGTGTACTGTGCGATTTCAGTGCACGTTAAGGAACACCAGATGGTCGCAATTTCAGGAGCCCGCCATAGCGACGTCTCTCATAATCGTATCGTGGTTTCAAGACGTAAAATTTCAGATACTATTATTAGCCTCAAGTATAACGCATACACTAGGTGGGCACTTTGTGTCACTGCATCTGGCGAACACAGAACAACCCTCCTGTGAACGACTACTTTCTGTAAATTGTCGCGTGACGCTTTGCAATCGCAATCTGTTTACGCACGCGGAATATATAAATTGAGGCGATTGCGAACACGGTATGCTTAAAATACTTCCCTGCACCCATTAGTGTTATTTTTAGGACAAATGCCGTAAATATTTAGGAAGTGCATTCCAGCGAACTATAGTATACGTGCCGATGAATTTGCCGGGAAGCAAAAAGAAAACGCATTAGTAAACGCACAGCACATTGCACGGGTTGCGTGCCCACACCATATGTGTACCCGTCTGTATACACGCTTTGCTGATAGTGCTTGGTATAAGCAGCGTAATTATTCTGGGAAATGGTACTGATCGCTCTTTTTTTTCCGCAGTAGCGTTGAAGAGCTCGTTTCGCATAAATTTCGGTGTCGGCGTCGTTGTCGGTGCCAGCGTGGGCGTCGTTGGTGATGAGCGAAAAATGATCATCTGGTGCGTGACTGAAGAATCATGAAAAATGTAGACACAATAAAGAATAACGTTGTCGGGTTCAAGTGAGGATTGAACCCAGGCCGTTTGCGTGGCAAGCAGGTGTTCTACTACTGCTTGAAAACAAAGTAAAATAAGCTCCTCTGTTTGGAAATGCTGTGAAAATAACGTTGATGCTTTGGAAACACAGGTGCACATGTCCAGTTTACAGGCTTCACAATACAACTTGCAATATCACAGTATTATCCAGTGGTACAAGCGTAGATGGCCACCGGGCGTCAGAACATGCGATTATCATAATGACTTCATGGTTTGAAGCCGGCGACGTATTCTATTACGACCGCGTACTGGGCGAATAGCAAGTTCGAAAGATTTGACGCGCGTAATTGCTCAAGGTTTAAAGCAAACTACCCATTACATCGAATGCAGCCATATCGGAAAGCTTCATTGATGGAAGCCGCTTTCAACTTTATCGACTGCATTGTAGAAATCCGATGTAGACGGAAATGTTGTAGGCCCGTGTGCTCAGATTTGGGTGCACGTTAAAGAACCCCAGGTGGTCGAAATTTCCGAAGCCCTCCACTACGGCGTCTCTCATAATCAAATGGTGGTTTTCGGACGTCAAACACCACATATCAATTACATCGTAGAAATCCACAATTTAAACTTTTTGCGTAATTTCATACATTATGCATTAAGTGGCTGAGGTATGCACTAGCGACAGAATATCGCTATCACGTTCAATTCTTAATGGTGGATATCGGAGATCCCCCAATTATTTCCTCCTCCTTCACCCTTCAGAAAGAAAGGCTCTCGTAAATTCCACTTTCAGGTGAAAGGGCTGCACTAACAGCTCAACTGCAATCGTCTCAGTACTTGCCCCGTATGCATCACTAATTTAGCGCACCGGCAGAATGTTACTGTCAGAATATTCGGGATACGTCATAATGAGGAAGCACGCATGTCGACCCCATGAAAACTCTACGTCAAGTATATGACCTGAACTCTAATTCCCACCGGCCTATCACGCGTGGGTCTTACTTAAGCCGTTATTGAACCTGCACTACACTTGGTTGCGCTTACGCAATGCTGTGATCCTTAGAATGACTCGGATGCCCTTGTGCGCACCTCAGTGTGCTCACAAGGTGCGTCGCAACTGAACTGTTATCTCGGAACAGCTGCCTAGTACCAAAACACGGTTTTCTCCTCTTTACGCATAAAATCAATAAACACGAGGGCTTGGGAGAAGACACTGAACTTGTTCTTAAACGGCATGGTGGTCGCCTTGCTGCCGATGGTATCTTATTTGCTCAATGCTATATGAGACGACAAGAAAACGACCACTGAAGCATAAGCGTGCGCAGGGTTCCGCTTCAGGGGGGGGGGGGGTGAAGGTTCGTCGCAGCAGCTCCCCCTTCTTATCATGCCAATGTATGAGGCTCATTTTGCACCCCCTCTCACCCTCTCGCTATAATGTCAATGTATGAAGTAAGCTTTGCTTCACTACCCCCTTTCGCACCCCGCCTTACCCACCCCTATGAGCACACATATGCACTGAAGAAAAATAAAAGCGCAGTCATATTCAGGATTGGAAAATTGCTAACTCTTCATACATATTGCCACAGGAAATTACCATTGCTCCGCGCAACGCGGACGTTGGGAACCAGAGAAACGCTAACGGCACGACTACGAGCGACGAAGTCAGCCGCAATGCACGAGCCGGCCCTGCATGCGCCCGGTACTCCGCCGAACAGCCAACGCGCGCGAAGAAGAGAACGAGGGTGCTCGAAGCAGAGGCTCACGAGGACTACCGCCCTTGATCTTGATTACTGCGCGTCGTTCACTTTCGGCACAAGTTCGCCCTTAATAAACCGTGTAAATAGAACATCGTTGTTGAGAGGCTGCTACATTCGTTACATTTTCTGGTGGAGGTGCTGGGTAGATGATTCCAACCCCCACGAGAGAGCGAAGTCCAAGTCCTGACCATCCGCAAGCCGTGGAGCTTACGCCGGTGCACCAACGGATCAGTCGCCGCATTCGAGGGGATTCACCAGAATTTGGACCACTTCCCCCTGTGCCAAGGGCATCAGCGACGGAAACAAGAAACACCACCACCATGACTAGCCAATTTGCACCATCACAGCTCATTGTCAGCCAGCCCGTCATACCGAAGGTGTTCCATGGTGACCCGTTCGAGGACGCCGAAGACTGGCTGGATCATTTCGAGAGGGTGGCGAACATAAACCAATGGAACGAAGCAGGCAAGTTGCGACAACATATACGTCTCTTTGGAAGACGCAGCGCGAGTGTGGTACGAAAACCACGACGCATCTTTGACGTCCTGGGAAGAGTTCCGGCGGCAGCTACTGTGTACGTTTGGCAACAATGATCGCCGGGAAAATGCAGAAGCAGCTCTTCGTGCACGGAATCAACGCACAAATGAGACTGTCGCTATGTACATAGAAGACATGTCCCGCCTTTTCAAGCGAGCTGATCCCAACATGACTGAAGACAAGAAGGTTCGTCATCTCATGCATGGGGTAAAACAAGAGCTGTTCGCGGGACTCGTTCGCAATCCGCCGCGCACTGTTGCTGAGTTTCGGTCGGAAGCAACAACAATAGAAACGACGCTGCAGCAGAAAGCCCGGCAATACAATCGTGACGTAACCTGTACATCAGTAGGGGTCTTCTCGGCAAACGTTGTCGATAATCTTGACACTCTGCGGGAGCTCGTCCGGTCAGTTGTCAGGGAGGAACTACGCAAGCTGCAGCCACCCGCCTCACCGGAACTGTCAATTGCGGATGTTGTCCGAGAAGAAATTCGGCAGGCCATACGGGAGCCGCAAGGGGATGCACCACCGACACGACGCGCGGTAACTTATTCTGAGGTGCTCAGGCGGCCTGCTGTCCACTGTGCGCCTATCAATACTCCTGGTACTTACGCACCGACAACACGTAGCCCGTGCCATATCGTAGAGGCAACTCGCAGCGCACCTCTTCCGGCAGAGACAAGACCTCGGAAAAGCGATATATGGCGAGATGCGGAACGTAGGCCCCTGTGCTTCCACTGTGGAGAGGCTGGCCATCTTTACCGGTTTTGCCGATATCGTCAAGCTGGTCTTCGAGGATTTGCGGTCAACGCACCGTGTCTGCGAAACGGCGAAAGGCAGTCCGACATCGAGCAATACCTGTGCTCACGTCAGAGCTTCGACCTGCATCGTCGTCATCAACCGCGGTCACCATCCCCTCTACATCAGCGCTCGCCAAGCCCACGTTCCTTTCCAAACGCACCTAGGCATCGTTCGCCTAGTCCAAACCTGGGAAACTGAAGTGGGCGACCTGTGGAGACGAGGCCGCTGGTGATTCGAAATACGAAGATCTTCCACTGCGACACCAGCGTGACGACTACGACGACTGTCTCCAGGTAAAGAAGTGCAGTAATGAGAAGATAACTTCAGACTTGCCGTTGGTAATTGATGAGCTAGAGCTCATGGCTTTAATCGATACCGGTGCGGATTACTGTGTGATAAGCTACAATTTAGCGAAGTGCCTTAGGAAAGTTCTGACCAAATGGAGTGGACCTCAAGTACGTACGGCAGGCGGTCACCTTATTACGCCTCTCAGCAGATGCGCCACAAGAGTTGAGGTACGAGGTTTCACTTACGTTGGTAACTTTGTTGCCCTGCCCGTATGTTCGAGAGAAGTTATACTCGGAATGGATTTTCTGCAAGCATTGATTGATTTGTGGGGTTTAACGTCCCAAAACCACCATATGATTATGAGAGACGCCGTAGTGGAGGGCTCCGGAAATTTCGACCACCTGGGGTTCTTTAACGTGCACCAAAATCTGAGTACACGGGCCTACAACATTTCCGCCTCCATCGGAAATGCAGCCGCCACAGCCGGGATTTGATCCCGCGACCTGCGGGTCAGCAGCCGAGTACCTTAGCCACTAGACCACCGTGGCGGGGCGGATTTTCTGCAAGCAAATGGTGGCATTATTAATTTGCAGAGGTCCAGCGTATCATTTTCGACGGAACAAGCTATAAAGGTAGCTCGTGCAGACAAGCATTACACCACTCCCCTGCGCATTGTCGATGATGATGTGACTGTACCGCCGCAGAGCAGTGTAATGGTTCTAGTCAGAAATGATACGTTTGGTGACTACGAAGGTGTGGCAGACAGCAACATGAATGTTTTCCTGAAAAGATGTGTTTGTGTGGCACGAGGGATTATCCAGCTACGAAACGGGTACGCAGACATCCTCCTGACAAATTTTGGGAACGAATTCCAGCACATCGCAAAGGGGACAGTCATAGCCTTTCTTCATGAGGTTTGTGAAGCCGCAGAAATATGCAACCTAAAACAACGTCAACGGATATGAAACCAACATCTGATGTCTGCGACGTAATATCCATAAATCCTAATCTTTCTGTAATCCAACGTCAACAGCTATACGACGTTGTACGGGAATTTGGCAGCTGTTTCTCCAATAGTTCAAAGGTACGACGCACAACCGTTGCAAAACACAGGATCGTAACAGACGAGACAACCAGGCCGGTACGCCAGCACCCGTACCGCGTTTCACCAAAAGAAAGGGAAGTCATCAAGAATCAAGTACAGGAGATGCTTGAAGATGATGTTATTCAACCTTCTAGCAGTTCATGGGCATCTCCTGTAGTACTTGTCAAGAAGAAGGATAACACGCTAAGGGTTTGCGTCGACTACCGGAAATTAAATGCTGTGACTAAACGAGATGTATATGCCCTCCCGCGTATTGACGACACATTAGACAGACTTCAGTGTGCCAAGTTCTTTTCATCACTAGATCTGAAAAGTGGATACTGGCAGATTGAAGTTGATGAAGGTGATCGCGAGAAGACTGTTTTTGTTACCCCGGACGGACTTTAAGAATTCAAGGCTCTCCCTTTTGGCCTCTGTTGTGCGCCGGCAACATTCCAACGCATGATGGACACTGTACTTTCCGGATTGAAGTGGCAGTGTTGCTTAGTCTACCTTAATGACGTGGTCATCTTCGCCGCTACATTCGAGGAGCATATCAAGCGCCTGCGAACAGTGTTAGAAGCAATCCGTTCGGCAGATTTAACCATCAAGCCCGAGAAGTGCCAATTCGGTTTAGAAGAGCTTCGATTCCTTGGGCACGTTGTCAGCGCCCACGGTGTGCGCCCTGATCCCGAAAAGACGGCCGCCGTTGCAAGGTTCCCGGTGCCAGCAGACAAAAAGTCAGTATGGAGATTCCTAGGTCTCTGTGCTTACTACCGACGATTTGTCAGAAATTTCTCGCAGATTGCAGAACCCTTGACGAAACTTACGAGAGAAGATGTATTTTTCCAGTGGGAAACAGAGCAACAAAGCGCCTTCAACGAATTAAGAAAACGGTTGCAAGAGCCCCCAATCCTTTCTCATTTCTATGAAACAGCTGACACGGAAATACACACAGACGCCAGCAACATCGGCCTAGGATGCATCCTAATACAGTGGCAGAATGGCGAAGAAAAGGTGATAGCATACGCCAGCCGGACTCTAACAAAGGCGGAGACCAATTATTCGGCCACAGAGAAAGAATGCCTTGCCGTCATCTGGGCCATCAGTAAGTTTCGGCCTTACTTGTATGGTAGACCATTCAAGGCAGTCAGCGATCACCATGCCCTTTGCTGGCTCGCCAACCTCAAGGACCCGTCCGGATGACTAGGAAGGTGGAGCCTCAGACTGCAAGAATTTGACATAACTGTGGTATACCGATCTGGCAGGAATCATACCGACGCCGACTGTTTGTCACGGGCACCTGCAGACACAGCACTATCAGATGAAGAGGACTTTCCATTCGTGGCTGTTGTCGAGACTTCTCAGACAGCTGAAATTCAACATGCGGACGAAGAATTGCTCCAGCTCATCAAACACCTGAAAGGAGCTGACGTACAAGTACCTCATATATTTTCTCGAAGCCTCGCATTGTTCTGCGTCCGAAGAAATGTCGTCTACAAGAGAAACTTTAAGCCCAACCGTGAAAAGTTTCTGCTTGTCGTTGCCGCAACTATGCGGCAAGAAATATTACACGCGTGCCACGATGAGCCTATGCCTGGACATTTGGGTGTCACTCGAACGCTTGCACGAATCAGTCAGCACTATTATTCGCCCAAGCTATCGTCTTCAGTACAGCGCTATGTCAGAACATGCCACGAGTGCCAAAGACGGAAAGCGCCTCGTGCTAAGCCAGCGGGCCTTCTGCACCTGATAGACCCATCGAAAGCACCCTTCCAACAAGTTGGAATGGACCTCCTTAGACCATTCCCGACATCTTCACTTGGCAAGAAGTGGATCGTTGTAGCGACTGATTATTTAACGAGATACGCGGAAACAGGCTCCTTGCATTGAGGAACGGCAGCTGAGGTTGCCAAATTCTTTGTACAGAGCATAGTGCTACGGCATGGCGCTCCGTCTGTTGTAATCAACAGATTAATCTGTTGTAATCAACAGAATGCATGAGCTCTGCCGGCTTTCACGGCAGAGCTCATGCAATGCCTGCTGAACATGACCCACACTGTTCACAGGAAAACCAGCGCATATCACCCTCAAAGCAACGGCCTGACCAAACGCCTTAACAGAACTCTAGCTGACATGATATCTATGTATGTGGACGTCGAACACAAAAAGTGGGACGAAATTTTACCATACGTCACCTTCGCCTATAACATCGCCGTACAAGAGACTACCAAGATTACCCCATTTCAACTAGTTTACGGTCGTGTAGTTACCACAACACTGGACGCTATGTTACCTATAGATCAAGATGACTACCCTTCTGATCTCGATGACTACATAGAGAGAGCGGAGGAGGCCCGCCAATTAGCAAGGCACCGAATATGTCACCAACAACGAATCGATGCCGACCGCTACAACCGAGGAAGACGAGAAACACGGTATGAAGTTGGTGACAAAGTGTGGATATGGACCCCAGTACGACGACGAGGCCTGTCTGAAAAACTCATTTGTCGATATTTCGATCCTTACGAGGTAGTACAGCGACTCAGTGACCTCATTTATGAAGTCAAGCCTACAGGACATGGGCATTCTAAACAACGCAATCCCACCGAGCGTGTACACATTGTGCGCATGAAACCGTACTACGACCGGTACGAAGACTAGCCACCCCACTTGCTTGCTGTACAACCATTTCACTCTTACAAACCTTCCGAGACGGAAACGCTGCATACATTATCATCGAAAGCATCGGGGCGATGCCTCTTGAGAGGGGGGATAATGCCACAGGAAATTACCATTGCTCCGCGCAACGCGGACGTTGGGAACCAGAGAAACGCTAACGGCACGACTACGAGCGACGAAGCCAGCCGCAATGCACGAGCCGGCCCTGCATGCGCCCGGTACTCCGCCGAACAGCCAACGCGCGTGAAGAAGAGAACGAGGGTGCTCGAGGCAGAGGCTCACGAGGACTACCGCCCTTGGATCTTGTTTGCTGTGCGTCGTTCACTTTGGGCACAAGTTCGCCCTTAATAAACCGTGTAAATAGAACATCGTTGTTGTGAGGCTGCTACATTCGTTACAATATCTTACCAAAGAAGACATCAGCCTAAATAAGTTAAACGTTGAACCACGAGGTGTTCGCTGAGCCTTAGTGCGCTGTAGAGGATAAGACAACTAATAAGAGTGAAAGTGAAATTTGGCAGGTCTCTTGAAAAAAAAAGATGAATGTAGAGGAATTGGAGCAGGGTCATTTTTCGTCGTGTATCTGAAAGTTGAATCCTATGGAACCATTCCGCTACGTAATTTAGCAGACCAAAAACCATATTTTAGAGCATATATTTCTTGTGCAATAATGTTGTACACATAGTTAGGTCAAGTTGACACAACTTTAGTGACAATGGCAAGTTGTCGATCCCGAGTTGAGTGTCTACCGTATGCACACCAACCCATCCTAATACTTCAGTAAAATTTTATCTACTTGAGAAAGGCGCCCTGTTAACACTTGACCTAGATGCGCATACAGCCGTCAGTGCGCTCAACGCGAAGGCTCCGCAGCATGGCTTCGACCCGCTTCTACTGACACCAGCTCTGTCAAGCACTGGACACGGCATGTTTGCGGTAGCTATCTATGGATGGAGCACGGTCCCATTTCACTAGTAAATTTTTGTTTCATATTTGCCTGACCTGCTTGGTCGAATATACTCACTTCGCAGCTCCGTTTTCGCCACTTTTCACTCATAGCCACCTTCTCACGTCATCATCAACATCATCAGCCTGACTATGTCCACTGCAGGACAAAGGCCTCTCCCTTGTTCCGCCAGCCAACTCGGTTCTGTGCTTGCTGCTGCCAATTTATATCCGCAAACTTCCTAATCTCGATGAAAAACGTACAGCGCGAACACAAGACGGGAATACTAAAGAGGGGACACAGACAAGCGCTGTGTCCCCTCTTTAGTATTCCCGTTTTTTAGATCTCAGACTAACATTTGCCAATCAACATTCATGTTGGATGTACGAACCACGAGCACAAAAACCGTTGTTGCCGTACACTTCGTCACACACAAAATTAGTCAAGCGAAGCATTGTTCAAACATGTCTTTCCAACGCATTAGATAAATCTTGTCACCACGTTGTCACTAGAAGTTTCTTGGCGCAGATTCGTCGGCTCGAAGCAGCAGGTTATCCACAAAAGCTGCTCACATCGGTAGCGGAAGTAATTTTACAGAAAAAAGAAGAAAAGCTGCCAGGAAAATGTCCAGCAGGCAAGCATGGAAACCGGTCGAGGCAAGAAGATTTCGGTTATACCATACATGCATAATATTTCACATCGTCTCAGAAAAATAGGGCAACAGTGCGGCGTTCGAGTGGTTTTTTTCAGCACCTCACAAATTGTCATATCTTTCGCGTGTCACCTGTCCTGTTAAAAAAAGGAAACACCAGTGCACTACCAAGCATCGTAATAAATTTCTAGAATGTTCACATAATGTCATTTATCGCATTCCACTTTCATGTGGGTGTTGTTATATAGGCCAAACTGGAAGGTGTCTAAATGACCGCCTCCGAGAGCACAAGAATAATGTGCGCAACGCCAAAGAAGGTTTTTTGGCCATTCATTGCAGTTCCTGCGGTTGCACACCCCTGTTTGAAGAAACAACAATCATCGGTAGACATCAGGACATGCGTACTCGTGAAATCATTGAAGCCGCTCATATCGCAAAAGAAGGGTCGCTATGCATCAGCATGGCTTCCATCGGGTTATCGGCCAAAGAATTATCTTTTTTAGAAGAGCGCGTGTAACAATAACATGGAAGTATCCTTGTCATGCTGTAATTTTTTCAGTTTTCTTGTTTCTGTTATTTTTTTCCGTATATATTTCGCTTCTGTGTTAATAAAAATTCAACAGCGCTTGTCTGTGTCCCCTCTTTAGTATTCCCGTCTTGTGTTCGCGCTGTACGTTTTTCATCATGCAATACCAACTAGCCCAAAGTTTCACTCTTCTAAGTTATTTTTCCTAATCTCATCCGCCCATTTAACCTTCTGTTTCCCCCTAACCTGCTTGCCTTCTCTGGGAATCCAGTTAGTTACCCTTAATGACCATCGTTTATGCTGTATACGTGCTACATGCCCGGCCCATGTCCATTTCCTCTTCTTGATTTCCACTATAATATCCTTAACTCCAGTTTGTTCCCTAATCCACTCTGCTCTCTTCTTGTTTCTTAAGGTTACACCTACCATTTTTCTTTCCATTCTCACGTGCGCCTTATTCGTTCCTGTGTGCGTATCTCGATGTATGAGCTGACCCATGCAAATGGTTCACTGTCGATATAAGCATACGGCAACGAATTTTATGAGTGCCCGTGAAAACGCAGCCACGCAGCCCCGAGTGAAACGCGACAAAAAAGTCCTGCCCAGCGGGCGTATTGAACCCGCCTGTCAGGCAGAAGTGAAACAGAAATTTACCAGTGAGATCGAACCGCACTCCACCTACAGCTAGATGCCGCAAATATATATCGTCCAACGATTGGTGGCAGTGGCGTCAGTCGAGGTGGGTCGAAGCTACGCGGGGGCACGTTCGAGTTAAGCGTGCCGACGGCTGTACATCTTCTTCCGATGATTCTACGGTCTGTTTGTCAATCTGGAACTAACATTATCTACCGTGAACTAGTCAGACCAGCTAGCATAACTTTTTGTTGTGCCATGTTCAGCCATGCTTTGACACTTTTGTTAACTTAGGCCTTCGATAATTTTATTTTTACTTTTGCAATTGATCGCCATCATGGCTGAAGGGTACGATGTCGTCTACAAACTGTAAATTGGGAAGCTATACCAAGTGATAAGAGAATGGGCAACGTGGCATAAATATTTAAATCTGAAATTGAAATCCTCGACCTATCGACCGATATCCCTCATTAGTGTTTCAAGTGAGCTCTTACATTGTATAGTTTGCTGTAATCTTGTTGTGTTTGTAGATATTCAGTAAATTCATTATTCCCTTCCTACAATTCCGCAAATACTTGCGTTGTGATACTAAATCGTGCTTTTTTTTACACATCACCCTTCCGCAGCATTCTACCGATAACTGATCGTTGCTGTATTTCTTTGGACCTTTCTGGAGCTTCTGGTCTTGTTTTTCACCAGATACTTTATGTTAAGCTAACTGAAGCAAACGTTGGCCGTAACATGTTGGCACAGATTGAACACTTCCTCGCTTAAGGAACAAAGCCGGCTACCACTTATAATTGCGATCTATCTTGAGACTTCTATATCTTTCCGTAGGCTTCACGCCTTATGTTGGGGCTCTCTTTGGTTCCGTATTTCCTTAAATAGCCTTCCTATTTTTGTTTTATAAACAAGTAATATTCTTTTCAGATGACTGTATAATTTAAATAAATATTATCTAGAAATACTGACACTGTTCTTCTGTAACGAAATCTTAAACAGTTTTTTTTTCTGGTGAAATAGATGAAGAATCGAACTAAGCATTAATAAATTTAGGGCAAGGCCGAATTCCCGTAACTACTGCTGTATTAGCATTCCTTGACAGTTTGTTAAAATCAGTGGCACAGAAAAAAATGTTTTGTAGTATCTGTATCTCGGCGTTAAATTGAGCTATAACATTTCATGACAGACTCTTGTTCATTCTTTAACTAACAATGCCAATCGCACTTCTGACTATCTACGCCGAAATTTTTGCGTGGCATTTACCGCTGTTAGACTCATTTTATATCACACTCTTGTTCGTTCGAAGCTACAGTATGTCTCAGAATGCGTCGAAAATCCACTGCCAATTTCATCTTTTCTGAGCATATTCGCATAGCTAGTGTGTAGTATTCACGCAAAGAATTATATGCCTTCCACCTCTTTTTATGCAGGAAAGCGCCATGCGTCGTTCTCAAATTTCCACAAAATTTATTACAGTAAACAATTAAAGCATGACCTCATTTCGGATCTATCTTGCGTATCAAAGATTTTATAATCATTACAAAGTGCACGTTCCTATCTCACAAACAAAGTTCTGTTGTGATTCCTTCGTTTCCAGTACCTCGAATGGCTCGAACCAGCAGCCCACCCCTCTTGCCCAACTGACCAATGCCATGATAGTATTGCTGTTGTTAAATGCTACGTCGGCAGCCACATTTTCGCCTCCAATCTTGTCTGTGCTTTTACCCACTCCCTTCTGTAACGCTTTCGGGCCTCGGATGGTTCTGAAATATGAAAATGGAAGTAAATACCGCGGCATGCAGAAAACTGGCGGAGCTTGCACTAGAGGCGTAATGCTGAAGAAGCAGCGGAGCTGATTTGCACGCGGGCAGTCCTGGCTTTTGCTGTTCTGCTAAGTTTCGCAAATTTTCTCTTTCTTTCTTCTTCTCTCTGTTTTCTTCGTGTTCTTCTCCATATATTTCTCAATTGCTTCTTCCTTCTTTATATCCTTTTCTCTTTCCCATTCTAAAATTTTCTCTCGATTTCCATCTTTCTGAATTTTTGCACTGTTCTTCACTCATCCCCTCCTCCTTTTTCTTCTCCTCACCATACCACCTTGGCTTCTCACACTCACTTTTTTTCCTACCTCCTTGCTATACTATACTGTCTGCTGACGAGCCTGGCCAGCCAAGTTGTTGGGAAGCTTGCCTTGTGATTGACTGGGCGCGAGTTCGAATCCCGCCTCGGGAAGAACACTTTTTCCCCCAAACTTTCTTTTTCTTTCTCTCTGTGCTCGTACTCCCAACCACCAGAGTCATCACGGGCCACGCCAGAGAAACGGGCTGGGGATGAATTGGGAAATGACAAAGAGAAGGATGCACAGCACGCGTTGATGGTCGATGATGATAGTCATTTCTGTTTCCGACAAACAAACTACGGTGAAATTGAACAACTTTGGTGTTAAAAGTTTCCAGACCTGTGCGGAACACGCATCACAGTGAAATAAGCGAGAGTTGAAAGAGTGGCCTTGCTTATTGCACATTGTAAACTCTCCTGGGGCAACTGATAAATGTATATTAGCAAGGTACCCACTACACCACGAATCATCATAATTGTTGCGCATATGTAAGCACTCATAATCCTATTATTCGTCAATCTGAGAAGAAGCATGACACCTGTTAATTATCTTACAAGCTATTACGTGCGCTCTGTTTGTGCGGTGGCCGATGATGATGACGAATTATGGCCGAGTCCTTCGTAGTGGGTTGGAAACACTCAATGGCCCTTTGGTTCAGCAATTCACATCGTGTGATGCCTAGTTATTTTATTCTTGTGCCACGATATATATGTTACGTATACTAATGCGTTTTCCTTACTTGACTTGACACCCCAATGGGGCATTGTTACGGAGGACTTCTCAAGCGCCGCCGTGGTTCTTTAGAGGAATACCCAACTGCTACGCCGAGAGCCCGTCTTGAAATGCCATAAGATCCTGAAATTTTATCCTATTTATATTTCGCGCGATAGCGGTTATACGATCACTGCCGGCGGCGGACGTAATTGCGGTAACAAAATTGGCTGTTTTTGTGATCTGATATGAAAAGAGGGAACATAAACACCATAGAAGATTGATGTCAGAGGAGCGTTACCCCGTCCGTAAATAAAAAAAAACACCCTTTGATACTCGTACTTTTCTCCTGTATTCATTTCTAAGGTTTACACGTGCAATTATCGATATGTATGCCCCTGCATGCAGTACAAACAAAGACGTAGAAACATCATGAGGGAAATCAAGATCAGGAGTCGAATCACGTTCGATAGCGTAAATGCGTGCGACAGTGCAGAGGTAATTACGCGGCGGCCATGAAACGCAGACAAAGGGCATAGAAAAGGAAAAGAACGGTGAGCACTAATTACTAGTTTGAGAGCCTGATTTGTCTCCGCCCTCTTGAATCTCGCGTTTCGCAGGCGCTAAACACAATGAAAATGCTGTAATACCCAGCCAAATTGCTGCTGCCTACGACCTTCGTGCAAAAGAACACAGCGATTTTTCTTGCTGTCCTTTCAAACTGTAATGAGCGGCGCAATCGTTATTAATCGGGAAAGAACGGCAATTCTGCGTTATCCCTAATATAGTGGAACATTAATACGGTGCCCTATCGTCACTCTCGACTCCTGCTGCGTGAAACGCCACTTATCGTCATAATTGCCTACTAATAACAATAACAATATAAAGAACGATGGTTCAGCCATTTCGCTGCCCAGCCTTATTTTCCGCGCGGGTGTATCAAAGAGGTGCCGCGCTAGGGTGACTTCAGATATCTATCTCTGAAAAAAATGCACATTTTTATCTCACTGTGTGCACTAATTTGTGCATATAGAGTTACACAAAGAAGTTTTATCATTGTTAACCAAACGTTTTGTTTCTGTGAAATAAGAGGCACCCCTTCAGACTTGATGAAGTGCTACCTTTCATCGAGAATCAAATGTACTACTCTGAATGGTGTTTCTCTAAGCTACATATATATACGTACAGGCATTCCGCAGGGCTCAATTTCGGGGCCGCTTCTCATTTTAGTGCATAATAATGATATGGTCAACATTTCTTGTACTTTCTCAATGGTCGTGTATGCAGATGACAGTAATATATTACTTTCTAGGAGTGATACAAATTCTGTAGCGAGCGACGTGAATACGTTGATGGCTGGACTGTCCTAATGTCTTACAGCAAATGAAATCAAGCTCAATGTACACGAGACAGTCTTCATATTATTGAAACCGAAAAACAAGATTATACATAATGAACCCATCCTTAGTTTTTGCTCAGGTGCTTTATCACATGAGGCCACCATAAGATTTTTAGGGGTAATCTTTCAACGAAAGGCTAAAGTGGACAGATCACGTGAATCATGCATGTTCTATAGTTCAGTCGGTATAATCTAGAAAATGAGAAATGTATTGCCACTATGATTTAGAAAGCAAATGTACTACGAACTTGTGCAATGATACCTAGATTACTGTCAATTGGTTTGGGGAAGCGCAATGCAACCTAACACGCAATGACTATTTGTTTTACAAAAAAATGGCAGATCACATGTGCAGTGGGAATCGATGATATGGGAAGCGCAAATGAGGAAGGTTGACTTGTCACTTTAAAATCAGAAGATTTTTACGAGGCGGAAGGGCGTAGTAACAGTACACAAGTAGAATTGTTATGCGCATTCAAGTATCAATATAAAATGCAAGTATGTTGTTTATAGTCCCGTAACGACGGTACCACTACGTTTGCAACACCAGCACCAGCAGCGGTAAGAATGTAAATTATGCAGTACATGACTTTCCTGTCACGATTATCATGTTTGCGCCTAGAATTTGTGTTCGTAGTCTATTCACGTCACATAATACCAAATGTGGTATATGTGAAGCTGGTAATTGTGAAGCTGGTGTATGTGAAGCTGGGTGAATTTGGCATCTGTGAAGGAATAACAGTTGATGCAGAGTATCTTAGTAACCTGCGATTCGCTGATGACATTGCTTTGATGATTAACCCAGGGTATCAATTACAGCTCATGATTATACAACCGCACACGGAAAGAAGAAAAGTAGGTCTTAAAATTATTATACACAAAACTAAAGTAATGTGCAACAGTCTGGGCAGAAAACCGCACTTTGCGGTAGGTGGAGAAACGCTGGAGGTTGTAAAAGAATATTATGTATACTTAGGACAGGTAGTAACCGCGGAACCAAACCATGAAAATAATATAGAGAAATGAGGATGGCGTGAATCACGTTCAACGACTATTCTGAAACCATGAAGGGTAATCTGCCACTAACCCTCAATAGAAAGGTATGTACCAGCTGCATCTTGCCAGTACTTACCTACGGAACAGAAGCGTGGAGACTTTCAAAGAGCGTTCTCTTAAATTGAGGACGACGCAGCGAGCGATGGAAAGGATAATGATAGGTGTAACCTCGAGAGACAAGAAGAAAGCAGAGTCGATATGGGAACAAACTAGGGTGAATGATATCATAGTTGAAATCAAGAAGAAATGAACATGGGCCAGGCAATTATCACGTAGGCAGGATCACCGCTGGTTTTTAAGGGTAGCTAAATAGATTCCCAGTGTAGGCAAACGCACGAAGGGCACACAGAAAGTTAGGTGGGCCGATGAGATTAAAAAGTTCGCAGGGATAACGTGGCAATGAAAAAAAGAAGACCAGGTTGATTGGTGGATCATGGAAGAGGCTTTTGTCCTGCTGTGGGCGCAGACAGACTGATGATGATGAAGCTAGCAAAACAGCCGTGAGTGCACTATGAGCGTAGCATGTAGTTATGTTTTGCATGACACGCATGTCAGGGTTATAATGTTTGGACATGTCATCTACCTTCGTCTTCCATTCACGTTACGTAATACCCAATTCGGTATATGTGAAGCTAGCGAAACGGTCGCGAGCACATCATAAGCGTCGTACGTAGTCTTTTTTTTACATGACACGCATGTCATGATTACTATATTTGCACCAGTCACATATCTTTGTCATCCATCTACGTCCCGTAATACCAAGTTTGATATATGTAAAGCTAGCGAAACGGCCGGGAGTGCACTATGAGCATGCACGTGGCATGTAATCATGACTTATATGACATGCATGTCATGATATCCATGTTAGGGCCTGTCAATAATGTTCGTCATGCAGTCATGCCATACCCTACCACTTCTGCAGTATGTCATTGAAAGAAACCACTGCAATAGCAACAAGACCATGACAGTTATATCATCACATTCATGACACATACCATACCAATTTTGGTATAGATCCCATTATCGGAATGGCCAGGAGAGCTAAAAGTCGAAGGCGGATAGATAGATAGATAGATAGACAGATAGATAGATAGATAGATAGATAGATAGATATGATCAAAGCCGCCGTAGTTCACTAAGATATGCTTTTTATTAAAAGTCATTCGCGCTATTAGTAATATCCAATATCAAGACAGCAAAAATGAACACTTAACAAACTGGTTATACTAAAGATACGTAAATTAAAAAACCCTGTGGTAGGCTTTTGAGACACATCGCTTACACAAGAATGACACTGTCTTTTGCTTACTTTACACAACCTTCAAAAACACGTTCTTCACACATTTCGACATGTTAGTTATAGGAATAACAGGATCAGGACAAACTGTGGTTGACAAACGCTGCACTACGAGATTGCCACACTTTCGAACAACAGCAAAGGTATAAAGCAAAGGTAATAAAGCGCCAAATAAGTCAACTACTTCTTTCATAGTTTTGAGTGTCACTTTTAGTGCATATTGCTTACTATTAGCGTTTAATGATTTCCGTTCACAACAATGATACGCTTGCAATTTCACATTCGCCCGCAAAATGCTGTTTCACCTTTTTTTAATTATTCAAAAATATACGTGAACATTTATATTTTAACACAAAAATGTTTTATGCCGGGGTCTACCACGGCTACGCTGACGTATTTGCGTCACGGAAGTGATGTTGAAAAAATATACTTAGGGATTGCAAACGAAAAAGCCAGCAGGCGTACATCTGCCATGCGGAATAGAACCAGCAACATCTCGATTCTCAGCACGCGGCGTTAACCACTACGCCACCAACATACTTTGGCTGGAATGCTAACGGAAAGCCATTTATATACACCATACACCGCTTGGCAGTCCTCAGAGCTTTAAAAAATTAAGCGCGTTTTCGTTATCAGTGGCGAGATTGCGCGACAGGCTTGCGTTGAATAAAGCTCTTGATCTAGAGGATCTAGGGGCTTTAGCGGTGAACGCGCTCCCACGGCGCCGCCCCCACGGAGCGTGGTACCTCCTGCGCGCGCTTATAAGACTCGTGATTCGGGAGATGATGACGGTCACTGCGCACGCTGCCACGGCCGCGTTCACAAAGGGAGCGCACTGTTGACAAACGACGCCAAGATGAGTGTGACAGTTGTTCGCGCTTGTCCTGTGTACCCTTGGGCACTCGTTTCGTTCGTCTTTCTTTCTGGTTGAACAGCGCTCTGTAAGTGCCCAGCTGTGACAGTTGTTAGTCCGCGCTCATCCTGTGTGCTAATTTCGTGCGTGCTTTCTGCTTGAGGTGCGCGCTGCAAGTTTTTTGCTACTTATCGTTCGTTAACGTGATTTTACAATTTGTTGCTGTTGCTGAAGCGACGCACAATAAACGCTCGACTATACCTCTGTGTAAACACGTTTTACTTTCGTGCTATTCCGATTCCTACACATGGAGATCAGCTATGTTTTTTATTGTAAGTTTTCAGTCACTTCCGTTTTTGTTTCCACTGCTTATGTACAAAGTGTAGTTGCTTCAGCTGGAAGGACTTTGTCAGGTGTCAATGTTTTTAGTACTTTCTTTCTTAAGCGTAACTTTAGCACTTGAATAAAATCAATTTGATTCAATTCAATTCATTGTCAGGGTTTTTTTAAGCAATAGAACTTTTTTAAAGCTACCCCCGTCAAACTAGAAAATACTGGAAAGGCACTGTTCTTGTTCCTATACACAGCAGTCAACCCGAATGTTTAGCACCACTGACACCGATTAGTTTAAACTCTCAGGCACAGTTTACATATCGTGAGTTGTAAAGAATACCGAAGGTAAAAGATTACCATGCAGGGTTAGTACGTGAAGTTGCTGTCCCTTACGGGTAGCTATACAATGTGGCCACGTAAGGCAAATACACTCACACTGCTAAAGTGATCCTGCAAGCAAGCCGCCTCAGGAGCGTACCTGGTTAAACAGCCTGTCTTACTCTTTAGCTCTATCGGCTATTTTTTACAAGTATTAGTCGGCTTCCAGATGTGAAATGCTCTTATATACTGCACTTTTTTATTTCGTAGTTGTCCGATACATTTACGGAAACATGTGGTAATGAAGAAGACATTCAATAGCCGCTTGAAGGAAAAAAAGAAGTTGCCATGTGTAATTTACATGGCAGTTCACACTTTCTTTTTCGTTTTCATTTCCTCTCGAGTGCAGGGATGAGTATTTGATTAGGTAAAAATGTAACGAGAATGGACTTAAAGGGCGGCCCTGCGAGAGGGTGCGTTGCTGGTTGATGAATAGATGGCGAGAGCACACTTTAGGCTTTGGCCATCTGTTACTTCACCATACGACGTCTTCACCCGTCCTTTTTTCGACAGTGTGGATAGGAAATAAGTACCCCCCACAGAGACACGCAAAAAAAGTATGTCGCAGTATCGAGTAGGCGGAGGCATAATATCCCTCGCCATGCGACCGGCGACGTTTCCTGATGAAAATGAGACCTCTGGCGATTCGCAATGACCACTGGCGCCACCGAAAATGGGGAGACGGCGTTTCTTTCACCCGTGAATGCATCTCTTCTGGCTGTTTTCATTCATGAATGATGCAGCGTTTTCTTTCTTAGTCACTGCAAATTCAAAGCCTCTTCCCTCCTTCATGCTTTTCGTATTGCGATGTCTATAGAGTATACGAAGCTTTTTGCGGGCGTCGTTCAAGCGCATGCTCCAAGCAGGTGCTCTTTCGTTTTTTTTTCTTATGCTACTGCGTTTCTGCTCTAGCTAGGGCGGATTAATTTTTTCACTCCTTGATTTATGTTGCCGAGAAAAACAGTATTAGCACTTTCTAAGTTGAGCCGTTTCTATTATTTTTGGCTGCCGTGGCATCAAAATGGAACATCGATGGTCAGATACACTCGCTAGGGTCGATATTCCAGTCAGATTTGGCTGGGATTTCTGCCCGGAAGCGAGGGTTCTGTCACGTCATATTTTTCAACGTTACTCGATTTACATAAGCACTGAAAATCGCCTCCGCGAAATATGCTGCCTCTTTCTCGAATTCGCAAGGTCACGTAATATTTTTCGTAGAACCCATTCCAAGTTTAAATAAATGTGTGCATGTGATCTAAAATGTTCCTCTAGAATCGCTTGAAGAAGGCATGACAAAAAGGTTCCGCGTGTATTGCCCTGGTTAAATGTAGTACTGAAGGGGAGTCCGCAAATTTTCTTTATTTATAACAGCACACAAGCGTACGTAAGAGAACTGGAAACTAACAATAATAAAGACAAGAAGACGAATGTCAGCCGTGGTAGTTTTCGCAATGTCATCAAGGATGCTAATTCAAAGGTTTGCAGCAGCAAGGAGCGTGCCGAAAACAAGCTTCACGCATAACAAAGAGAGAGTAAGAGAAAGGCAGGAAGGTTAGCCAAGACTAAGCCCAGCTATAGGGTTACAGAGGAGGAGAGAAAAATCATTGATTGAGCCGACGCGATAGGTGCTCAAGACGACGTGCTTGATAATGCTAAAACATATACAACACCACAAAAGGCATGAGTTCAAGCAACAGTCATTAGTTAAATTACAAGTTATATTAAGCGGTAAACGCCATTCTTGAATTTTCATTCAGGTAGTTCTTACTACCAGTTGCGTTATAGCACATTTTGGAGACACAATGAGTGCTCAAGAGCACATTTACGGCGCACGAGGAGCAGATGTGTGTTACTATAGTACAGTCACCTTGCGCACGCACGCACGCACGCACGCACGCACGCACGCACCACACACACACACACACACACACAAATTCTATCTCCAGAAAGGAGAGAAAATCCACTCTTTTAACAAATCTTAGCTCAATGCTGCCTTATCTCGAAGTGTCTGAGGAACTATTGACTGAGTTGGTCGATGCACGTGTAAAATACATGGCCTTACTCTACATGTGAAAGTGTCGCCAACTTAAGCCAACTTAACCCAACTCCCACTTGGTTCAAGCGAGTGTAATCTACATGAAGCAGAGGTGTCTCTCGTTCAGGATTATTTGGCGTCGACGTTCCCAAGACACTTCCGAGTGCACGAAGATTTATATGCGAGAGCAGGCGAAGAACGCTGCACAGCTGTGCTATATATGAATTTAGTCTATTCGGTTTGTTCGTTTCATTAATTTGGTACTGTAAATGGTGGTCGAGGGCTTGCCGATGGCTGCCGTTTTAATCATAATAAACACTTTCAACGTCTATACTCAGGACACTAATTAGAATAGAACACAACTGCAACATATATGTTGTGGTATACTGCTGAGCGAGATCCCGCGGAAATTACTTTACATAGCACTCACAACAAGGTGTCTATTCTCCAGAAGAAGCGTTGAAGCCTATAGTGGACTACTTTCAACATTGTCATTGCTACAAATGACGAAGCTGGTTATTTGCCGAGCGCAATACATTCCTATCTCTTTAGTGTAACGCCTCAAATATAAATCAGTGAGTAAATAGGCGAAATCGGTCATCCGGTGCTTTCGGTTGTTCTCACTTTCGCCCTTCATTATGAAGTGTATTTGACCAGTGAGCGTCACTTCAACAGTGAATAAGAATTGGATATTCTCACATGACAGTATAGATATTCAGGACTGTACACATTAATTATGTCTACTGTATACTCTCTTGTAATGAGACAAAATATAATGGAACGCTCACTTCGGTTGCGGTCAAATTACCGTGATGAATGCTCTTTTCGAGTGCCGACGGAAAGAAGGCCATCGCCGTACGCTCTTACAACATACTATCTTTCGACAGGGAGGCTGTTATTGACAGAAAAAAAAAACTAACCTCTTCTTGCACTCCCAAAGAGTATCGGATATATAAGAAAACTAGATTTGTTGAAGCAAAGTCCCAACGTCAACACATGCAGCTGACATTGCTGAATATTTCAATTATTTTTTCCAGTCTGCATTCACAAAAATTGCAAACACTAACGTGGGCGAGCACTTAGAATATTGTATATGTAATCCAATGAAACAACTTATATTCAAACGGGAAGGAGTGTTTGGACTACTCTTGAGCCTAGATGGGGAAAAAATCTAGTGGGCCTGACGATATCTGTTCAGAATTTTTGAAACGCTACGCTGAATAGATATCGTATTACCTTACAGTAATATTTGAGAAATTGCTAAATACCTATCCTTAACCCTTGAACTGGCGCAGGACAGTAGTCATACCGATATACAAAGGAGGTGATCGCAGACTTGTAAACAATTACCGCCTCATTTCACTCACATGTATTAGTTGCAAAATTTTTGAGCACATCATCGCAAAACACATTTCACAATTTCATGAACAGAACAACTTATTACACTCATCCCAGCATAGCTTCTGATCTGGACTATCAACAATTACACACTTAAATCAAGTTGTTCATGATTTTGCGGCAGCTTTAGACATTAAGCAACAAATTGACGTCATTTGTATAGACTTTGCAAAGCTTTTGATAAAGTGACTCCTCATAAGCTAATTTTTAAGCTTCAAGGAATTGGTATTGGTAGAAAACTAGTGACTTGGATAAAAGAATACTTGGGTAACCGAACACAAACAGTGCATTTAAATGACAGCTTGTCCCATCCACTCCAAGTGTTCTCGGGTTTTCCCCAGGGTTCGGTATAGGGCCCTTTGTTATTTCTGATATATATCTAGGATATCTTTTCAGTGGTTGAACACCCTGTACGAGTGAAACTTTTTGCAGATGATTGCTTAATTTATTCTACTGCAACGAGCAAACACGATAGAGTTATAATTAGTCATTGCTCGGAAAAATGCAGCCATTGGTGTAACCTATGAGATATGAAAGTAAACTACAAAAAATCAACATATACACATATGACTAAAAAAAACATATCCTTTCAATATTCTATCGACGGGAATTTGCTCCTTCACGCTAACCAATTTAAATATTTAGGAGTCACTCTTACTGAACATTTGGCATGGCATACACACATAGACAAGTTGTGCTTGGAAGCGAACCAGAGACTAGGTTTTTTAGACAAAAACTACATCAAGCTATGCCAGTTATAAAACTTATAGCTTACAAAACCTTCGTTAGACCACAACTAGAATATGCCTCAGTCGGGTGAAGTCCTCATCAAGACAGCCTGAAAATAAAAATAGAAAAAGTTCAACGCCATGCCGTCCGCTACATATGCACAAATTACCGCTTGTTAAATTCTGTCACGAAGATGTTGGAGTCCTGTGAACTGGAATCACTTGAGGCATGAAGACAAAAGAACCGGTTGAAAGCTCTTTTTAGGATACTGCAAGGACAACTAAAATCAACCAAGATTTGTACTTAAAAGTATCAGGGAAACGAAGCAGTCGAGTTCATCACGACTGTGTTTTAGTACCGTACTCTTGTCGAAGTGATGTGTTTCGTTATTCTTTTTTTTTCCAGCTGCGATCGAGCTTCGGAATGCGTTGCCAGGCATTGTAGTAAATGCAAGTGATCTTTGCCAAGTGAAAAAAAATGTTGGACATGTATTTGAGTGATGGAGATGCCAGATTATAAGCCTGCATGTTTCCTTGGTTTGAGTTTCTTTGTTTTCTTTCTCCCAGTTGTGTTTAAGCTTTGTAATGTCTAGCAAAGCATTGCTGTAAATGCAGGCAGTGTTGTTGATAAAGTGTTACATATGTATTAATTGATTGCGCTACCACCTCACATTGGTGTATAATGGTTGGTTTGTATCTGGTTGTACCCTCCCTGTAAGAGCCCTTAAGAGAGAGCTGACAGTATTATAAAATAAATAAATAAATAAATAAATAATAGGTAGATAAATAAATAAATAAAATAAGACGTAATAAGGAGGGTAAATCACCAGGCTGGATCATTTTGTTAAGTATAAGTGTTGCTACGATCCACCACACATGCCACCACTTCACACAGTTCCAACAAAAGAGAGAGAGAGAGAGAGAGAGAGAGAGAGAGAGAGATTTCTGGATTCTTGTGGGGCCAAAAGCTAATACCTCTGTGTGCCGGCACTTGTTTTCTATATTGTAATCAGGTGCTTAGGAATCTCCGTTACAACAGAAAAAACAAGATGTTTGGTACAACAGCATTTAATGAAATACATGGCCACAAGCCACCATTGACCCCAGGGTCGTGGGTTGGATCCTGGCACCGACGGTCGCATTAAGGTAGAGGGGGTATTGTATAGGCCAGTGTACTGTACAATGTGAATGCACAATAAAGATCCCCAGACAGTTGAAATTTAAGAAGCCCTTCATTAAGGCGTTTCTCATAATTATATTGTTTTTGGGAGGTGAAATTCAAGATATTATTATTAACGTTCAAGGGCAAACCTTCTCCCACATCACAAAATGTGTGTGTGTCTGTGTGCGCGTGTTCGTGCGTGCGTGTTTGTACCTTCGATAACACTATTCGATAAATTGTACTTCTGTATCACTGATTGAGACTTTGCTGCAGCGCTGGTGGTGGCAAGTAAAACCAGGTGTCCGAATTTCTAAGAAAAAAAAAATAGGTTCTGCAACACATTAGTTCAGCTTTGATCTGCTTGGACATCCGCATTCGGTGAATGAAAGCGTCAGCCTGTGTTTGGTGGCCGCCGGCGGTTTACCCTGACGGAAAGTAATAGACAGGCGAAGAATGGCCGACCTTTCCGAGGCCTTATTAGGCGAAGGTTGTCAAAGATCACGCCATTCCGCGGTGGCCGAGAAGGATACGCGTGCCGCGCGCTTTTCGTGATAGAGAGCAGCGACCGTACATCCCTGATAGTTCGGTGGCTCCACAACAGTGTATCTTTATTAATTTATTCTTTTACGCCGAGATGTCAGGACGGTGTCTTTGCCGTTTCATTACTGTGGAGCAAGGTGTTTCCTAATGCCCACGCTTGCGGCTGCGGAAGAGCGTATATACCACGGTCGCCACTACGCAGGATCACTTCCCGTTCCCTGCAGTGCTCGTAACCAATCCCGAACACGTCCGCCAGGAATTCATGTCATTGCGTTGCGCACGTATACGCCGGGGATCACGGCCCAAGGCGCGCGCGAGTAGGTGACCCTTTGCGGGGCGGACCTTTATTGATTGCTCTCCCCAGGGGCACCGCCGAAACAACACCCGACTAGTACGCTTCAACTACACTCTCTTTGTCCTACTCGAAGTGGGCTTGGAGGGAAACAAAAACGCGCGGAGGTTGTTGGAGTGATTCGTCACACGAGGGACGAGCCCCTCGGTATTGGGCACTGAAACCATTCGCCGCTATTGTGAGGTAATAAGAAACTGTACGCCGCAACTCAGGACCTGTGTGCCATGGCGGACCGAGGTTACCTCTTCACGTAACCCTCGGCACGGCACTCAGTAAGGCCATGCTTTCACTCCTATAGCCACGAAATAAAATTAACGCGTACGCAGCTGTTGTTAATTTGTCGTGGTTCTTTAGGGCGAGTGGTGTTGCTTTGTTTGCTTTTGAAAACATAACAGTGACTAGCAATAATAAAACATAACGTCAAGATTTTCAGGCTCCAATGGTAGTGTGCGTCCCATAAGACATCGCCCAAAAACATGTTCTTGCAAGATTCGTGCAATGAACTCAGACGAGCTTTGTATCCGGCTCGATCCTATACTTTCGACTTTATACTTGCAATCGCATGGTTAGAAGGCAGGTAAACTCAATTTAGGTGGCTAGTGGCTAAGGTACTGGGCTCCTGAACCACAGGTCGCGGGATTGCATCCCGGCTGCGGCGGCTGCATTTCCGATGGAGGCGGAAATGCTGTAGGCCCGTGTGCTCAGACTTGGGTGCACGTTAAAGATCTCTAGGTGGTCGAAATTTCCGGAGTCCTCCACTACGGCGTCTCTAATAATTATATGGTGGTTTCGGGACGTTAAACCCTACATTTCCATCAATCAAATCAATTTGAGTTCAATGAAAACTGTTTCGATGCCAAAGTTGGCACACTAGTTTAGAATGCGTGCAAGTCTCAAGCGGCCATCGTTTGCTTGTTTTCTAAATGCCCATTAGTGATAACATCGTTGCCTCTACAGAAACCTTGTGGAATCAAATTTAAATTGTTTTTCGTTGTTCGAAGAATCTCCTAAAGTGGCAGTGGTGCGGAATGGGGCAGACCTCTTGAGCGCACCACGTAAAAAAACTCGAGGGAAATCTGCTTACGCGAGTGAAACTTTTTCCGAACTTGTCATGCGTTAATACGTGCTTTATGAAATGGCATCCATGCCGTACATTGCGTCAGTTTTGTCTCAGTAGTCGCAGCAATAAAGTTAGCAATTTTTGCAGAGTTCTTGCACCCATTGCAAAAAGCATGCCCGTTAAAAAAGCATCTCGCTATTCGTTGTTCACTCTTGTGTGAAACGAATTGTTATTCCAAATTTTGCACAGCGGAGATTGGAGTAATAACATGCAACGTGAGCCAGGCTTGTTTGAGCGATTTTCCTTTCGAGGCCCATTCGATTTCGCTCATTCCCAGAACTTGGTCGCAATGCTTATTTTCTTTCCGTGTCAGGAGTTCTCAGAAAGCGGAATGCACGAATCGTACGTGGCGCGTTTACTTTCGCCAAACATTGCGGGACGTGCACACAACAATTTTCTGCCATTTTAATACAGCAAGGTTTCCTCCACCACGTCTCGCTTTGTGCGCCCGTCTGCTAGCATGCACTTATAGGCTGAAAGTTTTAGCTTTGAAGCAGAAAATTGTTGCAGACGCAGTTTGAGGTTACAGAGGCGTTCTACCGAGGCAGAGGCTTTCAAGCCACGTTTCACGAATCAGGGTGATAATGTACCTGGTATGATTCAGCCTCAATGTCTCAGACACGCATTCTATTGCTGACCTAAGTGGGACCACATTCAACAGTGTAGCACGCTCTTGAATTTTTGACTCCTACACGCTTCTGGAATATACTCAGACGAAAGCCGTAATGTTATGTGACGCAAGCAACTCAGTAAACAGAATACACAAACTCCTTTCTCAGTATAAAGGGAAATAATTATGGGCGCACAGGTGGAATCGCCACTTCCGAGGGCAAGTTGCCAAGCACCTCGATGTTGAGGAGCGAATAACGTCATTTCTGAGCATTCAAAAAACCTTGTAATATGTGACGCCTGAAAAGGATTGGGCATCTGTGGAATTGCCCTTCTCTATAGGGTTATTTTGCAGAAAAAATGAAACACTAATAAAAATGAAGTCAGCTTGGAACTAATTGCCCTAAGTCTGAAGGTAGTGCGAATCTGAGTGGCTTTCTTGGGTTCTCTTTATTTTTCTCTTTCTTTCTTCATATATTTTGTTTTCTTTTTTCTGTCGCTTTCTCTCTATTTCTCCCTTCTTATTTTTTATCTTTCAGTCAATATTTCTGTCTCTATCTTTGATTTCCTTTTTGAGTCTTTATTTCTTTGTGTTCTCTCTTCCTATACCTGCTGGCATGCCTAGCACGTGTATCACCAAAACTTCTCACATAGAAATGAAACCCCTCTCTCGCATTTATACTTTTCACTCGCAAGAGCAACGTGTTCTTGCGTGTTTTTTTATTTATTTGTTTTGATGCACAATATGGTGGCTCAGCCCAGCTGTGCTTGAACACTTCGGAGCTTTTTCCAGCGTTGCTGGCATTTATGCAACTCGTCAATACTGTTCAAAGATATGTTATTGTCAGCTAGCGACCCTAGACAGCAGAATGCCTACGTTGCTCGCCTCGGGTCGTGGGTATGCGGGCTGGAATCCTGGCTAGCAAGGAATTTTTTTTTTGGCTTGGAATTTTTCATTCTCATTCCCCCTATTTCTTACTCTCTCTCTCTCTATCTATCTCTCTTTGTACTCATTTTATCACCTGCCAGAGTTATTTCATTCCACGTCGTACAAATCGGCGCCTCGCGTGTTTTTTTAGCGAAGATAAAGAGGAGGAAGAAGAAGACGAAGACGGAGCGTGCCTGTTCATGATGGTAATTTCAGTCGCCGGCCAAAGGATCACCTAAACAGCTTTGCTGTTAATGAGAGACCGCAAAAATCTTGAGCGCTGAATTGTTTAAAAAGTAGGAGCTGGCATATGATGTTGTTGGTGATGCATCTCTATTCATAATTATGCCTTTGGAGAGTTGCAGTGAATGTAGAGGAAAAGAGGAGAAAAAATACATTGCTTATCGCAGAGTGCCCACTAATGTCGAAGGCTGTGAAGATGCACCTACGATGCAGGAAACAGGGAAGAGAACAAAACAACGGGCCGTTTCTTTTTTTAGGCCAGTGGAAGTTGCAACACTTCTAACATTTTACTTAAGTGTTAGCACGTGTGTATTCTAGCCATTACTCTCGTGTAACTCCTGTGGAACTTGAGCAACGATGAACACACATTGAGAGCATGTTTCTGGCATGAAGTCCATCGTAACTCGATGCAAAGAGGACACGCTCTTGTAGCGACGAGCTGACATCCAGGTGATCTGCTGGAATGCTTCGAATGCCTGTATTGGCGCCTTGCCGAAGGTGAGTCGCAGCGTGCGTGTCTATACCGGAATGCCAAAGTTCCGCTTTCATTGTCGCCTTTCTGCAGACATCAAAGCTGAGGCACATTTATCGCACGATGCCTTGAATGGCGAGTGACTCGGTGTGGTCTCCAGAAAATACAGAAGGCCGTCTGCAATTCTCACGAGACCCGTACGCGTAGAGGCCTTGGCTGCAGAGAGCGTCGTTTCTCGAGTGGCGCACCACCGCCTGTCACCGGCGAGAGTCCTTCACCACCGTCCAGTGCGAAGACATGACCACTGCCACTTGTAAGAAAGAGCACTGGTAACGTCCTCTCACCTGCGGTGGGGAGGTGTTCTTGAGGAGCGCGTGGTGCGCCACAAGTGGCCACATGTCCTGCCACTCTAGGAACTCGCTTCACCGGTGCTGAGCTGGCCACGTACGTATACTGCTGTCCTCCTGTCGAACACTTGCAATGGTTGTCCTCCGAGACAAGGGCTCTTTCCGCAGGCAGCATCCCCATGCATGTGACTTCTTTAGGCTGAAGTTCTCACATTCCTTTTTTGTTATTCGGTGCCAATAAAACAGGAACGCACATAGAGGGACAGTATTTGACGGACCCGAAGACACACAGAAATAGCCCGCTTTCGCAATCTGACTCCTACTTGAATCCTATTTTCGTTCCTTCGCTCGTATGTCCTATGACATGACTTCTCTACTTGATTGAGATATACTTAAACATAACATGTGTATGCAAGTGTCCATGCACACTTGGTTTCCTCTTAAGTAGAAGAACGCACATACACGCATATATATATATATATATATATATATATATATATATATATATATATATATATATATATATATATATATCACTCTGTGCAACGCTCTCTACAACATACGGACATCGTACTCTGCTTTGTACAGAGAGTTGCCCACATACCGCCAACAGAACTGTAAAACTACCACTACACAACAAATACACGTTTAAAAAGGATCCGTGGTCTCACTTGAAGCGTTGGCATATCGTCTGCATCATTATTATTGAAACTTTTCGTATCTGCCCGTTATTTTAGTTTTCTTCGGGGCTCGCAGTGGTGCGCAACATGTGTAAGTACAGCTTGTAAATAGCCACGCCTCGTGTCATTTTAAGTGCGGAGCATTTCTTAGTCGCACGATGTTCGCGCTTCAGCGTCGGAGGGGGCGCCGTCTACACCACCACTGTGCATGGTTGCGTCTCGCGTATCGTGCCGCATGCTCATGTCTCGTACCGGCCCAGAAGACACCCACAAAACGGTCGCTCCCCTTTCTCTCCCTCGCCTCACAAGGCCGACGCGTGTGCTAGTAAAAAAAAAAAGACTGCTCACGCTGCACCACCGTTTACTGGCCACCCTGTATATGTAGGCACTCGATCGCACGTTCAGAATTCAATCAAGGGCGTTTTTACTTGTGTTTTGCTGGACGTTGAAGACAACGCTTCTCCTTTATTCAATATTTAGGAATAATAAGAAGAAATAACAATAACCATAACCAAATACGCAACATCCGCGTGATGTCCCCTCCCCCCCCCCCTCTGCAATGCATTGACTCGAGTTCCCTCCCCCCCCTATTGCGGGGGGCATTTTTACGTATAATCTTTGCGGAGGTGCATGCTGAATACGTCACTGTATCCATCACGAAGCTCCGCAACGGCCGTGTCACCGCCGGTTGAACCATGTCACAGACTGAACAACCATCGTCTTCACCACCTGCCGCTTCCATTACTTCTACCTATACGTCCTTCTACTTCCTGCTCGTGATATCGGTGTATTTTCCGATCAGGATGGCGTTGACGTCGACAAATGAATCAACCATTAAGAACGAATGAGTGCCAGCTATAGTTGAAACCTGACCCTTACGCTTGCCACCGTGCATCTTTAAATGCGAAGCATTTCTTAGCGAACTTCGGTGACTTTGAGCGCATCTATCTATCTACCTATCTATCGAGCCGCCTACGACTTTTAGCTCTCCTGGCCGTTCCAATAATGCTATCGATACCAAAATTGATATGAAATAACATGACAATATGACGAGGATAAGTGACTTGTGGTTACAAGAAAATCATGATATATGTCGTGAATGTCATGATTTTCATTTCATGGTCTTGCTGCTCTTGTGGTGGTTTCGTTTACATTACATATTTCAAAACTGGTGTGGTATCACATGACTGCATGCAAGGCTTACAGAAGTGGCCGACCCTAACGTGAAAATTATGACATGCATGTCATTTAAGTCATGACTACAGGCCATGCTCATGATGGGCTCGCAGACGTTTCGCTAGCTTAACATATACCAAATGTGGTATTACGTGACGTGAATGGATGACGTCCAAACAAGATAATTATGACATGCGTGTCATGCAAAACATGACTACATGCTACGCTCATATCGTGCTCGCGGCCGTTTCGCTAGCTCCACATATACCAAATTTGTTATTGCGTGACGTGAACGGACGACAAACGTAAATGACACGTACAAACATGATAATCATGATATGCCTGCCATGTAAAACATGACTACATGCTACACTTATAAAGCACTCGTGGCCGTTCCGCTAGCTCCACATATACCAAATTATGTATTATGTGACGTTTATAGACGAAAAAAGTAAATGAGACGTCCAAACATGATCATCACTACATGAAAATTATGTACAGCATAATTTACGTCTACTTCGTAAGGTTGTGCAGATTTTAGAGTGACATATCAACCTTCCTCATTCCTGCTTCGCATATCATCGATTGCCACTGTACGTGGGATCTTCCAATTTTTTTCTACCTGAATGGCCGGCCGCGGATGTGGTTCGAGACGCACGAAGCTGATGTTACAAGCTGGGACTCTTTTAAAGGAAAGATACGCGACCTTTTTGGCAACACCGTTGGGCGGCAGATGGCCGCACGGAATCAACTGGCGGCTCGTGCACAGACGTGGACCTAGTCGAACGTCGAGTACATTCACGACGTCATCACCTTATGCCGCCAGATCGACGAGCACATGAGTGAGTATGAGATAGTATCCCATATGCTGAAAAGCTTAGTAGATGATACCTTTAATCTACTGGTTTATAACAACGTTGCTACCGTCGATGTCATCATCAAAGAGCACCGGCGGTTTGAAGAAACCAAGAGCTCCCCGTATTACTCAGCGATTCACTCGGCTGCTGAACACGACAGCAACCTCATCGTGTGAAGCCACCTGCCAGGCGTCCACGGGTGATAACTAGAGACCGGATTATAGGCAAATGCCTATTTTGTTCCTTGTGTTTGTATCGTGCCATTTTGATATATAAGCATGAATTATAGGTTAAGAAGGGCTTTAAGGTGTTCTTATAGTGCCTATAATTGCCTATTTTGGATGTTGGTGCCTAAACGCCTATAAGTGCCTATAAATACCTATTTTCTAAATGAGCGCCAACATGAGCGCTATTCAAGCCTGAATTTTGTTTTCGAGCATGGTGTAGAACCGTTATTCATGTAAAAAAAGACAATATTGATATTTCCAAACTGTATAATGTCCAACGAAGACAAAGCTGACATGCTGCGAGCGATTGAAGGAGGAGCATGAAGAGGGCAAAAGACACCATTTTGGCAGCCTTAAGTGGAAGCACGTCTCAGCGTCTGCAGGGGAAGGAGGAGAGATAAAGATGGGGTAAGAAAATAAAAGTGACGTCTATGGCCAAGGACGCGGCGACTGCCTTCTACAGACAGCTGCCCGGGGCTCTGAAGGAACTGGAGAACCACCCTGAAGACCTGGGTGTTGCGGTGCGAAAGGAACAGCAGATTTTTTTCTGGGCAGCCACGGGTAGCTGGAGAACGAAGGAAAAATCAGGAAGGGCCACTCATGGAATGGTCTTGTTGATTCAGTGGTGGCGAAGGTCACCAAATCTTTATACTTTATCAGCGAAGCCTGAGACAAGCTCCGGCATTTTTGCAATCAATGGCTATTTAGCATGAATTCACCGTATGCTTGAATACGCTTGTTCTGTATGAGATCCCTTGTGATATGTCTTTAAGTGACAAACATGAAACTACAGAACAAGGCTTCAAGGTTTGTCCTAAGCCATTACTCAAAAGTGACAGCTGTAACAGTATGAAAAATGAACTAGGATGTAAATTACTGTCATCGCTTCGAATTAAACTTCGGGTAAAGCTCCTATGTGAAGCATTTCATGGTAAAACTCGCATTTGAAAATGAAAGTACGTAAACAGTCCTCTTCGCGCAAAGGTAAATAAAATTTTAGAATGCTGTCTCAGATATAATTTTTATAATACTTTGTTTTTGTTAGTTTTATGACAGAATAAAATGTATTATAAAGAGAACAAAGTATGTCGTGTCAATGAAGGCATTCTTTGAATGAAGCAAGGTCCCGCGTGCATGCCGTGCCCCAGCCTACTTGTGCTCGGACGCCATCTATGTTGTCGTTGGACGTTCTCTGTTGTGTATTACCAGTTTTTGTAGTATGCATCAGTCAGTGTGAGTACTTTAGGAGAGGATGGAAAAGATCATGTATTGTGACCGCGATACAACACGTCGCTTCGCTGAAACTGCGGTCAGAGAGGACACACTAAATACACGCTAAGCGTTGTCAGGGTTGGCGAAGGCACGACGCAACAATGACGAGAATACGAACGCAAGCAAAATGGGGTAGTAGTAGTAGTAGTAGTAGTAGTAGTAGTAGTAGTAGTAGTAGTAGTTGTGGTAGTATGTGTGGTTTTACATGAAAAAAACAGGATATGTATATGAGGGATGCCATAGTGGAGGTCTTCGCAAATTTTGACGATCTGATATTCTTTAACGTGCAGTGACATCACGCAGTACATGTGTATTTACTTTTTCGCCTTCATCTAGATGTGACCACCACGGCCGGAATCGAACCCATGGCATTCGGGTTAGCAGCGGAGCACCCTATAGCGACTGGTGCACTGAGGGGGACGCGAAACGAGGGTCGACTAGTGATTAGCATCTTGAGGCTATTCAAAACAAAAATAAAATAGTAACAAGCTGAGATTCCATTTACGTGCTTTATTAATTTTTTCAGCTTTCATTCAATGTACTGATTTTGAAAGGGCACTGCAAAGACACGGGGAAAAGAAGGACAGAGACCAAGAGCGCTGTCTCTCTTTTCCCTTTGTCTTTGCGCTTCACTTTCAAAATTATATGAAGCAGATAGCCCAAACCAAAGTACTCCTCATTCATGCTACACAACAGAACACACAAATTGCACATTCCAGGTAGAGTAATGTCACGTGCAACGCTCTTAATGAGGTACCGTTTAAAATGCATGTTATAATCAGGAGACGGAACATTTTTCATGTGTTTTTCTAGATATAGCTATCATTTAATGAAGTTCTGAGGAAGAGTGTACGGTACGCGACGTCAGTCCACCAATGTCAACATAAAGGAGGGAAGTAAAAACAGGACCATTCCTTGCTGTACGTCACTCCCTAGATCTTGGAGCGCACGCCTGCGAGAAGGGAAGTGGCATTCATTAGAAATTGAGTGTTTTTCCACGACATGTCATTTTGCAAATCTTAACAGGAATGATATGAAGTGCCCAGTGCACCATTACACTTGTCAGCTCGGAATGCCCAAACCTACTGAAGGGTCCTTTAAAGAGTTCAACGATAGGGGAGAAATTTGGCCAACGTGATTAGACCTAGCTAGCCTCCCTGTCTTCTGGGGTATTGGTGGTCTAGTTATTTGCTCCTGCGCTGAACTTTCCAGTCACCATGAAACGAAAGAGACGCAGGAGAGTGTTGATTGAATGGAGGACACTTTACGCACAATGCTAGACATTAAAACGAAAGACCGCTTACTGCGAATCGCGCGGGAAATGCATGGCTAGATAAATCGTTGGCAAATTTCTACTATATTAAATATTATTAGTTTTTTTGCTTCTTGCTGTACATACAAGTCACTGCAAATCACTGACGTTGTTTTTTTTTGGAATATTTCAATATTTGTAGCAATTTATTCTACCTCTAATTACGATTTTTAGGGCCTAAAAGGACGTGTCACCTGCCTGTCTTTGGCGCCTCAAACACGCTTTTTAGTGCCTAAAAATCCGGCCTCTAGTGATAACATCACGCGCATACTTCTTCGAGAAATCGAAGCCGCCTGTCCTGCTCCTATTCAGCCAACCGTCTTAACGACGCATGGCTCTGACTCACAACAGCTGCCAGTGGCGTTCATTGAAGCCGTGGTGAGGCAGGAGTTTGCAAACCTCGGCCTTCCATCAGTTTGTTTATTGACTCGTCCTGAAGTCCCGCCTTACTCGACCCTCCCCCGGACACGCTCACCGATTCCCTCATGCAATGCCCTTCCGCAACCCTTCGCGATGGTGAACACCCGACGACCAGCTTATCTGTTTTTTTTTCTGCCACCAGCCTGATTATATTGATATGTGCGGTTTAACGTCCCAAAACCACCATATGATTATGAGAGACGCCGCCGTGGAGGGCTCGGAAAATTTCGACCACCTGGGGTTCTTTAACGTGCACCCAATTCTGTGCACACGGGCCTACAGCATTTTCGCCTCCACCGAAAATAAAGCCGCCACAGCCGGGATTTGATCCCGCGACCTGCGGGTCAGCAGCCGGAGTACCTTATATAGCCACTAGACCACTGCGGTGGGGCTGCCACAAGGCGGGGCACGTTTCTCGGTATGGACACCGCCGTTGGTCTAACCCACCAGGTCAGACGTTCTCGACCCCTACTTACATGGACCCTACGACGCCTCGACGTTCACCCGCTGCACCCTCCAATTCCTACTCGTCGTCATCTTCGAGCCTCTCCCCACTGACAGCCCTCGCCCGGTCGCCGCTACTCCCGCTCCCCATCGCCGCAACGCCACCATTGCTGCTCTCCTCCCGCCTCGTGTCATTTTTACGTAACAATGTTTCATATACCCTAAATGTCCGCCATCCACATTTATAGCTATCTTGATAACACCAAGTCACCGTGACTTGTCATATATATTGTCGTGGACATATAGGTTTGGCTTTGCCAATGCGACCACTAATCCCTCAATGTCCTGCTATTGAGAGTTTTTTATGTCTGGGTCATCTAAATGCATATATAAGCAACTTATTCTCCCTTCGTAGCGCTGGTCTTAGTTTGTATACGGTTGTCCCGTGTCTTCCCTTGAGCTGTATAAAATGCGATACCAACTAGCCCATACTCTCACTTTGCTTTAGACTCACTGTGAAACCTCAACTGCCTCAAAATCTCTCCCCTGCTATAGGAGTCACGATATTAGTGCTCGCACGACAAGCACGAAGTCTAGCGCTGTAATAAGGAGTATGACAGCACCCACACACTTTCAGTTTTGTGCACTATGCGATCGCTTCTGCTGCCAACTAGAAGGCAAGCCGGCAGAGTTTTGGGCAAAATAGAAAGAGTCGAGGGAAGAAAGCGACACGTGAAAGAGGCCTGGCCTGAGCCAGCATTGCACGTGTGTTTGGGCAGCGCCACGGCATAAATGCGCACCGTATATATGCACCGGGGCGCGCCAACCGCGTGGAAGAGAAGCGATGGCCACCGCTGCGCGTGGACAGGCCGCAAAGTGCTATTAGCCGTTCCTAGTTCCCCGTCATGGGGACCCGCTATATTTCTTGAATATGAAAATTAGAGTCATGCCGAGAGTTCATTAGCGGGTAATTACAAAGGGCGACGGATGGCGAAATGAGAAGAGGGGCGAAGTAATGAACGTGAGCAGTTCCTTATATAAGCAATACGCCGCCTACAGAGGTAGAACAAAGAAGCGGGGCGGGGGTAAGAAGGGGGGAGGTCTTGTGCGGTGGTCGGTGCTAATGAAAATCAGAGACACCGCCTCCAACACGCCGTTCCGCCAGCCGCACGAACGCACATACTTTGGCAAGAAAAAGTACGCTATTTTTCCACCATTCCTGGCAAAGCGCCAGTTTATGGCTATGGAATTCTCGCAGTGTCACATCCTCCAAGCAGAAAGTCCACTCGCTCCGGGAAGTGATAGGGGTTGGTTTGAGAGAGAGAGAGAGAGCACCAAAAAGCATGCAGAACATTTTGTGACCCTCAGGGGAGGCGTCCTCGGGCTTTTTGTCGGGGCTTCGGCCGGGACCGCAGCGCTGACATAGCGGCTGCTAACGGCGAAATGGGTATGCCGATTGATTTCGCATTCGAGGCTAAGAGTAGGTAATCTATTTTCAGGCCCTTGGAGTGCTCGCGGCGCGCTCTGGAGGGCCCGCTGCTCGGCCCAGATGGCTCAGTACGCCCTCGCTCCGGGGATCTTAGAGGCAGCACTGCAGTAACATAGTTACCTGGTTCGCATGCCCATCATCCGGTGCCCGACCCTATTCTTGGATTCCCGCCGCCCTTTTCCGTTGCCTCATCGGCCTGTCATTAGCAAGCTTTCGTTGAAGTTGATTTAGTGCCTGCCTCGCTTCCCCCTTACACATTTCTCTCCTCACCACGCAATGTTTCTGCCTTTGTGTCTTCTTAGTTGAGAGTTCATTTTTTTTCAACAACTCTTGTAGATGACCTCAGACTTATGGAAAAGAAGTCCCCTCAAGCTTTATTTGACCGACCTGCCCGCATTCCCGTCTTTGCTTCCTTCTGTCCGATGAATAGTTTTTTCATCATTTCAAAAATTTGGAGCCGCCCAACGAGATACACGCGACTCTCTGCCGAGGGTTCGGAGAGACGTCGAAAAGGGATAATGCTTATTTGTGTGCGCAGCAAAACAAAAGTGCGCACCCTTTCTGTGGCATGACTTCTGGTAACACACATCTTTATAACCGCATCACTACCAACAAAACACAGTGGAACTGTTAGTGAAGCTCCGTAAAATACTACAAATTACTCCCAGTTCATACCCTGTGTGAGTTCAGTGTGTGGCAGTACTGATAATGTGCTGAAAATTCTTCGGAATAGTTCATGTACTTTCCGATATCGACATACTTATCTTTAACACAAGAACTTTGGTATCTACACCTAGCTTTGTATCACCCTTTACAATGTATGCTCCGCTGCTTGTAAGCTATAAAAGGTGTCATCACCAATTGTCCACCCATCATTGAGGTATACCACTAAAGCACTCGTGTAAACAGACATCTGGAAACTACTGACGTGCTACCAACATTCTTTTCCTCTTGTTCTTCAGAACCTAAATACACTTCTGAGTTTGTCTGTCTTTCAGTATACTACTTTTCTCAGTGGTATTCAAGGTATATAGTTCGTCTCTAGCAGCGAACTACAATCAATTAAATCAGCAATCAACCACAACACAGTGCACGTCTAAAATTCATGAAGGTGTCTAATGTTTAAGTACAAATATGTTCCACATGAACAGTTCAGAATCTTAAAGATAGCGTGCTGCCTTAAAATCACAGAAGACAGGTCACTGATGTAGCTAGAGACGCGATCGATAAAATGCCAAAACACAGGTTCCGAATTCTCGTGTATCCTATTTATCGGTCAAAAACCAAATGACTCCATCGGGTAGCTGAGGAAAGACGCACGACGTTGGTGTTGCAATAGACATGTGTGCTACTGCCATGTCATCGTAAATGATCGGCAGATGTAGCCGGAATACAGTGGGAAATCGCAACGCACTCGCGCGCGAGCTTTTGGCGACCCGAAGACATTCGACCATTCACATGATTTTCACTGTAGGAATCGAATGCCGTATTTTATTGCCAGTTATGTGATTCTGGTTATGACAATTATGACATAAGTTAGCATACTTGTGAATGTTTTCTGCAATGTGCTGACAACGTAATATAAACGAAGTGATCAGAAAAAAAAGTAGGCAGAGAGGTTAACCAGAAAAGTTGACACTTGGCCACTGTACACTGGGGGACTGTAAAGAAGGGTAACAATGTCAAGGTCACACGAATACTCTCAGCGGATTCAATAACACTAATGCTAAACCTAGAGTTGGGTTGGCCATCGTCGGTACAATTTACAGTTGAAAAAACTTTTATAAAGGCTATATTACCGGCAAAAAACAACAAAAAAACAGCACTTCTCGTGCATGCGACACGGGAATGGGAAACAGGCTGCGCGAAAGTAAACGTCATGGCTCTGACACGGCCGTGGTGAGCTGTGCATTAGCGTCAAGTCAGATGCGCGTGCAGTCGAGCGTATATATACAAGTGCGTTTCTCTTATGAGCTTCCATATGGACGGCCCTCCTATATTGCGCGCTGAAAATTCCCGAACACGCATCGTCACAAAGGAAATGCCTAAGTGTCCGAGCATTCGCCACTCACTCACGAGAGTCAAATCCAACACGTGTCGTAACTGAGCGGTACGTATGCAGAGTCAGCGAAAGACGGACACTGGACGCAAGTACCGCGAGGCTTGGGGCATCCTGTGAGCCGCCTGCGTTGAGGCCAACTACCGAAACAGGAAATCGGTCAGGCGTGCCAAATTGGTTGTTGGTTGCAGGCGTCATCAATGTCAACCTGGGAAAATGAACTGCTCTCCACTTACCCGTCGGGCACGACACGTACAGCCGACGACGGCGTCATGTAGTTGCGACAAGTGGCAGGCGTACGACACGGGTCGACTACGTGCGCCTCAGTGGCACCCTTGTTTTCCTTATCATTTTTGTTACATTTATTTTTCGGTTACAGGGCATTCTCCCACACCTTCCAACGTCGCACCTTTCCCTTTTGTTTTCGCCTTTTTGTTCTATACTCCTGGCTGCAACGAATTTTCACGCCTCGGCCACTTGACTGCAGTGACGTGTGCCCAATTATGCGCATAATTATCCGTGTAAGCGGTCGTGCACCTTCGAAGAAGCGCTCTATGTGTTGGAGTCGCAGCACCAAGGAAGTTCGCGTGTACTCTCTTTTTGCGACTGTTGTCGTCGCCTTACGAGGTGGGCGGCAACTCCTCCCATTGAAAGCAGGGAAGACCCGTGTTAGGGTGCAAAATCAAATTAGACGCAGCGCGGAAACAGTTCTCGCTTTCCTCTTGTGCAGTTCGCATGAGTGCTCGCAGGAACCAACACATTAAAACCCAGTTTGGGCAAAAGCGCAAAAAATACGAAGAAAATAGATTCGAAAGCCCCCGAATTTGCTTAGCCTGTGTTATTAAGGTACTGCACCTACTTCTCCGAATGTTTATTGTAGTTCGCCTGCGTGAAACAAAATTAACTTGGTCAGCAATAGAAACACCTAAATATTATATTGGTCCTAGCAAAAAGAAAGCAAATCCGAAACAACATGAACCTGCACAGCAAACTACAAGGCTAGAAACGTTAAGGTACGCTCCCACACGATGCATGTAGGCACGTGAGTCAAAAAGAAAAAGCGAAAGTGATTGCCATGAATTCAGGTTGTCGGGTCTACAGCGCGATGTTTAATGGACGCCGAAGAGAAGCGTCTAAGAAAGAAATTTTATCCGGATGCAAATATATCGCCACTACTTCAACGAAATATGAACAAAATTGGTCGATTTTTCGTTGCTGAAGTAAAATGGAGGCTGTTTGAGAATAAGTGGCAGGCAGCACTTGTTCTTCTGGAATCGTCTTGGTTGTAATAATTACCGGTTATGGTAGTACGGCTGTGGTACGTGTCTCTCTTCGATTTCCATCTTTCCCTTCTTCCTCTACCGCAATCCTGCAAATGATGTTTTGCGTTCTGGTTAAACTGCACATACGTCTTACTTTATTCCATCCCATTCTCTTAACTTCGTTCCCGCTAAACCAGAGAGTAGCAGTACCACGCCATATACAGTAAGATAATGGGCAATTTCCACATTGGTTCCACAAGCATGCTAAAATCTTTGCACTGTAGGAAAATCTGAAGTACACCATTACGACGAAGCTCTAAGAGAAGATTGAGTAAAAAGGGTGTATTTTTGTCCCACAATAAAACCATTATCTGTCTTGCGCTCCTACCCGGGACTGCTTACCCGCATGCAGGTCGCAGGATCCAATCCTGGACGCCGCGGCCGCATTTTCGGTGGAGGCGGGAATACTTGAGGCCCGTGTGCTTAGATTTAGGCGCACGCTAAAGGACCCCAGGTGGTCAAAATTTCCGGAGTCCACCACTACGGCGTCTCTCATAGTCATATAGCGTTTGTGGGAGGTTACGACCCATCAGTTACTATTATCATCTTGAGTTCTTTCCTTTGCACTATTGCCACGCGTCCGACACTTTCAGGGCATGAACGGCATGCGCGCTCTAAGCATGACTTATCACTCTTGAGAGGAGAGTGTCCAGCGCCGAGTTTTCAAGAAAGAAAGCGCAAGCAAGCCAGAGGACGAGCATGTCTATAGTTGCACGACAAACAGATGCACTTTGTACTCTATTTTTCAAAAGTGTAGTTGTTTTAGAGTGTAGGCATTTTTCAGTGTCGTTAAACAAGAGAAAACACAATAATATCTCTCAAATAATAACATAGCAACAAATTCGATTGCGGTTTTGGTTCATCAATTTGTGAGCTTCATTTGAGGAGCTCCTGTCATCTGGCAGTCTGCGATATTTGGTAAATTCCAGGTTTCTGTTGTGGTAGGAAACGGTTGAGGGTAGGTTTTAAGACATTTAAAACAGCTTGTTGTCTTTTTGTTGTTCGCACTGGCATGTTTTTATTTATGATGTTTTCGTTAGCGCTTTTCATTACAAAGCAGCGCCATGTGGAAGTGTTTCTATCTTGTGTTCTTTTTAATGAGGGCCCAAAATCTTTTTGGCCTATTTGCAGAAGCGCCTCATGTGGGCTGACCTGCGCACTGCTTGCTTGGTCACAAGATTGTTGTATATGACGGAAGTAGTAGTGTCGTGCCGTCTGTTTAGCGCTCTCTCGAGAAGAACGCACCTTGATATTTTTATGTCGTACTTAGGCAATGAACCAAAAGAACTGAGTAGACTAGAACACCAGCGCCAAGAGAAGCGAAAACCAGAAAGAGAGAGAAGAAAGGCACAGATGTCAACCACTCTAGAAGAACCAATAGAATAAGTTTAATAATTAGAGGTAAACAGATTAAGATACTTGGAAAACCAGCGTGAACATGTTGTAGAAAAGGGATAGAACGAGGTATGTGAGCACACACGCATGAATTTACACTCCTCACCGTCACAATATCGCCTTTGATCTGGAACCATCGGTGCAAGTCTGTTTTCTTCAAGAATTTTAGCAATGTCTTTGCCGCCTTTATTCGCAATGGCCTCTTAGAACGACATTATAAATAAGGTACTACCGTCATAGGCCTGTGGTCTACGCAAGCTAAAGTGGTTCCGAGAGATTGTTTCTGCATCTTGTAGTAAGGACAGTCGCAGAAGACGTGCTGCAATGTCTCCTAGCTACGACATAAGTCACAAAGAGGGTATTCAGCCATACCCACGAAAAAGAAAAAAGACTTCGTGTTATTAGCTTTTAATGGCAACGCAGGGTGGCTTCTTTTCAGTGAAGTCCCCTGGGCGTCTGAAAAATAATAGCTGTGGTTGTAGTGGTGCTTCTGGCCAGTCTACTTGTATGCCATGTGGAGCGAGCAATTTCTTGCGTGATCCCTTGAAGTTGGCCAGTAGCATGAGTCCTTGATAAGTGTATAGGGTAGCCTGCAGCCTTGAAGTGATCTAGCAACCTGGTCGGCACACAAATCCAGCACGCAATACCGCAGCAGTAGCTACATGGCTAGAGCATATATACGCTTACAATACGTGAGGTGCCGGGTTCAATTCTCAGTGCTGTTTGGGAACACAACGTTTTTTCCAATAGGTAGACGGGTACACCGACGTGGAGTTCGGTTATTTCCGGATACTCATCTGGAAAGGTAGCCCCATACGGTTCTGCGAAGTCCCGTGGGTGTACAGCCTTAGTGAAATAGTTCAGTACCCAGCGCGGCTGTGAGATGCAGAGAATTGCGGCCACCGCGTACCTATACTGGTTAAATAGGTACACGCACACTTACGACCTGGTGCTCGGCAGAACGAAGTTATAGTCGCTTGGGAGGGCACCTAGCCTGTGGAAAATAAGCGGCATGGGACCGCCAGACCGAAAATTAAGGTCATCCTTTTGACTGATATCACACGGTTTTCACAGTCACTGATATGACACGTGGTGTCCTTACTCGAATTGAGTGTGGAGGAAACACCTAATCTTGAAGACCAGTTGTTCGTACAGACCGTGCTGTGGGGTTGATACCAAATATTGTAGGGAAAACAAAGCGATTTTTAGGAATTCAGTTGTTAGCTGGTTAAACATATAAAAAGAACCTTCTTCACATGATGGCGACAGAGCATGGTGATCCTGAAATTTTGCAGGTTACCATGCAGACGAATCCGAAATTAGAACACATTTTGAGCCACTGCGGACCGAGATGCAGAACGAAGAGCATTGCTGTTGTCTGTGCTAGTGGACTTATAGAAAGCACAAAAATATTGGAAAGCAAGTCAGATGTCATGTGCACTTAGACACGGGTAAGCACCAGATTACAGGGCACTTTGGCGTCGTTCACTTGGTCTGCTGCCTTTGGCGCATTACAGCTCCAGCAGTTCTGACGGCCTCGAACTGACAGCTCGGTCAGGCTTAGCGAAAGCGGCTTAGGCTTGCCCACCTTATTCGGCGAGATAACCATTCGACCAGCCACTATCAAAGCAAAAGAAACTGGCCAGCCAGCTTTTTCTATAAGATTGAAGCGGAGCCTGGGTTCGGCCTGAAGTCACTGGCGGCAAGAGTTAATCGCGCTGTCTAAACGAACCAGCGTTCGCAGCTGACGCCCGCAACTGAGCCAAGATTAGATGGTAGGGAGGTGCCGCTGAGACTCTGCGATGTTTTCTGAGGGATGCTTCCCTAGTGGCACTCACTCCACAGGATGTTTTCCACATCGCTTCTCACCTGGATTCGAACTCGATTCACAGGGAAGCATATGCACACGGCGACACTCCTGGATGGTGGGGTACAGGTCTTGTCGATGCCAGGCAGGCACGGAAACACTAGAAAACATAGTCAAAACATACTCAGCTACTCACAAGCGCCTGGGTGCATGTTAAGGAACCCCAGGTGGTGGAAATTTCCGGAGCCCTCCACTACGGCGTCTCTCATAATCATATATTGGTTTTGGCACGTTAAACCCGAATTATCAATCAATACTCACAAGCGCCCTTAGGAGATTCGGACTGACGCGGGTGAAAACAAGGTAGCTCCATGTATTCAGTACTTTAGTCAGAAAGAGGTGGGGAAGGAGGGAGGGATGGCCATTTGTGCTTGCCATTAGAGAGGACCTTGCAAAAAGCATTCCATAAAACATTTCATGCTGCTAAACAGCTTCCTATGCTCTGTGTAATAGAATTCACTTCTTCGACATTAGAAAACGTTGATACAACGACGTTTATGGCGTTCACTGTATACTTCTCTGTCGGCTGCTTGCTTGCCAAAACGGGTGTGTTAGCATCAGTGTAAGCACGGTGGCATATTTGATGCCCTGTAATTTCCACATGGTGTAGAGGAACATCGCGTTCACCAAAAGAAACTTAAGAAAACCAAAATTCTCACGCTCGACTGTAGCATGCAATGACCTATAGTGAAAGCGTATAAGTGGTTGTCAGAAAGGTAGTTTCGCTCTTGAAGAAACATTTGCCCGAGCTCAGGGTTTGAAATAGACACCTTTTTTTCTGTGTAGTGGCCTTAATATAATAGTTAACCAGGTGGCTGCGAGATCTCAGCGCGAGGGTGACTTTACTTACAGTTCAAAAAGCAGAGGGACATTGAATATTTAGTGAACCAGTTCTGCGCAAGCCACATGTTTTCTCTGTTGGTTCTACCAGCATTAGAGGTACAACGAATTGTTGACAAGCCCGCCCGCGTAAGGCCATTAATTGATGAAAGTAGTTATGCTGGTTAGAGCGACGCGTTCTGCGCGGTATCATTTTGGTTGAAATTGTACAATAAGACTATATTACGAATGATGGGGCCCAATTAACGCTACAAAAACCACTGAAATGTGATTGAAATGAGCTAAATAATGCTCCACTTTAAAAGAAATGTTACGCCGCTGATACGAGCGCAGCACTTTGAGCGTAAGTCTAGAGTAAGTCTAGAGAGAGAATAAACTTTTGTTTGAGCAAACGCGTTCTGCGCTGAAGGTGGGCGGCCTCCTTATTCCAGATAGCCGCGGGCCTTTGCCATCTCCCGCGCCCGTTGAGTCTACATGAATGAATTAGTGCACATAGGCATTCATAATTGTGTGATCAGGACGTCAGCTTTAGGGGCACTACTTCGCGCGGCTGTATTTAAGTGCGCAGTATCTTATGGTAGAGCTTAATCTGGTGGGCGACATGATCAGTGATCACCCTTACTGCCCATGCGCTTCCCCTCCTCCTACTGTCCTAGCTTCTCGCCTCGCAACGCCGACGTAGGCAGCGTCTGCTAGTCTTTTCTCGCTCCCCCAGTGCACCCTCCTCTCTCCTCTCAGCATTCATCCACGCGGAGTTTACACCCTGTTGCGCATGCGCGCCTCTCCCCCTCCACCTTACCCTCGAGCCTCGCAATGCGGACGCATGCACGGTCTGCTAGCGGATTTGGCTGTGTTCTAATTCCAAGACAGCATCGTAGACAGTCTACGCACGCAGCTTAGAAGACAGCACCGATCCCATATTGTCTAAAAAATTTAACCCGCCTGGACGACTGGATGAATGGATGGATGTATCCGGTTGTGCGCGTTAGATGGTACGGTGGCTCACGCCGCCTAGCCATAAAGTTGAGCACTATCGCTATGTGCTGAAGGATTCAATTTCACTCGCGCCTTGATTGTAGCCACTAATCAGTTAGCCTCCTCCTGGTTATTTATACCTGTTTAAAGTCAATTTTTTTCGACGAGGTGGCACCTCGCGCTGGGAAAAAAAAGCTAAGATAAACAAGTGCGACTGTTTATTTTTGAGCTTATTTCAAGTTAAAATCTAAAAAATTGAATATGTCATATTGAGTTTCTGGAGATGCGTTTGTTCGTGTGCAGACGACTATTCGGGCGATCTTCGAGCTATCCGAGCAACTTGCTGAGCCACCATTTTGTTTGAACAACAAAGTAGCCTGCATCGTATTTGTCTACGGTGTGGTCTTCTAGAAGCTATTTGGTGGCTACGTGAGAATTGGAATCGGACTTAAGATGACTGCCGTCCACTTAGCTGTCTATTTAGCCGTGTACGGTGAGTATTGGAACACACCCTTTTTTGATTGAAAAAAAAAACGACTGCTCACTCTGCACAACCATTCACTGGCCACCCCGTATATATAGGCACTGGATTTTGACCTCCAAGGTACTGCCAGTGAGAGATTTCTCCTGTGCGTTAAACAATAAAAATTTGCAGCGTGTGCATTAACTAAGAGTGGACTGCGGGTCATTGTGTCCAACCGGAGTCTTCCGTGTCTCACTGCCCATTAGCAGCAATTGACATGTTCCTGCAGGAAACACCGGTCCATCACTGCGTGCTTTGCACCTCCCCAGGTTTTTTTACTGCGTAACGCAGCGATGAACGTCAACGTTGCCGCCGCCGACAGTGTGTTAGCGCCCGCTGCTTCGCATCTACGCATGGTTTTCTTTATCAGTATATGGGGTAATTTTTAGTCATTCATGGCAAACACGTTATCCTGAGTAATTCATTAATTCTAGTCCACCTGGAAACAGCGTCATGAAAGTGCAATCGCACCCCAATGCAATGCTTTCCAAATACCCATTTTTTTTACCTCTTCTCTCCCTTTTTCTGGCCATGTCGAGTTACGAACAGTCATTAAACGTAAAGCCTTTTCAGTCTGCGCGTCAACCTTACAGACGCGTTAGGTGCTGTCAGACTGACCACTCGGTGGTCAGTCGGAGTCAGGCGCGCTCGCCCCTCTCAACTGAGCGAGACTTCGTGAGGCTGGCGATGGGCGACTCCGCGATGCTTCTTCACGCGGGCGTGCCCGCCGTGTTTCAGCCTCTAATTGATTTTTCCTGCGCCCAAACAGTTTGCACCGTTCTTTTTTTCTCTCTTCACTTGTCTTTCTGTCGCCCTAAGAAGAGATTTCCTCGGCAGTTTATCCGGGGCGAGATCGCTAATTAGGCTACGGCTCCTAATGATAGCGGGTGCACCGCCAGTGCAATAACCAGAGCAGGCGAATTAGACACAAAGTATACACGTTGCGCTTATTTTTTTTTGTTTGTGTCTTCGTTACACTATCGCTGCTTCCCCCTTATTGCTGTCGGGCTCCTGTCCGATTTAGTTTAACCTGAGTAGACGGAACATTTTACCCAGGTCTGTTCTACAAGCAGAAGTTGGCGAGAGTGCGGCTCAATTTTTATGAAATATCGAAAAGAGGACGCTGTTTATCAAATATAAACCGAGTTAAATAGCACATTGATGACGTAGCACTCGGTAGCACCTGACAAAACAATGCCCGACACGCAATTTAGGCTTGCTGTTTCACACGGGTTGTTTTTTAGTTAGACCTTATCCCAACTAAGTAAAGTATAAACCGGAGAATTTTCCGAAAAAGAAAAAAATAAGAGTGTTGAACCATGGCAAAGAACAAATGGGTGATTCGGACAAAACAGTTCTTGCACAACACAAGCTCCAGTTGATTGATTGATTTGTGGGGTTTAACGTCCCAAAACCACCATATGATTATGAGAGACGCCGTAGTGGAGGGCTCCGGAAATTTTGACCACCTGGGGTTCTTTAACGTGCACCGAAATCTGAGTACACGGGCCTACAACATCACAAGCTCCAGTTGGACGTATATACATTACAACCGATGTCCTGATGTCTTCATGTGTGTATTAGTGTCGGTAGTTTATGCACCGTTTTCTCTTTTTTTTCAATGCTCCCTTTTCCGAACTAAGTTGTAAGTAGCTAACCATATGATCGTCCAGTTTTTTTTTAGTTACCTTTATAACTGCTTTTGCAAATTACGCAAATAGAATAGGCGCACATTATCGATGCGTCTGAGGAAAACGGTTGCTCAATCCGGGAAAAATTGCGAACTGGGCATAATTAGCTAACAATTGCGAATACTACCATGACAGGTTTTGCGTTCCCGAGGTGCTTTTGCGTTGAAAACTTTAACAGCTGTTGTGATCGTGCGGCACAGTCTGATTTCGCATTATGAGGCTCAAATATTTAGAAAAAGAAATATCGCGCATAAGATTAACGAAGCTTATCGAGCATTGCACGCCAGCCTGAAAACAGGAGATTTTTCCAGCTCGAGACCCGTTCGAGTTCTGTCAGGAACACTGAACACAACCGAAGCTCCCGCAAAAACAAGCTGATAAGAAGTGGCGCGTACGATGGTGAAGTGAAGCTAAACGTTCGGGAAGGCCGAATGTTTCGTAAAGCTGCTTAGCGTTTTACTTCTCGTCGAAACAGGAGTGCCAAAGCCAGCAAGCGTGGGTAACGAACGCGAACGAGAATTATTGGAGTTTGTTTTTCAACACTCGGCACCGCGCAAATATGACGCGCAACAATTTCCCGTTGTAGCAAATACAAGCGCCGGGGACGCAGAGCGCCATTGTATGTTGTTCATTTCGTTCTTATTTCCGCAGAGGCCACGCGTTTGTCCGACAATGAAAATGGGGGCCCTCGCTGCGCCGTTTAAGCCCCACACTTGAGTCATATACTATTGTTGGATGAGCGATTCTTTCGCAACTGTAACTCCGGAGGCCGCTCGCGAGCGACGCATCAGCCGTCGTTCTCAACTGGAGAGCCGAATTCCATTTTTCTTGCCCATTCTCGCGGATGGGTGGCCTTTTGCGGTGAAAACCCGAAGCCGGCAAAGGATGTTTGCCCGCAAAGCGAATGATGGATGCGCGGCCGCTGTTTGCTGAAAGGAGTCCTCGCAAGGACTCACAAAGAAACACGCGCCAGGCACTTAATCGTGTGATGGATGGGGAAGATGCAGGCTTCAAAGATGAGGTCTCTAGCGTTGTCAACGGGAGCCCACGAAGACTTCTGCCCGGCGCCTCCTCCTTCAGTGCGCAGCGCTGTCAGCTCATCCACTGCCATTGTGCGTGGTCGAGACCCGCTTAGAGTGGCGCCTCTGTAGGGCTACCCCTTCACCGCCCTGGCAAAGGAGATCGACCCACTGGCGCGCAGAGATTGGAGGTGACTAGACAGAAGGTTCGACTTGGCGACGCCGTTAACACTCCATGCCAACTCAGAAATCAAGTTTAATAACCGAGAAATTAAGTACAGTATAAACACATTTATTCTGTACACACGTCGCCCATTTATTGGCGGTTGTCTTTTTTGTTTTCACTGATAAACTTTTGCAACGGTTTGCACGTCTTATAACCTTGACAATATCCACCAGTGTCTGGCAAATGCTTTCGGTTTTTAACTTTCATGGTTCAGTTCATTGCTCCTTATTGAGACCAATTTTTTTCTTCTTGTGTACTTTCATGAACTTGCCTGTTATTTCTTACAGCTGCAATGTCTTTTGTAGCCAGAGATGCTTGAGACATAGTCTTCAGCTTAGCACGCAGTGGCTTCTTTAACAATAGTTTTCGCGATTCGCGATTACCAATCAACGAGTTAGTGGTGATGCCTGTTACTCCGTGTCGAAAAGAAGACGTCAATATTGAAGACCAACCACTAAATACAAGCAGGGCCTTAGCACTGTGTGCAACATAACCCTCTCTTAATTCTATTTTAAGACCGTAATTCTACACTGAAGACGGAAAATTATTTAAATAATGTACGCAGAAAGCAACGGCCGGTCCTTTTTTAGCTGTGTCATGGTAAACGTAAGAACAAAATTGTGTTCTTCGCTTATTGTGCCATTCTTTTTGTCTGATCTTGAAAAAAAAAATGGCTAGCGCAAGAAAATGTGGCACCCAGAAAGGAGCACTGTGTGCGTGCACATATTTTTGCCAATGAAATTAACCAGTTTGCTGAAAGTGACAGCGTGCTTAAAATTCGGCACGGATGTCGAATACTGAACTGTATTTTGACTGCCGTTTAAGACTTAATTCCTTTGATCACACACGTTTGTTTGGTAGGTCGTGAAATAAAACAAAATCTATCGGAATGCATCTTACGATGACAGTCACCGTTAGTTGTGATAGGCATTGAAATAACGTATGTAGCATTGACAATAATGAAATAGCTACCTTGCCTAGGTAGCGTGTGGATATCAATGTGAAACCTTAATAGTACTATAGAAACAAGTGTCACGAATAAACAGCTCACTTTTCACAAAAAATAGTCGTCTAATTGGCCTTAGAATGGATGTAATGGCGCTGAGCGCTCATTAGCGCATTATTGAACTACAGTGTTGCGTTTTTTATAGAAATGTTTTCAAGAATCATTCCATAAACATTTGTATAGTTTAAACCATAAGCTGCTTTATTTCCTTGCGATACCTACTGATAATAATGAATACCAGCACATAAAATTAACCAGGTTAAAAATTTCAGCATGGTAAAGAATTTTTTTGGAAACACAGTATGAACATGTTCAAATTGCACATCGCTCAATATCCTTAAGAATACAAAGCTCTAACGTCCACGCATAATGTGAAGAGCAGCAAACACTTACACTAACTAAGTCTGCTGTACAAACCAAGACTGGCAGGACATCGTACGCTTGAGTGTATAAGTGTGCGCTGTTAAGCTAAGGAGGTCTCTTTACCGAGCCAATACCGAAGAGGTTGAGTATAGTTGCGAGAAAAGGTCCTTTTTCTTCTTCATTATTTCCACCACTGATTGCACGAATATCACGCGCAAGTGCGATGTAGCCTAAGAATGGAAAGAAAATGTGCTGTCATCTCCACTTCATTTTCCATCTAAATGTACAGAATTTTTCAACCCGCAGTGAGAATAGCTAAGGCACCGAACTGCAAAAAAAGTTACTTAATATGTGCGTTTTTTAAATATGTATAACCTACGACGAAACAATATTCAAATGTTTACGTTAAAGTGTTGCACTTAGACTTCACTGACATAAGAGAAAGCTTGAGGAAGTTAACAAAACACGAACTTTTTCTTGTGGGAGTTGATCAGGGCACACTGTGGATTGCTGCCAAGCTCGAAAGAGAGGACGCGAACTATCATTCAGCTCATTGAAAGGAACGCACTAAAAAAAAAAAAAACATGAGAGTGAAAAAAAACGTGGCGACGGACCAGCTTTCTGAAGTGACACCTCCAAATTTTGGCACCACGGAAAGGTGTCAAGTTTCGTTTTTCTGCACCTTATCACCTCGAAGCGAAATCTCTCGCTGAAAGCGTGATACGTGACTTGAAGACGTGCATTGCACCCTACCCGCCGTTTAAGGGAGGTGGGAGGTGCTCACTCGATGCAACGCTCGAGCATCATAGTCTTACACATCCACATTGGGATGCAGTCCACACTTTGCCGCTTTTGGAACGTAACGCAAGGCTTGCAGCAGATAAAAAACTAGACCGAGTCGGTAAAGTGTACCTTCGCGAAATGCCAGTGTAAGCAGGACAGCGGGCGAAGTATACCGGTGCACTTGGCTGAAAACATTGGTAAAGATCAAAGGTGCCGGATATTACGCCTGGAGACATGTGCGAAATCTTGATGCAAAGTATCCCTTCAATCGGTCATTACACTCTGCTCAATACGGCGAAATAGCAAGAAATATTGAAAAAGTCCACTATACAGACTTGAGAGGAAAAATTGTATCGGCTTGAACGGGAAATGCTTTTTTGTACAATCCCAGGAAGAATAAAGACAGAGGTTTAGGAGGACATAGTGTTCATCACACTTAACTGAGCCAAAACAAAGCGGCAACCAAAATAAACATAACAGAAAGTAGAGAGCTGGTCAATACAGAGCAGCATAGGTAGAAAGAGAGAAGATGTGTCCTTTATAGAAGGCGAATTCCTTACGGACGCTTTAACAAATGTTAAGATAAAAAAATGCGAACGCCAAGTTACATCATTGGTTATTTCTCTCCGCAAGATCACTCACGCCATTTTACTTGGAAAATTTTTGTTGCAAAATGGAGTAGGCGTTTGAACTGTGCTCTCAGGGATAAAGTTGCGGAGAATATAGTACTATATGCGATGTTTTTTTCCCTACTCCAAAGTGATCTGTTAATCACAATGCATACTTTTTGCCATTAACATTCATCCTTAAGTGCACCGAACGAAAGCTATATCCTACAATTTCTCTTGTCTCAGTTTCCCAGTGGTGGGGAAAGCGTGGTTAAGCGTTTGAGAAGTGGCAGGAATTAAAATGAATTGCACGCAGCGACAGTATATATACAAATGGTAGTACACAGCAGAGACACGCAAAGTAATTGCAAAATAAGGAAATGAAAGAAAAACCTTCCTTTGCACTTGAGCACCATGAAAAGTCATCGTTAGTTCCAAGACATTAGTTCAAAGCATTCGGAGACCCGAGTGTCAGTTCGACCGAGATTTCCCTGAATTTGGAAATTATCTATGTCCCACAATACATGCGTTGGTTTGATTGTACACCACCAATACTGCCTCGTTGGCGTCTGCTAATATTTTATGTGTTTCTTTTACCAGCGCTTTGATGACCATTGATATGAAAAGGCACGCTTAAGCAAATGTCATTCTCATGTATGTATAGCCGGAGAGGATGGTGTCAAAAAAGACGCACCATATATGTTGAAATACTAGTGTCTAGCCAATATATCTACTTCCCAAAATTCTGCGAGTAGTTAACATACTAGACATTTGTCCAAGTTGGCAATAATTTCGGGGAAGGTCGCTCTTCGGCATGTAATGCAATAGAAGAGGCGTTAATCCTGCAGAGAACAAATAAAATAGGCTGAAAACTATGAATCGACGATGCCCTATATATATATATATATATATATATATATATATATATATATATATATATATGTGTGTGTGTGTGTGTGTGTGTGTGTGTGTGTTATTAATGCAATCTTTCATGTTTTGAGAACAGAAAACAATAGATTGAATACAGATAATAGATGACACAGCTCAAGACACTAATAACTGCGACGTGATGCTGTAATTATGCCTAGTTAGAAGACGTAGATATGCCCAGTTGCAATGAAAGCGAATGTAACAGTCAGTGTTACTAACGTAGGGCGAAGGGGACTTATGAACATAAAATTCAACTAATGTCTCAGAAACAATTTCAAAAGTTGAAAAAAAAAACAGAAGACCAAGAAGGTGCTATTAGGGCGATGCACGCGGTATACACTGTGCAAGAGGTGTATCTTCGCTATTAGTCTAGCATTATAAATATTATTTTTCCTTTGTTTACCCTGATTCCCGAGCGGACCGTAAATTTATGAATATGTTACGATTTTCGAAGCTCAAGGTCATGGCTGATGCGGAATCCAGGTTAAAGTATCTTCTCTGTAAGGTTGCTGAATGAGTGACCAAAAATGTTTGCATGTTTTGACGGTGGAAGATTCGGTTGTGATTTATCACGCGATCTGGGATTGCCAAATTTAATTCTGAAGGATGTCTTATGCCTTTTATGTCTGGCTTCTGTGTTACATGAGGTATGCCTACCATTGTTTCACTCAACTTTTCTCCAATTCAAGTGGTTTAAAATTTAGGCATCAATATTCTGGTATCGTTAACGCGCCTCATAACAAAATTACGTCGTATTGGTTCATGCGTAGCACAATAAGTAAAAAAAATAAAAAGACCACCATACTAGCGTAATTACACAGAGTAAAGAACTCGACAGGAGGAGTAGAGAATAGAAATAATGCTGGCGGGAACACACCCCAAGGCAAGCGGAAGTTTTTAGGCGCTGACGTGCCGAGAAAAACCACAGGTATTGACGTACTGCAAGACCCTTGTTACCTAGATACTACAGGAAAGAAAGAGATGACAGCTCCTTTGAGAAATGACCGAAGAACAACACGACTCCTCTCTCGATCCTTTTCTCTGCCTTTCTATACCCCATCACCGTATAGCTTACTTTTTTTTCGCTGTGCGTCTTGCGTTGCCGCTTTCCTTTCAGGATATGTAGACAGTGCGCCTTCCGTTCAAGAGCGCAACATCAATAGCGTTTCGTTGCACTAATACAGTTTTTGTTGTTTGGAAAACTGGCATCGTTGAAGCGAAAATTCTCGCTCAATTCCAGAGTCGCCGCTTTCGTTCGTCCGCGTGGCATACGATGCGTCAATGCCACCCTCTCCACTTTTTAGATGAAAAGCGTCTTATGGCAGAGTTGAATCGGTGTGCGGCGTGACTACTCTTACTGCGCATGTGCGTCCCCACCACTTTGTCTCCTCTCCTACGCTCCCCTTACTATCGCGTCGCAACGCCGATGCAGCCAGCTTCTTCTAGCGAGCTTCTTAATTTAAAAAAAAAAGAACTGACTGCTTGTGCTGCAAAACCATTCACTCGCCACTCCGCATATATAGGTACTATATTTTGACCTCCAGGGTATAGTGCTGGTGGGAGATTTGTCTTGTGTGTTGTTGAACAATTAAAATTTGCAGCGTCCGTGTTAACTAAAGCCGGATGCGGGTCTCCGTGTCCAATCCAAGTCTTCTGTCTTTCATTGCAAATTAGCATTAGATTGGCATGTTTTAGTAGGAAGCACAGGTTCATCACGGAGTGCTTCGCACCTCCTCAGGTTTCTCTCCTGAGGCGGCAATGAGCGCCAGCGTCAACGCCGCCGCCCGTGTAAGCTTTAGCGCCACTGCTTCGCATCTATAGTATATGCATGGTTTCCTTTAGAAGGAGATGGTGTGATTTTTTAATGTCTTCATAGGTTGCACCTTCAGCTAAACAGTTTTTCATTTAAATACTGGTTCCTTTTAGGTTACAGAATTGCGTATCTTGATCAAGAAATGTGGGGAAAAAACGACGTGACATATGTATATATATATAAGAGTAAGCCTAACCGCATAGTATACGATAAACGTCACCTTTCGCTCGGCTAAAAATTTCTCTTGGCACGTGGGCAAGGAAGCGCGTAAAACTAGCCTATTCTCTGGTTTTATCACTTTGCATTATGAAGCCTCCTTAAGAGAAGAATCTCCCTCGAGGATCATAAATCTTCGCCACCACGAGAACCTCGTACAATCGCAGTTGCGTAGTTGTTCTGCTAGTGTCCCAATTACTCAAACGAGTTGATAACAAGTTATACAGGCATGTATATATATCTTGTAGACGACAAGCAATCTTGAATACGAAAGAAGACTCCTAATCTTCCGGGTTAGTTTTCACGACGTTCTGATACAAAACTTGCGCAGTATCGACGCGGCGAGATTTTGTGAGCTCAAGAAAAACGAGCAGCCACATTGAAACTCTGGTATTTTGTATGAATATGCGGTTTTATAGAAATTCGCTCTGTGATGCCCACAACTGAGTCAAATCACAAACACGCACACACACCCACATCCAAACTCCACGAACACAGAACTACAAAAGATAACCAGTATTTCAAAGCTGAAAAGACGTGCAGTAGTAAGTTTCAGGTCACTTTTGCAAGTGATCTCCCCTGGCGTACGAGCTGTTCCTTATTATTTGCTCATTCTGCACAGGTTGACGAGCTCGCGCTTGCAAAGCACACATACAAAGGGTCTTTATGAAGCTTCTTTACTTGCGTGTCGCGCGCGTTTGGCGAATGACGGCAGTTACCTATACGAGATACCGGTGCACATGTTTGCGTCTTTTGAGCTCGTTTAATTTGTGTGTGTAGTTTTGTTTTCTTTACTAATTCGATATATGGTACAAAAGAGGCCTCAGATAAGGTCACGGGAATCACTGCATGCACAATGTCTTGCGTGTTGTATGAGCAAAAAATGCTACGACACCGCAGAGCGAAAGCGAAAGCTGGACGGGTGGCCTCTCTGGAGCCCGTTCTATAGGCTCTTATGGGACAACCACTGCAACGAAAGTAGCAAGATACTCACTACGCCATAAAGTATCATAATTTTAGAAAGTCGAGAAATACCCATTACACCACTATTCGCAATTCTGCGGAGAAGTGAGGTATCCGCTGCGCAAGGATTTGTATGCACTTTGTCGGTGCTGTGCCTGAAGATGATGATGAAGAGTTATGGCTGTGCTGTTCGCAATCAGCGAAAACTTCGGAACCTCCCCCCCCCCCCTTACACTCACTACGCTATTCTTGTTGTGTGACGCCTGTTTGTTATTTTACTCTTCTACCACCCTATAACACTCTATTGACGTGGCTGCTTGCCCGACATGAAGCTTATATATGATGTTTTTGCGGGGGATTTCCAAGCACTGCATGGCGCGACTCTGCGGTAGAATACTCGACGGCTTCGCAGAGGGCCTGTGTTCCAATCCCGCTCGATAATGGATATATATTTTCCCCATTGCACCTTATAGTGGTTACGGATACCGACGCCGTCGGGGGACAATGTTGCCACCGAAATCGGCTGTTGTTAGGATCTCAATACATATTTTGCTGTAAAACGCCAGACACACTTTGACTCAGCTCAAGCTAGCTACCAAGATCAGTTATATGCTTGCTATTCACTATTCTACTTCACTGACGAGCTTAACTATACTTTAATATTGACAGCTTTCAATGGCTAATAGTGGACGCGTGCTACAGGGATCAAGCGCACATATCTACCTATGTGACTTTTTTTTCGGTTTTGTTTTCAGTTCCCAAGAGTTTTTTTCTTTTCTTCTAAAGCCATTGGCTATTTGTTCGTCTTCCATTTACACATGAGGTAAGAAGCTTATGAAAATTCAGGCCTCACGATTTCCGGCTAACTTGAACATTACTATGACGCAACTTTCTCCGCTTCAACACTGTTTGCTTATAGCGTGCGCACTGGCCTCCTGCACCTCATATTCGCAACATACTTTCTTGCTAGAGTTCTTCGTAAGATCGAGTTCTATCCAATCTTCATAATGGGAAACACTGTTTGCGAAGACGACTAACGAACACCAAAAGTAACTGATGAAAGAAAGGCCTCTTAAAAAATGGGTGAAGTTAAAATTTCGCCTCTCGTATGTTTCTGAGAGAACACCCTGTGGCGCAAGTAGCGATTGCATGGCGTAGCATCCGAGATGACCGTATGCTCTCGACACACGCTGGATAACACATAAAACGCTGTCTGTATATTACGGGCGTTTCAACCGGCCATGCTACCGTATACGTATGAGGAGGCCGCATGCTGTTGATCTGCGTGCTCCCGAGTAGCGGACCCCACGTACGTTCGGTAACGTGACAGGTCATACGCCCGTAATATACAGTCAGCGTTTAAAGTGTTTCAGCGGGAGAGAAGAAAAAGTTTCGAAATATTTTACTCTTCTTTCGTAATGCATGGTATCTGCCCGAGGCCGTCATGCGGCCTGCATCATCTATTTCAACAGGCACTTTTGCAAACTCGTAAATGAAAAGAGGGCCCCAATCAAAGTTGTTTCTCACCCCCCCCCCTCTTTGCCTCCGAGCGACACGAGAACAAACGACTCACCCATTCGTAAAAAAATGACCAAAGTGCTCTTAGAGGCCCAAGATGCGACCACCGTTTTTAAAAACTTATTGCTTTTCCCTCGAAGACGGGCGCCGATTCTCCTAATAATCTTTCCATTTACGACGTCCCTGATAAACGCTAGCCTTCTTGCACAACTGAACGCGCAACAGCAAGTAGTACATATACTCTACCGAAAGAAGCCAAATTCAATTAGTTTAATTCTTTTCAGCAAGGCTGTATAAATGAAAATGAGAGAAGCAAAAGACGAGCCTAAGAAGTGTGATGCTACTCATACCAGTACGCAAAGTTTTTTTTTTGCTATTTATTATGTATACGGCTTTTTCTTGAAGTTGGGGTTGTTGTCCTACTCATGGTCTTCTTGACTAGCTATAAAAAACAGAGTCATTACAATTGAATGCGCATTGCATGCAAAATGAGGAAAAGTGTGCAGTCGTAGGGGTCTCATGTTAAGGCAGCTTCAGCTGAAAAGGACGTTCGCTTAATTCTTGAGCATAATAGCTTATTTTCACAATTTTTGATCTTTTCTTCGAATAAAATGTGGCAGCAACAATGTACAATTTGATGAACTATGACAACAAAGATAATGAAAGGAGTGCCCAATCGCTCGGGACGGTAGCAGTGCACTAACCAAGTAAGCTGCACTGATGCCAAGCCTGTTTTGTGGCGCTTTCGGAGATGATGCATAGCAGCGGAACTGAGCTTAATAGAAGAGCAGTGCTGCTTGCATCATTTGGCACACATTTGCAGGCAGGCTAGCCATCATTCATATGAACGCTTCATTGCATATTTTGTTATTCATTAAGAGGAAGGGGCTAAACGAAATAAATATAATCGTCCTGATTTATTTTTCTAGAATGTAAGATTTCAAGTTATTGGCTAGATTTAATACGAACACCATCGACTGAACAAAATCGATCGGACATCATAGAAGGAAGGTTGATCTAAAAAAATTCTCAAAGGATAAAGAAATAGTTTCGATACACATAAATTGATGTAGGTATTGCTTAGTGCCAAACCTTCAAAAGCTGGAAGAACAGAAATACAATGCAATAACACTCGCCTCATGAAAACATGATTAAGTACTTATTCTCGAAACATTGCCAGTGATTGTGTATTTCAAGGTATGGCATTACTTTGCTGTGTGAGCAGTGGTACCTTGATTTCTCAAGGTTAGTTCTCGCATGTGTGGTTCGTGCCATATTCTGTAGGGATGACTAACTATCGTATGAAAATCGTATGAAAATACAACAACCGGCTAAGAGCCATATAAGTACTTCATAAATACTTGCAAAAGTAATACAGAGAATTCCGAAAGGACTTCTTTTCGGGCAAGGTGGTGCTCAGATTAGTGAGATAGGCTTGAGAGTGGTGAAAATAGATTTTGTGAAAACAGGGATAGCGAAAACGAGAAAGTGAAGCGCCACACAATTCCCTTTTCTGTCCCGTTTTTCGCGAAATGTATCTTGCGTCACAATCAAGAACACTTAAGCACAATGATTAACCATCTCCGAAGATGAAATAGTTGCGGAGAGTAAATAGTCTGCGTTTCTTGCTTTCTGATATACACAGTGAATATGCAAAAAAAAAAACGTTGGTCGTTGTCACGAATTATGGGCTGCTGCTGTGGACGATGAACAGAGATATGACTCCATTAACCACAAAACACATTTAACAAACACTGACAACAGTCTAAGAATAAATATTAAAGAAAATGTATGTCACAAATATTTTAACACCAAACCAAACCTATAAATAAATCCTTTCACATACTAAACTCTTCTTAACAAGTGTCCGGCAACTGTATACCCTCCAAATTCTTTTCATGACTGAGCTCTTACTTTTCACCGCTTATCTTGCCGCCAATGTCCTGATTAGTGGTGTCTATGATGACGTTCTCAGACTTCTCTCGCCGTCCATTCCGCTGCCGACGTGGTCGCCCGTAGTCGCCGTCACCTTACGACGTCGCTGACATGGCGAATTTCTCAGTAGTTGGGCCTAGCGGCCGCAGGCGATACCCGGTGCTGAGCGCTGACGTGGCCACCCGGGGACAGCCTTCGGTGACTTGCTTCGAATGGGGCTTGCGTCAGGAACGTCAGTGCATGCTGTGCATGGTCACTGCATCCCGAGCAGCCTCCCTCGCAGTAGGTCGAGGTCTCCGTCTACTTCTCGGGACGACCGTGGTACGAGTTGCCGAGTCGCTGTCCCGACGCCCTCGTCGCCAGTGCGCTTGCTGGCGATGCAACCTTCTTTTTGCGAGTCCACGTCGACAATCCCAGCTGGTCGCGGCTCGGGCGCCGATTGCAGCTGGGGTCACCGCCTCGGGCCTCACAGTACGGCACGCACGCTTGTGCCATTTCGAATATTGTCCGCTCCTCTTCGTCTTTTTTCCTCCTACGGGCTCTTGCTCGTGATACTCGTGAACTCTCCATTGAATCGGCTATGCAGAGTAAACTTATCGGAAACTCAAGATTAGTGTTGAAAACTTAGTGCTCTGAGGGGATATGCAACCAGGAGACTAAAACAGAAAAATATCTGCCGTGTTCTTGCGCAGTCATGCATGCCCATTGCCTGACAAAGTTTTAAAACGCGGTGTCATCAATCGAATGCCATAAAAAGGGAGTCGAGCTCACGAGAGTTGAAAACCTCAGGGTCAAAGACAGGTACATATCGCAAGGCATCATGATAAGGTGAGTCAAAGATTATTCTGAAAAAAATACCTTTGCAAGTACGGCTTTCATCACAAAATCTGTAGGTCGTGGTAATTGTTACAGATTTTTGTAGATTACTTTGATAGCCCTCTTATGAAGAGCGTACGTACCTATTCTGAAGTATAAGGCGCAGTGTTTCACCATAAAAGATGATCTCAATGACAACTTCTTGTAACATCTAGGAGGATCGAGGGAATTGTGTCGGCAGATGAAGCAATAGAATGTCAGCCCAATGATTTACTCACTAACGTGATTACATGACTCGCGCTATCCCTAAACGAAACATGAATATTTAGGACCAGTAATTATATAAGATAGCTGAAGTGTATACCTGGTTGGCTTATTCTACAGAAATAACACACTGTAAAGTGCTTCCAAGATAGCCAATACGATAGAACCAGACAGCGTGTTAGTGAGTGCATATATCGTACACAACTCTTTACCCCAAAACTCATAACAGCGATCGATGTTCTCTTCATGCCACCATGTTGACAAAGTGCACCCTTTCTCTTTCATTGCAAGCTGAAACGCTCTGTTTACAAGAAAGCTAGGGCTAAGAGAGGCAATATAGGTGTTCCACGTGCTACAATTTGGATCCTTGCAATGTCTGCTACCATCGACGCACACGTTTAGCAGTTAACACTGTCGCACACGCTCAGTAATATACCGCCTTCTGCCGGGATATTCAGCGGCCGCAAAGACGGTCGGAAATCTCGCAGCAAGCAGCACGCATTAGCATCAGCCGTTAGGAGAGACGAGAAGCATGCAGCCGCTGCGAGCCAGCTTAGCGAGCCAGCCAGTAAAGCCGCGACCACGAATCCTGCGAGACGAGCGGCGCGCGAACCTTTTGTTGATACCTGGCCGCACGTCGGGTGTCACAGACACCGTTTATGCTGCTGTCTGCTTCCGCTTTTAGAACCGCGGAAACATTAAACCACACAACACACACGCACATTTGCATTGCTGGCGCGGAATATAAGCGAGGAAAGAGAGAGAAAAAAAAAAGAATATGACTACAGTCATAACCACCAGTGCTGTCAGCGCTTGCTGGTGGCTCGTGGAATACTACGTCCTCGGAAAAAACGGAGAGCGCATATTATCACTATTTTTTTTTTCGCGGCCGCACAGCTATGTAGTGGAGCTCTTGCCCTGAACGCGCCTCTGTTTAACAGGAACGCGTTCACATTCGGCTCATATATGTAGCAGCTGCGTGGCTCCTTCTCGCGAAGCATTAGACCGGCCTTGCGCAGTCTACAGCGGAAACGGCCCCGTCATCACACTTGCTCCGGAGCGAGACGCCGACTTAGGAGATTTGCGGCAGATGCGACTTGCGCAATAATTCAACGCTACTTCTCCTATATTATAGCCGACGGGGAGCCTCGACTGTTGTGCGTGGAAATGTTAAGAGCCGCGCGTAGGTAAGACGAATGTAGCACTCACGCAAACAGTGAGTTCTGATTTCGCAGCCCGGCAGGAACCACCCAGACGTTGCTTAAACGAGGAAAGACACCATTTTGCCGCAGGCGATAATTCAAAAAGTGCTTAGCCTGGCTTGGCTCTTCCTCGCTCAAGTTGGCGTCTCTGTAAACACTGTACTTTGCAGCTCCTTCTACAATTGTTGTGAAGTTATTACTCAAAAGTGGACGTCGCAAATCGGTCGTAAATGAAATAACAATGTACATCGCACCATGAGGTCTGATCTAAAGGGGAGTACAAATCCGAAGTTTTTTGTTTCAGTCGCTTCGTCACGAAACGGCTCAGGTGATTATTGTTGCGTGGTACTCGGCGTAATGACGATGTTTAAACAACCTAGAAGATATCGCGAAGATGACCACTAAAACGAAGTTTAAAGCCTGAATAAAAAAAGTTAACTGTGGTAACTGTGGCTGATAGTACGATCCTGCAACTTTGCATGAGGATTGTTTCATACGCGTAAGTATTTTGCGTTTTCTTAGGACGTTACAAGCCTCACAGTAGTTGGTGACGCTGTTTCACGTATTACAAAGTGTAATAATTGTCATCACTCATCGCATATTTGCAGGTAACGTATTGTAGAGGACCAGTTCCTTCGCGTACTTGTTATTAAATATTTCTCGGCTTTCGTGGTGCTTAGTGACTACACGATCCCAAACAATCTGGAAAGAAACGGTGGCATAACACGTTCTTTTTGTTTTACAGACATTGTCGTGCATAGAAAGCTTTCAGATTCTTACAAGTCAAGTTTACTATTGTGAGGACGACACTTCTAGGTGCGTGGTAGGCTATTTATACTTATCAACAAGCCAACCACGTTTTCGTCGGCGCTTGCCCACATTCTAGAACCCTAGATGGGCTGCAAAGGCTACGTTGTATGTATACCTCTTCGCAATGTCGAGTTTTTTTTTAATTACTCCAAAGCTCCTTCAACCCACCATGGATGTTATGTTATTGATTTATTGCGTTTAGTGATTCACATGCGTCCTAATGCGAAGAAACTAAAGTTATAGATTATTAATTCTTTCGTAGTTTATTCCCTACATAAGGAATGGAAAGAGACAGGATATATCTGCTCTGTATACTGAACAGCTGTGGCGGTGGACACTTGAAGGGTGGAGGAAACAAGCGTGAGAACGGTAGTTGTGGCCATAACTCGCCTTTGTTCTATTCACATATTTTTCTTCCCCGATCAACTATACACATGAAAAAAAAAACGTTCACATTGCCATGGAAGTAAAAAAAAAGCCTCATAAGTGTTACTTTTCCATCGGCAAGCACTCATCCTATGTTTCTTTCTCTCCACCGCCATGGCGACAGTGGATGAGCAAACTTATACGTTCGCGGTGGTAGTGTACCTGGCTCAGAAAGAAGGATCAGTCGAGGCATAAAAACCAAATAAGCAAACAGAAAAAAGTACAGTACGAAGCGCCATAAAGCCGAACGATCTGCCGGCAAGGATAGAGAAGGGAAAGTGGTGCCGATAGGCGCCACCACCTTGCGGCAGCTCCTTTTCTATTTGCCCTCCATTCTTTCTGTTTTCACTCCCCTATAGGTTCGGCCGGGAGATTCCCTGCATGCTATCAACCCCGTCGGTGGTCGAGCGCGATGTGGCCGCCGGAGAAAACGGCACCGGCTGGTCTCCTCTCGAAACCAGCGCCATCCGCAGTCGTTCACTGACGCGCTTCTTCGTTTCCAATGGTTTCTTAGAGTATAGTGCCAGAATGGCGAGAGAGCGAAGCGCCGGAGCCGTTATCAGAGCCTGGCAGAGCTGAAGACCACATCTGACAGAAGATGAGTCGCCACTCGCATTTCATCCCTTTCTTTTCTTTTTTTTTGTTTTTTTCGTTCGGCGACGTCCGTAGGCCCTTGGGTCGTTCCCCGGCTGGACTTGAACGCGTGATTGTTGTGGTGGTGCCCCAAGTCGTCGCCCGGCCGCCGCAGAGTTTTCTGTACACGGGCATCCGCCGAGAAACATACGTAGAAGGACGTGCTTTATTCCCGAGGATAATGGACCTCTGCGTATGTGCACCTTTGGCGCAACCATACGTACATACGAAAAAGATCGTTCTGTCCAAAAGAAGCGAGAGGAGACCTTACAGAAAAGCACAACACAAGTAAATTCTGCAGAACAAACCATCAGCAAGAGTGGGACGCAAAGGCGTCATCGGCCCATGCTCGAGAAAGGGCACGCATCGGTTCTTTGTGCGAGGCTGGATACAGAAGTATCATCGTTTTTTACTCATAGTGACGATGGTGACGATGGTCTCAACGCTGTCGCTGTCCGCTTTTTGCAAACCAGTGCATCGGCAGTTCCCGTAGGTGCACTTTTTTGCACAATAAGTTACCAATTCTGCTTTTCGAGCCATGATTTGTGGGGTTTAACGTCCCAAAACCACCATATGATTATGAGAGACGCCGTAGTGGAGGGCTCCGGAAATCTCGACCACCTGGGGTTCTTTAACGTGTGCCCAAATCTGAGCACACGGGCCTACAACATTTCCGCTTCCATCGGAAATGCAGCCGCCGCAGCCGGGAATCAAACCCGCGACCTGCGGGTCAGCAGCCGAGTACCTTAGCCACTAGACCACCGCGGCGGGGCTGCTTTTCTAGCCAAGCTCACGAGGTGTAAAAAGGTACACACAAAAATTTTGACCTCGCATTTTTTTTCTGCAACGTGTTCCTGGGGACCTGTTATTCATAACACGACAAATTGTTTTCTGAAGCGCTGAAGCATAATTATTTACAGGCTCGTTATTACAGACCAGCATCAGTTTCAGTTTAAAAAATGACAAGCCACCGGGTGCAACTATCACCACCTAGTGGGTGCAACGCTCGACCATGTCAGCACAGAGAACTGTGACGCACTTTAACGCTGTTCACATAGAAAAGTTCTTTAGAACAGGAAACGGGATGTCAATGTCATCAAACAACAACAAAAAAAAAAACTTTCAACTCGGGCGCCGCACCCATGGACTCGCAAGCAGCTGCCGAGTAATAGTCTACTGGAGCAAACGCTACCAAAGAAAAATGGTGGCCTTGACTTCATCATAACTAGCTGTAGAATGGCCATGTGATGATACTAGGGGGCCTCCAGGGGTCCCCTTTGAGGGTGTCAATAGCACGATGGTGTCGTTCACTCAGACAAAAATCAAAATTAGTTTAAAATAGCTTCCAAGTTATGTTTACTGTTGATATTTCACGGACGATATACGCACATTCCCGCGAATCGATCCCTATGGCGATCTCGGCCACTGCATTTTGTTTCAGTACCCCTCACAAAAAAACTGGAATTATGAGTAAAGACAATCGCTGGCTTGTAGTGCTCCTTCAATGTTTACAGAAGTTACGCTACATAATTGAAGGGTTGCACGTGGTATACAAAACATGCTTAAATCCCTAGGCAATACTTAACACAAGAACGAAGTACAAAGCACGGACGCTAGAGAAGGTTTTTCAGCACTTTTCTACTTCTGGACGCTTGCTTCCGTTTCGTTTTCCGTAGCGCTGTGGCCAAGTCTCATATTGCCGGTTACGTCGCTCAATTGTCAGGTATTATCTCGTGCGTGCATTTGAATCCCTAGCGAAATTTGCAAATTTATTGGTAGCCAGCTTACACAGATGCACCATCCGTTGATACTTTAGAAAATGTTCTTCTTTTTGTTCTTTCAATAAAACGCAAACACTCTAGAGCGCAGCTCTTAGGCACCCTTTCCTTTGTTGAGTGGCGTCGCCGTTCTTGGCTGGCGTCGGTGGCTTAACCGATAGAATGAACTAGGACAAAAAAGCGTGAACATGGAGCCTGCCGATATCATGAGTCACTGGCCTCTAAGCTCGCTTTCTTCCTCCGTCATGTACACTGGTCCTTTGCGAGGAGCTGGCAGGTGCAGGGCTGTCCGTGCAGGGCTCGCATGTGCAGGGCTGGCACGGGGCCATTTCCAGCCAAGGTTTTTTTTTCTCTTTTACGCAAATCACGCATCCCTGACCTTTCCATTTTACGAGGACTGGTGGCGTGATTCTAAAAACAAAATGAGGCTAATACTTCGGTTGCATGTGCCAAAAAACAAAGAATGCTTTATGGAGAACGCTCTGGTCAAAGTTAATTTCTCCTTGGTTTATCGCATGTGGCTCGGGTTAAGCGCAATCTTGGAGTTACGTAAACGAAAAAAAAAACACTATAGCGAAATTTGCTGTCACTAACGTTAAAAATTTGGCAGATCCCATGCACCTTGGGAAGCGACGTTTGGGACGCATTCAGAGGGAAGGTGATCATGTTGGAATTTTCTTTATTGAGCTACACGTTTTGAAAAGATGCTAAATATATATCTATGAATGTTTCACGCACAGAGATATGTTGAAGAGTTGCAGATGTTTATATAAACAGTTCTTTGCACTTGCGCAACAATGCCAACATGAACCTGAGTATTAGCAACATTGGAAGTGATAAGCGTATATGAAGCGCTGGTGCTCGCGAGTATAGTTGCCCTGGACACTGCTATATAAATCAACTTAAGCGCATGGAACCTAACTACAAATGACGTTAACCCAGCGTGACTTCTGTATCATAGGAGTACATATGTAATGTTCATAAAAATAGATATAGCCAGCCCTGCAACCAGAATTGACGTTGCACGACAATCAGATCTATTTAAAATGTAGTTCGAAGACCTGGTGTGTCTTTGTGGTAGAAGACTTGATTGCTACGCAGAATGCTTGGATTTGATTCCTTATGGGACCCTGACACTTATTCTATGCATTCGTTGGGTTTGCGCTGCCCATGTCAGGTTTTTCTTGACACTCCAGCGTGAAAATTACCCATGTCTGTTTTCGTCGTTCCTGGGTATATACTGAGTGTCAACCTGTGGCATATATTTGCATACTAACGGCAAACACTCGGCCGTGTTTACGTGCCACTGTCTGTCAGAAAGTGTTTGACGACGTGCGCGATGAGATTGTGATATTATCTATGCTTTGACCAGCGCGTCCTAATGGTCAGGTCATCCTACCCTCCCATACTAATACTGTTAAACAAAATCGAAATCATCGAAAAGAGTACAATCGAACCCGGACATACCTAATTTGGAATCAGCTGAAATCAGTTCGATATACTAAATAACTCAATAAAAAATTGCCCGCAGCTTCCCTCGGGGGAACACTGAGGAGGATGCGGAGCATATAATTGGTTAACGGGGTGTTAAAGTGTGACTTACTTGGGTCGATGGCTAAATTGGTTAACGTGGTTGTAGGAGGGGGTGTTAAATGAGTGAACACGTACACACGTATGCGAAAGGGCGGCGCTGGTCGAAGGGGCGTCGATCATTGTGTTTGTGGATTCGTTGGAATTCATTTCACCGCGACCTTGGACGTCGACGCGCCGTACAAACCAACCGACGAGCGGCAACTGAGCGAGCGAGCGCCGACCTTGAGTATATATACAGCGCGACGGCGCATGCACTGTCAGCTGTTGAATGTTCTCGAAGCGCGACGGCGCATGCGCGTCCACTGGAGAATCAGGAGAATTGTAGAATGTTCTCGAAGGGGAGAAGCGCGCGCGGCACAGATGGTGGGTGACGGTGCATGCGCGCGTCAGCTGTCGAATGTTCGAGAAGGGGGAGAAGCGCAACGGCGCATGCGCGCGCGTCAGCTGCCGATGTTGTCGAAGCGCGACGGCGCATGCGCGCGCGTCAGCTGCCGATGTTTTCGAAGCGTGACGGCGCATGCGCGCTACATTATACAGCTAGCGAATGTTCGTGAAGAGGAAAAGCGCACGCGGTGTGTAGAGGAGGAAGGGTGCACAGATGGTGGAGGAGTGAAGCGCGCGCGGTGTGTAGAGGAGGAAGGGATGCACAGATGGTGGAAGAAGGAGGAGGAAGCTTGCGGACGACGCCGGACTACAAGCCTCGAGTATTAGATGCTCCGCATCTAAAACGTTTAAAGAATGTACCGTATGTTCATTGTGATTTTTGGAGCACAACGTGTCTTCACGACATGATTCGCAATTATGCAAGAAAAACTGGCTCCACAGCAATACGCGGCTTTCTTTTGTAAGTTTTCTGCAGTTTTTAGTTAGGAGGGGAGATATGCCACGCAGATAATCCTCCTTGGCTTCATTCATCTCTTTACTCACTCACTCACTCACTCACCCACTCACTCACTTACTCACTCTCTCTCTTTCTCACACTGACACGCACACGCACACACACAAGCAGTCCACCTCATCATGTCACTGGCTGCGCAGATTGAGGACGATAGAGGACCTCCGCGACTGCTTGGTGAGGAAGGCGCGCGTTATCTTGTGGAGGTTTCTTTCGGTGGGTATTTTTTTGTGACAGTAAATGGAGTTGAGAAACGCGATTTCAGTCCCCGCCATTTTCAATTGCCACCGGAGTTAAAAGTAGGCGAGGCCACCGTGACTTCTTCAATATATATATATATATATATATATATATATATATATATATATATATATATATATATATATATATATATATATATTCTACTTTTTTCTCGTTGCGATTTTTCACATAACAACTTCGGTAAAAGTCAATGTTGATTGCAGGTGGTACCGGAAGGGGGAAGGATTCCATTGTGGCGTAGAAATCCTGTTGGTCCCAGGAACTCCTAAATGGGTCCCTGCTTTCAAAGACTTTGATTTGCTGCGCTACCAGTAATCCTACAAAATAACACATATGGACTCACAGGACCATGTACTGTAATCACGCCTCCATTTTTTTTTCTTTTTCTGCCTTTAACGGTTAGGATTTCATATTGCACCATATGCGGACTTAAGGTAGTAGTATATATATATATATATATATATATATATATATATATATATATATATATATATATATATATATATATATATATATAAATGGATCTACAACTTTCTCATTGACATTTTTTATCTATCTTCATTTCTTTAAAAGTTTGTTAATTAAAATATCTAATTAGACATTATTTTCGAACACAAAAAATAGTCTGACTAACTCTAGGCAATGGTCAGCAACAATCATTTAGTGGCGTTGTAATTGCGTGCGTCTACAAATTTTTAAACTCTGGCTAAAGCTTGCCACAAGCAATTATTCATTGAAATGGTCTTTCAGAGCAAATCGTTAACATTCGAAATGCAACTAAACTTAGGGCCGAGGTAATGGCAATATTTTCTAATTGATGTATTATTTATCTATTGTATAAAGACGTTTTCTGTTACTATTTTTTCTTTTTCTTCTTTTCAGTGTTTTGTACTACGTCAATAAGCGTTGCATAAAGTTAACATGCTCCAGTTATTGTTACACCTACTTATGTAACCCCCCCCCCTCACACAATACTCCAATGTAGAAGCCTGTGAGGTGATTTAAATAAATAAATAAATAAAGATAGCTGGGGCAACCTGTTTGTTTCTATAAAGTTTATACTTCGTTGGCTCTCATCTCCGTAGACAATGACGAAATCCATGACAAAGATATGCTAAACCTTGTGCTTGGCACTGATTCATTTGAAGGACTTGCTAAGTTGCAGAATATTATATATTGCATTGTCTGAAAAAAATTGCCTTCCTCAGGCAGGCGTGATCGCAGCTTAAAGGAACAGCAAAAAGAGTGAGACAAGCTTGCCTGATATACCTCTCCTCGATGCTGGTTCGCGGCATTGTTGTAGTTTTTGGTCGACGCTTTCGCGATAACAATCTAACCACGCACAACTGCAGTAGATTGCACGTTCGGGTGCATTCGGCTAGCTAACCCGTTTCGTATAAAGTAATCCATCTAATCATAGCTATACAGTGGTGACGTGAACGTTACCGCACCTACACACACCCTAAAGTATTTTGCCTGATTTCTACCATGAATCGTTTATGAGTCGAGCTGGTAGAGAAAGGGCGTGAAGGGCGGAGTAGAAAACTGCCAAGTATGCAAAATTGTTTTCGCGCAAAAAAAAAAAACAGCAAAGTGTAAACGCGCGTGTATACATCTCAGCGTGTTCCAGCTACTTCATATTTTACAAGAACCGTGGCGTGCCACCTGTGTGCTTTGCTTTGTTTGTAATTGAGACACCTAGGCATCAAGCGACCACGTGGGGATTCCTCTTCGCCGTGGTTTATGTGCCGCTTCAACATATCGCGATAAAAAAAGAATAAGAAAAATATGGAGTTTTGGAAGCCAAAATTTAAATTGAGTCAGCGGAAGATAAGCGTGCAGTGTGCGGTGCTTGCATTTTCGTTCTTCCTCATTTTGCAGTCTATACCAGTAGAATGCTCCAAAGCGGATAGGAAAGTCGGTCGTGATCTAGATTTAGCCCATTAATCTTCATCCCTGTTGTTCTGAGTATACTGCTAGTGCTTACTCTGGCTAATACCATTACTCACCGTGTCAGTTGTGTGCACCAACGAACAAAAATCGATAAGAAATAAAGAAACTATAGGAACTGCGGCAGTCGTTTAATAAGTTTGCTCCATTTTTCTTGATCTCGAGACATCCCCTGAATTTGCTGGAGAGGTTGGCGCGGTGTTTAAAGCCCCGAGGCACGTTATTTTGTGCCGCTTGCGTTCTACACTCCCACGAGCGGAGATTTTCTCTAATTTTTCTTTGAGACAAATATGCAGGGAATAGAACTTGTCAGGGAGTACGCGAAGCAATCAATCGCTTCGAAAATTCTGAAAGCCGAGCAAATAAATACGCTCTTCCACGTGGCAGCGGCGGTGTTCAAATAGGAGACAAGTTTAGATATTGTACATGGAGTAATCCGGTATATTATAGTACTCGATTAAACTTCACAGCGAAGTATATATGACAAGATGGTAAATGGCTGCGACTTGGCAAATGGGTGATGGCGAGAGTAAGGACTTTGGCTGAAGGTGAAAATAGAGTGAAATAGCACTTATTGCTGGAGATTCAGCCGCCGAAACGACAATGTGACACTTTGCAGTATAAGACCACGTAATTATTTCGGCCACCTGTGCTCCTTGGCCTGCACCTGAATCAGAGCACACAGATATTCTTGCCTTTTGCTCCTATCAAAATGCGACCACCATAGCTAGAAATTGAACTGGTGCCCTCGAGTTTTGGAGCACGACACAAGCGTGAAAAAAAAGAAGGGGGGCAAATACTTGGTTAGCTGTAAATTCTCATCCATATATTCAATTTTAATTAATAATATTTAACTTCATTTGCTGTTGCTGACTTTTCCGTCAGGACTAATATTCTTCAACAGGAATCAAGGATGTGTGTTCGAATCCATTCTAACAATCAGGAGGCAAACTAAATTGAAAAAAGAAGAAAAATAGGCCGGCTACACACATTGAGTGAACTTGCACATCGTACTCATTCATAGCCATTGTTAAGAAAGACCTTCCGCTTTTGCTGAGTGCAAGATGAAATAACGATTACTATTGCTTTATGTAACATTTATGAATAGGTGACATTTTCTCTAAAAGACTTTTAGCATGACAGCTCTATTTAGATTATTCGCATATTAAGGATCATTTATGCGTCAGTACTGCTCAGCACCGCTCCGAAAGCATTGAATGGCCTTTTGTGAAGGATTACCGTGTACAGAAAGCTGTTCATATATCACAATGAACATGCGGGAAGGCCTAATTGACCATGCATTGACCATGTGGGAAGGACCCATGACAGCCAAGGTTTTGTTTGCTACTTTTTATTTATTTGTAACTTTGCATCTGGTGATCGAGAAACTGAGTTGTATATGCTGTAACAAATGTATTATCAATGCTAGCGTAGTTAATACAGAGCGGTTATGGGTCTATTCGAAACGCCCACCTAAATACCATGAGAAGCTAGACCCGTGCAGTGGGGGAGCGTCTCAAGCTTGGGTGATGCTGAACGCGCTCTTTTCAAATTGGGGGAACCGTGGGTGGAGAAAAATGAAACGACGTAGTTGCTTCGAGCGCCTCCCCTCCCCGCCCCCCAAAGAAGTAATAAAAGCGCTCCTGAAGTACGCAGCTCGACCACAGAGCGAGAGCAGTGACGACCAATATTGTGCGCAGCCCGCAAATCATCTTTGACTTCAGCAATACTCACCTTACTCGAGGAACGTCGCGCGGAGCTTCCGTATACGTCAAACCAGAAGAAATTTCGAGTAGTGCTGATAACTCAGACGATCACTTAGTTTTACTTTAGAAGCGAATTAAAATATCCCAAAGGCAACGCTCGTCACTTACAATCGACATGGCGAGGTCAACAGCCTAATATGGTGGCACCCAAACCCATTCGTTAAATAGTTTACACACACACACACACACACACACACACACACACACACACACACACACACACACACACACACACACACACACACACACACAAACACACACATGCATGCATGCATGCGTGCATACATGCATACATACACACATACATACATACGTACATACATACACACATACATACATACATACATACAGCCATACATACTTACATACTTACGCACATACATACATACATACATACACACATACATACATACATGCATACCTAAATACATTAAGAGAGGGAATCTGCTATGACACACTTCCTAGTAGCGCAAAAGGTTGACATAACGTTGCCGCTGCACTAGAAAATGTTCAATGTTGTGGCAATGTTGCTTCAACATTGTGGCAACGGAGACAATTTGTGCTACCAGGGCTACTTACAGCTACTGGTCTAAATGGGACGAGTTTATCGAGTGTGGCGTGGGTGGTTTTTGTGAGCACCTTATGTGTGATGCGCACTGTTCAAATTATTTCTTTTTTCACCTTACCTACGATGAGCAGCCCCTCAGACATATCAGCAGAATGACTCTACAAAAGGTTGTCGCAAATCTTTTCTGCGACCCGTCAAGAGGTTAGTGTGGTCGGCTGCTGACCCGAAGGTCACGGGTTCTAATCCCGATCGCCGGAGCCACATTTTCGACTGTGCCATGTCAGTGCACGCTAAAAAACAAAAGCACGGAATATTGTAACTCCCGGAACTTTCCCCTACGTCTCTCATCGTCACATCGTTAGTTTCGGGAAGTAAAATACAATGTACTATGATTGCATATTTTACTTTGTATAAAACACAAAGGTCCGGAGAGGCATTGACTGACATTAACAGAGACTGCGTCCACTTAATAAAATTCTTCACTGACGTGCACTTTTTCATAGCTGGCCTTCGGGACAGCGGATCTTCTGGGGTTCGTGAATGGCTCTATTATGCTGAGTTTTTTTACCAAATCATACTGAGTATATGTGTCATAAGCTGGTGCCCCGAATACAACACCCACCATTGTTTCTGCTCTTCTGGCATGCCACTTTTTTATCATCACCAAACTTTCTGAATATTCACGATTCCTAACGCCCCATCAACGCCACCATATCTGAACATTCTCTGTTTTACATTCCTGCGAAGACCAATGCTCGCTAATGATGGCAATGGCAGCAAAAAATGAAAGTTAACAGCTCCAAATAAGTCCTGCTTGTATGTATCGCTCTTCATTTACCGTGGAAGGTGTAATGATTGCGAAACATTGTGATCGAGAAAGCCTAGAAGAGAGAAATGCGGCAGCTGTATTATGCACAAGTCTTTCACAACTTCAGGCGTAAGAGAACAGGAACGGTTGTGAAAGTGATAAACACTCTTCATAATAAAGCGCAGATTACTGGCTGCTCAGTATTTCGATAAGCGTATTCCTGCAATTTGAATATCGACAAACATACGCTGCCACATTAGTGCAAAAAATAAACGAGGAAAAGAAAAACGTATACAAGAATTAGTAAAACTGAATGGTTTGACAGAACCCCCGGGCAATCAGCGTGGTTCAAGCTTATGCGGGGGCCTAAAGGAAGAGTGTACCGTGTACTTTTTTGTTTGCTGCCTACACCAAGGTCATTATCTTATTCCGAGTTCATTTAGGCTCGCGTGGGTACGCTGGAAAGCGAGTTGAGCTGAGACGGGCCTGTCCCGCCTAACTTAGAATCTCAAATTCGGGCATGTACACTTTCATAAAGGTTAATTCCTTTTTCGCTTCGCATATGTAGCAGACACCACGCGCAAGCGTGCTGCACTTGAAATGTTTGCTTTTGTTGATCTCGTACAGGAAGTTTTCATCGCCCAGTGTGGAAATTTATGCGCACGTGCGAATGATAGCTCGCGAAAGTGATTGCCTTATCGCTTCTTGCTTAGGGGGGGGGGGGGGGGGTCGTCGACACCAGCGCCGCAGCCAGTGGACGCGCTTTAGTGGAGCTTGTTCGATGTCAACCTTGGGCCTGGTTTCTCCTCTTGGGCTGAAGCCGCGCTAATAAATTAATCCGCCGGCAGGCAAGGTCACGCGCGTGCATAATAAAGTAGGCATAGACCTCATGCCCCACTTTGTCTTTATTTTTTTTTGGGGGGGGGTGGAGTTAATGCACGTCGGGGGACCTGTTCCGGGTCGCCCAGCGTCGAAGCTTAATGTGACAAGAGCCCCGTGTCGGTTCCACATATGCGGCTGCACGTAGACCACCACCTTCGCGAGGTAAGGGCTCCACAAGGCGGTGGCATGCACAGATTCTGCACGCGTCACGCAGGGCCCTCGTGGCCTAGCACACTGTAGCAGCTGGGCGTTTCACGGAAGTAATGAGAGAAACAGCAAGATTAACATGTTTGTCAACAAAAGAGATTCTTGAATCTTCCTCACCATTTTGTTCAGTCTGGGGTTCTCCGGTTGAGTTGTAAACAATTTGGGATGAGTGAACGCGCGCATTTGTCTTCCTGTACGTCAACCATTGCGCGTGACTTGAGGCAACGGACATTTAGCGATGCCCGATATGTCATGCATTGTCATGTGATGACGCGGACGCACTGCTTTGATATGCTGTATTTATTCGTCAGAATTATTTCAAGCGATATAATCGCACGAATCGTCCACACGTTTACCCCTTTCTTTATCGCATTATAGGCGCCTCTGAAAGCAGTTGCTTTCATCTTTTGAATTACAGCGGCTTCTCTATGTATATGCTCATTGCCTCTTATATATAGTGATTGTTTTTCTTTTGTTTCATGCTTTTAGGGCATCCGTGCCACCACTTCTTTCTATCTCTTGTAGCTGTTCTGTAAGCGCAGCTTCCCTTATCAATGTGACGTTAGCAAACACTGCGGTTTTCACGTGATAGCGTTCAAGAGCTCGTTTCACTGAAATGCCGGTGTCGCTGTTGCTGTGGGTGTCGTTGGTTGTGAGCGAAATACCATCTTTTCCATGAGCGAAAATTGAGAAAGATGCAGAATAAAATAAATAAATATGTTTTGGTCTGAGTTAGTATCGAATCCTGTCCCTGTGCATAATAAGCAGGTGTTATACCCTAGAGCCACGATATTTCTTAAATGTACTTCGAAAAAAAAATACTTTGTGAATGTCATGTAGTGGAAGAAGTCTTCTTAAAGAATCATGTATTACGTAGCGGAAGCGTACGATCGGAAACATGTAAATTGAGCAACGAATAAGTGTTTAAAAGGCCCTCCCATTACAAAGTGGTCAGACATATTTATTCATAATAATCAGCGGCATCAACAAAGTGAACAGCTGTGTAGGCTCACGTTCGTCCCTACGGACGCTAGTGGGCCCTTTACTGGTTCACAAAAGGATTAATTATGGTGTATAGTGTGCACTTGGAATAAGCTTTTTGTAATCTACCTTCAAACGGCCAATGACAGATAATGTTACGCGCACATTCGTTAGTTTCCTAGCGTCACGGTTGCGGCATGCATCAAGAACTGATGTAGGCTGGCAGTTCAGAAGGTGATGCACAAGAGTTCCAATTGCACTATGGTGATCTGCTCTTGAAGGTGAACTGAAGCGCCCTCCATTTTTTAAAGCTCGCGTATACTGCCCCTCTCTCCCCGTACATATATATATATATATATATATATATATATATATATATATATATATATATGTGTGTGTGTGTGTGTGTGTGTGTGTGTGTGTGTGTACAGTTATTGTATCCTATAGTCCTATACAGACAGATATGCACCTATCGGAAAAAGTATTGCCGCTATCCTAACTTTAACTATGTAGTATGGGAAAAAATTTAACAGAAGAAATAACTGTTCTGAACAGAAGCAGCAACTTAGGATGTTATAGAGTAACATGTGCGCGCACGCCCACACGTACAAAATAAAACACGAAAAAAGAATGGAGAGATCGCCCAAAATCAGAGAGGATGGCAACTTTCACTGGCTGCCTCACGAAAGTCAGGGGAAGACAAGGCGAGAGCCACTCTTTCTAGACCGTCTGTACCTCACTGCTGTGTGTAGGGATTGTTGCGCTGCAGGCACGAAATCCCCTTTTTTTCTCACCGTGAAATGAGACTTGAATGCGACGAGGCTGGAGCTAATAAATGGTTCTTTCTTTCGCATAGCCTCATTGTTTTTTTTTACGTGTTCGTTTGAACTTTCACAAAAACTGCCGTTTGAAAAGGAAGTTGCGTCTGCGTAGCGCCAGCCCATATTGCGCTGAAGACGAGGAGTATTCGCTTGCGTTTTTGTACTCGGCGCTTTGAGAACACTTGTTGAAGAGTTATACACCGCCACGAGAAAAACAACTTGAAAGAAAAACAAATTGCGAATCGCAAACGGTTAGGCAATGTCATCTCACTGTCGCGGCACAAATTGTAGCCTTAAAGAAATTGAACGCAGTAAGCTCTTCAATGAGGCGACGTGCCTTGAACGTTTAAGTAAGATGAATGATTTCGAACTTAATATTGCTTTTTCTATTTCAAGCTATGTTTTGGCGCAAATAATACGTAAAAGTGGTAAGCTATAAATGGCAATGCTTGTGGTTTTTTTGTTTCTTACGTGTTTGCCCGGACAGTTGCGCACGTGACAGAGCTAGGGACGCAAAAATATGAGCTCTTCCTGCAAAAAAAAAAGAGCACATATTTTTAAATTGCATATTCTGTAGTGACATTGGGATACATATTGCTACAAAAACTGCATTTGTTACCTCTGACGGCCTTTGCCAATTCAAGGTCATGCCTTTTGGTCTCTCGAACACCCCAGCAGCCTTCGAGAGAATGATGGACACGCTGCTTCAAGGATATAAGTCGGTGAGGTGCTTGTGCCTCTCGGATGACGTGATAATCTTCTCACCCACCTTCACCACACACCTCGAACGCCTTTTGACCATTCTATCAATATTCCGACAAGCCGCGGCCTCCAGCTAAATTCCTCGAAGGGTCACTTCGGTCTTCGTCAATATACGGTGTTGCGCCACATTTTTGTTGCTTCCGGTGTACGACCGGACCCGGAAAAAGTACACGCAGCTACTAACTTTCCTGCTCCACGCTCTATAAACGATGTTTGTAGTTTCGTGGGTCTATGCTCCTACTTTCTCCGGTCCGTGAAAGATTTTGTAGCACTCGCACGCCTACTCAATGACCTTCTCAAACATAACGTCCTGTTTTGCTGGGGTCCTCTTCAAGCTAACGCCTTTTCTCGAACCAATCACCACTTTAAAGACACCACCGATACTTGCATATTTCGACCCATATGGTCCTACAGAAGTGTGCACAGACGCTAGCGGTTACGGCATTTGTGTTAGTTTTGGCCCAAACTCAGCGGTGCACTGATCGTGTAATTGCATATGCAAGTCGTCTCCTTGCGAAGCCCGAGCGTGCTCTATAACAGAACGGTAATGAGCCCTTGTCTAGGTGGTTTCGAAATTCCGTCACTTGCATGTCCGCCGTCCCTTGTCACAGATCATCACGCCTTCTGTTGGCCCTCTTCACTGAAGGACCCTACTGGACGACTTGGTCGTTAGGCGTTGCATTTTCAGGAGTACTCCTACTCAGTTGCCCACAAGTCTAGACACCTCCATCTGTACGCCGATTGCTTGTCTCGCTACCTTACTGACCGACCAGATGGATCGGTAGTCGAGCTTAGCCCCACCGTCAAGTCCATGTCTAGGTATTTTCAGATTACTGACGCACAGCGTCGCGATGCTTCCTAGCGGTCACTCATTGACCGTATTGAATCTGACACTAACGACGCATCACTCTGCATTTTCGTCCTCCAAAATAGCACGCTGGACCATCGTAGCGTCCAGCCAGATGGCCCTGAGATACTTCTCGACGTGCCTAACCATCTGCGTTCAGTGGTCTTGCATAATCTTCACGACGAACCGACTGTCAGCCACTTGGGCATATCTTGCACGTACGACCGCGTCCGGTGCCGCTTCTTCTGGCGTCGTCTCGCCCGTTCCGTTCGACGTTACGTGAACTCCTGCGATAAATGCCAACGTTGGAAGTGACCTACCGGACCCCCTGCTGAACTCTTTCACATGATCTCCATCCCTACCGAACCTTTATTCCGTATTGGCGAGAACTTCTTGAACTATATACTCCCTGAATCAAACTCTACAAAAAAGTGGGTCACCTGACAATAGTTGTAGCGCGAGAACAGAACGACGACAAAAAGACAAGAAGAGCACGAAGTCTCTGTCGTCGTTCTGTTCTCGCGCTATAACTATTGTCATGTCATACCAACTAGCCCAAGCTGCCACACTTCTAAGTGGGTTACCGTTGCTACAGACTATGCGACCAGGTTTACCATCACTATAGCGCTCCCCACCAGCACTGCTACTGACGTTGCCGACTGTTTGCTCCAAGATGTAAATTACACCATGGTGCTCCTCGCCAAGTCCTCACCGATCGTGGCCGCGCACTTTTGTCACCCGTGCTCGAGGACCTTTTGCGCTCTTCCTCAATGCAACACAAGCTGACTACTTCCTACCATCCTCAAACAAATGACCTTACCGAAAGCCTAAATCACACTCTCACGGACATGCTCTCGATGTATGTTTCATCTGCTCACAATGATTGGGATCTAGCACTACCTCACGTTACGTTCACCTATATTTCATCTCCTCATGATACCGCAGGTTATGTACCTTGCCATATGCCCTATGGCCATAATCTGACCTTATCACTGGACACCTTACTGCCGACTACTACACCTCCGCCGAGCGAATACGCACGTGATGCTATCACTCGTGCCGACAACGCACATCAGATCGCCCGCTCTAGGCTGTTGGCTTCACAAGCAACCCAGGAGGCTCTCTACGACAGCACGCATGTCGACGTTCACTTCTCACCTGATTCTCTAGGTCTTCTCTGGTGCAAAGTTAGTCGTGTTGTATTTTCGGAGAAGTTGTTATCTGAGTAGAAGAGACCTTTCCGTATCATACGAAGGGTAACAGACGTTACCTATGAGGTCATTCCAGTCTCCGGGACTAACCTGTCTGCAAACACTCCCAGTGACGTAGTCCGCGTCAGTAGGTTGAAACTATACCGCCCTCCTTCTTAAGAAAACGTATAAAGTGCACCGAGATGACGCGTTTACTGCCGGAGGGTAATGCTACGTATAGCTAGCACGTGAAGGATGAACTATTCGGCGTACAGAAGACGATGAAGAGAACTGACGTGCCCGCTGTGCAAGCTGTGCTCCTTCTTGATCGGTGTCAATACACATGCAAATAGTCCCGTGTCGTATCAGTTTACGTTACAAAATTGTTTAAAACAATGCGTGTGGGATGTATGGCACGTGAGATGCACTAGAATATGTGTTTTGATCTGCAAACAGCTAGGGTAAAAATCTCTATTGAGATTTTTCTGCGTGATTTTTATCCTGCACACGTATTTTTTTATTATTTTGTCTCTCCCATTCTTTCTGGTAACGAGGTTCCGTGTGAAAACCTCGACCGTACGTAACCCTGCAGCTGTCTTTCTTTAAATTCGCGGAGTTTTTTGCGAATAAAAACCTCAGCGCAGAATTCGTGCCAATTAATCGAACCACATACAACTAGTGCTTTGTATTAGCAAAAATTTACTAAAATCCTAACAGGGAGAAAAAAAATAGTATTTTTAATCCTAGAGAAATACACTTTTATAAAGAGCAGTCACCACATGACGAGCAAGTAAGGGTTTGACCGCTCGCGAGTTTACGTAACAATGCAAGTATTCACACTCTGCTCAGCATCTACAACTGTCGCCTCGGGTGAAGCACGAAAGCATGAATTTAACATAAAAGTTGCGTAATGCCCACCGCGGTGGTCTAGTGCCTAATGTACTCGGCTGCTGACTTGCATGTCATGGGATGGAATCGCGGCTGTGGTGGCTGCATTTGCAATGGAGGCGAAAATGCTGTAGGACCATGTGCTCAGATTTTGGTGCACGTTAAAAACCCCAGGTGGTCGACATTTCCGGAGCTCTCCACTACGGCGTCTCTCATAATCATATGACGGTTTTGGAATGATAAACCCCACATATAAATCATCAAAATTTGCGCAAAAGAAATATTTTTCTGGAGTCTGAAATCCTCCATGTCGGCTTGACATCGTGGTCTGCACATGGCTTTTAAGGCATCAAGAAGAAATTCAGTGATGCCTGCAACGAAAATTCCTTCTTTCTACATTTATTATGCACAACATGTACAACTCATTTGTAAGGTTTAGATATACACATATTCCTAATTATAAGACACGGGTGTGTATTCCAGCTTTAAATACACCCGTCTTCAGAGCGTGAGATCCTTGTTTCGACACGAGGCCTGGATAGAAAATCCTACTCATTTCATTAATTTATATAGAACTTCTAGGCGCGTAAAACTTCAGACAACTAACACAAGAGACGAGGACGAGCGCAGACTTTCAACTGATTTATTACTACTACGACACACATATATATGTTAGAAAGAAGATAAGATCACTTGCTTAAGCAAAAAAAACAACACACAAAATCAAAAGGCGAAAAAAGAGAGACTGCAAAACACCACGTGCTCACCCTGGACCCTCACGTGCCAAATTTAAAAACGCCAATTCTTTTTCAGATAATGCTATCGATGGTTTGCTGATACAGCTGCCTCGAGCAATTGCTGCAGCTTCAATCACAAGTCTTGTGCCTTCATTAGGGTGGGACGCGAGAACCCTTGTCTTTTCGAACAAAGGCTGGCATCCACATTCGGAACAATGAGCGGCCAAAAAACCGTCCCGTCCTGCATTTCTTACTTTCTGACAATGTTCTTGAAGTCTTACATTGAGGCACCTGCCTGACTGACCAACGTACTCAAGTCCACAAGACAAAGGTACGCCATAAACAATCCCTGTTGCACACTCAACAAACTTCTTTCGGTGCTTAATTTTGCAGCTACTCGCGGTGGTTCCTACGGGGCTTGTTTGGACAGATAATTTTGACAATTTATTCGGTGCGGAAAAAACCACTGACACGCCCGCTCTCTGGCCTATTTTCTTGAGTTTATGCGAGATACCATGTAGATACGGTATTACCGCCACCCTCTTGGGAGTTGCTTCTTGTAAAACGTCCCCATCGTTACCGGCCCTTGATTGTCTGCGCAGCTTCTCACACACAGAAACTAGCAACGAACCGGGATAGCCCGGTTCGTTGCTAGTTGCGCCACCAAGAGGGTGGCGGTAATACCGTATCTACATGGTATCTCGCATAAACTCAAGAAAATAGGCCAGAGAGCGGGCGTGTCAGTGGTTTTTTCCGCACCGAATAAATTGTCAAAATTATCTGTCCAAACAAGCCCCGTAGGAACCACCGCGAGTAGCTGCAAAATTAAGCACCGAAAGAAGTTTGTTGAGTGTGCAACAGGGATTGTTTATGGCGTACCTTTGTCTTGTGGACTTGAGTACGTTGGTCAGTCAGGCAGGTGCCTCAATGTAAGACTTCAAGAACATTGTCAGAAAGTAAGAAATGCAGGACGGGACGGTTTTTTGGCCGCTCATTGTTCCGAATGTGGATGCCAGCCTTTGTTCGAAAAGACAAGGGTTCTCGCGTCCCACCCTAATGAAGGCACAAGACTTGTGATTGAAGCTGCAGCAATTGCTCGAGGCAGCTGTATCAGCAAACCATCGATAGCATTATCTGAAAAAGAATTGGCGTTTTTAAATTTGGCACGTGAGGGTCCAGGGTGAGCACGTGGTGTTTTGCAGTCTCTCTTTTTTCGCCTTTTGATTTTGTGTGTTGTTTTTTTGCTTAAGCAAGTGATCTTATCTTCTTTCTAACATATATATGTGTGTCGTAGTAGTAATAAATCAGTTGAAAGTCTGCGCTCGTCCTCGTCTCTTGTGTTAGTTGTCTGAAGTTTTACGCGCCTAGAAGTTCTATATGGATTACCAACTAGCCCAATCCCACACTTTACTTAAGTTCATTAATTTATTTGGTTATAGCGACGATCACCCTAAATCGTGAAATACATTGCCGGTCCAACCAACCACTGACAGCAGTGCAGTGGAGTATACAGGGTGTTCCCCATAACTTGAGCCAAGAGTATGAAAATGAAAGACACTTCAGTGGCATATTGAACCAAACGAATACTAGCCAAACTTGCCTGCAGGTGCTCAGGCTGTTTTTTTATTTCTCCGCACACTAAATAATCAATAATTTTAATTACCAATTTTTAATTGCGGGCTCGAAACCCAAAATATGAACACTGAGATGTAGAGCACATTCCGAAACCACCGACAAAATTGTTTCTTGTACGATACGTCTAGCGCTGTTATTTTTTTACGCGTTGTAAAGAAAGCCAATAGAAGCACCATAGCAGTGCGCTCGCGGACCGTCACACGGCTTCTTTTCACGTTTCATGAGCTTTCTTTCAATGGTTTCGACCAGTGGACCGGTCGAAACCATTGGAAACAAAATTAAGACAACCGCTAAGTTGTGTCTATTCTCTTCCCATTACGTTTGGCCCATTAGAAAAACTTCTTCAGTTATACAGCAATGGTTGCCATCCATACCACTTCTGAGCGGTTGTCGATACGCTGCCCGTGCGTTCACGTTAGTTGTGCTGTCATCGGAGATTCCTCGATCAAGTATGTACACCAAACGTTCAACACCATGAAACCTGGAACCCCCGCATTTTCACGTACCGTGGATCACGCTTCAACGTCGTCCCTGGCCTACTTCACCGTTTGCCACCAACACTACAGAGGCTGGTGATTCTTATGGGAACCGTGAACATTGTGGACATTGGGTGCGCACAGGCTGTAACGTACTTAAAACAGCTCGTTGAGCGCATTCACCTTGAGCGACCAAACCTTGAGCTGTGCATCAACCTGCCGCTACCCAGAGCCCCGAACCACCGACGCCGAGGTGCGAATACGAGATTAGTGCATTGGTTCAATTGAGAAGCATCCCGCTTCGTGAGCCAGGTGCGCCGCTTGTGCCATCGAAAAGAACTTGGTCGCGGTGTCTTCTATCTGGACCATGCCTTCCACGAGATGCCGCCTTAGAGGGTCTTCGCTGCTGACGGCCTTCATCCAAGCTTTGAGGGCGTAGCGATGCTGGCGCTACACTTCGAAGGGCTACTCACCACCCGCTAAGTTGTGTTTCTTCTCTTCCCAGTTATGTTTGGCCCATTAAAAAAACTTCTTCAAACACACACACACACACACACACATGCATATATATATATATATATATATATATATATATATATATATATATATATATATATATATATATATATATATATATATATATATATATATGTGTGTGTGTGTGTGTGTGTGTGTGTGTGTGATTTAATTGTTTGGAATCTGGAAACACCACACATTGGTTTTGTCTCATTGAGAACTGGGTCCCTAGTGCGTGCACATTTATTCGCAGTTCGAGTACCAACCGAAGGCTTCTCGGGTTGTGAATAATACGCGCCACATTTCCAGGCAGCACCATCCTGCCTTGCTGCATCGATGCACGCTTCGACTAACCCTCTACGAGAGAAAAAAAAAACGACACTGTCCCAACTGCCCCCGAAAGTAGACAGGTGAGCTGGCCAGAATCAACACAGGGCGTATAATAGTACGCGCCAGCGTTTCTCTTATAAATACTTGCATAGCGCGGAAATCCCACCAGCATCTTTCTCCGGATAGGTCGTAACAGACGGGAACACGGACGCGACGAAAATGATAAAATAAAAACAAATAGGAGCAAATGTAGCCTTGCGGAGACTCTATTCAAGATTGATGCATAATGTATAACGTACCTGGTCACGTATGTGCCGTACCAGGTATGAATAGAACATCTTCAGTCTTTGCAGTGGGCACTCCATCTAATGGGGTGTAGCGACAAACCCACGGTGCTTGCGCGCGTACATCATCGACAGCGCACCAACGGCTCTATTCTTGTTGAAAAGGCGCAGCGGTGATGCCTGCAGGAGGTGACGGATATGAGTTGACAACGTGACTTCGTGCCCTTCTTGTGCGTCTGCAGCTGGGAAAATTGCTGCACATAATATTACATCGAGATGTTTCTTTAATGAACCCCTGTTCGATTGTGAAGTTTGAATAATTATTGATTTTGTAAGGCGCCGCCTTGAGCCCGTTTTACCGAAACAATTTTTTAAATCTTAATGTTATGGAATATGCTGGAACATCTTGAGCAGCCCTGTATACCACACCTCGAGCGGGTGAGCTTCACTTCCTGCACTCATCTTCAGCCAGCGCGCGCTGGCGACGAAGCTTCCTTGCCTTCTCTCAAGTGCCGGGGTTAACATAGCACGTCATGTTGACGTGAGGAGTCCTGCCTGCTTTTACAGCAAAGCTGCCTGTGCTTAGCAGTAGTAGTAAGTAGCAGTCAGTGTCCTCAGAAGCCTGCTAGTTGATTCATTACCTCAGCCTTCTGGTCACATGATCTCGCCTTGGCCACGCGAATTGCAAATATAGCGATGGATTCTGATCACTTGGTGTCCACTGAAATGCCTTTGTCCGAAAGGATTAGAGCTTAAGCTTGCTGGCGTGGCTTAATATCAGGGTACATGCAGGAAACGAAAGGCAGGCAGGATTTGTCTGAGGTGGTAGTACACGTGAGCTCCCTTGGAGTAATCAGGTGTAAGCTCGTTCGTTTCAAGTTGAGCTGCAGATACATCACATCTAGTGATCTCGGCAGCCAGTCATATAGACTAGCACGTTTTCCTAACCATACGTGATTTCTCTAACCAATCGTATAGGCATCACCGCGCTAAAGATGCAGCGTTACGAGTTCGTGAAAGCGAGGCAATTTTCCAGCGGAGAGCCAACGACTCCGCAATGCGAACTTATGAAGCCGAAGATACACGGCAACGAGTTGTTGCCCCCACTTGTGAGGGCACGAAGGAACACTTCATGGAATTCCGCAAAGGGAGGTCATCGCGCATAGACAGCTTAACTGTGCGAACATCTTCACCGAGTTCAGAGGTCATAGATTTCTCTATATCTTTTTTTTGAATATTGCTTTGTGGCCCACTTGTGGTGGCGGCATTGCTCCCTTCACATTTGATGAAGAACCGTTTCGTCACATGTTGACGCCTCCCGCGCGGCAAGCAGTCGGTCAATTTCGGCATTTGAAAAGGCATGTAAGGCTTTCGTCTTTACAGTATAAACAATAAATAAGGACAAAGAAAACACAGCACGAGTAAGATACACAGCAAAGTATAAGTCCTAAAATCTACAATGCATGGCCAACCAAACTTTAAAGCACGATACAGCACCGTAGTGATAAATTAACGCGAAAAAAAACACGAAAGCGAGGCAAACGTGATATAAAGCATTGCTTGATCCGCATCTCTTGCTAAATTAAAAGCAGTTATTCATTCAAAGTGGCCGTTGGTTTAATAAGTGCGAGACAATTTTAAGATATCTTCGTATATAGAAAATATAGCCTGGAGGGTTGATATACGGTGTCAAAAGTTGCAAATACTGTACTTCCGCGATGTGTTAAAAAACCACTAAAGTCGTTGAAGAACTCTGGATTGTACACAAATGCTCACTAGATGTTCAAGAAAAAAAAATAAGCATGCTTTTATAGCGGTAGCTTATCTTACAGTGGAATTAGCATGCTGTCAAATTTCTAGCTTCAAGGTTCTATTCAAAGCTAAATTTCACTGTATTAGAGCTTTCCCGAATTTTTGAAGCTAAATTCACTTTGAAAAGGTATTCAATCTTCACAGCTACATTTATTATTGTTTCACATCTCCGGTGCGTGCCGTACAATTGCAGCGCCGCGGCCACTCCGATGCCCCGCAGTGGGCGAGGGCGCTTTTAGCGGTTGCTCCTGGCTCTATATAAAACTTTCGCCAAATATTCATGACCAGTAAAAGTATTGAAGGACTCTGGTAGTACCGACGTATCGGCGTCCATACTCAAACGCGGTCGCCGGGCTGGTATTCCACGAAGTGTCGTCGAACATTGTAAGGGCGGCTCTCGGTCGTCTGTTGGTTTTTGAGGCGGAGGCGGGGGAGTTGTCGGGCTTTTTCGGCGTGCTGAAGGTAGGCAGCCACGTCGAGGTTTTCTTCGTCAGCGACGTTTGGTAGCATGGCGCTGAAAGTCGTGGCCGGGTTCCTTACATAGACTAACATGTATGGCAACATCTGCGTGGTCTCCTCCACCACCGTGTCGTATGCGAAGGTCGCGTGCGGAAGGATGGTGTCCTACGTCTTGCGTTCAACATTGACGTACATAGCCAACATGTCGGTGATTGCCTTGTTTAGCCGCTCAGTAGGGCCATTGGTCTGTGGGTGGTACTCTGTCGTCCGGTGGCTTGTCTGGCTGTATGCCAAGATCGCCTGAGATAACTCAGCAGTGAAGGCCGTACCTCGATCAGTGATGAAGACATCTGGTGCTCCGTAACGCAGAACGATGTCTTCAACGCAGAGCTTCGCTACCTCGGTGCCACTGCCTCCAGCTAGGGCTCTTGTTTTGGCATGCCGGGTGAGGTAGTCGGTGGCGACAACAATCCATTCAGTCGCGCAAGTCGACGTAAGAAACGGTCTCAGTAGGTCTATACTGATTTGCTGGAACGGTCAGTAAGATGGTTCGATCGGCTGAAGGAAGCCTGCTGGTATTGTCGGCGGTGTCCTTCGTTGTTAGCAATCTCGGCATGTCCTGACGTAAAGAGTGACCTGGCGGCAAGTTGTGGCAATATACATAGTACTTTTCTTGTATATTCTTGCGAGCGTACGGGAAACACCAAAATGTCCAGCCGTCGGGTCATCGTGTAGGGCCTGAAGGACCTCCAGTCTCACTGCTCAGGGGACCACGAGAATGAGTTTAGCTGAAAGGGGTGAGAAGTTCTTTGTTAGGAGAACTACGTTTTGCAGGAAGAATGACACCAGTCCTCTCTTGAATACCTTCGGAACAGCGGCACTGTTACCCTCGAGAGATTCCACAAGGCTCCTAAGTTTCGAGTCAGCTCATTGTCGCTCGGCGGAGTCATCGGCACTTTTTTTTGTTTCCCAAGAAACAGTCATCATTCAGGTCATCTGGTGGAGGGGGTTCGATGGGGGCATGAGAAGACAGTCGGCGTCAAAGTGTTTCCTTTCACACTTGTAAACGACAGTAGCGTCGAATTCCTGATGTCTCAGGCTGCATTGGGCGAGGCGGCCCGAAGTGCCTTTCATGTTAGCTAGCCAACACAAGGCGAGGTGGTCGCTCGCAAATTTGAAGCACCTGCCGTAAAGGTGACGGCGGAACTCTGATGTAGGCCATATGATGGCAAGGTGCTCCTTATTTTGTAGAATAGTCGGGCTATGCCTTTGAGAGCAACTGGCTAGAATTATGACTCGTTCAAGTCCTAGAGTTCTCTGCGCCAAACGGCATCGAGTCCTACACTGCTTGCATTGGTGTGTATTTCCATCTCGGCAGACTCGTTCAACGGGGCGAGTTATGGAGGCGTCTGCAGGCGTCATTTAAGTTCCTGAAATGCTTCCTCCTGTAGCGTTTCCCACTTGAACTCCACGTTGGTCCTGGTAAGGTTAGTGAGCGGTTCTGCGATGCGGGTGACACGAACCGCTTGTAATATGCTCACAGGCCAAAAATCGGCGCACGACCTTCTTGTCGGTGGGTGGTGGGATGTCGGCGATGGCGGCTGTTTTCCGCGGATCGGGACGGACTCAAGAATTTTTAATCACGTGTCATAAGCAAAAGAGCTCCTCGCACGCGAATCTGCACTTTTATGGCTTCAAGGAGAGTCCGGACGTCTTGATGGCTTAAAGTACAGCTTCAAGGCACCGGAGATGCTCGTCGAAGCTCCAGTAAAACATGACGACACGATCCAAGTATACGAGACAAGTCTGCCTCTACAATCCTACTAGCAGTGTTTAATCCATAACGCGTTTAAAAGTCGTAGGAGCCGAGCAAAGACCGAAGGACGTGACCTCAAACTTGAACAGGCCATCTGGTGTTATGAACGCAGTTTTATCTTGGTCTCTCTCATCGACTTCGATTTGCCAATAGCCAGTCTCGAGGTCCATCGACGATGAATACTTAGCGTTGTGAAATAGATCCAGGGTGTCGTCTATTCGTGGGAGAGGATACACGTCCTTTTTCGTCACTTTGTTCAGGCGACGATAGTCGACGCAGAAACGTAGGGTTCCGTCCTTTTTCTTCACGAACACCACGGGAGACGCCCAGGGACTCTTCAACGGCTGCATTATGTCGTCGCGTAGCATTTCGTCGACTTGTCTTTTTACGGCATCGCGTTCTTTAAGGGCTCGCGAACAAGGTGTGGGCTCGGCTAACGGCTGGCGATTCTCTACATGGGCCGGGAAGCACCTCCACCAGATATCACGAGGCCGTGACGAAGACAAAGTGAGCACACTCGATGTTCAGATGAAACTGTTTATTCGGCCGAACGTGTGGCCAGGAAACTGAAGGTTAGATTACAGCAACGGACGGGCACTAATAGTGGCGAACAGAGCATCGGCTGGCGATCAACTGACAAGCGGAGAACCACGTCCGCATTGATACACGTTGCGCCGAACATTCTAGCGTTATCGCTAGCGGCCGCTTATGTTCTAGAATAATCTGTAATATCTGCAAAGTGGGCGTGGCCTTAACAAAACAATCTACTCTAATGGTGAATTTTCTAGAACATAGAGGCGCAGTTTGCGCTGAGCATTTCAGACAGGATTTATTGCCGAAAACCGAATGAAACATAAGTGTAAATAAGAAATGCCCGTGGGAATATTTTAGCAGTGTAGTATCGTATAGTAAATAAAAGTATTCCTCGCACTCTACGAATCCTCAATCCTAATTATCACGTGATTCGAGACGTGGATCCTGGAACCAACAGGTGACCGGTAAAATGGGCAATCTCAGGGAACTATGGGATATGAAAGCTTTCGGTTCGACGCACCACAATGGTCAGTGGTGGCTAGCGCGCATTTTTGTACTTCTCCGTTGAAAAAAAGCGCCTCGCCGTTCACTGTCAATGCTTTAGAAGTTTTTTTTTTTTTTGCCAACCGTGATTGTGACGATGACAAGCTACGAAAGCCATGAACGGTCCGGCAACTTTTTTGTCGCACTAAAACGATGTGCAATGCTTTTATGCTGCTCGGGGGTGCTGTCAGTTTGGCTAGCAGATCAGTCGATACGCAAAACAGTTATCCTTGTATGATACGGTACTGCAGATAAAAAGTCACCATTTTAAAGATCTCAGGGAATGGGTATGACTGTAGCAGTGTGCTAAGAGTTCATTTTGGGATCGCTGCTATGGCCGAACTCGTCAGTCGATCGGCATGAAGCGCAACACTTATTGAGCGCGTTGAGAAATTTTTTTCTAGCCTTCAGCGCGCTATGAGATGCATTTCTTAGTCGAAGCCAGATGCTTATTTGAACGTCGATCTCGGTCAAGCTGCACGGCACGGCGGCACATAAACAATACAGTCAGACATAGACGGCGCTGAATAATCGAAACCCTGCGCTTGTTTAATGCACTTCTTTCTTTGGGTGCCGTCCTGGCGCACAGTTTGACCATGATAAACGCAAATGAACTTGTCCAGCGCTTCGTATAAACTTACTCTTGAGTGGAGCTTTCGCGTTTTGTGTCATGTATATGGGTGCAATGGCTGGCGCTCATCTCGTATGGCAGGTAGATTTCGCCCGCACGTTCCCATAATACAGTTGCTAGGCGCGCCTGAGCGACAATTTGTTTCTCAGTATAATATTCGTACCAAATTCATGCGTAAGCTTCTTTAGCGTGCAATACTCACGTACCTGTGATAAAATGGTATTCGCACACTCTGGCTTCAACGTTTCGTACTCAAAGGCTGACTGCCGCTGTGGCTCTCTTCACAGCCACGGCCCACCTCATTTTTTTTTCTTCGTTCCATGGGAAGTATACTTGCGTTTGCCTTTGACGCCCGAATAGGAGCCGCCAACGGCTGAACATCCGACCACGGTTTATCAGGACGAAGATAAACGGGTGGCCGCGCACGTGAATCCCGAATAATCTGAGGCTTGTGGTGAAGCGGTTCACCGTCGTCTACTCTTTTCGAACCGGAAGCCGGTAGCAGACGGTGCATCCCACAATCCCTCACTCTTTACTGGTCACCTCTTAAATATGGATCTGGTCACATGGTCGAGCAGTGCTGACGGATACCCGTGAGAAGCTTCGATGTTTAATTCATGGAGGGTGGCTGACGCCTAATGAATTGACGTCGCCGGCCTGTAAAGATCTCCCGACATTTCCGTCCTTCCAGTCAGATCTCAAGAATTCGCATCTGTCGGAATGACAGAACCTTGCAAAGTAATTTGAAAATGTCTTTGAGTTTAGTAGCGCAGAACGTTAACTCTATGAACATCGCCTTGTTGCGATATGTTGATGTGAGACCTCGATATTTGCTGGTGAGTGATCGAATATATCCACAATTCCGTACAGGTGGGTGAGCTGGTGGGGTCACGTAATCAGTAAACAGCGCCAAGGACGCGCACGTAGAAACAAGGAGATAACAGGATGGTGCGCCGATATACTGTCTAAATAAAATCATAAAAAAGGACGCGCTGCAGGACCAGGGCATATATTTATGAGGCCCACCATAGTGGGATGCTCTAAGTTTTAGCTCACCTGAGGGTTTTAAACGTGCAATCATATAAAAACACACGAGTGTCTTCACAATTGACACCTTCACGTGACTTCCTGAAGCTGGGAATCGAACCCGTGACCTAATGCTTGTAGTGTAATGCCATAGTCAATATATACCCATGATGGAAATTCAATCTTTCTTGTACATATAGTGCTCTCGTAAACTATGTAGTGTGATGACATAAGTAAATTACCACCACCGACATCACCGCCAAATGGCGCAGACACGCAATTCGCATTTTGATGACTCCTCCACGACCACAACGCAGCTGCAGCGGTCGAAGCTTGCCGCTCTATTTCTATGGAAGGTTTACCTTTTCTCCTTTTTTTTACGCTTCATATGCGCTTATCAACATGTTCGTTACGGATACACTCGTCTTAGTGTCATCTAAGCATGGTTAAATGCGGCGATTTCGTCGACGAATTTGATCTTTTGTGAACGCTACTCAATCATCCACTTACATGATCATTGCTGACCCATACAAGCTTGCTACGCATTTGCATTTGAGACTGTGAACGCGGCTAACTATGAAAACAAAATCTTGTACATGTTACGGCACCATATTTCAGTTCCATTCATGTCATCCGAACAGGGGTTATGGTACTGATGGGCCGACACGAGCGGCATTGGGAGAATGGCTCGAAAATACTACAAAATAAAAAGAATAATTAGCAAATATGGTTCACGTATTTTCTGTCAGTATTTAAGCCCGTATTTATAAACCAACCCATGCTTATCTGGTATTTAGCTTATATACATGCTTTCTGCCTTCAGTGCGTTTGATAAACAAAGTAGGTCAGTATTCACAAATATTTTACCCTGTTACCATTCTTGTGCCCTTGAAACTCACGTGGAGTGCACTGTATCTACGGAAACCGTAATATAAAAATAAGGTTTGCTTGGAAATATGGATGTCTCTTGAATAATATATGTTTAGGAGTGATAGTATTTCCTCAAAGGCATCTTGCACAAACGGCAATCTCCAGAAACGAAGTGAAAAAGCATTAAATGTTACTCAAACAAATGACACGGAGTTGTATGACTTGTATATCAGTCGCTGAAAAAAAGACTCCCGCTAGATCCTGAGCTGACGTGCTGTGCAGTAAAGGCAAGGTAAGGGCCTATACTGTGCACAACCTCGTGGTTGTTCAGTTTGGTTTTTTTCTCCCTGAAATAAAAAACTACCCCTTCCAAACTGTACCTATATTATACCAACGTCACATTCTGCGCAACGATGCATTAGCCATATTTTTTTACTTGGACCGCTACATTGTGAAACTGAAGCCATAGTATGGGTCACAATGGTACTTTTCCGAACTGTGTCGGAATATTTTGGCAATACCTCTGCATCATTCACTCCTGTGGTATTTTGATCATGTATTATATCATCATCTAGGACACACAAAAAAAAACTCCGCTTAAAAAATTTAAACATGCAGCATTTTGCTACTTATCCTCAAGCCCAAATATAACGAAAGTAACGACAAAAATGAATAAATTAAGGATTGGTGTCAATAAGTTTACCCTCAAAAATTTATCCTCAAAAATTGTACTTGCAAAACTAAATGCTTGATGTGGTAGTTTGAATTTTTCAAAAAATACCGTAAATGACAGCAGTTAATTTGGGCATAACATGAAGAGGGCGTTCTTCATACTTGTGTGGCTGAGTGTGACGACAGAACTGCGACAGTGAATCGACTTGAATGGACACACAAAAATGAATTTACGTTTTCTCGTAAGCTCGTCCCTTTGTTATACTAGTTATGGGTTCAGCTTGCGAAAAATATGACACTCACAAGGGGAAAAGGCTGACTATAATGCCATACACTGCTTGATGTGCAAAAAGGGGGCACCGCTACGCGGGTCACGTGCTACTGAGCCGAAAGTCTTTTCACGTTCCGCAAACGTAACGCCAGATTCGCACGAGTGCGCATACGATGCTGTGCTGAGCAGCCCCGAGTTGGCAAAGTCAGCGGTTCACTTTCCCACAAGGCAGCAGCGTCTCGTCTTGTCCGTCCGTCACAAGCGGCCAATCTAGTGGGTCGGTAAGCAGTTGGCTCATAGCAGATGATGGCACTGCATTCTTAGGAGGCACGTAGTTCCCCGTAATGGACCTGGACAATTCTGGGGGCGCGCTTCAGTGACGGCGGGCAAGTTTGGTGGGACATGTTCGTTGTTGAAAGCGGGAGCTCTGGGATTCGAGCGCATCCCGTAAACGCGGCTTTATTACACACGATATACTGATGCTGCAATTTCTAGGCGTTATTACGAAGAGTGGTAAAACGTAGGAAATACTTATGGCACGGCCGCTTCCCAGAATCGCGCTCAGGTTATCTGTGCCAAAGAAGAGCAAAAGAAAGCGGCTATAGAGCTAGTGATGGAATTACCATACCACCCACACACCGCTGACAAACACTTATACTAAAAGCGACGCAACTACACTGCTCCAAAATTGCATAGAAAGTCACGTGTTTTCAAAGTCAAGCGCAATCATCAGTGAGTCTCTACCGCGATTGCGATATCGACACGCTGGGAAGAAGAAAATGCTTTTGTGAGATACACTAGCAATTTTTGCATAGGTATAAAATAAAAAACTAAAATTCAATGACATCTAAGACTGAGAAAAAAAGTATAGATGCAGCCAGAAAGCGCGAAATGGCTGAACAAGATTACCTTCACCCTACAGAAAAAAAAACATTTCGTGGTGAAATTTTCAAGTCTGTCAACGCTTTCGAGATAAGTTTGGGCCAATGTATTAAGACCAATGTGCGGCTCCAGCACTTCGTACGAAGCACGTCTTATATGTGCACTTACTTCAATACGTTGTTCCCACGATAAGAAAAAAAAACGCACAAGAGTGAAAATCGTGCGAGGAATCAGAAATATTTAACAGTCATTGGTAATACAAGAATAAAACTGTTCTTTCAACCACCAATTCCCGAAAGCAGAAAAAATTCTGTGCTCCAACGATGCAAGCCAAACTCGCGAGGATCCTGTAATCGCTGTTTGAAAGCCATCTAGGCTGGGACCAAAAAGGGTTTTTCAGTCGCTTATTCCTGTTAGCACATTTCAATCCCTGATCCCCTCCCCCACCCTTGCCTTTTTTTGCACTTCGCTTATAATGCGGCGAGCAAGAGGGAATGTCTTATGGAAAAGCCTTTCACGTCTTTGAACTCCACGAGCTAAAATTGAGATAAAGGAAAGTCTGGTCTTCGCTCTTTCTTTTCGTCTTGTCTCATCCGTCTTTATCTATTTCTTTCTTTTTTTCCTGCCGACAGCTCTTTACCAACGCTGGAGACCGAAGGGACAAGGAGCCATCCGTAACCCTGTTAGGTCTCGCAAATTAACACTGAAAGCAAAAACGTGCTGGCTGCCGCTTCGACATTCGCTCACGATCATTTACTGCAGCCGGGGCGACGAAGGGAAAAGAGACACGGTTTGCTGCTCCAAATATAAAAGTTTACTTCCGAACACCCCCTTGGCTGGGTGCCCTTCGATACAAAAGACGGAAAACGTGGTGTGGCCTCCTCCTCAGCTCGTCCCGAGTAAAAGGGACCAAAAAAGGGCTGTGTCGAGACAACGAGTTGGGCAGCCGCCAAGCGCAGCACGGGCTGGTCGTCCTCCACCCTGTAACGTATTTCTGCAGCACTCGCCCCGGCGCACCATCTTCGATTTGGGATAGTGTCCGCGAGAGCAGCCTGCTACCATGTTTCTTTCCTCCTCGCTTTTTTTCCCTTTTGTCTGCCCATTGTTCTGGCTCATCTGTTCCTTTCGGTGCTGTGCCCCTGACAACTCCTTTCTGATCATATAAGGCTCTCTCGCTCCCCGGGGAAAAAGACATCTCCGCCGTGTACCTACACTCCGTTTCGCCCAAATTTACTCCGGCCCATATCTCATCACGGCAGAGCGCGCGCTCTCCTTTGGCGGCCATCTTTGCTCTCAGGTCTTGCAATATCGCCGCCGCCGTCCGGGCGCTCACGAGTGCCGGGCGTGCTGAAAAGCAGTTGTTCTGATTGACTGGACAGTGCACGAGCGCGCCCCGTAACGCTCGCCGCCGCTGCGACTACTGTTGCGCGCTCATCGATGAAAACGGGCGCTTTTTCCTTATTTCCCAGGAAGTGAGTGTTTCAGAGTGCATGCATGTTGAGCCCGCGACAACGACCATTACTGCTGATCGGACATTGGGAAACGAGGTAAACGGGAATCGTACGAGACTTCCGTTGTGTTTGCTCCAGTGGCAGTACGCAATTGCGGCACAGCGCCAGCGTGTTGCAGGGCTTTGGAGCTTTAGATGCTCTGTCACGGATAGCTCAAGACTTATTCCGGATGAACGGGTCGAGTTGACGCAAAGTGCCCCGTATTGAACGTGAGCAACAGCATGTTGCGCAGCCAAATGGAGCGCGCTGAGGCATTTGAGCCGACTGCATGCAGGACATTTTGCAACAACGTTTCGAAAGAATGAAAATGGGTTTGAACTTTTCATCTCAATTTTTTGTTCTCGCAATATTGATCCCACCTTGAGTGATCTTTCTGTAGAATATAGTATGTATCATGTAAGCATACGATTGAAATCTGGTCTCAAGCTACAGAAAGCGAAAACACGATGGCGCCTTAGGCAAAGAAGAGATTTTACATTGCCATACTGCATTTTTCTCTCATTTCGTTAACGTGGTAGTGGTAGTTGTGGCTTCAAGGGCTCATTATTTTCCTAAAAAATGCAAGAACATATCGTGGAAACCCGACACACTTATACGGATACAAGGGGATTTTGGGCAGAATTAGTGCGTGCAGCCTCGATAAGCCGTTATATAGGAACATATTGCAGGTAGACATAACGCTCTCATTTTACATTCATTCAAGCGTTACTTTTGCATTCATTTTTTGCAAGCGTGGTATGAGCTAAAAGAAAGAAATCCTCGACAGTAAAGTATTTACGATGATGCTAACACGTAACATTTGAATAAGTTAATTTAATTCTCCAACAAAAGCAAATTGATTGATTGATATGTGGGGTTTACCGTCCCAAAGCCATTATATGATTATGAGAGACGCTGTAGTGGAGGGCTCCGGAAATTTTGACCACCTCGGGTTTCTTAACGTGCACCCAAATATGAGCACACGATCCTACAGTCTTTTCGCCTACATCGAGGATGCAGCCGCCGCTGCTGGGATTCGATCCGCGACTTGCAGGTCAGAAGCCGAGCACCTTAGCCAGTAGACTACCGCGGCGGGGCAGTGAAGGCAAGTTGGAGAAAGGAACCAAATATTGACACAGCGCTTACCCTGATTCCGAGCTTCATGTGAAATGCGCGAAGCATTGTCAGTTTTCAAAGAGATTGCTTTCTGGTGACAATATGCCAGCAGATATTGCTGGTGGGCACGGATTCGGTACACAAGAAAAATCACGCACTTTCTATCGCTGTGAAGGCAAGTCCGCAAGAGTGGAAGGAAGAAAAAAAAAGCAGCACTGGATGGCTCTTGCACGATTACATTATATCATATTTTCCGACAGGGACATTCCCCCTCACCCCTTCATATTTTCTTACTTTTTCGATTCGCTTAACAAGTCTTCCCGCTGTCGTACAGTGCGCCATGGGGACACACTTTTCGCGATGATCCACGCGCCCTGAGGCACACGAGCATCACCTCTGCAGGTCTGCCGAAAGGTGCATCCGGTCGACCCCCTTTCCCCGTCCACGTTTCCCCGTTTCGACATCTAAATTACCGGCGCAAGTCCCGGATGTAGTTTCGATTTCCTGCACGTCCCCGCAGCTCTGCACGGAAAAATCACTCTCGAGGTGACGTGAGTGCCACGTCCATATATATACCGTAGTGCCCCTCGCCCGGGCCACTGCACTCTCCCATCACACCGAGGTACAAGCGCTGGAGAGATGGCAGTGTGTCCCGCGGTGGCGGTATATAGGTGGGGAGGTCTGGTCGCTCCGCGATAAGCGTAGACGAATACGCAGCCACGCGTACGGCGTCCATCCATACACGAATGCGGCACGCGAGAGTCAATCCACCCACGTGTGTAACCATCTCGCCGCATTCTCTGCATCGCATTATGCGCGTGGCCGCAAGTTTTCTGCGCATCATTTCTCTTGGGTTTGTTCCTCGTGGTTCGAGACTAGTTTCGCAGTAGCATCCGCGTATGTTTCTTTTCCTCCTTCTTTTACATCTCTCTTATCTCGTCTTCAAACTACTGCGGCATACACTGCTCCTAGCTATCCTGACGAGCGCAATGAGACTTCGTGGTAAAAGGCTGATGTTTTTTTTTGGTGTTTTATGTTTCACTGTTGTACACTACCCTACATGAGTCCTACACAATTCTTAGACAAGTGTAATGTCCTACACATGTGTAAACTGAGCTGAGTTGATCAAAATCTATAGAATAAATGAAACCAGCATCAACGTACAGAGACTGCGCTTTACGTCTCGCGCGGAGCACTTAGAAACGAATGATACAATTTCGAAGAAAATTTCACTTCTTTTTCAACAAGTGCATCTTACCATGACAGCGAAGGCCAATAGGAGAACCATCTTCTCCTCGACAAAACCCAGCACCACAACTTCATTTTTGTTGCTCACTTCGGCCTTCTTTTTTTTCCTCGACGAAGTGTCACGTCTACGGAAATCAAAAATGGTCAATCTAAACAGAAAGAAACAACAACAACACAATGCGAGCTTTCAAGCACTACTTGAGCCAATACGCTGGTGTATTCACCACTCAGCACTATATGTAATTATTGTGGATCAAACGTACATGATTGAGTGCCTGCTACATCTGCAGACTTAGTTTGAGCTGCAACTGTGTGCCGAACATTTCACAGCTTCTACCGTTTCATTTTATGTTATGACGCTTACGCATTACCGAAGACTCCCAATTTCATAGTGGTTTTGAATACTTTTCTCACATCAGTAGCGTAACCAGGAATGTTTTTATATAGGGGAATTTCAAGCATATTTTAGCTATATATATGCTAATTATTGATTGACATGTGGAGTTAAACGTCCCAAAACCACCATAAGATTATGTGAGACGCCATAGTGTAGGACTCCGGAAATTTCGACCACCTGGGGTTCTTTAACCTGCTCCCAAATTTGAGCACACGGGCATACAGCATTTTCACCTCCATGGAAAATGAAGCCGCCGCAGCCGGGATTCAATTCTGTGACCGGCGGGTCAGCAGCCGAGTACCTTAGTCACTATATTTTAGCTATGTTATTGGATGAATTTGTATGTGTGCGTGCATATGTAGACATGCGAAATTAAAAAAAAAATTAGAAAAATGGGAGGGGGTTGTCTTCTTCAAAAACCCCTGGTTACGACTCACAACACATGACAACAAAGTTAAAACGGGTGCGCGTAGCCAGCGCCAGGAGAAACTCTTGTATTCTATAGAAGTTATAACAATGATACACTGCGCAGTTTTTCTAAAGGTTCACAACCCAAAGTATCAGATTTGAAATCATACAGAACTTAAATGGGTAAAGACCAAGCAAGGAAGATTCGCGAGACAGCGCTGTGGGCTGATTCTGCAATCGAATCTGTCTAAGAATCCACGTGATGACAAAAAAGGAACTAAAATGACTCACATGATTGGGAATGTACTATAGATCATTCACCAACTTGTAGTTTGGGCAGCTTTGTCATTCTTTGTCGCGAGTACATCACCACGAAAGTAATACAGGGCAACAAAGACGCAAAAAGATGAAAAACAACACCACACACGCAAGGTGCAGGTGCACAATATACTATAGATGCTGTCTGTAAAAAGAAACATAATATTTGGAAGTTCTACGCCACCGAAACCAGTCTCCCTGAAAACAAAGTTTGCACTTTTTCTCAGGGCAACACAAATGACCACAATCTTCCAGAGTCGATCTCGGAAGCGTCGCTCCAGGCTAACCGCTGACTTTCTCATTACCTCAACGTCCTGGCCACTGTACTCATGGAGTCATGGCACTTTCGCATGGTGTCATCCTCCATCACTTGCTTCAGCGCTTGGTTTCTGCACTCGGCTCACCTATACTCACGTAGCTCCCTTGGCGCGACCCTCTGCGATAACCTTTCATTGACCTTTTTTTAATCTAATGCCGTTTTTCTTGATAACTTCTGAGGCACGGAGCTCGACTTTCTGGCATGATGCAAATTAGAACGCAATTTCATATTAGCCGACGATAATAACGCGAGAAGGCAGGCGAGATTGTGGGTAAAAAAAGAGACACTGCGCTAATACACCACACGAGGTGTCACTCTAAAAGTGATTTATGCGTAGACTTGATGAATATGTTAAAGAACAAGGTCCAAGAGTTATGCAAGGGGTTCCAATTTCCCCGTGGGTTAAGCCGTTCGGTCAACAGCCGCATCAGCTATACGGACAACGTCCTTTCCGTAATGCTGATAAAGCTTCAGCTTCCTTTTTCCTGTCGTAGCCCTTTTTCCCGCATATATACGCCCACGCCTACACTTTTAGATTGCTCTTTTCGGCGTGTAGTTCCGCTCCGGTAAAAGCAAAAAGACTGCGTTGGGCACACAGCCAGGACAGTGATGAGGTAGGAATAATTTTTGTTCAATAGTTTTGCGTGCAGAAGGCAGTAACATGCATGAAAACAAACGTTTTTTTTTCTATTTTTTTCTGAAGTCAAACCTCAAGCTGTACTACAAGGTCTACAGTCTCATATTACCGACGAAAAGCAAGCACATCAGCAAGATATTCGAAGATACACCACCCGTACACGCCTGAGTATAGTGCGAAAAGGCGACGTGTAGTATAGAACCACTAGAGCTGTGTACGCTGTTTCGCTTTCTGTCTTCTTCCTATCGTTTCTCTTTTCGCGTGCATCGCGCATGATACCCGGTCCGATCATTATTAGTGCTCATGTATTGTTGTTCCTAAGGTCGTTGTCAATAGCACAAACCTACAGAATCTCGAAGAGATTCCGCTGGTAAATATTTCGTAGACTGTGTACTAAAAGGCTGCACTGATTTAAAAGAGCGATCAGATTAATGAGGAATCCTCGCTTGCCTGTTTACTGAAAGATGAGTCCTCATTAACGAGCCACAAACAAGAAACGAAAGCGTCAAGTTTACGTGTTCACTGCTCTCTGTGACGGAGAGATAACGAGCTCTTCATCACCGGCGGGGTGCCAGCAGCGGCGTGCTAGCTGATGGGCCTGTCTTAATCAAGGCTTATAATAAAAGCAGACCAACATATTGAATCTCGAGAGAGGCATGCCCGAAGGACTCACTGGCATACACTTTGTGGCAAGGCACTCGCTGCACGGTGACTGATTGCACACAACGTATACAACCGCGGTTGTTCGATGTGTGCTAAATGCTTGCATTTACCTGAGCACGCAGGCGAGTACACAGACATAGGAAGTTGGGTTGCAACAGATAACTTCTGGCTATAGAGAGATTGCGATCATGCTGTACATGGTACAGAGGAATTTTTTTTGTCGTTTACTTTTTTGATAGTGCTCACCCCGTATATACACAAACGCACTTTGGTGCATTGCGTGAGAGAAAGGGGACGCTAAAATCAACGCGGATTTCCGCGGCTTCTATAAGCATGCAGGCATCTCAAGCGTATTTTCTAAAACAGCTTATGTGCACGGCGCCTGCGTATGTAGGATAACTGTAAACATAGGACAATACCGAAAGGCAGGGTGAAGGGGTGCTCCCACATATGGAAATGGACTCAGAGTGCAAGCGTGTGGAGGTAAAGCCTAATCCCGAAGCCACCCGAGAGATAAAACTACACGTTCCCATACGCCGATAAGGGATTAGATTTAACGCACATTCTAGTTGAGAGAACCGCGTGGATCACCATGACGAAAATATGTGACTTGTATGTTCATAGTCGAGGACATGATTACAAATTCCTCCTACATTCAATGATTTTTTCGGTATGCTAACTTGCTAACATAATACGCAAATGTGATCATCATCAGCATCATCAGCATCAGCATGACTACGACCACTGAAGGGCAAATGCCTGTCCCATGTCCCACCAATTAACCCGGTCCTGTGCTTTACGCTGCCACGTTACACTTGCAAACTTCCTAATCTCATCTGATATATAGCTTACCTCAACCCACGGAAACTGTATTAGCGTCACTGATCAGCCACGCTAACACTAACACTGCCCCAGTAAACATAGTCAAAAACTACAGCATCGAAGCCTCGTTAGGCTCAGTGTTAATCTGGTTGTATTATCAGGAACGGGAGTCGGTGTGTTAATTTACCTCACATTTACTTCGCAGCACTGAAGTCACACAGGCATCTTCACCGCAGCTGCATAAGGACACCCTATTCATGGGATGAAGAATAGCAGAATAAAAGAAATATAGCAGCATACCACACGTGCGCAACACGAGATACACCTACAAGAACAACTGACAGCTGGATGAGGTATACCCATTCACAAGAAATAGCAAGGTGGCCTCTTTATCTCCTTTCGCAATGCGCGCTGCGAAATACTCTCTTTGGAGATGGAGGCGCGAAGTGTGGCTCAAACCGAGTGCCCGGCAAGCAAGCGCTGCGGGAGGCGCAACTCCGCGGGCCCTCTGATCTTTCCAGATCCCTTTTGCACATAAAGAGCTTTATCCTATAGCGAGTTTGGCAGTGGGCTATACAGAGACAGGGACCGAAAGTGTGCGCCACATTTCCTTTCCTTTTCGAGAGCTTATAGAGATATCCATTGTGACGCTTTTCCTACAGTCGAGACACCCCAAGAAAAAAAAACAATACGAAGAAGCTTCACGTGTTTAACGTCTCTTATCTTTTTTTATTGAAAGGAGTGCTTTCATCGGCTGATGGTGGAGCACCAAGGCGGAAAAAAAAACAGAAGTCAGCTCAGTGAAAGGGGTTTTTCAGTCGGCTAAAACAGTACGCCGCTGTTATTTACAACGAATTAAGAAGATGGTGATGAAAAATGCAAAAAAAATGTTTTAAACAGTGGGCCTGCCACCCTTCCGCTTCTGTCGGTATCCCTCTTTTTTTCTTCTCTCTTTTCAACATTCAAGCCATAGGACGTTATCCTCAACTTATTTCGTTTTTTTTCATTGGGCTTACGTCGCTTTCCACGTGCTCATTTTATGGTTGTGTTTGCATTTGTGTGAGGAATTTACAGTTGACTTCATTGAACTGATCTGTTTTTGTTTTGTTTTTGAAGTCTGAAGGACTTTCATACCGCTCTAAATTTCTTTCACAATTTATCTTCCTAATAAATAGGGGTGTGTCACTGCCCATCATTCCGTTCCTCGCGTTCGGTGTCTGTTGTGACCTTTCTTTGGACTCTCCGAAGCACCTTCATTTTGCAAAATATGTCTGGAGTGACGAATCGATGGAAACACGTTGTTCCAGCGCGTCACGCCTTTTCATGACTTGTCTGAAGGAAACGCAAGAAAACAAAAATATCGGTAACAACGATAGAAGAAACGACATGCCGCTATAGCAGCGAATATAAAGAAAGTGGTGCTGGGGAAGAAACCGCGCTTATTCGCCCCTCCAAACTCTGGCTGTGGCGGCAGTATACGACGGCTACCTAGTTCCACGGAGGAGGTGAAGCCGCCGCCGCTCTAGGACAACAAAACGTCTTTTACCCAGTCAGATGCGCTTCTGCTTGCACAAACAAGAAAAAGGAACACGAAGACAAACAAAGTTCAACTCTTGTAGTTGTGCTTCTCTTCTTCGGCTGTTCATTTGGCAGGCCTCCCTTTAATCTGTTTTTCTCTTGTTTCTCCCTCCGTCCCCTTATCATTTTTTTCCCTTTAAGGGAACCGTCGAATTTCCCTGGAGTTCTGGCATTGATTGGCTCGAGGTCGGGTTCTTCGAAGTGAGCGCGCGCCCAACACGAGTGACACTGCCGCGAAAGAAGACGACCACCAAGAAGTAAGCTCACCGGCGGAGCCACCACCGACGCACGTACGCACGCACTAAAGTCGGAAAAGAAAGAGGAGCCGAAACCGTGGTAGGACAGCGGGTGTGCGCTCCCGCAAGTGATATGTGCGGCGTATCGACGAAGGCCTGTGCCTGGAAAACTAACCCCCCCCCCCCTCCCACAAACCTTCCCATCCAGGTTGGCCTTGCGTGTTATAGACGTGAGCCATGCAAAAACATGGCGTAGAGACATCGCTCTAGACCACTCGTGGCGGTCCTCGCAGAATAAATAAGCGGACCTAAGTGTGCCCACGCACACACAGTCAGGATGGCACGCGGACACACAAACTGCCGGGACCAACTCCAAACACGAAACGACGTTGCGATCCCGCTACGGGGACGAGCTACATATGACATTTCGCGGCCTAAAGGCCAAGAGAGGAACCGGGTGGGTGGCACATCGCGTCGCCTTTATATGAAAACGTTCGCTTTTTCTCGCGATTAGTTTTCCGCTCCTGCTGTTTTTTTTTGTGAGTGGCCAGTAGACATGGCGTCGGGAATCAGAAAAGGAAGAAAATTGAAGCCAGTGCAAAGAGAACGCGGCCGGAAGTGATGCATCCCGTATTTCAGCGGAAACTGACAAAGCACGGGACTCATTTTAGGAGCCGTTTCAAAGAGAAGGCGCTTTGCTCTCTATGGCTTACACTTTCGGTATCTTTTTTTATTTTGTGGTGCTCATAACCTTACAGTTCATCGGTTACACGAGTTACCGACACTTCGTCTACGTCAAACTACCCGGAAGTGCGATCGCAGAGGCAGTTTGATGAGGCTTTCAATCACTTTAAGGACTCGTATCTTGCGACCTCCTCAGGTCACAACTATATACGTTGGCGCTACCCTCCATAATTTTCTGGCAGTGAAATGGCCAACAAGTGAAAGCTCGACAGGATCTATACCTCTAGAGCTCTGGCAGAAGCGAATGGTCGTTTTTTTTTTCCGGCATGTACGTGGAGGTTATTGCGAGGATACATATGCAGATCACAACGACAATATAACGACATATCTAATGACACACCATAGTGAATATCATTTTTTCCATAATATACGTAACCAGACCTGCCCCTGCTAAGAACTCTCGCGAACGACATGTATATAGCTTGCACAAATCCTGTTATATATACTAATGCATCAACCTGTTACTTCTATTTCAATATGTGCCAAGACAATACATTATAAAAGATTGACGTGAATGCATTGACGTGAAGTCCGTCTGAATAATACTACAAAATATTTAGACATAAAGACTTTTTCCCAACAAATGAGCTGCATGACCCCGCTCTTTGCTCGAATACTTTAAATAAACTGCAGTATGCGTAATTTCGTCATTCGTTCAGTTGTTATCATTCAGTTTATTCGCGTTCCAACGATATTTTGTCAACATGCTTCAACGAAGAATGAAAAAATACCTTTATGAACAAGTACGAAAATAAACAAAACTAGCATGTCTCCTGGTGCACAGCTGGCAACACGAGGGAAACAAATTTGAAACACGTTATTGAAGACGATGGTGTGGGCGGTATATTATGGTTCAGTTCGAGTTTATCGATCTTGCGATTGACCCGTCTTACAGCTTCTGCTTCCTGAAGGGTTCCGCTTGTAATCTCTCGGAAAGTACAAGGGGTTTTTCGCCAGGCCCCTTCTCCCTCCATATTCATTTGGCTGCCGAACAGAAACATCGCTATTCTTTTTACTTCGTCTAGAGTCCAAGAGCACATCGGTGCCACAAGCCCGTAAGTGCATAAAAAAACATAGAGCATGTACTTACTGTTTGGTAGTATTCACAAAACGCTTTCCGACGAAATCGTTCGTAAGAGAAAATTCTAAATAAACTGACATTGGGCACAGAGAGACGGCAGCAATTGAATGGCATCGAACACTTTGAGTTTCGCATTACAAACAAACAAACAAACAAACAAACAAACAAACAGATAGGCAAATAAAAAAGCGAACAAAAAATGAACGAAGGAAAAACGAAACAAGTCTATGAAATAATGAATGAATCTGACAGACTGAAAGGTAAATGGTGCGCCGCAAAGGTGCACACATGCGAATATTCACAAATAACACAAAACAGACATGCACGGTTGAGTATGCTATACCAACTAGTCCCAGTGGACGCACTTGTGAGTGACAGGTTTGAGTACTGCAAACAGAGAAAAAACTAGTGAATATAACGGACAATAGGAACTGAAAAAAAAAACACTGTTCAAGTAAGAAGTGGTTTCAACAGCTACTAAATCGTTACGAAATGTAATCGAAGGCGTTGCCTTATTGTCAAGTGTGCCGCAAGCGCAAGGTTGCTTTCAAAACATGTTCTTCGTTAATATTTATATTCGTTTACGTTGTGGCATTCGCACAGAAAACATCCCTAGCGTTACTAAATTGGAGTGTAAACTGACAGCTGCAGCCAATCACGTTCAGAACACGTGATATCGACCTGAATATTTTTGCATGCGTTTCCTCTATGAAAGATTGGTTGCCCTGTGTCGTCAACATATTTATTGTCATCCTTCGAAGGAGTAACACACGTGCAGCTCTTGCATGAAGCTTAGGAACTAGATAGCATGTTACTACGGTGCTTGGGTTCTGGCCCTGACTCAGGCTCGGTGCGCATGAAACGTGCAGTTTTAAAGTTAACTGAACACAGCGAAAACACCGAATGTTTCTTAAAGTACGAATGCTAGAGCTTTTCCTGATTGTAAAGAATGCAGTACCCAGCTTGGGATAAAAATCGTCCCAGGGCGATTAAAGACTCCTGAAATGAGTTTTTTGCTATCGCATACAATATGCGATATTTGCTGAAGTGCACGATAGTACGCTTCCACTGTCTCCGCCAGCGTCACGTTCGAATTAAGACGTGAGGTACAAGCTCATCATCAAGTAATCCATAGGTCAATACCTGTCTATTTGTGGTCAATGAGGCACTGTAGTACTTTTTCCCATCGTTTTTAAAGGTTAGAGTTCTTTTCGAAGTGACACAATGAAGAAGATTTAGGTCTCCGAGACCATCACTCTCACGGAGTTCAGTGAACGTAAAAGCCACGAAGCACTCTGCCTCCACCCTCACTCTTTGTTTAATTTGTAAGTGGTTATTCCTTTCGTATTAAGGCACGTAAACTTTGAAGGTTATGCCCATCTTGTCAAGGTCGCTGCTGAAAAACTATATGGGGCCATAAAGGGGAAGAGGGGGCGCAAAGTCTGCTCCGTACCTTTACTCATGTGGGACCTGCGCCGTCATTGTTGAAAGAACAGGATCACGGCCACGAATTATTTTAACGATAACGGTGGCCGAAGACCCCTGACTTTACATTTAGAGAACTCCAGTTTACTTCCTTCATATACTCATGAAAAGTTAGTGGGAGGTCACTGAGACAAGCACGTCGATTCATTTTTCTGTTGTCATCCACTGCGAAGGATGGTGTCTTTTGGACTCGACCAACAGGGGGAGGAGGGGGGTGCTGCGATATGACTTTGTTCCCCTTCATGAAGAAAGCTCCGCAATCCTGTGTCAGCGATAAGATTAATCACCTTGTATTTTCATAGGCGCCTTAAAGTTTTCTTTCCCCCGATGCCACTTCATGACAAGTTTGTCACCGGCACGAGTATACATCATTGCACCCCGCCCACGTCAGAACCACGATTCATAGACGTATATCTCATCCGCGATTGGCAGACGAGATGCTATGCTAAAGATATCGCATCAAACAATCCTGGCACATCATGTAATCCGCCAAGGCCAAAGGAAGGAGACAGCTTTCACATCACACCACTTCTAGGTAGTTTACTTGATGGTGGTAAAACAAACACACTTCTTTCTCACATGCCGCGAAGGAAATTAAGGAACGCTGTTCAAGCATTATCCGTTCTCGCTTGTTTCAAACGCATCTGTGCACAACAGAATTGGTGCCTTTTCGACGCGGGAGCTTGCCAGTATGAAAGCCCTGTGCTTTGAAGAAACGTATACCAAGTCTCGCTATAGAACGAGTACAAGGGATATAAAAGAGAAAAAAACAAAAAAAGCCATTGTTTCTGGGGAACACCTCAATCTGTTAGGCGTCCCACTTCTTTTGCGCACGCACAATCAGTGAATAAAGGTGTTTTATAAAAAAAAGGAAAGTAAAAAAGTAAAGTCCGGAAATCTATAGTTTCACTTCAAATGTCAGACGCGCAACAATTTCCTTCTTTCTTTCTTTCTTTCTTTCTTTCTTTCTTTCTTTCTTTCTTTCTTTCTTTCTTTCTTTCTTTCTTTCTTTCTTTCTTTCTTTCATGGTAGCCCGGTATTCGGTAGCTTCCACGTTCGACCTGCCACGATGGATTTCATGGCTCGGCTCTATTCTCCATCGCACGTCGAGCACGCGCACTCAGAATTTCTCGCTCGACAGCGCCCCTTATACTGCCACACGTCCATATCAAACGCGCCAGCTGGCAGCGGGTCAGCTTACCATTCAACTGATGTAGAGGCCACGATATTCTTATACCAATTCCTGCCGAGGGCGCTGAGATTGACCCCACAGAAACACATATGCCACCGTCTGAGCTTCCGGCCATTCCGTTTTCACTGCCCCCCCCCCCCTCGAGATACGCATTTTATTCTTCTTCTCGAGATACGACTGAGAAGGCATCGATTGCCGCCATTGATTTCTGAAAAATAAACAGGAAGCATTCATGACATCAACACGGAGACGCAGAGCTCCGTCTTTGCGCCCTCTTTCCGTGATTTTTCTTGTGCGCTGGGAGTGTCGCGGCGCGCGCTTGGAAGCGCTTTGCGCGCATTTGCGTGCGTTCGTGAGCTGCAGCGGCTTTAGCTTGCCTGCTCCCGTGATTCGTTTTTTTTGACGTACCCAAGGAAGCCGAGAAGTTTCGTGGCACTCCGCGCTGACTGAGAGCTTTTGTTGACGTTATCTACCGCCGGCTTCTGTCTTCTTTAATGCCATATACCCTCGCCAAACGAGCCAACACAGGCGAAGTCGATAAGACGCAGCCGTAATGGAAAGAAAGCACCGGCAAGACATGGAACTGATGAAAGATTTACAGTGCGAAACACAGGGCTTGTACGGAGAAAAACTGCAGAGCTTGTATGTTGGAATAGAAAATAGATATAAAAGTGCTTGGAGGGTGATGTAGGGCACATAAAAATGTAACGGAGAGAGAGGTGCGTTGAGCGTTTATCTTGAATTTGGGCTGCACAATGATGAGGTGTCCTCGCAAGCATTTGAGTTGCTTCTTTGGCTCACATTTACTTCGTAGTTGTCGGCTTTCTTCAAGTGTGGTGCCAACCGCGAGTAATGCAAAACCATTTACCAGCACTTTAGGCTTATTTTATTCTCTTAGGTAAAACTGAAACTGACGAACAAGCTTTTTCAATTGCCAAACGTATAAATACGGTACGAAGAACTTTATTTAGAGATCCGGAGAATTGCCACCTTTTAGGGTGACACCGCAGGCCGCTCTCACGTGGGGACAGTAAGACCTAAAGCTTGACGGCCGCATCGCAGGCTCTCTTGACAGCCCAAAGCTGATGCTGATATTCTGAGCTCTTGAGAGGCGAGCTCCATTTCTGCTCTGTCAGGTCCTTATCCGGGCCCCGCCGCGGTGGTCTAGTGGCTAAGGTACTCGGCTGCTGACCCGCAGGGCGCGGGTTCGAATCCCGGTTGCGGCGGCTGCATTTCCGATGGAGGCGGAAATGTTGTAGGCCCGTGTGCTCAGATTTGGGTGCACGTTAAAGAACCCCAGGTGGTCTAAATTTCCGGAGCCCTCCACTACGGCGTCTCTCATAATCATATAGTGGTTTTGGGACGTTAAACCCCACATATCAATCAATCAATTATCAGGTCCTTATCCGCACGTAACTCGGGGCACCGCGACAGCATGGGCTCTAAACCACACGTTCTCGCGCAGTGAGAGCACTGCAAGCTGAAATCACTTGGAAATAGACAGTGCACGAAATAGAGATTCGGATAAGAATTAGTTTGTAGCATTCTAAGTGTCATCGCCTGTGGTCTCGTGAGCTGTTAATGTGGTAGAGCAAATACTCTTATTTACATATATAGGTGCTTTGTGAATAAAGTGTCTCGGAACTCGTGAACCCTGCACTGCGACAAGGTTTCTGCTCCCGCATGGTGAGTTAGTACGCACGCTTGGGAGTGGGCGATGTCGTTGAGGTCGGTGAACGAGCCCAAATTTTGACTTAGGTGTGCCGAGAACCAAGTGTTCGTATACATAGTTATGGTGCTGCTCTTAAGAACGCCATGTGTCTTTTTCGCTATGGAGACCAAAGCAAACGCCCTGACTGCCGATCTAAAATCTGAGCAAGTTGCTCTTTCGTTGGCATTCTTGGATGACAGGAAATTTATAAATAAAAATATAAAATGGAAAAGTTTTATAACACAAATACTTTTATACATGTAATAGTGTTAGCTGGTCAGTTAAAGTTATGCATATCAAGAACAACTAGTTACAAGTATGTCAGTGCCCTCACAGAGACCGCCGCGAGAATAATAACATTTGCAACTTTTAAGTAGAAGCGGGCAGTAATCCCTGCACTCGTTTCATATCTGAAATTTGGTTTCTCTGTCAGCTAAACCTAATATGTAAACTCGTGCTCGACTCACCCGAAGTTATATACGTAGCAGATTGTTGACGCAGAATCATAAAAATAAATAAAAAGAAGATATGTAGCACAAGAAACACGATGAAGCTTAAGGAAGCTGAAAGAACAACGATACGAGGTTTCCGGTTGTGTTTGTGTTTCTTGCGCTTGAAATCGTCCCTGATGTGCGCGCAACTAACAAGTCCAAATAGCCACAATGACTAAAAAAGCTGGATATAAACTCGGCCACCACGTTTGCAGGAATGCGACTGTATAGTATCGCGTCTCCCAGCGCAGAAAGGGAATTCGACGCGATGATCGAGACACGTGACATGGTGCGGTCAAGTAACAGTGTTTGATATAACCATGGAAACACCTCCGACTGCATAGAATATCTTCAGCGTCTTATCATTATTAGGCATTCTCTTCCTAACATGGACTTTTTTTGTATTTTAGACCTTAGCAGGGCGGTTTATGACTCGTGCTAACGGAAACCACGCAATTGGGTATATACCCAAGTGGGCTTTGTCTTATTTTCAGTGTTCTTTTTGTCTTTCTCATGTACTTGTCTCAACTGTTATCATACATCATCATCATCATCAGCCTGACTACGTTCATTGCAGGACAAAGGCCTCTCCGATGTTCCGCATGTCAACTCGGTCCTGTGCTTGCTGCTGCCATTTTACACCCGCAAACTTCTCAATCTCATCTGCCCACCTAACCTTCTGTCACCCCCTAACCCACTTGCCTTCTCTGGGAATCCTGTTAGTTACCCTTAATGACCAGCGGTTATCCTGTCTACGTGCTACATGCCCAGCTGATTTCCATTTCTTCTTCTTGATTTCAACTATGATATCCTTAACTCCGGTGTGTTCCCTGATCCACTCTGCTCTCTTATTGTCTCTTAAAGTTACACCTATTATTTTCCTTTCCAGTGCTCGCTGCGTCGTTCTCAATTTAAGCTAAACCTCCTTTGTAAGTCTCCAGGTCTTTAAGTACCGGCAAGATACAGCTGTTATATACCTTCCTCTTGAGGGATAGGGGCAATCTACCTGTCATGATTTGAGAGTGCTTGCCAAATGTGATCCACCCCATTTTTATTCTTCTAGTTACTTCAATCACGTGATTCGGCTCCACGGTTATTACCTGTCCTAAATAGACATAGTCTATAAAAACTTCAAGTGCACTATTACCTATCTCGAAGCGCTGGTCTCTTCCGAGGTTGTTGTACATTATTTTCGTTTTCTGCAGATCAATTTCAAGACCCACATTTCTGCTCTCCATGTCTAACTCCGTAATCATGAGTTGCAATTCGTCCCCTTAGTTACTCAGCAACGCAATGTCATCGGCGAAGCCCTGGTTACTAAGGTACTCTCCATTAACTCTTATACCTAACCGTTCCCATTCTAGGCTTTTGAAAACTTCCTGTAAGCATTCGGTAAATAGCATTGGGGAGATTGTATCCGCCTGCCTTACACCCTTCTTGATGGGTATTCTGTTGCTTTTTTTATGAAGCACTGTGGTAGTCGTTGAATCCCATAGATATTATTGATCAACTCATGGGTTAACCTGATATCTGTCATGCTAGAATTCTTTGCAAGCAATTTCTAACTTGGAATTCGATCAGCGAACTCAATGCACGTTACCAAAACATGTTTTACTAAAGGCCCGAAATTTCGAAAGGAAGACCGAGTGGTTCATATTAAGCACGGAATTATACAGGTAATGTAAGCCTCCAATTCTAAGTGTTATACTTAAACAATGCGCACTACTTTGTACAGAACATTGTGCTATAACTTCATTGCTCTTATCCCGGCTTGCGTAATTGCTCAATGATTGCTCAGTTCATTGTAAGCACGAGACGCAAATGATAATATCTGGAAACGAGAAGGTTCAGTCTCGCAGGAGCACGGCTATACTCAAAGTTTCACGTAACTATGCACAGTATCCAAGTTTTAATAATTAAATATATAGGACTTACAATTTCCAATGACACACCGCAAAAAAATTAATCACTGATTACAAGAAAGCTAACTTCGACGCATTTAACCGCGAGCTTGCACTCTTCTGCGACGACTTCCGACAGTCATACACTGCCCACTCGGTCAACACAAATTGTGAATTATATAAAACCATGATGCTAAACTTGAAAAACAGACAAATTCCCACTATCCTTGTAAATACAGACACAAATAACCAGTGGTTTACGCAACGCCTCAAGCGCCTACTCAACAAGAAAAAAACGCCTTTATCGAAAAGCAAAACTTCTTAATAACGCCATGGTTTGAGATCAGTACAAATTCGCTGCTAATAATTACATTACGGAACTGAAAGCCTCCAAAGACAAATTATTCTCAACTGACCTCTTATCGATCCTACAGTCTAACCCTCGTAAATTCTTTCAAATTATCTCCCCGCCAAATCGTCAAACGCAACTCCAGCTGTCAAACGTAGACAACGAATTAATCAAAACTGATAAATGTGCTACAGTTCTTAACGACTTCTTTACCTCAGCATTTTCACCTGCTCAAAGCCTTAATTTTACCCAGTTACCACTCCACTCGCCGATCAGAATGCCTGATATCCCGATCAACGTTGATGGAATATGTAAATTAATAAACTCTCTCAAATCATCTCCCTCGGCTGGTTGCGATCAAATCAGCAGCAAACTACCTAAAACACAATTTACCTGTCAAGTGCAATAGTAACCTTACTGTTCCAACAATTACTATGCACTAGTGAAGTTCCCCACGATTGGAAGAAGGCACAAATCATTCCCATCCATAGGTTTGGCGACCGATGAAAAGCACCTAATTACCGCCCGATTTCGCTAACCAGCATACCATCCAAACTGCTAGAACACATTATAGCAACCAATTTAAGGAACTACCTTGAATCAATTAACTTCTTTTATGTGCGCCAGCATGGTTTCAGTTATCGTGCGAAACACAGCTCTCAGAATTCAACGATGATATCTTGCAACATATCGACGATCATTTACAAATTGACGCCATCTTCCTCGACTTCTCGAAGGCCTTCGACCGTGTCCCCCACAATCACCTGCTTGCAAAATTATCTTCTCTTGGTATCCCCCCGAAACTGATTACTTAGATAAAACATTTCTTTAAAGGACGCGTTTAATACCCAACCAACTCTCATGACTCGCAAATTTCTAGTGTTACATCCGGTGTCCCCCAGGGAGCAGGCTTATCCCCCCTATTATTTTTATCCTACGTCAATGACCTGTCATCTAACACAAAAACCAGACTTCCACTTTTCGCCGACGACTGCGTCATCTACAGTGCCATTCACAGGCTTAGCGACTCCACTGATCTCCAGGAAGACATTGACATTATCGCTGCATGGTGTGGAAAATGGCTCATGCCTCTTAACCTTAATAAGTGTCAATCCATGTCCTTTTCCCGTAAACGCAGCACCGCTATTCACGCATATCATATCAATTCAAATGAAGTAACTTGAACAGACTGCTATAAGTATCTGGGCGTTCACTTGACATCGTTATTATCATGGGTCGCTCACATTGAAACAATATGCGCACATGCTTCGCGCACACTTGGATTTTTGCGGCGAAATCTCCGATCTTCATCAACCGCTATTAAAAAACTTGCACATCTGACATACGTTTGGCCTAAATTGGAATACGCTTCATCTATCTGGCACCCTCACAAGCATATCTCCCCTACGAATTAGAATCCATTCAGAATCGCGCTGCTCGCTTCATAACGTCAAACTACTCGTGTAAATTTAGCATCACTGAACTCAAACGCACACTTGACCTACCACATTTCCAATCACGTCGAATCATCTCGCGTCTCTGCTTCCTTCACTCTTTCTATTATCACCCACTTGCCAGGCACCCTCGACTTCAACCCCCGCCTCGAATATCGCCGCGCCTCAACCACAGCAAACCAATCACACACATTCAGTGCCGCACATCATCAATGAGAGATTCTTTTTTCCCCCATGCAATAACCCTGTGGAATACCCTCCCCGACAGTATTGTTTCGTCCACCAACCACACGACTTTTCGCTAAAAGTTAACAATGTATCTGACCTAAATTGAAATGAATTCCTAGTTGAACCATGTTAGTAACTAACTTTTAGTGACTCATGCATTATGATGCTGATTACTTATGTATATTGCTGTTTTATTTACAGTCTACGGTAGTTATTTTTTTCTGCTTGCTTGTTTCCTTTCGTAGAGATGTTTTTTCTCCCGTTTTTCGTATTTTCTTCCTTTTTCGGCGTTTGTGTAATTAAAAGAGTCCTTCATATATTGTTTGCCCCCGCCTTATGTAATGCTTCCGGGCCCTTAAGGCTTCAATAAATGAAATGAAATATTGAAACCGTACAAGCCATTTGCTGTTCCCCCCTCAGTATTAAGTGTTAGCACCGTTTCTATTGATCTATTTTTCAACGTCCAACGCCGTTTAGCTTTAGTTTATTTCTTCTTAAGTGAGGGGAGGCCAACTCCTCTATCATGCTGTTCATTTCCCCTGGAACCAATGTATGTGCCGAGTCAAAACGAACAAATCATATTAAGGTAACGATTGAACGAACACACAGATGAACAAGCGTCAGGTCTTATGTTTGCTCTGCGCAAAATCAGCGAAGCTGTTAACGAAATCGCTGCACTGCTTCTTTTCCTTTAATTCATTCACAATCTTTGTATATAAAAAATCTCAACCGCCTCTACTTGCCCGAAATTCCGAATATATATTTTAACTCATCCTTCTATCACGCTTGGTGAATTTTGGAATACGGCGGTGCTGCGTTGGTACCTTTCTTTCTTTCCGTTCATGCGTTGGAAGCGCCTGTGGTTCCCGTTCCGCCTATTTATTCTCAGCTTTTCATGAGGCGCGTTTCAGGCGTGCGCTGTTTTCCCATTCCAGCGAAAAAATAAACACGCACACAAAAGTGGGAAGGAGACGAAAAGTGGCTGACGCAGTCAGGTCGGACGGAGCCTACGAGGTGTTTATGCACACTGACGACAGCTCGTGTTTATGCAAACGCAGAGCCTAATTTGGCGCGTGAATATTCTGAAATAAATCTCGGAAGCTCACGGGTGGTAGTAGTTCCACGAGGACTAATACGAAAAAGAAAAGTAAATGAAATGTGTCGATCCATATTCCTTTCCCTCTTTGCATCTTTCTCAAGTTCACATCACTCCGAAAAGTTCCGGCACCGCCAAGCTTCGAGGTATTCTTGCGCTACTGCGTCTGAGCGAAAGTGGCATGGTGCGCGCTTCTTTGTCAAACGCTGGGATGTGAAAGGGACTGCTGACGTTTGTAAGGGTGAGGGGGGAGAATGCGGTTTTTAAGGTCACGGTTGTCGCACTGCTGCAGTAACGGAATTGGTTGGATCATACCATTGCTAAAAAAATTGCCGAGAAATGTAAAAAGAGAGGTAGTTCTACTATAAAATGGACATCAATTGAAAGAAGAAAGAAACAAAAGAAAAACTAATACTTTTGAAATAATATATGTAAATCACAATATTAAGCATCACAGCTGAAAAGATAAAGGCGTCTTCTCCTAGTATAAGGTTAAAAACAATCGGCATAAAAGTCTAGTTGCTGATTCCCGAGGGAAAAAAAATCCACGCATCTGGTGAATGCTCTGCCAGACTATACCATTAAAGCTGTTACCAACCAAAATCTCCACGAAATGAGTCATGATGAGTGGGCGAATCTAGGTCCTATGGTTCATAATGTCTACGTTGAAGCCGCCGACTAGTATAAAGGGTTTGAGCTCGCTGGTGTTTAGTATTGTCCCGTCACAATAACGATTGATACCAGTCTATTGTTGAATATCCTTTTGTGTTTACCATACGTTTTTACTACATCTGCGCACAAAATGCCAAACGGAATGACGAGCCTCACCTTTAAGGTGCTCCACCCCGTAAGATAAAAGATACAAGAAATGCGGGATTGTTAACGAGTTTGTCATAACCGGTACACCGCACATGCTACACTGCAAAGGGAAAAAGCATGGGTTCAAAAGAAGACCAAAGAAAAAAAGAAGGAAAGAAAGTGGTGCACATACACTCTCATTACGTCACAGAGGAACAGACCAGCAGTCTTGTGCGGTATACGGCTTCGCTATCGGCCTACAGCCACTCCCTCGCTGTCGCCCGTGCTTACCTTGACAACAGACCGGTGTCACTGGTAACTGTCCTTCAATGTCATGGCTGGTTCCTAAATTTCCATAATGCCGTGTAGGGCGAACCACATGTTCATTTGCTTAATTAAACGCGCGTTATGCTGTGAATACCTCGCGTGACGTAAAAATGTGGCGTAAAATAGGAACTGCAGTCATGCTCCCATCTTTCCACAAGAAGATATATTCGAGTTTTGTCATATTTGACAAAAGTCATGTTTGAGTTTTGTGCAAATCGTATGTGGGTACATGGTTGCTTCTCCAACAGAGCCTAATTTTTATTTTACGGCCTTCTCAGAGTAGCAGGTTTTCGAAGAGGGACGGGGGAGGGGGGTTAGAGAGAGAGCAATGTAAGTGGCGCTTCACGATGCGCAGTATGTACAAAGGCGAATAACTGAATGGGCAGCCTACTAAAAGAAAGCAAATCAGCATACTAGAGCAGCTTGTCGGCCAGCTATATCAGCGTAACTCCCACCTTCTTTGAACAACTTGCTTCCGCTAGTTAATGATTCCGGCAGTCAGCTGAACACAATGACCTCTATTCTCTTGTTTTCTTTCTTTTTAATTTTCTTATAATCAGCAGTCGCCTGCTAAAAACGTATATATGGGTTGCAGCGTTCACCTTTGCAACAAAAAGAAGCGGAACGCCCCTATAAAAGGCAAAAGCCACGCGCACAATCAGAAGCTCCTCAAAGCGAAACATCGCCGAGGCCTTGTCCAATGTCAAGGTCACGACCACGGCGCTCCTTTTATTGCATTTTCACCCGGTGCGGGAGAAAGGCCCCGATTGAGTGCACGAGAAGCTTCGTGCACGCCGACAACGCTATTCATGTATACTAAGCACCGTGAAAAATAAACAGGAAAAAAGAGAAATAAAAAAAGAAGCTGGGAGCAGAGTCGCGGACGTGAGCCGCGGACGAGCGTCGTGAATTGCGAGCGGGTCGAAGTGTGCGTGCTGGCCGACACTCGAGCCAGCGGTGTCGTGCTGCCCGTTGTAATTGCAGGCTCCGGCGGAACGCTGACAAGCTGGAGGAGGAAATCGTTACGGAGCGCGGCGCGTGCTGCCGAACGTCATCGCTCGTCCCTCCCCCTCCTACCCGGCTGACAGCAATCGATGCGGTCGACGTGTGTCCACCACCACTCGGCCGGCGTAAAGAGCGCGTGCGGCTCTGATTAGGCGGCGACGCACCAGTGCCGCCGCGAACCGCAAGACCGACGCGCGTGCCGTGCCGCCCTGCTCTCCGCGAGGTCGTTCGAGCTCTCAATGCACGGACGGAGGAAGCTCTGGCATACTGAGGAACTCCCGCCGGACCGCGGAAGCGAGTCTTCGCGAGGCACTTGATGCAAAGCCGGAATACCTATCTCGTTCGAGGAGCTCTGCTCGAGATAGAGCCTTGAGATGGAGCGTGTGGACCACCCGTAGTGTTTCGCGAAGTACATTCACTTCAGAAAAAAAAACATAGAGTTTACACTCTTGCGGACACATTCTGAGTCGTCATAACCACGACATTTACATTTCCTGCTTCTTTTTAATGCTACACTCTCGTAGTGTCAGGTCACGAATGGCAGGCAGGTGACAGTGCGATATGAAGTTATACACACACACACACACACACACACACACACACACATATATATATATATATATATATATATATATATCGAACGCGTAATTCGAAGGTCGTAGGTTCGATTCCTGCTCACAGTTGGTAATTTTTTCATCCACTTTTCTTTCTTCTTATTTACATTCCATTGGCTTTAATAACTTCCCCTGTACATTCCTTGGCATTACTGTCTGTTATATCTCAATAATATTGTGTTAAAACACGGAAAAACGAGCCCTTAGGTATACACTTCTTTCCCTTATTTTATATATATATATATATATATATATATATATATATATATATATATATATTCCATATATCCTATTGCCTGATGAGGAGACAAAAAGAGGGATGCGCACTTGATTTCACCAAAAAATGTTTGCGAAGCACAATAAATCATTATTATTGAAGAGGTGGAGTGCACGCTTCCCTGCTCTGCTGTTTTTTTTTTTTTGTTCTGAATTTGGCGAGGAATTACAGAAAACACATGAAAGTTATGAACTACAGATTTGTGTAGGTAAATATATGCATATTTTCACATACCTTCTTTCTTTTTCGCTTGTTTTGGTACCGCAAATATTTTTATAAAAGATGTCTAAAGCGATTCAGAAAACTTTTTGTGCCTACTTTGCAGGGCTTTATTTCAAAAAGAAGCTTAGGACAGAGCAGTGAAAATTTCGCACTACTTTCTCAGCATGCTGATCTATAAAACTGTAAAATCCTAGGTTATAACAATTTGTAATAAAAACATACAATCGCACTCACCTCAAGAAAATATTATGCAAAGGAAACTTCTGACGACGATTAAAAAAGCAACATTTTTCATTTTTTTGAACTTTTTCCTTTCATTCTCTTGCATATCAGCTTTCACAATCAATAAAAACACGTTGCTTATTGTGGTTTCATTTGCAGTTACGATCCATCAAATGGTGCCTTTGCGCAAGGATAGACCATAGTAGACCGGACTTCCTGCCCACTAAGTGTGGAAGGCTTGTACTTCAGTTTCTTAAAAGGCAAGAAGCACTGAAATAGCTGTCGGCTGCACTAAGGACGCCAATTTTGGAATGATTTGGTCACGGGATGATTTGTCACGGGATCGCGGGTGCTTGATTAAAAAGGGAAGCTGAATCAGTTTTCTAAAAAAAATTACTTAGAAGCGTGTAAGGACAGTTTGATCCCTGCTGAATGAGCAAAGCAATGTGAAAATTCTCAAAATTGAACGCCAATAGCACTTTCTAGTGAAAAACAGTTGCTGTGGCCGCGGGGCTTCTTGAGACGCCGAATGAACACGGTGATGTTATTCTCGGCATGCCACGTCATCATCGACAACAGCAGTACTGCTGAAGTGTGGCCTCTTCGATCACTTCCGGAAACGGCAGATCATAGGTTAGTCACGGAGGCCATGGTTGAAGATAAGAAAGAACACTTACTCGGGGACAGAGGAAACGAAGATGACGTCTGTTTCCACGCCCACACTTTCAGCGTGCTCTGCGGGGGCAGAGCAACACAAACTTTTATTTACCTGTTCTAAAGCTCCTGCTGCTACCACCGCAAAAACGATTACGACATCGTCAACAATAATGTTGGTCCTTCCTAAACACTAAGTTTGATTGAATCCTAAAATGTGTTCAGCTTCTCTTTAACGAGCAAGCAATCGAGCACAGTCTGGCGTGTTCCGGGGCAAAAATGGCTCGTTTCCGTGTCCTCAGACAGACAGATTGCGATACAGCCGGGAAGAACTTCCACGCAAGTGCATTGGAGCATCGCTATTCTATCCATCCTTTTCTCACATCGCAGCAGCTACGCGCTGTTAACACGGCGTATCAGAAGTGTAGACGTCGCAGATATTGTTAGCGCTTTTTGTGTGTTCAAAGTAAACGCAAACAAAAGCACATCTACAATGCGTACTTTCATAGTTAAACAAACGCGTCCCGAGGTGAATTATGTAACTTGGGCACCGCAGGATTTCAACGCTCGTGCATGACGCGTAAACAGAGGCGATCGGCCAAGGCCACATATTTCGCTGTCTGTCGTCTCCCCCCCCCCCCAACCCCCGACCGCATTTAGCGGTGTCGCAGCTTGGGCTAGTTCGTACGGCATAACGATAGTTATAGCGCAAGAACAAAATGACGACACAGAAACAAGAAGGACACGAAGGACACGAGCGCTCGTGTCCTTCGTGTCCTTCTTGTCACTGTGTCGTCGTTTTGTTCTTGCGCTATAACTATCGTCACGCATTTAGCGCCCGCACAAAAAAACACTTCAATACGTCGACGTGAACGTTGAAGTTTGACAGCGTTTCCTCGGTGGGAAGCACCATGAAGTCTCTTGTCAAGATGCTGTGAGCGCTCGCCTCTCGCACGCGGGTGACAGCCGCTTTCGCCAGAGAAACTGCGCTGCACGAATTGATCTCACTGAAAACCATAAAGGTGGCGCTCCAGGAGCCAAATGAAAAAGGAATGAAAAGGAGCACATGCAAAGCTATAGACAAACGGATGCGCCTATACCCATTTCAGATGACGGCAGCAGACGACTTGTATTGGCCGTGCGCGCAGTCCACTTACTTCATTTGGCTTCGACAGTGCTCACGCTTTGCTCTGCTCCTGTGCGTCTCATGGTGGCAAAGCGTAGCTCCTAGCAATACTATTGTGCAGACTGTCATTCGAAGCACAAGAAGTTCATTTCAATGTCGTGAAATTTTGGCAGAGTTACCAACTTATACATCACAGCTTGATGCCGCAGAGCCTCGAAGCCCCACACGTACAACACTGATTTTTAATGATTCACTGCCGTTTTTATCACTGATAATCTGCAGCGGCAAGGCATGATTGCTCAATACAATATCATGCCAAGTTGAAAAGCCGTACGCGATCACCGATTTCATACAATCTTCGGACTCAGATGTTGCGCTCAGTCTTACGCAAGGGCCTCATGCAATGGGCCGTCTTTACACTGGAACACGCAAAACTATGAGCACTTACTTGCTTGCTCGTTAATACCGCACTCATGACCGCTCCCGTGACCAAATCATTCTGGAATTTGCGTCCTCAGTGCAGCCGCCAGCTATTTCAGTGATTGCCTTTTTCCATCTTTCAAACTCCCAAATCCCTATCCCCAATGTAGGGTAGCATACCGGTTGTTCCAGACTGGTTAACATCCCTGCCTTTCCTTTCCCTCTTGTTCTTCTCTCTCTCTTGCCTTTTAAGAAACTCAAGTACAAGCCTTCCATACTTAGCGGGCAGGAAATCTGATCTACAATCGCAAATCCTTGCTCAAGGGCATTATTTGACACATGGAAACTGCAAGTGAAACCACATTATGCAACGTGTTTTTATTGATTGCCAAAGGTCATGCGCAAGAGAATGAAAGGGAAAAGTTCAAGAAAATTAAAAGTGTTTCTTTTTTAATCGTCGTCAAACGTTTCGCTTGCATTCTGTTTTCTTGAAGTTAGTGCGATTGTATCTTTTTATTGAAAAGTGTTAATAACATAGGGTTTCGTGGTTTCGTCATTATTGATTTACTGTGCATTGAACAAAATTTGAGGCAAAACCAATCGCATATATTTTCGTTCCCAGGCGAACAAAGTTTTAAAAGAAATTTGTGAGTCTGACTGGCAATGCTGTATATATATATATATATATATATATATATATATATATATATATATATATATATATATATATATATATATAATATATATATATATATATATATATATATATATATATATATTGTGAGAATTCATTGTACGTCATCTTCCTCATCTAACAATAATCATCATCAGTCTTCGGCACGTTCCGCTTCTTGATCGGCGCCATTTTGCTGTTGCTTCAATAAAGCGTCAGCTGCACCGTTGTATTTCAAGTGGTGGAAGGTGCTTCCCGATCTCTTCGACCTCTCTCCATCCAAAGCCAGCTCCTGGAGCTCCGTTCGGGACGTCGCTTGCGCCAGCAGAGCACCATGGCCCAAGAGCAAGCCCAACTGAACCTCTCGCCGGCGCAACCACCAGCCGCCAACCCTAGCCCGGTCAACAACCCCCCTCGGGAGCCTCCAATCTTCTCCGGTCTACCTGGCGAAGATGTCGAAGACTGGCTCGACAACTATGACCGCGTAGGTGTCTACAACAACTGGAACGAGGCATCGAAATTAGCACGCGTCCAGTTCTACGTCTCTCAGGTTGCCAAGACGTGGTTCCTGAACCATGAGAGCGACTTCCGCGATTGGTCTTCCTTCAAAGACCAGCTCCGACGCATTTTCGGTACACCGACCGTCCGTTCAGAAGTTGCTCGCAAGAAACTGGCAGAACGCGTTCAACATTGCGGTGAGTCCTACACTTCCTATATTGAGGATGTGCTTGCACTTTGCCGCCGTATCGACGACACCATGCCAGAAGGTGATCGTGTCCGGCACCTTCTGAAGGGTATCGGACCTACCGCTTTCAACGCCCTCGTCGCACACAACCCTTCGACGGTTTCCGACGTCGTCTCGGTATGCCAGCGGCTTGATACCTTGCAGTCAATCCGCCTACGACCAGACTTCTCTGAGAACCCCCTGGCAAACAGTATGGAGCTCCGATCCATCATTCGAGACATAATTCGTGAGGAATTGCAAGCCTACACTTTACCTCCTTCTAACAACGTTCCCGCTCAACCCGCCTCTAGCGATCTGCGCGGAATTATTAGAGAAGAAATGTCAGCGTTCCAAAGCATTCACCGTGCTCCACCATGCGCCCAACCCCCTTCGTATGCACAGATCGCTGCAATGCAACCCTCGCCGTCTCAAGCCCTATTGTATGCGTTCCACAGCGTAATTCGCGGCCAGGCTGGCCGCTTCCGTCGACGGGGGAAATTAGTGTGAGAATTCATTGTACGTCATCTTCCTCATCTAACAATAATCATCATCAGTCTTCGGCACGTTCCGCTTCTTGATCGGCGCCATTTTGCTGTTGCTTCAATAAAGCGTCAGCTGCACCGTTGTATTTCAATATATATATATACTTCTAAATTTAATATAAGCCCAAAAAAGTGAATGGAGGGAAGGCCACTGTGATAGCTCAGTGGTTAGAGCATCGAACGCGTTATTCGAAGGTCGTAGGTTCGATTCCTGCTCACGGCTGGTTATTTTTTCATCCACTTTTCTTTCTTCTTATTTACATTCCGTTTGTTCTAATAACTTCCCCTATACATTCCTTGGCATTATTGTCTGTTTGATCTTACTAATATTGTGTCAAAACACGGCAAAACGAGCCCTTAGGTATACACTTCTTTCTCTTATATATATATATATATATATATATAGTTGTAAGCGGTGTAAAGCGACATGCTAGTAGTCTAGACATAATAAATAACATAAATGGAAGCGGGACAGGGCGTATTATTGCTAGAAGAATTAGCTACAACCAGTGCAAATAATTATAGACTTTAGAGAATACCCCCTCCTGCTCCCAAATTCTTCTCTGTACCAGCCTTTAGAAGGACAATATGTCGGGACTGCTAATATCTTGTTGCGCACCCTCTTTTTGACCATTTATCCCCTGTACCAGCCCTTTGCGGGACAAGATGTGGGACTGCTGTTATTGTTTACACCCCCTCCTGCTCACGACTTCGTCTCTGTACCAGCCCTTTGCGGGACAAAGTGCAGGGACTGCTGTTATCTTGTCACACCCCACTCCTGCTTCCTCTGGTTCTGTACCAACCCTTTGCGGGACAAGATGTCGGCATGGCTGTTATCTTGTTACCCCAACCACGGCGGCCGCATTTTCTTTGAAGGCGAAAATGCGTGAAGCCCGTGCACTTAGATTTAGTTGCACATTAAATGACTCGTCAAAATCTCCGGAGCCCTTCACTGCGGCGTCTTTCATAGGTATACCGTAGTTTTGGGGGCTTTACAACTAATCTATTATAATTGTAATTCACTCTAGTGTTGGAGCAGCAAAATACAGTTGACTGGTAGCCTTACACGTGCCTGAAAGGAGTCTCTCACTGATATGTGTGAGACAAGTTTGAGTTCACGCCTATTGCGTACTGATACTATGAGTTCGATTGCACACTGCTACGTGAAGCGACTTTGAAGTTAACAGTGCTATGAGGTCATCCGCAAGCATATGTGAGTGTTATTATATTATTGACCTCTTCAGCCACCGTTCTCTTTTGCCCTGGAGTAGGTTACAAAGCTTGAATTAAAAGGCTTGCGTTAAATTTTTTTTCCAGGACACTCGGAAACTTCCTTACTACCTATAAAAAATAATTACAATATCACTCGTGTTTCTGAGCTGCATATGTGCAGCTCACTTTGTACTCGATCTGCATGTAGCTCAAGGTCACTCTTACGAACAACCACACGTTTTTATAGTGACAATGACTTCAAAAAGACACAGGAACATATGCAGCGCGTTTCCTAATTTGAAACGGACAACCACAAAACTCGGTATCAAGAGAGGCAAAAAAGTAGTCAGCAATGATCAATCTGGCTACTCTCTTGCTTTATTCATCTCCTTTTTTTCACTTTCTTTGGCGGTAGGGGCAAATAACCTTTTTGGGCAGTCGACAGGAGGACACACGAGTAGGCGGTAGTTCTGTCATTTTATTCAAGACGCCGTGAACAGTGCAGGACCTCCATCTAGCCAACACGTGACAGAGCTTCTGGAATATTTAGAAGCCACCCGCCCATAGCCCTTTTCTCACACACACACACACACACAAAAATCAAGAGCTTTTTTTTTTTTTGGAAAAGGGTTGCGTGCACATTCTCGTAGCGTGACGACACTTAGCCGGCTCTTAGAGGCGACCTTGGCGTCCTTCCATTTCTCATATCTACCCCCTCCCTCCTTTCCCTTCCGTTCTCCTCTAGAAGTCTCTTCGCGATATCGCTCTAGACGCGCAAACCCAGCGTACCGTCGACTCTTCGTGCATGGTTCTCACCTCATCCGCTCTCGCTATCGATGTCACGTCGTACGCACTGGCACAACCTGCTGCTACTGCCATTCTACGAGCGCCGAGCCATGCTATCTGGTCGTTCTTTGACGTGTACGCATTCACCGGCAAAAAAAGAGCTGGAGAGGAGATGCCATACTGTCTCCTAGCCATCTCCTTTCCTGCTCTTTATGCCGGTGAATGCGGAACGCGGGCAACTCGACACACGACGTAGAAAATATTCAATTGCGATCTCAACGGACACGAGAAACACAGTCCTTGTTTACTCGCATAAAGCCAGCGGCAAATATTGCTCTTCACAATTTGAAGGTGGGCGCCGCGTGCAATCGTACGCACGGCAGCAACTGCTCTCGCATGTTGGCTTTTTTTTTGTTGTTGTTGCGGAGCATGCTTCAATGGTACAATATCTCGCAGATCATGCTGAGAGGCAGGAAGCCAACGGAAGTAGTTCGAGGAGGAGTCAACAAACAGTTGCCGTTTCTCGTAAAAAAAAGCGCTTTACTTTCGAGTGTACCAGATGCTTGTTCGAGGATTCTCAATGAAGCAATGGAAGTTTTCGCTCTTTAACCCAATATATATCTGAGAAAGTAGCCGTTGGCACACGAACTAACATACTGAAAAAGTTTTGTGTACGCACAAAGTCGCCTAGTGAGCCAATTGCATACGTATGCTCGCTTATAGTGAATATACATGACTATAAAATTATGTGTGACATTCATTTCAAGCTAAAGTTTAAAATAAGCAAGTGATAAAAGGAGACACACGAATATTTTGATGCGTTTTTAGTGACGATAAAGCTCTACACGGTACCCTATACACGTATACGCCCTGCCTTGAAGGAAACGTTCTAGTGGTTTGCTTCCCTTACATAAATGCCTGATGTCACTACAGTGATCCTTTTTACCACTGATAAACAAATGAAACGCAACGTGTTATGAACAGTAGGGTTGCCGTAGACATTACATTCATTGCAGAACGTGTGTGCTTGTATTGACAAAAAGATCGCATTTCCTCTGAGGCAGAGGAGAGAGAGATGAAAGCTACGCGGAAGGCGGAGAGCTTAAACAGCGGTCGGAAGGTGAGAAACACAAAGAGACACACACACACACACACACGCGCACACACACACACACATGCACGCTCACTCACTCACTCACTCACTCACTCACTCACTCACTCACTCACTCACTCACTGGGTTGTCGCAGTTATCCCACGAGGCCAGTTCACCACAGAAACTTCATGGGCGCCTTCACATTGTGATATCAAGCTCCATTGTTCCGTTATTCCAAGACTGATTACTCGGAAAGCGTTTGGTCATCGAGGCGTGATGTCACAGCTGAGAGAGCCATTTTTGGTGGTTGAAGGAATAATAACACACATGAAAGACTATCTCTTTACACACTGAATGGTAATCGTCCAGTGATGGCGGTCACCTAAATTCTGCCTTGTTGTAGACAGAGTAAGCTAACTCTATACAGGATGGTTCGAATAAGTTCAAATAAGTTCTTTAATAAGCTCTCTGTGCGGATAAGTTCTTTAACCAAACATAGAGGAAACATGGTTTCGTGTGTCGCCTATTACGTCCTTTGTGTGCTACATATTTATGACGTTATTTTTGAGATGGCTGAACCCTCTTCGCGCGTCATGACATAAGCTGCCTCGTTACTTTGAACCTAAGGAAAGATAAGATCTTCTTGGGCATCACGTCAGAACCGGCGCTCTTAAGATCTTATATGATGGCTACAGGTAATGGGGCATGGTACAGCCTATGTGCCATTAACTGTGAAACGGTGATCATCACAGCTTCGTATTTGGTATACACACTCGGTTTGGAAGACCGTAGAGACAACTTTTCAACAGTACTAGGCAGAATTGAGCGATTCAGCTGACCCGACCATGGCATGTGCTTTGATTGTATGATATGCGGTGCTTATTGTCTCAAAACCACCATATGATTATGAGACAAATCATAGTGGAGGGCTCCAGAAATTTTGACCACCTGGGGTTATTAAAGTGTACCCAAATTTGAGCACACGGGCCTACAGCATTTTCCCATCCATTGAAAATGCAGCCGCCACAGCCGGAATTTGATCCCGCCACCTGTGGGTGAGCAGGTGGCAGCAGGTGGCGGGATCTTGGCCACTAGCACACCATGGCGGGGCATGACATGTGTTTTACCGAATAACTGTAATGTTTCCAGAGTATCTGAAAGACTATTTGTAGAAAAAATAATTATGTCAGCTTCCCACTAATTGTTCCAAGCCTAAAGAAAGAGTGGAGTTCTGTGGCCAACCTTGTTTCTATTTTTTTATTTCTGATATTTCTCCTTCTTGCTCTCTGTTTCTTGTACCTCTTTCTTGTATTCGTTTCATTCTATTTTTCACTTTATCGCTTTTCTATCTTTATTTCTTTTTCTTTACTTTCGGTATCTCTTTCTTTCTCTCTGCTTTTTTCTTTTCGTTTTGTTTCTCTCCACTGCTCTTTTGTTGTGTGTGTTTTGCTCTCCGTTTTTTCTATCTATTTTTCGAGCCAGTTTGTTTCTCTCTCTTTTTCAGTCTTTGTCGTTCTTGGTCTTTTTATCTTCTTATGTCAGTATTGCCCTATATCTATCTTTTTCTCTTCTTCTTTCTCTCTATTTTCTTTTTTGTCTTTTTATCTTTTTATGCCTTTATTGTTTTTTGCACTTTTTTTCCCCTATATTCACAAGGCTTTTTTCTCTCCCTTTCTCTTTATGTTCTATCTCTTTTTTACGCTCATGTACGCTTTTGTTTGACATATACAGCCGGGGCACATTGTGTAGGGCTTGCCTGATTCCTGTGCCACAAACCCACCTGAGAAGTTCCACGCGACGGAGCATAAGTAGCTAATAGCTTAAACACTTTATCCATAAACAGGGTGAAATAAGTGTGCGCTGGTTCATGGCGATGACAGTTCCTTACGACGGGTCACAGGGTATCGACAGCTTGAACAGGTATAGGTTGTTAAAAAATACAGAACTACCTTGTTGGTGACGTATGAAGCGAAAATTTCCCTCGTTAGCTGGTGACGAAAAGTTTCATGCTGGCCTAGTATTACTTACGGCTGTTCCGGCACGGCGCAAACAAAGCTCAGTAGAGCACATTTGCATTTGTCTTTGCGATATTTGGTGCAATTCACAGTTTTTCCCAGTAATGTTCATGCCACCTTATTCTACAGCGTTCTGGGAGGTCTCGCTTTTGCGAGCTCCGTCTTCTCATGAGCTCCTATGTTAACCTCCAACCGATGCTGTAGCAGACGTGGAGACCAAAACACAGTTTCTGTTTATTCTGTGAGCTTGACTTTTTAGCTTCTTGGGTTAAAGAGAAAGACAGGGGCGACGTAATCAAGAGCCACCATGAGAAAAGAAGGACACAATCACAATATTTCGCTGTGTGAGTAGCTTCTTTTGGGAATCGCTCCAAATAGCAGGGTGCCGATGCTAGCCACAAGATTTGAACTGCTGGTGTGCTTTTGTGGTGACACAATTACGAAAGTGCTATCGACAGGGACGATGGCCAAGAAAGGAAGAGCAGTGCCCATTTCGGGTCATACAGTGATCGGTGAAGGCGCTGCTGGCTGACCTGTGGATCGGTCACACAGGCAGGCAGAATGGGGCTGGGTTAGGGGACCACCATACGGCTGAAAAAAAAAACTGGGCCAAGGGGGCGACTACCGCCTCATGGGGACCGCGGGCAACACCCTCTTCGTGACGACCGCAGTATAACCGGTCATGCTGGCCTTGCAGCCGCACTAATGGTCACCGATCATATTAGCGGATGATGAGCACACCGTGCGCAGCCTGGAACCGCGGGCACCATCGATCAAGCGACAATCTGTTTCTTGCTCGCGCCTGCGCGACTGTGTATGCTTGGAAGGTGCGCTCACGTCGGGCTGCCGTCAATTATTCTTTTGGAGCCCAGCACGCTGGCGCTGGCCTCTGTAATGACCTCACAGAGATTCGCTTCTCTGCCCACACTCCTGGTGGTGCACTTTTGTGTTCCGCCCCGGTCTATCGGGCACTCCCAGTGACTGCTGCTATACTTTCGGTGTCTCACTTAACTTCTGCCACGCCAGACTCACTTTTATTTGGGCTGCAAACCCTTCACGTGAGATACGTGTGTATAGACATTGGTTGCTCTTCCGCTTGTATGAGCTCCTTCCGGAAAAAGAAGCAACGAAAAGAGGTACGCCTTTCTGTCACATCTTTTGAATTGTATGAAGAAGCCTTACATAGCGGGGATGAAGCCATGAGGCGGCGTTTAGGATTGCCCACTTTATTTTTATTGCGCTTAAGAAATCATCCCTCAAAGAAGCCTCATAAAGACCACCCAAAAACTAAATGTGTGAGTGGGCGACCAGATGCTTTTATACGAGTTCTGTCTCGAGAGAAACGCTTTGATTGGCTTCGAAATCAGCAGGGTGCTTCGAAGTATAAGTTTATGTTATCCGCTTCTTAGAACGTGAGACGATTGGTGTTTCTATGTGTCAAATGTCATGAAAAAGGAAAGCGTAAATTTCAAAGGCTCGTTTTTTTTTGTTAGACATGATAATATAGAGGGCTATAGAGACCGTAAATCCAAGAAAGTATAGGGGATGTCATTAGTAGTAAATGTAATATGAATTGAAGAACAAAAGTGGACGAAAAGATAATTTTGGCAGGGACCAAACCTACGACCTTCGAATATTCGGCATAACAGGAAAGAAAGACACACGAAGTGCTTGCCGGTTACCGGTTTCACTCCAACAATTACAGGAGGTGCCATCTGATCTGTTCCACGCTAACTTCACACTTTATGCTCAGCATAGCGGAGGGTCCAGTTCGCGTACTTCCGTTCGCAGCTTAGACACGTACACAAAACAGACAAGCACTGCATCACAACAGTCGCGTGCGCCTCCTACATGTGCCACTCATAGGCAACAGAAGCCCAACACACCCGAACCGCGTAATACTAAAATTTCATGAGTCCCGTACAAAACAAGGGCAGCGCTCCTTGAAAAGCTTTAGATCATTAGTGAACGCTATGTTTTAGCAAATCGTGTAACTATACGGCAGTTTTCTAGTGCAACCTTGCCAGCGGAGCGTGCTATGCATACTGCGAATCCTTGGCGTTGAGGTCATGACAGTGTGCCAAGGAGCTTCGTGGGCGTAACTCGACGAGTGAGGTACAATGGGATCGCTGCGTAAGCACGCGCAAGACAGGACAACAGCTCCCGGCAAACAGGGAAGGCTCTGACGTGTGTCGGTGACGAGCTGATAAAGGCGGTCGCGAATGCAACTGGCCGAGCAAAAGAAAAGTCGGTCGCTGTCGTCGTGAAACCCATTAGCGTCATTGACGTGCCGATAAGGAATATTGATTGCGTGCGCTGCGGCGCGGGGGGAGTCCCGTGTATCAGCAGCAGGAACGTCGCATCTTTTGTCGCGCGAATAGTCGTCACCTCTTTTCATAACCCACGGGCGCATAAGCGGAATGGAAACTCGGTTACTGCAGCCAGAATCTGCTGGCCAAGGCAGTCTTCTTTGACATGCCAGGCCATAACAGCGCGCACTTGAACAACACGACAGTGTCACGCGTTGTCTTGACTTTGCAGGGTACAGAATAAAGCGCGCCTGAAAGAGCAGCCCATTCAAGTAGAGAAGACGCCTTTATTGCAAAGTTTGGTGCCAAAGAATTAAACGGTAGTTTTTCGTTACTTTAAAAAGCAAGGCGCGTGCATAAACAATATGAAAACTTCTGCGGAGAAACAATGCGAACAAGCAGGTTCCTTCTGAGAACGAGTTTGTCCCGCTGAAAAGATGTACTTTCCCCCTTTTTAAAATTTTTTCGTGCCGGAACGAGCATCAAATTCATCTAAGAGAAGCAAGATTAGCTTGTTTCTGGTTTGTGTCTGTCACCCCGCAATAATAAAACAAAACAAGAGAGAAAAAACGAACATTGTTCCAGTGACATCGCTTCACTCTCCATGTAAGGTCTGCTTTTCGGAATTTACATGATGCGAGGTTTCCTCGATTTCATTTTATCGCGATACATTTGACTTGTGACGTAACTACATGAGTAATACAGGGCAAGCAGTGATGACACTGCAACCTTCCGTTGAACTGCGGCCTGTTCGCATTGGTAAACATGTTATGAACGAAATGAATTGTGACAGATAAAATGCGGTTTGCGGTTTTCTTGCGTGTGTTCACCGCTGGCGCACTTCAAGAGACTTTACGGAAGCCAAGACGGTGGTGCAACGAAAACTTGCCGACGACTTTGAATCTACTGTCACCAAACTATTTTGTTTTGTTCTTCAAATCTCAGCTGACAGTTGATCTTGCTTGTGATTTCATTACTGGGGCGTCAACTGCGAGGTGTTTGTGACCAAAGGTCTCTTGTTCGACATGTTTTTTTAGACTGCGCTAGGCCAATGAATCATGCTGTGTCAATTGAAAATCGCCTCAACACTCCATGGAAAGCGTGTCAAACAAGTCACGTGGCAAAATGTCGGAGTTCGTAGTCACAAGGAGCTATTGTTTACGCCGTTTTCGATTTCCCGTACGATGAAGGTCAGTATGAACCTTTACATCTCAAAGTTGTAGGTCACACGAGAAGCTTGACGGCAAACCAAGAGTCGCAGTAAAAACGGTGGAACTAAAATATAACGAGTGTGATGTCAAGAGGCCACCGAAAGGCAATAAAATAATGTAACAGGAATATTAGTTGATTGATTGATTGATTGATATGTGGGGTTTAACGTCCCAAAACCACTATATGATTATGAGAGACGCCGTAGTGGAGGGCTCCGGAAATTTAGACCACCTGGGGTTCTTTAACGTGCACCCAAATCTGAGCACACGGGCCTACAACATTTCCGCCTCCACCGGAAATGCAGCCGCCGCAGCCGGGATTCGAACCCGCGCTCTGCGTGTCAGCAAACAGGAATAATAGTTACGAAAGCACGAGTATGAGTTAAACATTCATTTTTTGTTATGTTCAACATAATGAATTCAACAGATAGAGAAACCAAGAAAGATAGCGGAGATATTACTTGTAGTCTTAGGCTGCCTTATGATGACGCAAACAACAAAACAACAGAATTATTTGCATTTATATTGTAGTCACTAAACTAGAGTTGAAGACTACATTTAAAGTTATTTATACCTTTCTTAAATTATTGTCTATTGGTTTCACTAGGTTGATGCTATGGTTGGTGCTATCAGGAATATATGCAAATGAACAGCCATTTTCACAGAGCAAACTGACGTATCACAGAAACAGGCTTTCATTGAGGAAGATGGAATTAATGCTCTCGAGGACGACCAAAAAATTGGAAAATTTGTCGGGATATAATGCACTGAGTTAACGCAAGACAAGACTAAATTTGAATCAATCGATGAGGAATCTGTTCAATAGAAAATCAAGATAAGGTACACGATGAAAATGATGCGAGGCACGCAAATAAGAAAATAAGGGGAGACGTAAAGTAACGCAAGAAATAGAATGAAGTAGAGAAAGCGAGTGATTTTCAGCGCTGTAGCCACAAGGGACGCTTGAAAATTCTTAAATCATTGAACATTGAAAATTGTGGTGACCTTCATAATATCTTCATTTTTTCCACTTTCTTCTTTTTTTCTTTTTTGTGTTCAATTCTGTGTTGGATAACATCATCTGCAAACTTATCGGCTATATATATATATATATATAAGCTGCAACAAAAGAGAAATATATTCCTAAGCGCCAATCGTTCAATGACCCGGCCAGGGACACGTTCTTCCCCATACCAACAGGAAGCTATTTACACACATTCTTTATCGTTGGCGGTGCGCAGCATTCGGAGGCGTGTCGGCGAGATCTCTTTACTATCAGCGAGATGGCGCGAAGGGCGCGCATTAAAGATCGTCCGGCTGGAGTGGCGGTATGCGCTTACCTCAAACCTGCGCCACCTATACCTTGTTCTACAGAACATAGCCGCCAGTGTGTGGTTATCTCATGAGGGGTGCAAGTTTGTATAGTCGCACACGATGTGAAGGTCATTGCTTGAGCTCCGGCCTGCCTGGCATGCCAGGGGCCCAACGGCACGTTTCGGAACATTGAAAATCGAAATTAGACATTCTTCATTTTGTAATTGGCTGTTCCATGTTACGACGACTCCCCTACAATAAACTCTACATTCTTTATTTTTATTTTGAGCCTCTCCATTGTTGAGATGTGTTCTTCGTGGGGCTTTATTTGCGTCAACAACACCGGAACTGCTGGGAAAGATGTCTTAAGCTGGTATTTCGCACTGCTTCGGTTAAACACCTTCCTCAAACGGGAATGATCACAGCTAAAGGAGCAGCAAAACAACCGAGTGAAGCTAGCGTGATATCAACCTCTCCCTGGATGAGTATTCTGGGGCGTGGATTTCACCGCAAAATTTGAACTGAAGTTACAGAGCGCACGACGGCCACTTCGATCGCTGCCGCGGCCCCGTTTAAAATGAAGTGAGCTGCCAGCTAGAAGAGCCTAAATAGAGACTCATGGTTGAGCATGGTCGGCACCTGCATCCCACTTCTCAAACACAAAGGAGTAACAACTGTGACAGTTGATAGTTCGCGTTCATCCTGTGTATGCTTATGAGTTTCTTTTGTGCATCCTTCTTTGTGTTCGGGCAGCATGCTGCAAGTGTCGAGCTTTGACATTTGTTAGTTCGCGCTCGTCCTATAGTGTGTTCTTTTCATGCACCGTTTATGCTTGAGCAGCGTGCTCCTGATTTCAAAGTGCGTGCCGTCCTTCGCGTGACATTTCAACTTGTTCCTATCGCATCCATCGCTCCACCTTGGCAAATAGACACTGACTTTTTTTCAAACTTTCATGATTGGAGAGTCAGTCACAAGTATAGCTGCTCGTATATCATTTCTCGCGCTGCACTGGGCTTAAGTAATGTGAACGGACGACTATAGTTGGCCTATCTTCAACACCGAAGCTTCGTGTGTGCAGCCTACCAGAACACTACCAGAAGACGGGTATCTGCTACAAAAAGTGGGGCTCCGCAAAACAGTTCTCCTTTGACGCAGTCCTAATTTGCCGTTACGTGAGTACACTTTACATCAAAGATGCACTCCCTTTCAGAGACACCTACGTATGTGCCTTAATATTGCAAGACACCCATGTTCTATAAAAGAATGACAGTACAGAAACACAGAAACATTGAAAAAAACATATTTAACCTAATAAATTTGATTGATTTTGTTTTTGTAAAAAGTTCTCTTTGAAAGCCTGTGCAACATGTTTTTCATTGGCCACCGGCATCAGTCTTCCACAAAGAACACGTTTTAAGCAAATCCTCCGCAACACAGACACAGCCGATCAAGAGAACATGGAAACCTTTGACGAATTAGTTTACTGCAAAACAGCGAACTACCGATCCAGTCAACGCAGAAGTTTTTGATGGATTACTTTATCTGCTGTCACTTCTGTAGTTTTTTGTTCCTAGTTTCATCCTATTTCTTCTGTAAAAAAATTGAGTCCATGAATTTTAATTTTGGTTGTTGAGATGGCAAGCTCTTGTGAAACTTCTTTTTCGGAATTTTAATCAATTTTGAACAGCAATGAAAGGTTTCGTGCCTGAAATGCCCAAATTTCAGAGTGGACAGAAGAATATGCTTCCAGGTGTTTCAGTGAACTTAGCGTGTAGTGGCCGCGTACACCAACCCTCTCACCCGTGCTTGCTAGCATTTTTTTAACGGCCAGACAAGTGTACGGCGTCAGTGTATAGCTATCATGTTCCACCCATCAATGATTGGGATTTTCAAGATAACCAGCATTGTATTCAAAAAAATTTTTTTTTCTCACTTTTGCGGCGTTGCGCTTTTCCGCACTATGCATGCTATTGCAGAGGTGCATCCTTTACAGAAAAAGTTAATTTCCAGAAGCAGGCACAGCAACAATACTTCAATAACGCTGATTCCTTCTCGGCTATGTCGCGCAACCAACCAACCAACCAATAAATAAATAAATAAATAAATAAATAAATAAATAAATAAATAAATAAATAATTAAATAAATTGGTAGTGTTTTTAGAAAGATTTTGATTGAAATTGAGCCATAGATTGGATCCTTATCTCTCATGTCTTCTGGGAAAGAAACTGAACATAAAGAGAAAGCTGTAGGCGGTCCTAATGCTTCACTTGAGTACGTTGGGTAGCGCGATCATGAAATGCGTGGCATAAGGCGCTACGGACTGGTAAAAGCCAGGTAACCCTTTTGTATTACTGGAACGGGTAAGATCCTGTTCCATAGGATGGATACAAGTAGTAGAATATATTAGCTTAGTGACGAAAATGGTGTGAAGTCGAGTTGTTCTGTAGTCTGACGCGACTTTATATGGCATTTTCTCCTCAAAAGCGGATGCACACAAACCTTCACAAATGGAAATGATCTCTACACTGAAGCCATGAGCCCGACAGCCCGCCTTCGTAGTACATTGCCGGATTCATGAACGAAACTATTCTTTAGTCATGATGGCGACCGACTGCCGCGCAGCGATCGTATGGGCGGGGCCTCTCCGGACTTTTTATGATGCGTGAGACTAAGTAACACTCGGCGGTAGTATCGTTCAGTGCTATAAATAATGCAATTGCTCATGACGCGTTCAGTCGTCATTTCGGTCCCACAGGAGTCATAGTTGTTTGTTATTAAGATGCAAAACGAGCAGGCCATTGTAAATGCGGCATAATTACGCCACATTCAGTTAGAGATTCATGACGGAAATGGCAAATTTCAAGGAGTATCAAGTTCATGTATGTGACAATTCAGGAAGCTAAGAGACGACCAAAAGTGTGCTTAATATCAAAGACAGCGAATGAATTTGATGTGCTGCATCGGTCTTTGACCGTGGTTTTGGAATTACATAAATTTCTTCATGGGTAAATCAGCCTCCATCACCGGCATATTGACTACCTGTACTACCAGTATGTCACGATAGACCCTCATATTTCCATCGCGTCGTTTTGCTCGGTTTTGATCGTGACAACGTTTTATTTCATGCACCGATCCCCGATGAGATTTTGATTTGTGGGGTTTAACGTCCCAAAACCACCATATGATTATGAGAGACGCCCTAGTGGTGGGCTCCGGAAATTTTGACCACCTGGGGTTCTTTAACGTGCACCCAAATCTCACCACACGGGCCTACAACATTTCCGCCTCTATCGGAAATGCAGCCGCCGCAGCCGGGATATGAACCCGCGACCTGCGGGTCAGCAGCCGAGTACCTTAGCCACTAGACCACCGCGGCGGGGCACTCCCGATAAGTTTCTTACACTGCGAAAACTCCTGTCTCTGAAGCGCTGCTTTTGAATAACAATATATGACTTAGTCAGCCTTGCGTCAAGAGGCACTTTGCAGCGTATTGATGTACAGGGTCGGTTGCTAACGGAATGAGGAGACATTTTATAATAATTCGGCTTTTAATTGGCCTCATTATTTAAAGATCAAAACACAGTTCATGAACATTTACCTAAGTTATGTATATTAACAAACAACAATATTACACGCATGTCGTAGTGTTTACCGAATGTGTCATTGCCTGGCGCTTCAAGATGGTAGAGTCAGTTAATCATGCTTTCACCATATAAGGATAAAACGTCAGTTGCGAATGCGCTTAGGGACCTACCCGCTTTGCGACGCACTAACGGGTAAAACATTTTGAGTAAGACCAGCTTGACGCGTACAAAGTTCACCTATTTCGAGTTCATTTCCTTCTAACCTCACACCCCACACATTTTACTTTCATTCTTTGGTCTCCCGCTCCCTTCGTTTTTTTTTTTCGTGAAGCCATGCGATAAACAGCAAAATCCCACTTATGATAAAAAAACAAAGCGAATAGGTGAAGAGAACTTTATAGCCGTACATGACTTACAGTAATTCTAAGTGATAGATGGCGAGTGACTGAAAATGTCGAGACAAGCTACATAAAGTGTGGCGAAGTGACCCTGCTTCAAAGTTATCTCCAGAGAACAAAATATAATGCCATAAATAACAATCTCGTGTCAGAAAAAGAGATCGGCATCATGACACGTGTTGCTCAACCTCATGCTGCGAAGGAAAAAAAAAAAAGATAAGCAGAAGGCTTGCGTCAGACGCTCACAGCCTCGCGCACAAAGCAGCAACTTGCACCAGAGGTCCCTCCAGACAATGAGACCCAGTGCCTTCGTCGCCACGGGGTTTGTTGACGCTGCAAACGAGACCATGGACGTATGTCTACACCCCCACCTCCGCCTCTTCTGCGAGACGGGCGGTCGTCGCTACCACGTTTACACCAACATCCCGAGTAGCGGCCGCCTTTTTTTCGGCCCACCCACGTCACGGGTCGCAGGATTCCACTTCCAAGCTCAACTAGCGAAATTCTTCCAGGAGGATCCTCTACGCCAGTTGCGTGTGCCTGCCATGAGAGAGAGCGAAAATGGGGCAGACAGCGGCTCTTCACTCCGCGCCTCATTCTTTCGCGGCTCTTCGCTGGTGCTCGTCCGGCCACAGAAGTGGCAAGAAAAGAACGGTGCAAACAGCCGCGCGAGGAATAACAGCGGGGCACGCCAACTGTTCTTGTTCAGTTGAGTCCGCTCTTCTTCTTCTTTTTCTCTTCTCGGCACGTCCCTATCTGTAGATGCTTTTCCCGTCTACGCCATCCCAAGCCTTCTCTGATTTCGCCCCGGGTTGCTTAACCCGCCCTGCAGCTCTTTCACAAGACGGTCTCAATTTAGAGGTACTTCCGCTGTTTGGCGCCGCTTTTGCTTTTTTATTTCTCGCCTTTCCCCCGCCTTTATCTTTTTTTCTTTCTTTTCTTCACCCACGGTATCCTCCGATTCTATGCGCGTGTGTGGTCCGCTTCATGCACCTTCAACGTCAAGAGTGGAATCTAGCACCCTTGCCAGCATTCGCCAGCGTTTAACTTCACAGCGTTGACTTTTCCGCGAAGCTTGTTTCGTGCTTTTTTTGTCTGTTATTCTAACGGCTGATGACTTCTACATTGCAGGGCTTCCGGCATTTATAGGGAAGGGGCACGAGAGCAGTTAGCAGGAAAAAAAGAAAGGATCTGCGGTGCAATAAAAAGTAAACAAATACACGTTGTAAGAAGAACCAAGACAAGCTTGAGGAGCAAAAAGAGGTTACGCGATGGAAGGCAAAAAGAAGACGAAAAAAAAAAACGGAGCGAGAGCGCGATTGAGGCGTAAAAGAGCGGAAGGAGTGTGCTGGCCGCTGTCTTTGCATGAACGTGATAGGACTGCCAGGCCGAGAACGTGACGGCGGAGAATACCCGAGCCCTGCCTGTATCGCCCACTTTGGGTGCAGTACCGCGGACAAGTTGCGGGTCAATTTCGTGGATTCCGATTTTTTTTTCCCCGCGCATGTCATTCCTCGCATGCTACGTTCTACTGTTAAAACGTTACGCTTGCGCAGTCACCAGAATAATAAAATATGTGCGCTCTAGGTCAAAACGAAATGTACTGTCTGAGATTGCGTGCGAACAGGACGAGTCGCGGAAACGAGCACTGCGTGTCCTTGAAAGATTTCGTTGAAAAAACGCGAGGAAAACGTTGGATGGTTCTCAGTCTAAATAATGAGGAAAAAAACTGAAAAGCCATTTTACTCTGCGAAGGAGGGTGATTAGCGGAGCTGTAGCACATTGCAGAGAGCACGATAAGGGAACATGCAGTTGTTTTCATCATTTGGTAAAGGTAGTCACGATTGCTCTCTGGTTTCTGTGCTACGGGCAGACAGGTTTGGATGCGACCTTAGATTTATTCATGGCCAAAGTTAAACTTATACACCACTGTTGTTGAGTGGCTGAGGAGCTTGGATTGGAGTGCGACTTCATCCTATTAGCTGATGTCTCAGCGGAATACTTTGCTATGTATTTTTTTATCTGTTTGCGTAGCTTCAGACTCCAGCACTTGAATCGGCCTTCTTTAACTTTCAGCTATCCTTTCGCATTGCTGTATGCGGTTTTATATATCAATAACCTTCTATAGATAGTGCATTATGCTACAGTGTGTAAGCACTATTGTCCAAACTTTTTGATTCTACATTTTTGCTCATTTTCACATTCTCCCCTATAGATGGTCCTTCGTGCTGTTTTTCATTATTAGTAATGTGTTTTGCGTGCAGCGCAAATGTTCTGTACGGTTTTTCCTGGCATGGTATTTGATTTATTTATTGACTGTTTGGTTTATTGACTGTTTGACAGGCAGATTGATCTGCTGATTGATGGACCAATCAATCAATCAATTAATTGGGGTCAAAATGCTTGTGCACTTCTAACACGTCCCTAACGAGTTGCGGTTAGCATAGCGCCGAGATAGGGGCACGCGTGCGTGAAACGAAACGTTTACGCTGTCAGTGGAGAACAAAACGAAGTTTCCGAGGCATTTATGCGAAAGACGACGTTACGTCCACTTGACTTCTTAATCAAGTTGGGAGACATCTATGCGTGGCGTGTGTCTTAATAAAACGCGTGAAGTGCGAGTAGAGCAGACGCCATATATGACAGCATTCTAGGGGTTTAGAAAACTGCGTAAGGATCGAAAGACGCCCGTGCGAGAAATGCCGGTACATGAATAGCGAGTTCAGAAAACAGCACAAATTTGAAAAGGCCACACAACATGAACGTGTACGCATTTTTCAGGTCCTTCCAAGGGGCCCTTCATTAGATAGCAAAAAAAAAAACTGGCACACGCACAAGGAGCACAAAAGCGATACTGATTAGCGGCTACGTTTGGCACTGCTATCCTAAAATATCTGGTTCGCATCCACAAAGTAATCTGCACGCACTGGAATAGCTGCCCAGTTCGCACAGTAAGACTTATATAATCGAAAGTGGTAGGGGGGGTGGGCTACTTTAAACAGCATTTTAAAACAATGGGCACAGTGAAGAACAACACAAAATTACTGCTGACCTAGCGGGAGAAATTCGGTGACTGATTTGTGAAATTTTGTAACGTCCGTAAGATATATTAAGTCTAAAAGGAACACCGAGGTCTGCGAAATTATTTCGACAACTTTTGGTTTCTTTGCACTTACAAGACGGTGCACACACGTTCTAGCGTTTCGTTCCCACTGGAACATTGTCGTCACAGCCGCAAGTAGAGCGAGTGACCTTGCACTTAGCAGCGGCGATTCACAGTCACATATGTATAATATACCTTAGCGGATGTCGGCGGAAAAGTGAGTTGATTGCCGACAACATCGCTTTTTGCAACCATCCATCTCGGTGGACCCCGCAATTGGTGCATTTAGCCGCCAAGTTTACACAGCATACGCAGTGTTAACAAAATGCGTTAACGAGGAGACTGAATACTATTGCCATCATCTTTTTGTCAATAAAGCTTTTGGCTAACTCCAAAGTCATTACAAATATATGGTTAGCGTACATATTTACAGTCCCTGATTACATTCAACTATAGGTTGCATGCAATTTCAAAACAACTACCTTGCCATAAAAGACAAAAAAAAGTAGGGATGAACAACGATTTATTTATGGTTATTAAATAGCTATCGCGGTTGTTATACAAAAGCAGGTGACTTGAGGTGGTCCATGAAGGAAAGCGTGTGCATGTGCAGCATCTATACCCTTTTCTTGTGCTAAAGCAAAGTGCGTTTCTTTTTTTCCGCGAGATAGTTGTCCCACTATGCTTATTACGATCGCTATTTCTATTCATATACACAATTGAATTAATTGCTCTTAACGTTCAAAATAAAGAAAATCAGAGTAAAAGCAGCTTATATAGAGTTTCCAACGTAAAGTTGTTTGCGAACGAAAATTTCTACGAAGAAACAGGATGTCCGAGATATCCCTGGAAGTAAACACCAAACGGATCACAGAAAGAGAGGGACAGAGAAAAGACAGAAATAGGCTTCTGCACGTTGAATTGCTGTTAGTACTTGCATTAGAGAATGTTGAGATCAGCTTACGTACTAAAAATAAAAACAGCCGGCTACCCTTTGTTGTAATTCTTCGAGCGCTGCGCGCGCAAGAGCATCGAACGTGATGGTGCGACTCTAAAAGTTCAAACGCAGGCTGCACCGCCTCTTCCGCCCGCCAAAGTGCTCTCTCGGTTGCGGTCGCGCTCTGAAACGCGGCTGTGTGCAATCGATGCACGTCGGCAACTCAAATGCCGCCACTGTCTTAGATCTTGTTTGTGTGTATCTGTCGGGCTTCCGGGAAGTAGATGTTTTAGGTTTCTCCAACTTTTCCCTCTGTAGATTGATAGGACGCCAGTGAAAAACAAAATTCGCTGGCTTCAAGCCCTGAAAGCGATGCGAAGGGATAAAAAAGGAAAGTAGAAAATAAGCAAAACGAAACAATCAGTCGAATTGACAGTGAGTGGTGCCACGAGCTGGATTTGAAATCGCGCAGGCCGTCAATTAACATAGCTGGCAGTACCCATCGCAAGAGCGACTATAAAATATCACTAGCTTTGTTATTTACTGATGCGTGTAATTTCTTCTTGACTGCTCAAGAATTGTTCATATAGTGAGCATAACTTGAAAAAAAAAAATACATGCCCTCGCAAACTGATTCACGAAACGAAACTCTCTACCGTGGAAGACACACAAGAAATCTCCCAGCGTAGTATATTATTAGCTGAAGTTTTACGTACAAAATCACAATAGTGATCACGAGGGACGCGGAGGGCTCCGATAATGTAGACCATCTGATGTTTCTTGACCTGCTTTGACATCGCACAGTACAAGGGCCTCTGCCAATTCGCCTCCATCGGATTGCGACCGGCGCAGCCGGGATCGATCACATGACCTATACGGGTAATAATAATAATAATAATAATAATAATAATAATAATAATAATAATAATAATAATAATAATAATAATAATAATAATAATAATAATAATAATAATAATAATAATAATAATAATAATAATAATAATAAATGCTATAATTATTATTATTAATATTATTATTATTATTATTATTATTATTATAAATATTATAATTATTAGTATATGCCTACCCCACTACGAAAGTTTTTCCGAATGCTCTCATAACTACTCAGTCTTGAGCGAGCTAATTATTTTTAATTACGTCAAACTTCGTCATTTAAAGTCGGGGCTGTGCTCAGGCTTTTTTCTTCATAGCTTTCTTTCGATTGCGTGCTTTAAAAGACCACCGGTTTTCGGTTCTGCGCATTACGGCCCACTGAAACCAATTCCTTTTCCGCCTGGTGTCTACTAGAAAATCGGAGGCCCACGTTTGTTCTGTGATCGCTTAATGCTTCGTTTACAATTTCCTGATTCCTAGCACACTGCGCGTGACGAAACTTGTCACGTTTCTGTTTCATCACCTAAGCTTAAGCCCCATACGTAATAGTATTTTCAGTATACAGTGATTGCATAGTGGTTTTGGGACGTTAAACCCCACATATCAATCAAGTATACAGTGATTGCAAACTTTCCGCTATGAGGGCAGTTGCAAGTTAACGGCCGATACCTTGGATTGTCTGCTGTACGCACTACAGCGCATTCTTATTCATTGTTGGATGCCCTTTTCATTAGTCGGGAGAAAAAGCGACAGGGCAGGTGAAAAGGCAGGAAGGTTAAACAGACGCTCGTAATCGCTTTGATATTCTGCATTAGGGTGAGAAATTATAGTTTAGAATGAAGAATGGAGAGAAAAATAAAGAGTTGAAGAAAACAAAGAAAAGCACGTATGTACACACACACACACACACACACACACACACACACACGCACACACACACACACACACACGCACACACACACGCACACGCACACGCACACACACACACAAGGGCTTTTCAATTAGAACTGTTCTGAAAGGCTGCAGCCATCAGAACTCCAGCAACACGCATAGCTTTCTTCTGTGACGTTAAGTACAGTTAATGACATAGGATTCCTTCTTCCAATAGAGGTCAGCCATCGAACTTTGCTGAGTGGGCTCCCTTGTCAGTAATTGACCTAGACATACATCAGACTTTGTTTAATTCTAACGGAGATAATGTTGGTTGAAAATAGTATAATCGAGATGAGCGAAATCTCTGCGGGAACGTGCAGTACTGTGATTTGAATATTTTAGGGACACATAACTTCCCTATGTGGTCAGTCAGAATTCTTATCGTCTCTTCAATACTTTTTGATGAGGTAAGATATGGTGTTTGTTCATCAAAGAGCCTACGCAGTTGTCAAAAGTGCTTTTACAACTTCGATTGATACGGGGGTTTAACGTCCCGAAACCACCATACGATTATGAGCGACGCCTTAGTGGAGGGCTCCGGAAATTTCGACCACCTGGGGTTCTTTAACGTGCACCCAAATCTGAGCACACGGACCTACAGTGCTTTTACTTTTGTCCGGTGGCGATCCACCATTGTGTGATAAATGTGGTGAGGCATTAACAGTTCTTCACGTTTTAATCCAATGTAAACAATTAGACACTCTAAGAAGACAACACTTTCCATTACCCTACCGACAACATATACCATTACACCCCGCAATGTTTGTCGGTAGGGAACCACTTTTCACCCATAAATCATTGCTAGCTTTTTTAAGAGATGTCGGTTTTTACCATGTATTACACCCAGGCATTGCGTAGCGTGACCTCTCAAGAGAGGTTGCCGCTGCAGTGACTATATTTAAAAGCACTTGCCTCGCAGCCCTTGGACACAAGGGCGCTGATGAGGCACTTGTGCTAGTGCCAAATATTTTTACATGTTTTTATTATCAAAACCTTTGTCACCCTTTTGACTATGCATATCACGCCACTGTCATGATCTTAATACTTATGTTTTTACCCGCATTATCGCGAGGAATTCTAAGGCCCCTATACAGCCACGCAACATATCATTGTTCGCATCTCTACTTATTGAAATGGCGCTCTTTTGCCATCAATTGGCCCTTGCGCCACAAAGCACCACACATCATCATCATTACAGTGCTTTTACAACTTCATCACAGGTGGACGGTGCGCAGGAAACACTCAACCTTTGTTCTAATTTACCGATCCAAAAACGCGTGCTACCTGTACGGTTTATATCCGACAAGGCAGTCTAGTGACTAGGGAACTCGACTGCTGACCCGCAGGTCAGGGGATCGAATCCCGGCTGCGGCAGCCGCATTTTCGATGGAAGCGAAAATTCTTGAAGCCCGTGTGCTTAGATTCAGTTGCGCGCTAAAGAACCACACGTGGTCGAACTTTGCGGAGCCCTCCACTACGGCGACTCTAATAATCATATGGTGGTTTCGGTATGTTTTAGTCCAATACTTTTTATTTACCTGTAGGGTCCTCTATTTCTGAGGAGAACTCCACCACGGTGGTCTAGTGGCTAAGGTACTCAGCTGCTGACCCGCAGGTCGCGGGATTGAATCGCGGCTGCGGCGGCTGTATTTTCAATGGAGGCGAAAATGCTGTAGGCCCGTGTGCTCAGATTTGGGTGCACGTTAGAGAACCCCACGTGGTGGAAATTTCTGGAGCCCTCCATTACAGCGTCTCTCATAATCATATGGTAGTTTTGGGACGTTAAACCCCACATATTATTATGATTATTATTATTATTGTCAGAGTAAAACGTGCTCGAATGCTCAGGTGATTATAGCAATTGCATGGCAGGATTGTCGTCTGTCCAAATGCAAACGATTACTGTAATTACATGATCCACGATGTTGCATTTAGGAGCTTCCAACGTCGTTGCCGAAGAAATCGTAGTGCCTCTTTACGATCGTGCCATTTTCTGATGCTCTAAAGTGCGACACCGACAGCCGTGAAAGCAAACACTTTAAAAGAAGAAAGTTAACGAGAGCAACGATGCTCACACGATCGTGCACGTGAATACAAAAAAAAAATTCAAGCCATATCATTTGTGTAGTATTTTGAGGGGGAACTTTTTTTTGTAAGGATAAAGAAGCTATGGTTGGAAGACGCTGTTGTTTGCTTATAGATGCAGCCCCAAGACTATACTCTTCGCTAATGACAGCTCCTGCCGCACGCCTGGTACGCGGAACACTTGGTTTTCTTTGGCGGAATATGCCGAAGCGCCTACTGCATCGGCGTCCCGCTTTGCCTGGCATTTTCTGGCGACGTCGGCGCTCGGCAGATAAGCTGTTCCGAGAAAGTGGCGACGAAGCGAGAGTTAGTAAACAGCGAACGCGTGTTACCGTCGCGCGTGCTTGCTCTTTCTACATTTACTTCCACGTGCACGACGGCTAGCGTGACGTTATGCGACAGAGACCTATAGCCACCAGGCGCTGCTGGGGCCATGATCGTGCGTGGACAACGACGCTTCTGAAGTTAACAAATTAAGATGGGCCCAGAGATTGTCCCGGGGGCACTCTGTCACTGTTATTGTTTGTTTGCCGCGTCGTTCTCGATACTACAAGTGCGAAAGGCGGGCGCAGAAACAAGCGGATGAAGCCTGGAGGCGGGAAGGATGAGAGGAGAAAGCCATCCGTTGAGTGAGAAAGAGGGAAGGAGTGGATCTTGGCGCACGCAATCGCGGCAGCCCAACCCTGTGAGTTACATGTAACAGGTGGGAAGTCGGAAGAAACTACAGCACCACTCGACTTGAAAACTCAATTACGGCTGTAGCGAGCACACACGCAGCGACGGGCGCTTTTCGAAGACGACTGCCTTGAAGGAAGCGGACAGCGCTGGCGCTCCCGGGAGACGCCGCGAACCACTCGCTGATATCGACGCTGCCCAGGCAGCGTCACCCTGCGAAGACTAACAGCACGTCGCTTCGCGAACGGAGAGAAAGTTCTTCGGAAACACTCGGATTTCTTCCGTCCGCCTCACTTTTCCAGCATTCTCTTCAGGGACGTGCTTTTTCTGTTTGCCTGTTTTCTGACACGGCCTTTACTATAAGCCAGGCGAAAATAGTTCATGACCTACAAAGGTTACTCGGAGAAAAGTGCTGAGTAATTACTTTTGCAACAGACTGCACTCCGCACTCCAATGCCGCAATGTCAGGGTCAGACTCGGGAAGTCTAGCGAATTTTTCCCCCTCTCTATTTCTCGACCATCGTGGTAGGCCTTTCTGCAATAAGACATCGGTGGTGAAAACATGTCGGTGACAATGATTCCCCGCCACAGTGGTCTAGTGGCTAAGGCACTCGGCTGCTGAGCCGCAGGTCGCGGGATCAAATCCCAGCTGCGGCGGCTGCATTTTCGATGGAGGCGGAAATGTTGGAGGCCCGTGTGCTCCTATATGGGTGCACGTTAAAGAACCCCAGGTGGTCGAAATTTCCAGAGCCCTCCACTACTGCTTCTCTCATAATCATATGGTGGTTTCGGAACGTCAAACCCCACGTATCAATCAATAAATTGGTGACATTGATGCAGAACAATGGCAGGCAGTAGAAGATATGTTGTCGTGTAGTGCGGGGCTTCCCCGGAGAACAGTGACTGCTAATGTACAACCATATATATATAACATTGTTTTTGATTTTTGTACAACTTTTTACTTTTTTACGTTGATTACGTTGATTCTTTCACGCTGCGCAAATTTGAAGCAGAAAAGGTCACCGAGAAGTCTTTTGACATGCGCGGAGCTGACGGTATAAGATAAACAGCAACTAGACTCAAGCAATGTACTAAGATTTAGCGATTGTCGACAACAGTGAAAAGTAGTTTTAGAATGGCTGTATTTCAATGTAAGTGCCTAAATCGCATTGTGTACTATCCCCTCCGCTCAGATTATGCCACGAGCAAAGTGTGGATCATTGCTGCGCTAAAATTAGTCTATAGTGGCTTTCATGTCTAATTGTATTGATTGTGTAGGTGGTGTCGGAGGAACAATCATAACACATAATGTACATTTATCTATATATCCAGACCACTCGAGTTCTAGCTGACTAAACTTGTCCGAAGCAAATAGAGTGTATTTCAGTCAGCCATTCATAACATGCCCGTGGTTTAAGTTATAAACTCGCTAAGTATATATTCTTTGGCTACGTTTTTATTGCATCGCTACCGGTACGCTACAAGGCATTTTTATAATCAAGAACGCAAATCCTGCTAGTTTATTTGCGATTTATTACTGAGGGTATACTTGAACGGGGAAGTTTCATATTGTGCTTTTCATCAGAATAAGACCGTGCACTGTGACCGGGCTCGCACCCACGACAACATGCTGAGTAAGACAGCGACATAGCAATTCAGCTATGGCGGCAGATGTAATAGTTTTGCAGCCTTCACTCATCCTAAAGATGTTGCTAAATGACCTCTTCTTGATGCCTGAAAATATATGCGCAGGGGCGAGTCCATCTGATGGTAATTAAAAACGGAGAAAACGCACTAACTGCACAAACGAAGCTGGAAGGAAGGCCGGTAAAAAGAGAGAGCGCATCAGCTAGTTTTCAGACTGGTTGACTACTCTGTGATGGAATCGGGGCATCAAAAGTGAAAAACAATAGATGCTACAACAGATGCTACAAAAAAAAGAACAGAAAGGGGATGGACAACTGCCGAAGAAAAGGAAAATACAATGCGACCCTGCTTCTTGAAGTGTGTAAAACCAGTTGTCTGCAAGAAGCGCTGCAACGTGTTTAAAGCCTTTTGCGCTGAAGGTGGCCTCGACCAGTGTCCTAGGCCCCTTTCCTCTGGCAAAGAACGATTTTCAACCTCCCCAGTTAAGCTTTAACAGGGCAAAATATTTTTCTCGTCCCACTGATATGAGAGCGTCAGGGCATCCATACCAGTGGCTTGACCTTATGACTCCAACTTAAATTACGAAGTAAACATTCTCACCAACTGAACCCACTGTAGCGGAAAATAATTTGAAGTGAAGAATCTTACAATCCGCGCTAACAGCCAACAACTGACTCTACCAACATTTTCCTGACTCTGGTGAATGTTCTAGCGAATCAAAAAAGTATTGATTGATTGATATGTGGAGTTTAACGTCCCAAAACCACCATATGATTATGAGGGACGCCGTAGTGGAGGGCTCTGGAAATTTCGACCACCCGGGGTTCTTTAGCGTGCACCCAAATCTGAGCACACGGGCCTACAACATTTCCGCCTCCATCGGAAAAGCAGCGGCTGCAGCCGGGATTCGATCCCGCGACCTGTGGGTCAGCAGACCGAGTACCTTAACCACTAGACCACCATGGCAGGGCTCAAGAAATTATAGCTTTGTTCGACTTTAATCTTTTCCCAAACTTTCCCGTTGTTCGCGATCTCTCACAAGCTGCACGTAAGGACTGCGGTGACGTTTCTTCGCTCTCGTCTGGCGTTTGGAATACCGTCTAAGCCAAACAAAAATACAAATGTTCTAAAAAGATCGCAAGGGTCACCTGAGGATGGATGATGATGCCATCCTGTATTTTTTCTTCGTTTCTCCCACTTCGTTATGGGCCTTCGTTTCTGAAAACAGGGCAAGAGCATGTTGCTCGTTACGAAGAGGAAAAGAGGAAAGAGATGATGGTGGCGCGACCTAATCGAGGGATATAAAATAAACGAAAGCGAGCTCCAGGATCTCCCCCGCCGCTTTATCAGCCACATTTGTCTCTCGCAGTGGCTCTCTTGCCCTCCGAATGTCCACTGCTTTGTTTTTTTTATTATTTTGCTCCTCTCCACACACCTTCCCTCCCCTCCTCAGCATTTCCTTCGCTCCAGCTGGAGAGCCCTTTCCCTGTAACCTTCTTCCTATGTAGCCGAAAGAACGCTGAGCGGTACCCCTACATATTCTTTTTTTCTTCTTCTTTCGCGTCGAGCGGACGCAGATCTGCTGGAGTGGCATGAGCGAAGATGTCTCGCTGCGCGCTTCCTATTGTTCTTTTCTTTGCCTCTTTTACCCCCCATTGTGTTAATGGAACGACTCGCTGCGTTCTGCAGCTATATAGCGCGTGGAAATGATGACTCGTTGGCGACTTTTTCCGCCGATGCCATCGATAAACGACGCCTCGAGGAGAACGTCACGGCAGGCTGACCGGAGAGAAGGCTGCGCCTGCGTCGGTGAGGAAGGGCTGCAGCATTGCGGAGCGCTCTTCCCATTTATCGGGCTCCTTGGTTTCGCCGACTTCGGGCCACACGGGCGCGACACCCGCCCGTCTGACTCCGGCGCCGACGTCGGCGGCAGTTTTGTGGGAGGACAGCGCCTGCGGCCCGTTTGTTAAAGTTTTCTCTTTCCTTTTGGCTCGTTCTGCCTCACAACTCGGCGCCGTTTCGGTAGCTTCCCTCTGTCCGTTTGTTCGTCGCCCCATTGATCTATTTAATTTTGGCGAGGCGGCCAGTGAGCGTAGAGTCTCTCGTGGTACACGCATGGTCAGGCGAAGTTTGCCGGCGGTTCCCGTTTACGCACCGTTGCCCGCTTTGTCGTCTCTGCACTGCTTGCGACGCGGGACGTGTGCGTGTCGTGTTCTGAAGTACGGCCGTGTATCCGGTGCGCCCGCTCCTTCCAGGAGCTCCATTCGGTTTGTGAAAAGTATTACAACGCTGGAATACTCCCTTCATCCACACCTCCCTTTCTATCTGGATGTGGAGCGCCGTTTATTTTACGAAACTGCAACAAAAGAAAAGAGAAAGAAAGAAAGAAAAAAAGGAAGGAAGAAAGAAAGGCAGAAAGAAAGAAAAAAATAAAAAAGAAGGAAAGACAGACAGAAAGGCAGAAAAAAAAAGAAAGACACAGACAGACAGACGGGCAGAAAGAAAGAAAGAAAGAAAGAAAGAAAGAAAGAACACGAAAGAAATAAACAGTGGGAGAAGAAAGGAAAGACATGAGAAAGTTAACGGGGCCGCAGTGTCGAGACCCACGCCTGGTTTGCTACAAGTGGACGCAGACAATTTGTGCGACGCGTTAACGACGTCATCTGTATCAAACATGCCTAGAGTGCGTGCTCGAGACATGATTCCTGATAAAGCAAGTATTATATGTATAGTAGAACTAATTAAGTGCCTAATGTGCGACAGTGTGTCGTGTGTGGTAGAGAAGTTACAAACACATATCGAAATCTTAATGCAAACACACACGATTAGAGCTTGCCAAAAGGAGTCGAAATTTTGATGATAATAATGCAACTCTTGAACACTATGTGGGAAAAGAACGTATCCTTAGTTCAACAAAAGTATGTATCTCGCACTCACATATGCACGACATATGTCGTTAGTCGGCGATGAAGAGACAGAGTTAGACGTATGGAGAGGTCACAAGGTTGTCTGCTCACATAGAGCTCTAGTGCACTGCGCGCCCGCTTATCGTTGCAGCGTTTAGCGTTCAACCGCTTTCCTTTTCGGGCGTTTCTTGGTTGTGGTCTTAAGGCAAAAAGATGGTCACCAATATTATTACAGGAAGTCAAAGGGGCGATTTTCGAGCTTTGCACGCATGCACACTCACGCATGTACGCATGAGCGGGCACGAACACACTGACACGCACACACATATGCAAGCGTACGTGATATCAATGCCGTAAAACTATTATAGCGAGGTGCCTGATGTTTCTAAGAGAAATCCTTGTCTCAGGTAGCAGGCGACCTTCTGCAAGTGGCACTCGCGAAAAGACAAACGAGTACGCATTCAACAATATTCGTGCAGGCTTAATGCTTATTTTTATTGTTGTCCTTCTTATTAAATAGGTTGATCAGTTAGTAATAGCAGTAGTAACACTATAGAGCAAATTTTAACGCCGAATCAGAAGTTTCAGACAATCTTACACCGACTTTCATGACGAAGATCCTGAGGAAAGAAAATGATGATGTGTGGAAACTGATATCACGCTCCGCGTGACATCTTTCTGCGTCTTACTGCATTCCTAGACTTCTTGGAACATGTAGAATATTTTTGAATTAACAAACAAAGGTGTATTGGAGCTATAGAAAGGATAAGTTCGAAAGAATGCTACAATAAGAATGGTCAAGTGACAACGTAAAAGCAGGCCATAAGATATTCTATTCCAATTGCTAGAAAAACAGAGACACAACTTTATACAAGTTCATAAAAATCACACAATCCAAGAATTTCACCAAACTAACTTGATCCAAGACAGCCTTCGTAAAATTTCGTACCCCAAACATAAAATGACCAGACAGCCAATTTAACGTAGCCTTCTCTGGAACTTTTCTAATGCTCGTAGAGTGTTTTTTAAATACCACCAAAACGAGCAAAACACATACACACTATATATAGCAAAACACATACACACTATATATATATATATATATATATATATATATATATATATATATATATATATATATATATATATATATATATATATATATATATATACGTACGCAAGCATTACAAGCTGTTCACAGAAATGTAATGACTGTGTTGCCGTACACATTCTGTCTCTCATTATCAGAACACACAGCAATCGTGAATATGCGGACGAATTTTACGTGAGCGCAATAAATACCGTAGTAACGAAGACATACGGACAGTAAAACAATATTGAAAGAAGTTTCATACACACGCCGTCATGTTCGAAGCCAGTAAGATACAATGAGTTTGGTGCTGTTACTTGAACAACTATGAAAACAATCACGTGTGTGTTCCAGGTAAGGTGCGTGAAAGTGCCAATCTTTATACCCTTATCTTAATGCACCCCCCCCCCCCCCATACACAGACACACACACCCGCTTCGCCATGACAAACGCATAGTTTTGTGTTTGGGGGAAACAAGCACATCAGACGGGTCCACACAAGCACTCTGTATATTGAATCGGTTCATAGCACTCGGTCACTCCTTTTCACAACGCAATTTTCACCCTGCAGTTCTTTGTGAAAGCAACTTCCAGCCAGTTTTTATGCAGATTACTATAGGCGAAGGCAGCCCACAATGTAAAATGGTACTTGCGAACGAGAACATTCGTGAATATAATAGCCTTGCATTTTAATCAATCAATCAATCAATCAATCAATCAATCAATCAATCAATCCATGGGTGAATGAATGAATAAATCTATCTGTCAATCAATCAATCAATCATTGTTTCATGTTCTTAGTCGTACGTACAAATAAAATTACATAACACGTGTTATAGCTTATTTTTGGTTTGCGTTTGATGTCCCGTTTTATATTTCTCATGTTCAAAGCATGATGAATAAATAAAGTAAAATACATCCCGGAGTGCTCGTGGAGGCCTTCAAATACAACACGTTTGAGATTTATTTCGGGTGTTACGCCTCAATAAATATATACTATGTTGCCTCTCGACGTTGAGCGAAAGTTCTCGCGTATTTATCCTTCGTGCTGCGGCTTGTAGCCCTTAGGCGCTACTATGAACAATTTATCGCATTGACGACCCTCAGGCGGGATGTTTGGCATCAATCAGCCGCGTCTATTTTTGATTTGACAGAATACAAAAACAACAGCCTCGTCATCAAAATAAGAAGTGCAAGGAGAAGAATAAAAGCGCCAAGTGACCTTAATTTGGTCTGAAACCTTGTCAGCACAGCATATAGTCAACCATGCACCAACGCTCGTTTGCTTCCGCTTTGATTTATTTCTTTTTTGAGCGTAGTATAACTTCAAATATCTCAACTCTTATCCGTCCAGCACCCATACATATATCGTCGCTCACACGCCAAAGTAATAAAACAGGAAAGCACGACAGGGGTTATGTGCGGTGTGTGAGTTTATTCTTCCAGTATCATTAATCAAGGCCTCAAAAACGTGTTACATGTAGGCCTATTGTACCTAGTTCGTTTCCTTTCATGCTGTTTTTTTTTTCGAGCGCATTGGGAGGGGAAATAAACAACATTAAGGCGGCAGCAAGGACTATTGATTGCGTTAACGAGGTGACAGTACACAAAGATGCCATAAGGGTAATCCTGCAGGGCAAGCCTGAGATAGGCAAAGGCAGCGAACGGAGTTAATCAAATAATAGGTCGTCACGTCAAACAAAGAATGCGAGCGGCGAGGAGTCTTCCGGCGAAGCAGTTCGACAGTGTCTCTCTTTCCGGCGTTGAGTAGTAACGTTCGTTTGCCCCGCTTCGCACATACACTGAACTGGCCCTCGGAAATTACTGCGCCGGAACTTGGCACTTTTTTTCGTTGCCTCCTTCTAAAGCACACGCATCGATTGCTGCTGAGCGAATTCCAGAACCAGGCGTATACTACCGTAACTGGAAAGCGCTTCTTTATTCATTTTTTGTGTATGGCAGCCCTCAATGTGGCAGCACGGCTTGGAGCGTAACGTGAAAATTCGTGCTTCATCAACGAAAATGAACGCCCAACCATGGGAGCAAGCATAAAGTATTCTGAACGCTGAGTAACATGTTTAGTTCTAAGCTTCTTATCAAAATAAAGTGGTGGAATATACGAGATGTTCGACTATTGAGTGCCCGCTGAAAGTAATCACTAGTCCTTCGTGTATTAAGTAAAAATTCCTCACATTAATTTCATCTTTCAGAAACTTGCTACACTCTACACTCAATGTCTTAAATTTTAAAGTGTGCGAATGAGTTGAAAAAATGCCAGTGTAACTCAAATGCGCAAGCAGAGATATGTCGAAGACTTGAATAATTACATACCCACCAGCTTAGTTTCAGCATTGTGCAAAAGCACTAGTCTTGAACCAACCTATAGGGAGCAAGCCGGCTTCAGGAATGCGTTGTCTACAATGTATAGCAACCATGTGATCAAACTTGCGACAGTTAAATACGCTCATTACAACGAGCCTTATTATGTAGCTTTCATATACTACGAAGAGGTATTGGACTCGGTAGACATACCAGCTATCATGGAAGCGTTACGCCAATATGAAGTATTTGAAACGTATACAATTACTTTAGCTAACATCTACAGAGACTATAGACAGCTGCCTTGCTTCTCCACAATAAAATAAATAACATCACTACCAGAAAAACGGGTAAAACAGAGCGATGCAATTTTCAAAATGCTGTTCACTGCATTGCCTAGAGAAGTATTTTAATCATTGGGCTAGGAAAATACAGGAATAACTGTTAACGGAGAATATCTCACCACATAGAGATCAGCAGATTACATAGCAATCTCTGGTAATGGTGGCCGTGAACTGCGAAATTTTCATGTATAACAATTACAATAGGTATGTTCAAAACAAAGGCAATATAATAGTCTGTCAAAAGGAAAAAAAACTAAGAGTTCAAGATTGGCAGCAAAAATGAGAGAGAGTGAGAGAAACGAAAAAAGGAAGGCAGAGAGGTTAACCAGATGCTAAGATCCGGTATGCTACACTGCAGTGAGGTTAGAAAAATGGGGGGTTGAAGGAGAGAGAGAGAGAGAGAGAGAAAATAAATAAGAACAAAAACACAGACACACTCGCACACTCAAAAATCAATCCACTCAGAGCCGTTCACACAGGCCAGTCGTTCGCATGAAGCCCAGTAGGGCTTACACGGTCTTCTTTTGTGATGATGAGTATAGAAGATGGCGTAATATATTTTCCTCTGCCAGCGGCTGGTCCTCTAACTAGTTGAGTATCGTAGGAAGACATTGTCTTTGTATTTTACATCCCGGGCAGTTGCACAGGACGTGTCGAATTGTCCCTTCATCTCCGAAGTGTACGCAGCCGATGGTGTCGGCCATCCCCATGCGGTACGCGTACGCACGGGTAAACGCGACGCTCAACCACAATGTACAGAGAACAGTATAGCGTCACGTCGTCGGAGTCTTCTTGGAAGCCGTAAGCTTAGCGGAGGATCAAGGGAGCGTATTATTGCACGCGTAAAAAGAGGCTCATTCTAATGTGACATCGAGCATTGGCGGGCAAGCATGCGGAGAATCCCAGCAGTGTCAGTCCAAGAAAGAGGTATTGACAGGTCGTGGTCTTCCGTATACATGACCTGAATGGGCAGCTTGATTGGCCCATTCATTACCGATAATTACACAATTACTTGAAAACCACTGAAATATAATGTGGTGCCCTTTCGCTGTTATGTGGTGTAGCATGTCTGCCGTCTCAAAAACAAACTGTTCGTGCAGACCTCGGCCTTGACAGAAGTGACTGCAGTGACACCTTACAGTCGCAGAAGATCGTCCACCGTTACGTGCTTTGGTCGCTAATGAAACGCAGCGCAGCGCCAAGCACTGCGGCCTCTGCTGCGTTGAGCTTGTACGAAAGTACAAAACGGGAGCTTACTTTTGCAGAGAAAATTCGCCGAGGATTAAGCATGGGCTGGAGCACACTCGACCAACGGCGTTTCCCAATGATGAAAGTGAACTTGCCAGGGTACCTGAAAGCATAAAATTATTGCACACTGCCAGTTCTACCATAAAGTGCAATAACCTGGTGTATAACATAGAAACTTGAGACGAGTTGTTAAGGACCACGCAGCGCGAAGCGGAACGCACTACACTACCTCTGCATCTGCAATACAATTGCATCAGTGAAGCGGTGACTCAGTTGACGAAACCATTTCAGACTAAAAGATACGAACATCGCGGCAGTCTCGTTCGGATGACGTGGGCTTAGGTGCAAGAAGCCTGCAGGCTAACGAGCTACTGAACTACTAGGAACGTGAATGCGTAACGAGAGACAGCACTGAGTGGATATTTCTTTACTTAAAAAAAATCACGAGCAAGCGTTCTGCTACCGGGAATGTGCGGTGGACCTGGCATGTTAACCAAAGCTTTTGTATACTTCTCAAAAGAATCCACCGTTTCTTCCCCGAACCGTCCCTGGTGCGCGTGGCAGCGACAGGTAGGTCTTTGTCAAACTTTCTTTAAAGAACGTATTGATTCATCTTTCAGGCTCTGCTTACTTTCATAAATAAGATATCGATGTTCGTTTCATTTGTCACACGGACAAAGAACAAATTGAGAAAGAAGACTTTCTGAGGCCGGCTTCACAGTGGTCTGTGTCATGTCAAGGTGGCGACAGGCGGTTGTTATATATATATGCTATAGCAGCTTGCGATGGACATCAGCGCATTTTTCGTTCTTTGCGTTCGGGAGTTCGGGGTGCTGCAGAGGTCCGCGCCAGATTGTGTACACTTCTTTAGCCCTTTCACGTCCTGTCGACAAAATGCAGATTTGCTGAAACTCTATCAGGTCACTTTTATAACAAATCCCAGTAGATGGGTATTGAGACACATGAGAACGCGCGCATGTGCGCGGAAAAATGAAAGAAAAGTAGGCTGGCTGCAGGATCGAATAAGGAACGCTACATTCAGCTGCACGAGGAAGAATAAACACAAAGGCGTAGAGGGTAAGATGAAGAGCACAATATTCAAATACACACGAAAGAAGGCGTGATCGACAGCTGCAGAGAGCTCAACATCAAGCAGCATTTTGTTATTCGTTGTCAAAGAAATGCAGCAATTGATGCAAACGATAGGTTTTATCTATGCGAATATATAAATCAGGGACACGACAACCACTTAACAGCTGCGCCTACTTACGCTTGCGATAAAAGGAAATAAAATTTAAAAAAAAACGAAAGAAGCACATATATGCTTTAAGCTCACACTAAGTTGCTAAAGTGAGCGCTGTAACAAGGCTTTCATAAAACTTGTGATTTGTTTGTTTCGGCGCCAGCTGAATGTCATGCAAGCGTGACCGGAGGCCAGTGCGTTCATTGTAGCAGTGTTATACCGAGCAGCGTTTTGTTATGATTCCGGAAATCGTTCGCTTTGTGTCTCTCTTTCTCTTTACCAACTCTGATAAAGTAAGCAGCAAAGCACGTTTGAAATATACGAAAATGCTGTCTAAAGAGAAAGGGATGACGGCAGTGTATGTAGTTTATTTATCTATGGACAAGTCTTGTAATATCGAGGGCTAGAGAACAAACGGCCAATGGCAAACGTACATGATGCGCTACAGCGCATCATGTACGTTTCATCGAGGCACCTTGTCTGGACAGAGCAGCGCTTTGGTACTTTTTTAACGCGAGAGCGTCCAAGAGCTCGTGTCGCAGAAAACCCGCCGCCGGCATCGGCCCTGTTGGTTGTGAGTGAAAAATCGTCTGTACGTCTGTGACCGAAAAAGTAGGTTACCGAGATAACCACGGGAGGCCACTACTTGACCACGCGTGCGCGCGCAATCACCCCAAAAAAACCGCGCTTTCGAAGAAACAGAAAGTGCCGAAGGTCACGAGGGGTGGTAGTGTCTTTGCCCTGCCACCCCTCTCTGATTAGTTTCCAGTGCTTTCGTCGGGACGAGAGAGAAGAGATAATGCAAGTGGAGCATGAGACAAACCTTTGTAACTCCACTCGCGCTGCATGAATTCTTAAACTTTTTGCGGCGTTGAATTCGTGAGGCAATAAGCTCTCATAGTGAATTCATTCCATGTTTACTTGAAAAAGTGTTTCAGGGCCCCTTACACGCATTTTGTTCGACAGGTGTCACGACGAAAACGAGCCCATTCGGCGATAATAGCGCGCGCTAGTCCAATCTACTGTGTTGCGCATTTGTGTGCGTGCATGTGTATGTAACAAAACATATGAATAACTATGCACTTAGCGGTTGACGGGTGCACTAGGGGCCGAATTTCGCTATCGCATTCAGCTCTTAAAGGCGAAGCTTAAAGCTCCCCGAATTCGTTCAATAATTCTTCTATTCGCCAACGCGACAGCTCACGTACCGTGTCGAATTGGCATTTGCACCTGTGAGCTGTATAACGTTTCTTATTTTTATCTGGACTCAATCAAGTGCCAGATTTTCGTGGAACTACGCGCAGCCAACCGCCCTTCGAATTTCCACCATCCTAAGTGGCCCGTAGGAGTCTAACGTGGCGTGACAAATATATAGGAGAAAAGCTCAATCGAGCGACAGCCGCGCCGAGAGATGAAGGAAAAATCAATTCCCGAGTTTACGTCATTACGACGCGTCGCACTTGAGAAAAAAAAAACAAACGGAAAACTGACACAGAAGACGAGAGCATACGCTCATACGCTATCGTGCCAAAGCTGCTGACGGCGGGTGTAACCGACGAGTGTACTAGGTGTGCATCAGTCTCCTTTAGTGTACAATTTATGAAAGGGACATTCGGGTGCTTCCCAAGTGTCTTCCTGACACACTTGCAAATGTAATTTGCAGGCGTATTGCTTCGGAAAGTCAGTGCCTCGGGTGCACAAGTGCTTTTGTACTTGACATTGCGTGGAATCATAGTGGTCAAAAGGACGTAGCATGGATGGCGTGAAGTTGCTGTAATTTGCTATTGAAGTTTTGAAGCAAAATATAATGATTAATAAGTTTGTGGAATTCGTCGTTTTTTCGGATTGTATGCTTGCGCAAAACCTTGTTCTTCTCTTGTTTACGTATATTTTACACACTAATTCAAGCTATAGAGTACATGCAAATGCGTGACGATGACCGCACGATTGTACAGGCACTGTGGTATTGTTGACAAGAGAAACAACAGTTTCCAACACTGCCTAATAGTATACTATATAGTACATTATAAAATATTAGATATTATTACAACTTGAATAATCATTGATTTTTTTCAAATGATTTACTAGTTATAACCACTTCACCGCACTTGATGAGATTTATCACATTTATTAAAGTTGAAATATCTAGACCAAGCGAAGAAAGTTTCGTATTCGCAGCATCGATTTTTTTGTAATAGATGGTAAAGATTACAAAACTTCAAGTGTAATACAGCAACGTAATTGCTTATCTAAATCAGAAAAGAGAAAAACGTATGACAGTTGTGTAAGCTGTACCTCACAATGAACCTAATGTAGAAAACAATTATACGGCAAACACCACTCTGAAATACATCGCTAATTCGTAAATTAAACTTGAAGAAAAGCCTCACATCAAATAACGTCCAGTATAGAAAAAAAATTCTTCCTCTAAGTAGTCCATTTGAGATGTTTTAATGAGATTTGGTGAGAATAACTGCATTAATATTGGAAATCCTTACTTGAAATAGTCAAACTGAGCGCATTCACAACAATTTTTACGTGAAAACTTCATTTAACGAAAGGAAATAACGCGTGAGGCCTCATGATGGAACGTTCCGTATACTTAATATGACATACGTACGTATATCTTACACTGTGCACGAACAGAAAGACTATCACTGTACTAGGTTCACTTGTTTGATGAAAGCATTGAACAAAAATATCACAGCATATCCAGGAGGTGAACTATGAACAGTTTCGAGCGAAGCTCGTGAAGCAATCATGGTTGCGTCGTAAAGTCTTCAGTGGTTTCGCCCAGCAGTAATCAAAGCGATCATCATCATCATCATCACCATCATCACCACCACCACCACCACCACCATCATCATCATCATCATCCTGACTACGTCCACTGCAGGATAAAGGCCTCTCCTATGTTCCTCCAGTTAACTCGGTCTTGTGCTTGCTGCTGCCAATTTATACCCGCAAACTTCTTAATCTCATCTGCCCACCTAACCTTCTGTCTTCCCCTAACCCACTTGCATTCTCTGGGAATCCAGTTAGTTCCCCTAATGACCAGTGGTTATCCTGCCTACGCGCTACATGCCCGGCCTATGTCTATTTCCTCTTCTTTATTTCAACTATTATATCATTAACCCCTGTTTGTTCCCTAATCCCCTAATCCACTCTGCTCTCTTTTTGTTTCTTAAGGTTACACCTACCATTTTCTTTCCTTTCTCACTGCGTCGTCCTCAATTTAAGCTGAACTCTCTTTGTAAGTCTCCAGGTTTCTGCTCCGTAGCCAAGTACCGGCAAGATACAGCTGTTATATACCTTCCTCTTGAGGGATAGAGGCAATCTACCTGTCATGATTTGAGGCTGCTTGCAAAATGTGCTCCATCCCATTCTTATTCTTCTAGTTACTTCAATCTCGTGGTTCAACTCCACGGTTATTACCTGCCCTAAGTAGACGTAATGTTTTACAACTTGAAGTGGTCTATTACCTATCTCGAAGCGCGGCTTTCTTCCGAGGTTATTTTAAGGCCCGCCTTTCTGCTCTCCTTGTCTAACTCCGTAATCATGAGTTGTTTTCGTCCCCTTAGTTACTCAGCAATGCAATGTCACCGGCGATGCGCAGGTTACTAAGGAACTCTCCATTAACTCTATCCGACTGGTTTCATTCTAGGCTTTTGAAAACCTCCTGTAAGCACACGGTAAATAGCGTTGTGGAGATTGTGTCCCCCTGCCTTACACCCTTCTTAATTGGCATTCTGTTGCTTTCTTTATGAAGCACCATGGTAGCAGTTGATCCCCTGTAGATTTCTTCTTGGATGTTTATATATACTTCATCAACGCCCTGATTCCGCAGTTTCTGCATGACGGCTGATATTTATACTGAATCAAACGCCTTCTCGTAATCTATGAAGGCTATGTAGAGTGGTTGGCTATATTCTGAGCATTTCTCTATTACCTGATTGATAGTATGAATTTGGTCGATAGTTGTGTAGCCTGTTCGAAATTCTAGATTTAGATTTAGGTGCACGTTGTAAATCTAGATTGTAAATCTAGATTTGTCTTTCAAAAGTCTATTTGTACTAGTTCAGTGCCATCGGACTGGCGCACAGCTGTCGTTGTCCCTGTGTTTAAGAGTGGTGATCGGTTGTCCGCCAATAATTACCGTCCCATATCGCTCACATCTATCTGCTGCAAAATATTGGAGCATGTCATTGTCAAGCATATCATCACGTTCCTAGAAAATGAAAATTACTTTTATCCTTATCAGCATGTCTTTAGGAGTAAAGTCTCGACTACAACACAGGTTATCAGAACTATTCATGACTTTGTGACAGCTTTAGATATGAATGAACAAATTGATGTCATCTGCATAGATTTTACTAAGGCCTTCAATAAGGTACCTCACGACATATTACTGTGTAAGCTTCACAGCGCTGGACTAAGTCAACTATTACTTAATTGGATTAAAGCCTACCTAAATGACAGGAAGCAATTCGTGAAATTGATAACTCTAGCTCACTAGAAGTGTTTTCTGGGGTTCCTCAAGGCTCGGTTCTTGGGCCCTTATGTTTGTGATATATGTCAATGATATCGCAGATATAGAAAAACCCCATGTCAAGCTCAAACTGTTTGCTGATGATTGTTTCATTTACGCGCGCGTGACTGGTAGGAAGGACCAATTGAACATTGTCGAATGTCTAAAGGAATTACACTCATGGTGTGAAGCTTCGGGAATGAAAATCAATTATTCGAAATCTACCGTCACCCACATTTCTAGGAAAAAAAAACGATAATTCCATTTGAATACTATATCGGCAATCACACCTTGTTGACAGTTAATGCATTTAAGTACCTAGGTCTCACAATAACGCATAACCTAAAGTGGCACACACATATTGATAATGTTTGCTCTAGGGCCTCACAAAAATTGTACATAATAAGAAATAAACTGCAGGGTGCTAGTATGGACGTAAAACTTCTTGCTTTTAAACTTTAATACGGCCGATACTGAAATATGCCAATATTGTCTGGAGTACCCACCAAAAAGTGCTTGTAAATAAGCTTGAACGCATACAACGGCTTGCAGCTCGCTTTATATGCTCGAGATATAAGCAGAACGACTCAGTCAAAAAAATGCTACAACTTTGTGATCTGGAGATGCTCCACAAGCGCAGACGCAAAAATAGATTAAAATTTCTTTTTCAATTATTAGAAGGTGAGTTTAAAATTAACAGAAATGAATATATATAGAACAATCTGGGAAACGGAGCGAGAGGGCAAACCATACACGAGTACTGCACCCATATTTTGCACGAACGAAGGCGTACCGTCATACTTTTTTCCCCGATGTCATTGAAGATTGGAATGGGTTACCGAGTAACATAGTCAATGCGGGTGATGTTAATGAATTTGTGCATTTACTTGATTTACATTTATGTGATTTATTGTAAATATTATTGCGATTGTTATTTGTTGCATTGCGAATGAGGGTGTGTGTTTTTCGTTTGAAATGACGAGCTTTCACGGCTTTGTATATATGTATACCTGGTTTATCATTGGGAGATGTATAGTTATATCCCCAATTTGTTTGTACAGTGTGTCGTACCTTTTCGTAATGACCCCCAATAGAGAGTTGACAGTATTTGTAAATAAAATAAAAAATAACATAATCTCCTCGCTGAATGCGTAAAAAGGAATAAACTTTTGATGTACCCATGCGCAAATGTTTTCGCGTCGACATTTCCGGCCGATTCACTAAGTTCACAGCTATCTACAGGCCAGCATTTTATTAAAAAAGAAGAGAAAAGCTCTCGCACCTGCAGCAGGTGACTATTCATGGCGGCGACTTCAGGGACAGCAATGGCGTGTTCCGGTGGCTTCAACCACGCGGGCTGGATGGATGGATGAATGTATCCAGCTGTGCCCTTTAAATCAGGCGGTGGCTCACGCCACCTAGCCATAAAGTTAAATACTGTCACTGTGTGTTTAAGGATTGAATTTCACTCACGCCTTGATTGTAGCCACCAATAATTTAGCATCTTCCTGGTTATTTCTACCCGTTTATTGTCTATTTTGCCTTCACTGTCGCTAAACCCAATGCTTTGAAAAAGTCTGTGCCATTACCTTCGACCATAGGGTGGAGCCTTTTACTGAACATTATGAAATGTTCAGCCGTTTCCTCCTCCTCTCCACACGCACTGCATACCGTCTATATATACCTTCGTATTTTGCTTGCTACGTCTTGGTCCGCAATGCTCCCGTTCTGAAACGCTCAATGTGCCATCCAGCTTCCTCTAATAGAGATCAGTGGTTTTGAGACGGTAAACCCCGTATATTATTACAAAACGTAATTGTCCATAATTTACCTTATTATAAGTACGCAGGTTTCAAAAATATTTGCCTCCATCGTTAATGCAGCTACCGCAGTTGGGATTCAATCCGGCGACCTTCGGTCTATAGCATTGCCCTGCCCCACCTTGCCGAAGCAGGACAATGACGTTGAGACTATCCAATAGAAAAAAAACGGTTCTTCGTTGGAAAGGTGTTTTTTTCTGCGACTGTGTCCACTGTCTGACAACGATGTTGTCGTAGTAAATGAATTGAGTTCCACAGGAATGCCTAAAACGTCCAGGGTTTTTCGTTCTTCATGCTCTTAGTACTGTTTAGGTGTTATGACGGCTACTTCCAACTTCATATTGCACTCCAATGATTTAGCAAGTTCTAAAGAGGCGTCCAAGATGAATAGCGGAAAATTGCGCGCGCTGCCTCATGTGCTTGTCTGTGAAAAAAAAACTACAAGTGCCAGCACATGGCCGCTTGGGACAGATTGTTTCACTGGATTGTAATCTATGCAATGTTTCTGCTACATTGCTTCGTTGTTGCTCCTTGTTGCTCCTTGTTCTACGATTGGCTATATTTATCGACTACACGCAATAAAGTATGCCGCCTTTAGATATGTCACAACAATGATTCTTAGCAAGTACCCCGTCGTCATTTTCGACTGTCATCTTGTACCCCCTCGCTATATACCTCACGTAATTAGGTACATTATTACGCTCAATCGAAGAGGACATGCACATGTACCGCTATGTAGTTTAACATAATTGATGAATAAAAGATACGCTAAGAAAAGCGAAAATAAAATGAAATAATATTATTCCAGCAATACCAAACAAAAAGTCTTAAATTAACCTTCATTTCATGTAGGCTGGTATAATAGTTTCTGTTAGGTCATTATGCCGGCTGATAGGTTGACCGATCAGAAAAAGAATAAAACCAAGGAAAGAAGCGCTTGGAGATAATACAAATCTTGGGAATAGGACGTCTCATTCAAGCAGCCTGCAATCGACGTGTTTACAGCGTCTTGTTCTATTTACTGCATGCGACAAACGGTAAACAATTCACTGAGAATTCGAAGAAAGGCTGCTGTCACGTAGCGCACCGGACGTCAGTGCACACAGAGCACCACAAGTTGACGCTGGAAGCTGGTCTCGAGAACAAGAAATCAAAACAAAACTACACGTCTTCGATCCGTGAACGACGCTCTATGCATTGAAAAAAAAAGCAGAAAGGCAAAACAGAAACACTAGGATTCGCCGAGTCCCACAAAGTGAATCAGAAAAGGTATTACGCACCCATATTAGATTTCCAGTATAAACAAATGTTGCCAAAGATAAGAAACGTATTGTTGTTGTTAATCAATGACCAAAATCGACGTGTAACGTTAAGACTGTCAGCTCGGCGTTGAATAAACAGTTAACAACAGAACGATGGGCACACGTACGTTTTGGACAGCCCCTGTAACTTCTTTTTCATATACTATTAAATATAAAAGAGACGAGAGCCGAATGTGTACGAGCACTACCATGGCTTCCGTTTTGTGTTCCGTTTGACCACTTTTATCCGCTGGAACTATTATGTCTTTTTTGCGTGAATCCTTGGTATCTGGTGAGCCTACAACGCAGATGTGAAATCTTTTGGACAAAATTTAACTAAAAAATGTTGTTACCTTGAAGCCTAGGACGAAACTTTGGACACGTAAGGGTCACAGTGGGGGTGGCTCCACCATGCCGGTGATGTCATACCTTGCTCGGCGAGCATAAGATGTCCTGCGCGCTTACCTCCGACTCTTATCCCGACGCCTGATATGACCTATGCTCTAGAATGTACATCTTCTGTTTTGAATTGCGGCAAAAGAGAGAATAAAATGAGAGACTTTTCCTACCGCTATGTAATGGAAACGCGATAATGGATGCGATCCATTGTCCTTCGTTGTTCAAGAAGCCCGTCATGTTTGCTGGCACCGCCATAGTGGCGAGTTGGTGCGAAATAACGAAAAAACGAAGCAAAAAGATACACTAGACTGCGCGCAGCTCTTTCCTGTCTCTCTTTCTTCTTTCCTCCTTCGCGCTTGCGCATTACAAACGGCAGGCACCGCTGCACATTAGGCTACTAGTTCACTATGAACCAACAAGCCTGCAAGGATGCCTTGTGGTGGCACCCCTCTTGTATTACAGTTACATGTCTAACCATACCTTGCTACTTTCTACCAAGAGCGGGTTTCAACCGAACAGAGATATTCTCGGTTACCTTTATGCCATTGTGGTGCGTTGGAAAAAGACGATGCCAGAGTACTTGCTGGCGGTGGACATAAACGAAGCATTTGATTACGATATCTGTACAACAAATGGCACTCGGGGAAAGCCTGCAAACCTCTAACCAAGACAGCGCACCCATGGTCTCATTAGCCGTAATGTTCAGCCAGCTGAATGGAGTAAAAGCACCTATTACCTGGGTAAGGGTTGTGCGCAGGGATCCACATTAGGGCCAGTGCCTCTCAATTTCCATGTACAAGGTGTCCAAGGACCTCGAACTGGACACAACGGCTAAGTTTGTCATTTATGTTTTTTTTTTACTTCACAGTATAGCTGTAAAGGAGTAGCACAGTACACCGACAACGAAAACAATACAGCTGTATATTTCATTGCTGCTTTCGCAGGTGAGACAGCCGACCCGAATATGTAAGGAAAACACGCTCGATCTGCAAAGTGACATGGTATTCTCGGTATCCACGATATATTATGCGCACACGCCCCTCTTTGCTGTACCACTTTTGTCAATTATGTACCCAACAGCTCACCTAATCAGCCTTTTTTCGAGCAAGTCCACTTTTCACGCTCCAAAGAGGTCTTCATCAATGAATCATCCACCCATTTTAGCTTGTACACCTTACTCTATAGGGAATCAGCGCTAGAGTTTCGATGGCCGGACTGGCGGCCAAAGCGCGCACTTCTCAGCCGTTCCTGCCGACGAGAGTGGCGGCTGGTAGAGGCGGTGTGGGCGCGCATCGCCGTAACAAACCAAACGGTGCTAGCGGTACTGCTGCGTATTCGAGGACAACAGTATGTAGAAAGATAAGGGACGTATCTGTCTACGCTTTTTCTTCCATATCAATGAGTGAGGAGGCGGCGTTGCATCGAAGCGGTCAGGCGAGAAAAGTATGTTCTACTGTGGATAGTGGTGTCGGGCTGGTTTATACACCGAGTGGCGCTTGTTTACTATATTTATTCGATAGTGAAGACAGCCTCCAGAGGAAACCAGGACCAAACAGTCAAATACAACCTGCGTTTTGCCGGAAATTAAACGAGCGCCATATGCAGCATACAGCCTATGTAGTTTTTATCTGGCTCGCTAAACGTTGAGTCGTGCACCTCAGGACTAACAAAGTTTCTCGTACATCCATTCATCAGACAACCACCACCGAAATCCATCTGATGCCACCACGTGAAGTGATACGGTAGGCAGATAGTCAATTTATTTGTGAACAGTTACGTATTAAGGAAAGCTGCCTTGTCTACAAGATTTGTGCGGGGGCACGTTTGCCTACGCCTCTGAACTGCTATAAGAGATACTCTCGAGGTAAATACTTGATGCTTTAATGCCTCTGTTCAACTTAATTTGTGGTAACTACGGGGTTCGTGTTACGAACGAAGTGACTGACTACTTGAAGCTTAGCTGTCTAGAGTCAACTGATGTGGTAAGCTTCTTTTTAGGTGGCTGCGTTGGTTATTGTAACATCAGAATTTGTGCCTTGCTAGAGGAGTATGAAATATCTTCGATTTTACTCGTGGTTTATATCGCCTAATGCACAGCTTCAGTGTTGTAGCTTGCCTGTGTCGGCTTATAATAATGTTCAACAGTGATAATTGCCAGCTTTTTATGTGCCGAACAAGATATCATTTTGAGGCACGCTGTAGTGCAGGATTAATGGTGATCGCTTTGGGTTCTCCAATTCGTACATATATCATGGTTCACAGGTGTTCTTTGTATTTAACCCCCATTGAAGTGCGGCCGCCGTGGTCGGGAATCTTTCCTGCGCCCTCAAGCATAGCAGTGCGACACCACACGTGCTATGCTGCCACGGTGGTTTTCTTGATCGACGTCCCCGTGCATACATACCGCGGAGAGGGCGTACGTACGAGGCCAGCAACGAAATGATGCAGATAACATTTCCTCTGTGTTTTGTTTGTTTGTTTTGTTTTGTGTTACGGCAGAAGTGGGCAGCGTCATATCGTCACAGCACGGATTTATCAATAGGGGTATGTCAGCCTGCACTAGCTTAACACAAAACCCAGCACGCTACCAGAAAATGAGGACGAAGGAGTTGCCATCACGGCCCAAAACTGTCTCTTCTATGCCATATGCGTAGACGCAGCCCACTATGGAGGACTTCTCTACGTTTTTTAGTGATTTTCATGTGAGAGTAGCCTTCGGACAAAGTTATTTTTTTTTAAAACACAGTGCAGTATAACTGGTGCAATGGTTTTTCGATATGCTCTTTCTGAAACGAAGCACAGCAGCAGCGCACGCTCGTGCGCTCACCACGGTACACCTCGGTGAGTCGTCTGGGCATGAGCGACTAGTTTGTGTCGCGACTCTCTGCCAGGTGCCTTTTATTGCGATAGCAATTATATGGACCCTCTCGGCTGGATTTTATCGCCGGCGTCGCTGTCGCCGTCATTCACCATATATATATATATATATATATATATATATATATATATATATATATATATATATATATATATATATCCTGGAAGAAATCTACAGTGGATCAACTGCTACCATAGTGCTTCATAAAGAAAGCAACAGAACACCAATCAAAAAGGGTGTAAGGCGGGGGACACAATCTCCCCAATGCTACTTACCGCGTGGAAGCTTACAGTAGGTTTTCAGAAGCCTAGAGTGGGAACAGTTAGGGATAAGAGTTAATGGAGAGTACCTTAGCAACCTGCGCTTCGCCGATGACATTGCATTGCTGAGTAACTCAGGGGACGAATTGCAACTCATGACTACGGAGTTAGACAAGGAGAGCAGAAAGGTAGGTCTTAAAATGAATCTGCAGAAAACGAAAGTAATGTACAACAACCTCGGAAAAGAGCAGCGCTTCGAGATAGGTAATAGTGCACTTCAAGTTGTAAAAGACTATGTCTACTTAGGGCAGGTAATAACCGGGGAGCCGAACCACGAGCTTGAAGTAACTAGAAGAATAAAAATGGGGTGGAGCACATTTGGCAAGCACTCTCAAATTATGACAGGTAGATTGCCACTATCCCTCAAGAGGAAGGTATATAACAGCAGTATCTTGCCGGTACTTAGCTACGGAGCAGAAACCTGGAGACTTACAAAGAGAGTTCAGCTTAAATTGAGGACGACGCAGCGAGCAATGGAAAGAAAAATGGTAGGTGTAACCTTAAGAGACAAGAAGAGAGCAGAGTGGATTAGGGAAGAAACGGGGGTTAAGAATATCATAGCTGAAATCAAGAAGAAGAAATGGACATGGGCCGGGCATGTAGCGTGTAGACAGCATAACCGCTGGTTGTTAAGGGTAACTAACTGGATTCCCAGAGAAGGCAAGCGGGTTAGGGGGAGACAGAAGGTTAGATGGGCAGATGAGATTAAGAAGTTTGCGGGTATAATTGCACCGGGTTAACTGGCGGAGCATGGGAGAGGCCTTTGTCCTGCAGTGGACGTAGTCAAGCTGATGATATATATATATATATATATATATATATATATATATATATATATATATATATATATATATATATATATATATATATATGAATACACAAGAATGAAAAAAAATCTAGAGAAAGACTCCGGCGCACGAAATCGAACGTGGAACCTGAGCGTCCTGAATGCGAGATGCTAACCACTGAGCCATCGTGGAGCACGTCCTTCAATATTCAAACGCTAAGCTATTTATATCTACTGCTTACTTCTGTAGACAGGACTATGGGTGAATTGTCATGTTTTAGCATTACTAGCAAGATGGCGCAATGATCGCGTGTCGCCACATCGCGCGGCAGCGCGCGCTTTACTTAATCTTCCACGCGTACTTTGCCCTGCTTAGAAGCAAGGAGGCGAGGCTCCATCACGCACCCTTATCTCTCGGGGAGGATCGTACGTCTTGGCTGGCCTCAGGATTTACCTGGAACAATTCTGTTGTAGTTATCGGGTGCACAAAGGTCACTGCAGTCATTGCAGTCTCTGCGGAAAGCGTGCGGTTTTCAGACACAGTGAAGTTACAATTGGAGATTATTCGTGCGCATATGTACCTGCATGTGAGTACGTTTTGTGCGTCATATGCGCGTGAAAAACGCAAGGCAGGTTTCGATCTGCTTTCCATTCTGAGCGTGACCTTCCAATTTGTTGCTGTTGCGTTCATTGCCTTGCCTTTGCGGCAAAGCTGTGATTTTTTCGGTGCGCCACCTATTCAGCGCTGGTCTCCCATAGCAAAGTGTACTATAGCTTCAACTCAGAATTCAGAATATTGATGTGCATGCAGTGCGGCCAGCAGAACCGCGCAACCTTAATGATGAGAAAAATGACACTTGATGTTATCAGTACTGCAGACTGGAGAATAAGTGCACGTATATAACTATAATACACTAAGTGCCTTGAAACGTTGTTTACTGATTGTAACACACAGCTGTTATTAGCACCATGTGAAAGTCATAACGGCGATAAGAATAAAAACTTGAGCGAGTTGGTTGTCGTTAATCTTGGGTTGAAAGAGAATGGCTGTTTGGGCTAGTTGGTTTGAATTCATGGTAATAAGAATAAGGGCTGCAGCGCGAGCACGAATGTGCTAGAAGAAACAGACGAAAGGCGAGGCACGGAAAGCAAAGAGGACAACACGAGCGCTGATTCATATGTTCTCCTAACCTTTTATTAATGCACCGCCCTGTTTGGCCTATATAACAACGACCGCACGTTAAAGGAAGCTTGTAAACAACACAAACTTTGCAATCTCCAAATTTATTTATGTGTTTTACGGCGCATGTCCAACTTTTTTTGGGTTGAAGGAGCGCGCACTTGACGAGGACGAAGGAAAAACGAGTAGCACAAGCAGATACTGTTCTTCCTTGCTCGTGTTCTCTCGTCTCCGTCTTTTTGCCGTGTTGTGCCACCTCCATGCATTATAACTGTTCACTAATTAGTCCAGAGAAAAAGTCCCAATGAAATTATCATGTTTTACGAAAATCAAGCCGCATTGTTCCATCAGTGTTCGAGTTACGAGCACTTTTTTTTCAGCAAGAATGCAAGCCCAAGAGGACAATGGCCTAGACGATGCGTTTTTTATAAAACAGAGCGCACATAAAGAAATGCTGGCCGCATCTTCTCAGCGGGGGAACTCGAATAAATGCGTCGCAGAGTGGTGGAAGCATCACGTGAATGTTGCGTAATTGGGTATGGTTTTGGAAGGCCTAATTGTTATTTCATTTTTTTTAAATTCTTATTCATTGAATAAAGAAGAAGCATTGCCTTTAACGTAAAGCGAAGCTGAAGTAAGGACGCGCTTGATGGAATTCCTAACGCGCGATCCAGTGCCTACATATACGGGGTGGCCAGTGAACGGTTGTGCAGCGCGAGAAGTCGCTTTTTTTTTCTAGCAGACACTGCCTGCGTTGGCCTTGCAAGGTGAGAGAGGGGGAGGATAGGGACAGTTTTGTAGTTGTCTCCCTGCACTGGCACGAGAGGCGAGCATGCGGCACGAGACGCGAGACGTGATCATGCACAGTGGGGGTGTGGACGGCGCCATCACCGACGCTGAAGCACTGCATTGCGCGACTAAAAATTGCTCCGCATTTAAAAACATGGGACAGAAAGAGATCAGTATCGGATCAGATGATCAGAGAAAGAGATCAGATGTCCAGATCTCTTTCTATCTTGTGTTTTCATGTGCGCTTTGTTTTATGAGGAACAATGAATAACCAACACGTCCAAACATTCTCATTTTTTTACACGACATGCTTTAAAAGTAGTTCTATTCCCTGCTTTACAGGAAAGAATTCCGGCTGCGATGAGAAGAGGCGCACTCGGTAACATAATATTGTCATCGACAAGAAGCGGCAGTGCCTGCGCCTGTTCGCGACGATGTTTCACATCTCCCATCGCTTTCCAGACGCGTGTAAGCTGCTCGGAGTGCTCCCCAAACGGTTCGCGAAGAAGACTTCTCAGAAAACATGCTCGCCGGGATGTGGCCCGCGATGATTCGGCGTCGCGGGCTTGAAAACAGATTGAAAGACCACTTATCCAGCCGTATGTTTATAGCTTTGCAGATGACCTGCGCGCAGGATATACGGTGCATAAAAGCACCAAAAGTGAAGTGTGCCACGTAAACCTGAACTTCATTCGCTCACGTTCATGAGCGAACTAGCGAGATTTTTTTTTCATTGCCACCATCTTCAAAAAACGCATGGCACTCTAGTTATTCGATCTTTGATCTTGCTATTCCGTCACAGATTCCTCGGTCTCCATGGACATCACACACTTTCCTCAGTAAGCCCATAAACATGTTTGCATATTGAAGAGCTTTGGAGGTTTCAATTTCTTGCGATAGGATCATTCACCACTCTGCTAGATCGTACGTTTTTCCGTGTTTACAAGCCCTTTGAACGTAAAAAAAAAACACTATAATAGAAACTGAAGGCGTCGGCCTCAATACTTGGAAGACGTGCTACCCATTTCGCATATAGAAAGGACATGCAGCACGGCAAAGATACTTGAAAAAACGTGAGAGGGTTGCGAAAACAAGAATGATTCTCTGAAAAAAGACAAATTATGTAGATGGCTGATTTGGTTTCGTGGAATTTCCCTCATACCATAAATCTTCACGACAAAATCTTCAAAAACAAATCAGAACTGAATGTTCTGATGTGAACTGAAAGTAAAATGCATACCGATTTTCTGAGCATTCTTGAACAAGCAGGCCGTTTGCCCAATCCTCAAAGTAAACCTGGAGAAGATACCAACACTTCGCGAGACGAAGTGGGGATAAGCACTGCAATCTTCTCTTTAGTAACTCGTGGAAGCGCAAAAAAAAATTGCCGGATTTTCAAACACGCTGCTGTCTTGCTGCTTTCTCCGTTGCCCGTTGCCACAATATGACGATCCCTCAATCATCTTCTTCTGGTGTAATCGCAGTCATGAATTCTTTCACTTCGTTCTGAAAGTACACCGCCATATTCTAGAACGCCCCTTGGTTTAGTCCGTAATTTCGACTTCAATTTGTGTGGGTGACCATTTCAATCTTGACTCTCAGACTTAAGATTGATGACTAAAGGGAGCGATTTTGAAAATCCTGCGGTCTTAATCAGTCGAAAGGCAGTATTGTGTTAATTCTGCTGGAGTTGAAAAGGTGATTTCAATACACAAAAAACTAAAAAAACAACAAAAGTAACGCCAACCCTCCTGCCTTTGCGCAAAACGACTGGACGGCGAAAGCCATCCGTTGATCATTCAATTATATTGACCCCTTTCCCCTCCCCACCTTACCCCTGAAAGTTTTCTGCAACCACCGCGGCTTTGCAATGCCTTCGGGGATAAAGGCGCTTGCAGCTTTCTGCACCTAAAGTCCCTTAATAACTTTACCAGCCCCTCCCGTTTCACCGCAATGCCTCCGAGATCGGCCCGCCACTGACCAACTGATGTCGCGTGATTACGTCATCGTGTAGCACCACGGTATATGGTAGTGATAACATAGGGACGTCATCATGAAATCACACTTTTTGGCGTACTCTTTGCATCACTCACGTTCCCACTGCTGACGCCGACTGCATGTCAAGGGTCACGTTTGCTGAGCCATCTAATACTTTCGCACAATATTAATAAACACAAACGATCCTTGCTCGTTACTTACCCACGCAGCCTTCTGTATATCTCTTTCACACTTTCTTTTCTCTTCCAACTTTCTAACTACACCGTCTTTTTCCTCAGTGAAGGGTACAAAAAATACCAGTTATTACAGCGAAAGCTGTTACAAGATCGCAGCAGCAACTGACCTTGCCAGCGCAATTGTCCGCCGCCGCTGTCAGTAGTGCCACCGCAACTACCACCGTTGTCCGTAGTCTTGATATCACTGATCTTCAAGCGGAATCATTTTCAAATGTGGCGGATCACGGTAATAGTAATCTTGATGAAAGTTAAGAGGCAGCATGTAGTGTATCATCCGAAGTCGTACTGAATACTCGACTTGCATGTGGTGTCCGCCACGGTTGTTATGGTGCTTGGCGGCTGACCCGAAGCTCACGGGTTCGATTCCAGCCGTGGCGGTCCCATTTCAATGGAGGCGAAATTTCATAGGCTAGTCTACTGTGCGGTGCGAGTGGACTTTGAAGAACACCAGCTGTTCAGAATTTCCGGAGCCCTCTACTACGGTGTCTTCCATACCCCTATCGGTTTGTTGGGACGGGAGACCCCGATATTCTAATTAAATATTATTATTGTAATATTATTATATAGATACCGAATGTTGCATGATTGTCTCAAGGTCGAAGAGCTTTCAGCCGCAATTGCGCTTGTCTGCGTAGTGATGGCAATCTTTGATCGTCTATCAAACGGTATTGTCTCCTTTTAGTGGTAAGTATCAAGGAAGATAAGAAAGAGGAAACAAGTGATATGGCCTGCAGATGTGCAGCCACAGACGCGTCTTCCAGACGGTTCAAAAGGCGAAAGTGCAGGATCGTGTTCCTGCGCGCACGTCACGTACCATTGTATACTGACTCGGCTGTCGAAGCATTCCGGTAAGCATGTTGGCGATCTTGTGCTGGCGGGTGGCCAAGGCCAAGCATTCCCTCACGAGATGAATTACGTTTTTACGATGTCGCGGAAAAGGGCAGGCGGGAAAAAGTTTCAGCTGTTAAAATAGAGGGAAATACGCAACACGAGCATTCGGAGGTGTAACACCCCCCTCCCCCACTTCAAAAATTTTATCCTAAGTGCTTTATCTATTCGCTTCTATTTTTTAGTATTTATTCTTTTCGCGCATCAGTGTTGGTGAAATGGCTCCTACTTTATTGGCGCACACGCCTTAAGACACGTGTCTTTCGGAAAAGCATGATGAGTTTACTTGTAAAACATGCCTGGGGCCGGCTGACCAAACTTGCACTCGCGCTGTCAGTTCGCAGGTGCTCGTGAAGTCAGGTGGTCCTCAAGAAGCACAGGAGGGCTTTCGTGAGCCTGCACAAGTGCGAAATCGTAGGCCCAAGATACCAGGACTTTCTTTTCTGTCAGTGGTCTTGAATGCAGGTGACGGAGCTTGGCTTCCATATCACGTCTTCGAGTCTAGTAGGATGAGCAGTGGCATAGACTGTGCTCAAGCTTCTGCTCACAGGCGCAAATGTCGCATGCGGCAAGGCTGGCCACATGCAACCGTAAGACACGAACACGACATTCGTAAACTCCACACCCAACCCCGCACGACTAAGCAAAGTTGCATCGCGTCGTGAGAACCCGAATGGCAAACAAAGTTGCGAATCTGGCTCAATCAAACACAGGCGCGTGTTCTAAAGCCCCTGTGTATTCCATTGTAGAATCGTGATACATCGAGCAAGTCATCGTAGTCACTGCGCGGCGTCTGCCCTAAAGAGTGAAAAGGGTGTTCACCGGTCTTAGTCATGAGCTGATCGTGATGCCTTATCCACGTGGTCACTGTCAATAATTACTCAATTACTCGGAAGCCATTCAAATATAATGTCATGTCTTTACTCGAGTGCTTGGTGGTGTACTCATGCCTTATCTCATACATTGACTGTTCATGCAGTCCATACCGTAAAGCAAACCGTAGTTATTGTAATAAGCATTATAGATGAGCTTATAAGTGTCCCTCAGCGTGTGATTTCCATTTCGTAAAAGGCTGGTATATGGAGATAGTTTATTCAGGCGATGAGGTCTTTTGATGGGGAATAGACACCAGTGTTAATGATAAAAAAAGCGAAGGCAAAAAAAGCCCATTGATTTTGCAGAAATTATCATTGATATTGACTTCAGAACCAGTATTTGCTTACCAGACACTGAAAAATGCTTCACATAATCATTTTAATGCGCTTCGGCAATGAACCAGCTGTCCTATAAAAGGGTGATGTCAGGGTTTGCGCGAAATCCAATCACGCCCCCCTCCCTCCTTCAAAGCAGAAAAAAATGACAATGTCTATAATAGCAACCACCTACAAAATAAAAAAAGTAACGACGTCATATGTGCCTTTACGGGTGAAAAGTCCGCGGAAATGTGGCAAGAGAGTGCAGGCAGTTCATCAGCTATTAAAGAGGCGATGCGCCTCTGGATTCTGAAAACTCGGTGAGTTTAAAATAATATTTGTTCATGGAGCCACGGGAGCAGTGCCATTTTCAATACTCGAATTTGCAGTTTTCCACTTACTTAGAAGTAAAATAACTTTAAAGAGCAACACGCAGCAAGGTACTTTGTCGCGAATGCCAACTAGGCTGCCTTTGTCCGCTGGTGCACCAGCACTGATTTTTGCTACTACATGAGCGCTTGTACTCGCTCTTTATCTGCAGTTTTGGAGAATTTGCAAGGACCGCAATTTCGAGTGAGAATATTAAGCAATTCGAATTCTGCTTTACATCGTTTTGATATATTGTCGTTGCTTGATTTGGCGGGAGTAACCAGACATTAAAAAACGTACACCGACTTCGCACAAAAAAAAGAAGACCCCCCCCTCCCCTTCCTGAGATGCCAGTGATAAGTGCCACGACGGCATTGAAAAAGAACGTTTTGTTTCAGCCCCATGGGTTGATCCCATTTTATCACGCACCACTCGGAAGATAGAACGCTTACCAGGTTAGCTTATCTTCCCATTTCCACAAATTGGAAAGACGTAATGAACATCCATTTAATATTCGGTAAAAAAAATTAGGTTTTCAGGGCATTGCTTTCTTTCTTTGAGTTACGCCTGATGGAGCTGCGCGATTCGCAGCGGGTAGAGAAGGAAGGAAGGAGGCAAGCATTGGAGGAATTTGCAATTATTTCCGCTGACGAAGAGGCGTTATTTCATAGCCTGGATCATTAAAGAAAGTTTCGTTCACCAATTCGAGAAATATTTCTTGAGGTTTTTCACGTAAAGGTTGGGAACTCCGGGCCGCAAGCTCACTCGGAATTCCAATGCAGTGTTCAAGCTCTAGACTTCGAAGGACGAAATGCTGGCTGGCTGATAACACATCTTGAGTATGTATGCTTTTTTATGACAGTGGGAAATTAGTTTTAGTTCTTCGGTTCACACAAAGGTGCTGCGTGTATTATAAAATCAGTTCACGGTAAATCCTTGCTTAGAAGGACCTTCACGGGGTTCCTTTAACCATGGTTACAACAGTCTGGTCAACTCCATTGTGTCGCGTGAGCGAGTGAATTCAGTTACCCGTAAAGCCATGGTCTTTGACAGTGCGCCCTCAGAGGCTCAACTTAGCCTGATTTGAGAGATTGCCTGCGCCAACGTGGCCAACAACAACAACAAAAAAAGACGCTTTACATTTGAGACGTCCGTCTATACCGACCTCTTCACCTCATCTCTATGACCGTTATGATTAAACCACGCGTTGGCATGAATACAAAAAAAGAAAGAGCCCATCCTTTTATTTACGCAAATACTCTTCCAAGTCTAAGGTATCAACTGAGGTGAATTTCTTTTTAGCCTCGTGCTGCTACCGTGTCATTGAACACTCCCTATGTTCCCTTACGCTACAACTAGAAAAAGCCCCAAGCAACTTGAAACAGGCTTCCTGCCCATCGCAGTCTTTTCTTTTGGTTTGACACTGCTTGACTAACAGAAGATGAAGCCATACTTCACGGCGCTCTATTGACCCGAAGGTCTCAGAATCGAATACCAGCCGCGGCGGCCACATTTTCAATAGAGGTTAATATGCTTAAGACCCATGTAGTTAGAATAATAATATATTGTTGGTGTTAACGTTAAGCCCGTTAACGAACCCCAGCTGGTCGAAATATCTGGAGCCCTCCAATACGGCGTTTCTCACAATCATATTGTAGTTTTGGCACGTTAAACAGCTACAATTATTTTTATTTCTTTTTTTAAAAGGTGAAGCTGGAGGTATTAAAAAGAGCATATATGTGCAGTTCACAATCGCCTAGGTTTTATTCTTTGCGACACTTTGCAAAACTATTGTCCCATGGGCTCTTTCAAGTAATTGGGCCATGTATAGAGATGACGTCTTCTACAATGCTCACTGTTCCTTCTTTGTTGTATTTTTTGCGATTTTTTGTTTTAGTATTTGATGTCATTTTTTTCTGAGATCCAAGAAAGTTTTCATTTAGTGGTGCTTTTAATCTTGGACATCCAAATACCAGCGCTGTCGATGTAGTACGCTGGACGGCAAGAAGCCTGTGGGGAAAAGTGCAGATCACTTCGGAAGATTTTGCTTATCTTACAGTCGGGGACATCGCAACTACCTTGTGGACCGAGGGACACCAAGGACCGAGCCGCTTCAAGAAGAAATAGATGAAATGGCTCAAAGACGATGACGAAAATGGGGACACCGGGAGCGGTCTCTGTAGGTCTGTACTACAGTGCCATGGTTTATGTCGCCAAGAACAGCTTTACCCGGGAGTGGCTCCCGCGCGCGTGGATTGATCAAGGTGAAAGCTGCTGTTCACCAGTAACCAATCGTACAGCGAAGGCTGCAGCGGGCCTACAACCTCTGCTATTCCCAACACCGGTGTCGCACCGGCAGCCGAAGCAACAGAACAGAAACTGTGTATTGACCGTATGTTATCTCTGCGTTCGCAGGCCGGTGGCGGCGGTGGCTTCGGCGCCTAGACATCAAATCGGTTTGCCTTATTGAATTCGACGGCGGATCTCTCGGATCTCTCCTTCTATGCGACAGGATGCCGTGAGCTGCTTTTGTCGCTACACTGAACAAGAATTTAATAACACGGCGTCAGGCGCTTACACGATTGAGCCATCGGGCGCACCGAGATTGGAGACGTATAGGCCGCAAGGGCCGGCTGCTAGACTGGCTTCGCGAATGCTTTGTCGATTCGGCGGCTGCCATGAGCCGTCGACCTTCGCCTGGATTCGCTGTCAAGATCGCAGCTCGACATGCCCCGGTGTTGGGACCACCTGGAGCCGCTGGTGCGGAAAACAGTCCTTCAAAATCACCCCACCTGTTTGCCGTTCCTGTCGCGACCGCTTTACAAGAGTGGTACGTAGAGTGATGGAAACGATGACCCCCACCCCCCTTTTTTTTCTGAAAACTGCAGGCGTAAATACCACACAATCTGTGGGAGACTACGCCAAAATAGTGTGACAGCTGCGGCCCATTGAAATGACCCGTGTCGCATTGCTTCGTAAGACACAGTGGAAAGACTTTTGGTAACAATATACCGTATAAGCGCTCGAGCTCTTGGGAGCTGCTAGGAAATTCCTTGTGGTCAACTGTTCTGACAGCGATCCTTGTGGTGTCAGTCCCTTCAAGAGTAGTGCTCGTATTCACAAAAGAAAACGTCTTGGGTAAAGAAAATAAAAGAAATTTTCACGAGCGAATATTTCACACAATCGCGATGCGGGACATCCAATTGGCGAAGCCGGCTGACTAATGGGAAAACTCACTTTAATATTGGAAGCTGATTGAATTCGGCCCCAAGTTGTAATACCGCGGGAAAAAAAAGAAAGCAATATCCGCAGTATTCAACTTCATTTCGAGTGACCTAATTATTTATTTAATTTGAATTTCGAATCGAGTGTCTTTTATAGATTTAAAGTTGCACCTCTGCACAGCTCATCGCAAGCAACTCATTCCGGGAAAACCATGCCAGTAAATCTTCATACAATAAATTCTAAGACTTCCTTTGACATGCTCTTGAAAAGTCTATTATTAATTTTATTCAAGCTCAAACGTACGAACCATTGTAGCGCGTCAACAACACATCTCTGTCGAAGCAGTTGGAATTGAGCATAGACAACGAAGGAACAGCGCATTGTGTTAGGTGTGTAGCGTGAATTTATTTTAATCACCCCCTCATTGAAGAATGGAGGACGACTCATTCAGGACATCAATAAAATTCACGACCTACTGACCAACCAGCATTGAAACTTAATTACATCTGATATGTTTGCATGGAAGTAACACAGTAAAATTATAGTGCGAGTAAGCAGCGTGCTAGAAACGAAGCTACCAATAAGTTTACAGACTAAAATGAATTAAGAATAAAGAAGAGATAGAAAGGTATTATCACAGTGCAAGATTTGTGCCTGTCCTATACTAAGCGCGGTCGATTACGGGAATAGTCATTTTCATCTTCATGAGCAATACGGTGCTCACGCCAGCGCGTGGGCTTTGTTCGTCGTGCGGCGAGTTGTGAGGAGAGAAAAATGTAGAGAAACAAGTATAGAAAAAAGAATAAAATCTGTTATTCGGCTCTTAGCATCGGCGCGAACGGTCGTCAGGTCTTTCACCCGCCTACTCATGCATTGTTATAGCAGACCTATAGCCTCGGTGCATTTAGTTGCAATAACTGCGTCGTATCGCTGACCTGTGAAGCGTAAAGCCAAACTTTTTTGTTGATCCAAATGGATCAAGTGGGTCGTAGACATGCTCTCGGGAACGTAAAGAGCATTGTGTTCAATATTTGAGAAAACTTTTAAGAATTTATTGTTCGTAAAGCAAATGTTCACCTGACCTGATACTGCCTACGTCATTATGGAAGTCGACTGATGTTATGCACTAGGATATAATTTGCAGTACTGGCATACGGATGGTAGAGTGTTTGAGCACATACAAGAAAACTTTTTTTGCAAACCACTTGTAATACTGACTCACGTTTCCAACAAGACTTCGGTAGAAAATGTAATTTATGCCAACGGCCCCTCCTGTAGTTATGTAGCTTTTTCCCAGTCACCTTTTATTTGTTCAATTTTGTTTTGTTTTTATTAATGTGAATTATAATTATTTACTTGATTAATCTATGGATTTAATTATTGATGCCAGTGCCATGCTGGTGCAACTGTTGAAGACTACTCAAAATTGTTGCCACCACAATAACACCAATCCAGTTATGGAGGCATTGGAAATGTACAAGTTCTTCAATATACGCTGAAAGAGACATTGATTTCAAGCATTGGTGGGCCCAGCCGCATCACGCACTAATCCAAAGCTTTCTATTCATTTGCCGGGCGTTTGTATCGTCATATGTAATGCTTCGGTTTATGTCAAATGCAAGAGGCTCTCGAAAATCACTGTAAAATACCACCCCTAGCGGGTATTTTATTGTCAAAGACATTCTCTTCTGTACAATAAAAACATCATGATCAGCCTGACTACGCCCACTGAAAGGCAAAGGCCTCTCCCATGGTCCGCCAATCAACCCGGTCTTGTGCTTTCTGCGGCCACGTTATACCTGCGAACTTTTTAATCTCATCGGCCCACCTCACTTTTTGTCTCCCCTTCTTGTGTTTGCCTTGTCTGCGAACCAGTCAGTTACCCTTAAAGACCGGCCCATGTCCATTTCTTCTTCTTGATTTCAAACATGATATCCTTGACCCCGGTATGTTTCCTGACCAACTCTTCTTTCTTGTCTCTTAAGGTTGCACCGATCAGTTTTCTTTCCATCGCTCGCTGCATCATCCTGAATTTAGGCAGAACCCTTTTTGTAAGCCTGCAGGTTTCTGCTCCGTAGGTATGTACCGGCAAGATGCAGCTGTTATATACCTTGTTCTGGAGGTTTTTGGGCAGATTACCATTCATGATTTGAGTATGCTTGCTGAATGTGATCCACCCCACCCTTCTTCTGTTTATATCACACTCATGGTTTAGCTCTCATGATTTGGCACCTGTCAAAAGTATACATATTCCCTTACAACTTCCAGCATCTACCCACCTATCCTAAAGTGCTGTATTTTGCCGAGACTGTTCCACATCACTTTAGTTTGGTGCATATTAATTTTCAGACCCATGTGCACTCTTCTGCTTTCCGTGTCCAGTTCCGTAATAATACGCTGTATTTTGTCTTCTGAGTTATTCATCCAGAAAATGCCATCATTTAATCGCAGGTTACTAAAATACTCTCCATTAACTCTTGTTCTTAACCCTTCCCATTCTGAAGCCCTGAAAGCCTCCTGTAAACATGCCGTGAATAGCATTAGAGAGATCGTGTCTCCCTGCCTTACAGACTTCTTTATTGGGATACTGTCGCTTTCTTTATGGAGTACTATGGTGGCTTTGTATATACTGTAGATTTTTTCAGTATGTTTATGTAGGGCTGTTTGATGCCCTAATTTCGTAGTGCCTGTATTACTGCTCATGTCTCGACTGAGTCAAACGCCTTCTCGTTAACTATGAAAGCTATGTATACGGGGTGGTTGTATTCCGTGCATTTCTCTATAACCTGATTGAGAGTGTGAATATGGTGTATTTTGAAGTAGCCTGTACGAAATCCTGCTTGTTACTTTGGTTGCAATAGCACCTATATATAAAGGCTGAGTAAGGATTGATTGATTGATATGTGGGGTTTAACGTCCGCAAACCACCATATGATTATGAGAGACGCCGTAGTGGAGGGCTCCGGAAATTTCGACCACCTGGGGTTCTTTAACGTGCACCCGAATCTGAGCACACGGGCCTACAGGCCTACAGCATTTCTGCCTCCATCGAAAATGCAGCCGCCACAGCCGGGATACGAATAAGTAAGGACGACTCGGTCGATTCAAAAGGGTCTGTTACCAATGATAGAACGAAAAAAAAATCCATAGAAAGCTATTAGGTCGCAGGTTCTGTGAACATTCCCTGGATAGTTCGCTTGATGCATAAAAATATAAAAACACAAAAGAAAAGTTACGGTTTTTCGATTAACAATAACGGGCTTTGTGTGCTATGATATACGCACTTGTTTCATCCTTGGAACACCGTAATTTCAAAACGATGGCTATTTGGCTCTCGCCGAGGAGCAGCAAGAAAGCGCGTGCCTTCGCATAAATGGAGGCACGAGCCTATCGCTTCGTGAGCTGCTTTTGAAATGCAGAAGGCGCCTTACTGCGTTCCGCCGTAAAACCTTAACTGGCGCTGCACCTAATGTTTCTTCCCAGCTTCATTGTTATGCTAATGTACTCGACTATGAGTGGCTCTCTTCCCTTCATCTATTTTTTCTCGCTCGCTAGATCTCTCTTTCGGCAATCGGTGATAGGCCGTAATGGCTGAGCGAACTTGGATTTCCACCTGCGCTTTCGTTTCCGGCAGAACTATGTATGTCACCAAAAAACAAATTCACCATAAATATTGTTTTTCATGACGGGAAAAAAAGTCTCACCCGCTAACAGCACCAGAAAAAAAAGCAAAATAATAATGCAAAAACTTTTTCCCTAAATGGCGCAAAAAAACGAGAATGTCTCTTTTTCAGTTGGCCTTGAGAAGGGCTTCTATCGCGCAGAGCCGCGCTGGTTTTCCTGAAGAGAATAAACGTAGTTTGTAGCTATTGAGTTGCGCAGATGCTCAGTAAGCTCAGTCACTTTAAATCTTTCTGCATTGAGCTGCGTGCGCTTTTCTCCAAGCGTTCCCGGGGCCATCGTTTGAACGAAGTTGCCAAACGGGCCTCTTAGCCTAGATAATTTGTGCCACGTACACTGGCTCCGCAAAGGCATACCCGCTGAAGCCGAAAGGGCTAATTGTCCTCACCATCATAGCAACGTTTTTGACTGGTTCTTACTGAACGACATGGTATACACTGAGTCATTGTGAAAGAAGAATTGGAAACTCGGTGTGATGCATTCTACTTTTACACTGATATTTCTACATACTCTGAATATTTATTGTTTCTTTTGATTCGTACATCTCGGTGTATTTTACGTGTTCATTGCGGTAAGGCCTTTCGGTTTGTCGAAGTGGCCGACTTAAAGTTCCAGGGCTAAAAACTTGCTTCATTTCTGAAAAGAAGCGTTGGACCATCTTTGTATGCGCTACCAGAAAAAAGTAACGACATCCTCCTCCCCCCCCCCCCCCGCAAAAAAAAAAACCTGAGGAGATGCGGAGCAGCAACCTTGCGCGTGGACGCGATTGGCGTTTTTGACTTGCTCGTAGTTGGCGTCGTCGTTGGTGATCCGCTGCCGACGCTTGCTTTACGCTTCCCTGGCTCGCGCATCGTCGGTGTTGCAAGCGCGACGTCGCTACTCGTGAACGCGATCAGCTATGCTACCCTCCGAAATGCCGGCGACGGCTGGGTTAGGCCAAATCGCTTCGGCGCATGTTTCGGTGGGTGAAAGAGCTCAGCTTTTTGGCGTCCTCTCCATCGCAGATAAACGAGCCGAAAGAGTGTTCAGCCCCGCCGCGGTGGTCTAGTGGCTAAGGTACTCGGCTGCTGACCCGCAAGTCACGGAATCGAATCCCGGTTGCGGTGGCTGCATTTTTGATGCAGTAGAAAATACTGAAAGCCCGTGTGCTATGATTTGGGTGCACGTTAAGGAACCCCAGGTGGTCGAAATTTCCGGAGCCCTTCACTACGGCGTTTCTCATAATCATATGGTGGTTTTGAGACGTTAAACCCTACTTATCAATCAATCAGTTGAAAGAGTGTTCACTCGATGTGTGCTCGCTCCAACGTTGTGAGCGGTGGAGAGGGCGAAGCGAGAAAAAGGTGACACGTGGCGAGCGCATGGCAGGCGAGGGAGAGAGTGACGTCCCCATGCAATGCGAGGGAAGGCGTGATCAACTGGGCATTGCCCCGACCCCTACGTCGAGGGGAGTGCGGTGCAGTGCGTTGACCCGGAGACACGGACGGACAGTATTACACAGGCTAGTCAAAGAGCTGCTTCGCATCTAAAAGCTGCAAAAAACGTTATAGAAAGAGTATAGCGTACACGCTGACCCCGCGGTAACTGAGGTGAGGGAAAGAACATTTGCGAGAAGTAATTTCGGAGGTTTTCTTTTTTGCCTTCTTAGCTTAATAAAGAAGCTCAGCGCTGCTTTTATACTGGTATATATTTTCAGTTCGGGAAAAGACGATAAAGTCGATGAGAACGCGACACCTCTCGTACGATGACGTGAGAACACACGGACACGGCAGCGTAACGCTGGGATGATAACCGACTTTGGTACTCTCTGTTGGCTCGGTGGTTGTTTTTACGGATCTTGTGGCTTACAAATTATGCTCACTCGAGAAATACGGACATCACCGGCAGTCGTTACGACCAGGTTGATGTAAAAAAAAGAGTACAGTAAATCTTGTCCGGTATGCTGTCTACTATGTGAAGCGAAATATTCGTTCACATGGGACAAGGAATGCGTAAAAGGACTCGTTGTATGGTAGAACGATACAGGTTATGAACACAAAACTCCTGATTTGTCACACTGAAATTATTGTAATGCTATAGGGCTAGACATGGGAGCTATAAAATATGTGGTGCTTGGTAAGAAAAGACTAGCCCAACAAACAACTGAACTAGCTGAAGACCAGCACACCATTATAAGTACAAATGAATTGAGCTGTGCTTTCATTAGCCCGTATGCCTAGTATTAGAGAAATAGAAAAGAACATTCCTTTAAAAGATTATTTTATCCAGATATGAATAGAAACCTAGTGCTCGAGACATGCAAATGGGAAATAGTATCCTGTATGCAACAACCTCATCTGCCAATAACGAAGGCAAGGAAAAACATCCGGATTTGTCAATCAAACTGAAATTTTTGATGACTTGAAGGCTCTTAATAACTAAATAAATAAATAAATAAACAAATATATATATATATATATATATATATATATATATATATATATATATATATATATATATATATATATATATATATATATTTGTGAACACTCCATGCGGAAATGCTACAATTTGAGTAGTCAGAAAGGTCCTCAAAAACCTGAAATCAAAAGTGACCCTTGCTGAAGTGACATGAGAAGCTGGAAACGGCTATCGTTTCGTCTGGAACTCGAATGGGTTGATGCTAGTTTGAAAAATGGGGGCAGCTCAAGCTATTGTAATTCGAAGTGAAAGCAAATTACTGGAGCTGGCTAGCCCATAGGTCACAGTGGCGTTTATTTTATATTCCCCATTGAAAATGGCTCCCCAACCAACGATTGTTGATCCGGCCGAGAACAGGAGTATCAACTGCTTTCATTCAAACTTGCGATCTGGAAGGAACGAGTAGGATGAAATCGAATGTTTTTTTAGTGCTGTGTGTTTTCTATTTCATGTTATAATGTTTACAGAAACCTGGTTTCGTACTGATGAAGAAGCCTTCTGTATGCCCGCATATGAATGTCACTGTCTCATCAGAGGTAACAGGCGAGGGGGTGGAGTGTGCATACTAACGCTTAAAGGATAGGACTGTGAAATTCTCTCGGCATTTACACGTGTCACGCCCGACTATGACGTGATTACTCTGTGAAGTGTGGTTGGTTTGTGTATTGTGTGTGCTACCGCCCACCGGAACGAGACGTATCAAATTTCTTATCCTCTTTGAAGGCACTTTTAAAATTTTTTGATGATTTGAAGTGTACGGTGATCATTAGTGGAAAGCTGAACATTAATTTTGGTACCAATAGTGCTTTAAAGCTTGAATTAGAATCATTACAAAACAACCATTTGTGTCACAATGTTATTTCTGCCCCTACACGCATTAATGAAAAAACAGCTACAATAGTAGATGTATCAAACTGCAACAAATATCATGTTAAATCATACGTCATTAATTATGCTGAAAGTGATCACTTGCCTGTTTACACTTCATTGTCTCGATTCAGCAGTGTAAAAAAGCAGATGAACACCTATGTGTACCGTCAGATTAGCCCTGTGACTTTGTCAAACTTCGGGGATTGCTTATCAAACGTAGAGTGGCACGATGTTTTAAAAGAATGCGATCCAGATAAAGCTGATGACAAACTTTGTGCAACTTTATGCGGATTTGTGATAAATGTTTTCCCTACGAAAAATCCTGACGGTAGAAAAAGGGCATGAAGCCATGAATGAATAATGGTCTGCTCAGCCCAATGAGAAAACGTGAACTTTACGGATTGTTTGTTGAAGTAAGGTCTGCTAAATTACTCAAAACCTATGAAACTTTCAGAAACTAGGTAAACAAAAATATTCGCATAGCCAAAAACGTAGTATTACACCCATTTGTTCACTTCTTTTCAAGCAAATTCAGAACAGCAGTGGAAAAAAAAATTAGCAATTGGTCACGCACCCGAATCACTTGGAAAACTTGTAAAGGACAAAATGGAGTCGAAAGAATCGGCGCTGTCTGAAGCATTCAATGACTTCTTTCACTCCTTCACCCTTTCGTCAAAGAGCTGTACCCCAGCTCTGATATATCACAACCAGCTTACCAATTTTTTACACCACGTCAGTGAGTCCAAGGTAGTTTCATTTTTCAAATTTTACTTAATAACAGCAGATCTCTCTATGCATTGTGGACGCTAATCACACCAGTTAAATATGTTATAGACATGATCTCGCACAGCTTAGTTGACATTTTTAATATATGCCATACAAGCGGAGTGTTTCCATGCGAAATGCAATGTGCGAAAGTAACTGTTACTTATAAGAAATGTGACAGAAGCAAGTTTTCAAATTACCAGCCTATTTCCGTCCTGCCATTTTCTTCTAAAGAACTAGAGAGAAAAAAGCTTAAACAACTCACATACTTCATCCATTATTCTAAAATTCTAAAGCCAGTACAATATGGCTTCCAAAAAATAAATCAACAGAGCTTGACTTCCTTGCACAAAAAGAATCTATATACTTGAAATTTCGAAAGTCACAACCTCTTATTAGGTGTTCTCTCAGATTTCACGAAGGCATTTGATAGCCGTAGCCGTCACATTCTTCTGCAATGCTTGATCACTAAGTATTAGGGGTAATGCCCACTCTTTATTATCATCGTACCTACAACACTGCTCACAGTATGTAGAAATAAATAGACACGCACCTTCCTCAAGAAAGGCTAATTTAATTGTACCTTAAGGAAGCATCCTAGGATTGATTTATGTATAATAATGATATTGTCAGCATTGATCAGACGACGAAGTATGCCATCTACGCTGATAATTTTTTTTCTCTGGTCGCTCCGCTCGTGAGTTAGCGGATCATGCCAACACCACTCTTGAGTTGATTCTGGAATGGTCCCTAGATGATTACCTAGGGTTGAATGAAAAACGAAAGCCTTGATGTTTCACCCTCGTTATAAAAAATGTGTCTTACGTATGCCCTTTTTATTATTGGTACATCAGTTTAATACGTCCACACTTTTAAAACCCAAGAAATATATTTTTCCGAAACAATGTCATCGGATGCACACGTATACTTCCTGGTTAAAGAACTGTCTCGACCTACAGGACTTTTGCAGCGAAGCAGTGGAACGTTACCGATTATAGTAAAGCTACTTCTCTACAACTCAATTTTCTCTTCTACTCTCAACTATGGTGAATGCTCTTGTGTGAAGCACAACCACAAATGCAAATATCGTAAAATTGTTTCTATTACAAAAACAAATTATTAGACTAACTTGCAAGCCACCATATTTGTCCCATACAGCTGATTTCTTTACCAAATTGCATATTGTTCGAGTTTCATCACTATATGTAAATAGGATTTATCGTTATTATAAACAATGCACAAAAAGAAGACAATGTCTTACAAAATGCAGCCAACCTTGAAACAAATATATTCGCATACAACATACGAAACCGAGAGCAGTGACAAGGGGCACGATGTCGCACAAACTATGGGAAGCAAATGGTTCCTCACTAGCTACCATCACTGTTAAACCAGTTGCACAGAACAAATGGCGTCGATATTGAAAAGTTATTAATGAAAGAGCTCCATGATATATGTACGTAAAAACCTCAAAGTGTGGTTCATAGTTTTGAACCTTTCTTTGTACCCATCCTTTCAAGGTTCGCCAGGGGTTACCTTATTTTTTTAATACCTTTTTTTCACCTAGCCAAAACTGTTTCACGATTGTTGTTGTTGTTTCTTTAAATGTTATATCAAATGTTATACAGTTTTCGCTAATATGTATAAAAAATCTTGTGTACCTTGCAATCTGTTCAATGTTATTATTTGTCCTACTCAGTGCCTTCTACTGTCCCACCCAAGAGGTGCTGCCACCTCGTCAAGCTACCCACTGTAGTAGCTTTTTGTAACAGCTCCTATCTTTCCTTTCTTCAAAAGATCAATAAATTTAATTTGATTTGATTTGATTTCAATTGCGTTGCACTGTCTGCATTGAGACGGAAACTGAAGAGAATTCACGCCTATCCACTGAGTTGGATGAATAGGCATAGGTAGAAAAATTAATTTTAAAATAGATTAACGCGCACGAACCATCCCTTCTTTGCAAATTTTTAATGAAGAATGACCATTAGTCCCGGCGATTTGTAATGCGCAATGGAAATAATTGGTGTTCAAAGTGGTTTCACGAGGTCTGTCACAGTTTAAATTTCTCTGTGGAAGGCTTTGTTGGCGCTCCATTTCACGCCAAAATGTCTTTAGGTGTGCGCTGTCACGAGCTGTCCTTTCGTCGACATCCCGTAATGAGTGCTATTAAACTCATTTTCGAAGAGCTGCCACGCTACAGCATGCATAAAAGTTGTCTAACCACATCGTGTCAACCCAGTACGAATACCACTCGACAGAGTGTACGCTGGCCCGTAGTGCCAATAGCAGGCCCGAGCGTCGTGTTATCCTACATGGGTGACCCCGGAGCGCCGTCACGGTGGGCCCCAGGTGGCCTGGTCGATGTGGGTCAGTGCGTGCCTACAGACGTCGATTGCCCACCGGGCGTCATCTATATAAAGCACGAAGTGGCTCTAGACCGAATCCATGCGAACTCGCTGCCCCATTGATCGCGCCAGCCTGCGCACGCCAGCGGAGCACTCGGGGCAACACGGCCCTTGTGCAGCAGCCTCCCGACGCTCCTGGATGCTGACCCCTCGGAGCGTGAGCTCGAAATAGAGCTGCGGGCAAGCGTGGCCAGCCGTGCCACCTCGATGTGCCGCCTCATCGCTTGCGGAACCCGCAATCCACGAAAGGCCGAGTGCGCGCGATGCTGCGTTATACAGGGCGATTCTCATTTGGCCGCGTCATCCCACAGGTGGCACGCTTCTTGATTGGGTACAAGTTTGGACGGCAAGTGCCTGGAAGGCAATTTCTTAAAAACAGGTCAACCCACCGCGGCATTTGTGTGTACGCCAAAGCGATTGGCAGAGGCCGCCATATTGAATTGATGTGACCAGACGGACAAGTACGAAGCTAAAACTGAAAAAAATTGTTTATTTGTTTATTATTTTTTACATAACCAAATATCACTGAAGAATGAATATATAATCATCTGGGTTAATTTTCTTGTTGGCAAAATGAATTGTGAACATTGCTCGTGCCTGTCAGACTGTGATGTGAGAAATTAAAAGTTAATTATGTCTCACTTTGAAAACAGACAAGAGAGATGATTCAGCTGAACTTCGACCATAACCTGAACATAGCTGTACACAGGTGCCCAATGGTGAAGAAGAACTGTCAATCATCGCATGTTTTTTGGCAACAATCAGTAAGACCCACCACGGTGGTTTAGAGGCTAAGACACTCGGTTGCTGTCCCGCAGGTCGCTGGATCGATGGAGATATTTTCGATGGATCGATTGAGGCATTTTAGATGGAGGTGAAAATTTTTGAGGTCCGTGTACATAGATATAGGTGCATGTTAAAGAACGCCATGTGATTGAAACTTCCATTACAGCGTCTCTCATAATCATATGGTGGTTTTGGGACGTCAAACCCACACAATTATTGCTAATATTATGTCTTTTAGTGATGCCATGGCAAATGTACATCAGCCGACGGAAAATTTTGGAAACGCAAATGATACATCAGAAGTGGCCTTTAACGCTCTTCGGAAGCTGACTAAAAGCTTTATAATGCTGGTACCATCTCACATAATGCAAGGCCGATATCCGGCTAGCTAAGTCGCAATATTGCCGACAAGGACATAACATTTGTCTTCACCGGAGACATAACGTCGATAGCGAGGCCTGCAGATGAAACTGTTAGCTACCTATAATAGTAGACGTCATTATGCGCATCTTTGTAGTCTGCTGTCACCTTATATAAGCAGTCATAAATGCCTGCGTCGGCGAGTGGTGTGACTGATCACGTACTGGACACAAAAATAGACACAGTCAATGTTTCGCCTTACCCCCTTGCATTTCACGATGCATACATCCCTTCTCCTTGCTGCGCCAGCTCAACATAATCACGGCAAGCCTGACTAAGAAGATGACGCACCATTTGTTGATAGTGGTGCGTTAACAACCCTACGGCGTTTTCCTGAACACATAAATATAGACGATTGGTTCGACAAGTACTGCACGGAACATTCCACGCTTCTTCGAAACACGACATGTCTTCTTCCTGTTTTGACCTGATGACACTCAGAACACTTGACTAAAAAAAAGCAGTCTGTTGCATAGTCGCACCCTCCCACGCCGTTACAAATTTGGGACGTTCGCTACTGCTGCGGTGGTATGTGATGTCATTCGTGAATGGTGTTTGCCTACAATCGCTTTGTTTTTGGCTTTACGACAAATAAATTGCGCAGTGTACAATTACTCAGTTTATGACAGGAGTGGAATCGGGCCCTGTAAATTGTACAAGTTTGCGACACCGAATTCAGCAAAACTGAATTCGGACTAATGGATTAGGTGCCCTTAGTTCCCCAACCCAGTGCTGCTGGGTAGCAAACCGGGTGGTAATAACTTATTCATCTCCCGGCCTTCCACTTCATCGCTCCTTCTCTCGTTGCCAATATGTGACAGTGAATAGCGAATTCTTCACAACAGAGCTAGCTTCTAGTTGGATGTTTAACGTTGTCTTATCATGTCATGAAACATGCCATGCATAGAAGCTGTCAACATACCTCTCATTTCTGCAGTGTTTCCATAGCTGTGCTTAATTTGTATGCGGATTATGGGCAGTGTTAATGTTACTCGGCTGCTGACCTGGCTCAATTCCGGCCACGGTGGCCACATTTCGACGGCCACATTTTTAAAGACGACAGTCTTTCTTGGGGACTTTCGACGCAAAAACTTTGGTCTGTCTGTACAATTTTCTGTTCGTTGACTCTTACCGGCAGCGGGTACTTGAAACGGCCGACCCCATCCGCAGTAACCACCAATGTTGCTCAAGTTTGCGCGTTCATGCTTGTGCAGTTGTCAATTAAAAAGCAATTATTGCGCATTTCTGGGGCACTATAACAACACGCATATATTCTGCATATGCATCTCTTACTAGAAAACGCATACATAAGTAATTTTAAGGACCGTAGCGCTTATCACGCTGCGCTTACCATGCAACGCTTGCACGGAACGGAGAGTGTTTCCAACGTTTTGCTCAGACGAGGTTGTGGTGGCACCTACCCGTCGCCTCGCGTTCTACACCATATCACCTCTGAGACGGGTGCGCATGGCCACGCGCTTTGTTTTCCAAAAGAAACTGCCAGATGGCGCTCATGTCTAACGTGTGACGTCACTTGATGCACTCGTTCACCTCCGCTGCACGCTCGAGGCACTCTAGCGTAGCGCCTCCGGATAACCATCCACCGATTTTCTTGCGCAGAACATCAAATAAACGTTTTGTTCACTCTCTCCACATGCAAGACTATCGTCTTTCGACGACATTTGCAGATTACATGCAGATACGGGGCCAATTTTTTTTTCTGTGGAGGTAAGAAACCAGGTAGATAGTGTCTACCTCTATTAACGTTATTAGCGTGGTGACTATTACAGCAAAAGCTGTTATGAGATCACAACTAGGGTCTCACGCAGCGTTGTTGTCCGTAACCACATCACGCAAAATTAGCAAAAACAAAAACAAACCCTAGTAAAAATGACACAGTGGGGCTCGAACCCGGGTCCACTGAGTGCCAGTCCAGTAGTATTCCACTGAGCTACGCCAGTGCTTTATTTTCATGGTATTTAATAAAGTATTTGGGCAATAAAGACACAATCAAGTGAACAAAAGTACAATCAAATCGCGAAAATAAGCGCTCAAGCGTTACTCATAAACACTAAATGGCTAACACAGCGTGAGTTCCTCACATGGAGAGTTCTTCACATCGTGTTATACAAACAAAAAAGGGGTGAGGTCAAACAGTTCTCTAAGATGGAGTACCAGTCCGGTCTAAAGTCTAGGTCGTCTTAAATTTTTTTTTTAGGTGGATAGCCATTTGAATGAAGTGTGCGCTTGAAGAGGTGGTGGGCTCTGCATTGCGGTCTTGCATTCGTGTCTTCCACAAGCTGTGCATACCCATGAGGAAAAAGTGCTTGGGACTTGTTGGTAAACTTGCCCTAGGCAGGCTTGATGTCGGGAAAGGAATCGCGTTCTTATGATTAACAAAGCGTTTTAGTATAGCAAATGAACAACCACGCGTCACACGATGCGAATAGTGTAACGAATGGGTCCTCCAATGTTCCGACCCACTACAAAACCTTGTTCTTAATCACCCATTAACTGTGCGCATACCCACTTCAGGCATAATTACTCATCGTCGTCAGCCAGAACAATTGGTACAAAATTCCTCGCAATAGTTTAGCAGATGCCACGCTTCTCAGAAGAACGACGAGAAATAACATAGCGAATGACGGCCTACTACTTTAAAATTTTTATTATTTATGCCGTAGTGTGTACCCAGCAAGTGTGCTTGCAGGAGCTACCCAATGAGTGTTAAGAAAAAGATCTCAAAGGCTGCTCTTCTATAGCTTTCGCTGTGACTGTGCTGCGCCTTCCGCGCAGGGGTGTCGTTTTTTTTCGATTTTAATATTGAATACCTATTTATTTTGTAACAAAGGAGGTGGTGGTATTTAGTTATAGCAACAATTAATTACGAAGGTAGTAAAAAGAACGCTTGTGGCACGGCATTTCTTCGAATGATAGCGAGCCGTGACAAATGCTTGACAATGCTGAACGTGCTGTGTTATTGTTTGCCGCGACTGTTCGCGACGTTCAATCTCAAACTTTGTTGTGCATATTTAACTGCGGAGAACTGCAGAGGGGACAGACTGTCGTACACTGTCGTTGTCGCTTGACGTAACGAATGCAAAATGATGTATAGCGTTGCCACTTATAGCATATTGAGCACGCGCTCGCACCAAGAAGAAGAGCTCGTCGAGCGCCTTGATGTATAATAGTTGAAAGAAGAAGCCAGCGAAAAGCCGAAAAAAGAAAAAAAAGAATGAAAAATTGAAATAGAATAGGAATAAGATATATACAATACAAAAAAACACGGGAAAAAGAACAAGAAAGAAAGAGGAATAGAAAGAAAGAAAAACCCGAACAGGAACAATTAAGGCGTCGCACCATAGGAACAAGCTGCCTTAATTTTTTTTTATCTTGGCACCACACTAATATTTGGTTCCCTGCTCACCTTGGCTTGAAGGTCGGAAGCTTTGCCAATGTCAACGAGCTAGCCCACTCCAAGGCATGAGGCTTAACTTACCGCGCCGGGACTTGTGCTTCTCAAACAGAGGAATCAGCCCCCAACCTTCATTTTAGAGACACTTTGACTATTTTCAAGGAGATCACAAAGCACTATCAATAAGGCCGTAGGTCGTTTCCAGTGCCACACGAAAAGTGGTCCAGGCCACAGGCAATCTCTCTTCACATGCTTCAGACGGGAACATACCCTAGCCTTGTAACTTATAGCCATTACTCCGATATTACAGAACTTTGTCCGGACTCCCACAATCGCAGTGATTTTAACCACATGCTCTGGAGGTGCCCGTCTTTACAAGAAAAAAATGAAGAATTTTCTGAAAATTCTTTTCATTTAATGCTGACGAGTCCGGTTCTCATACAATAACTCAAGGCTGTCCAGAAGGCCTACGATGTGGCGGTGAGGCTAGGCCTCCCCGTCCCTACGTGGGAGCGGCCCGCGATCCTACCCCTATAAAACGGGGGTGGAATCCTTCAGGACCTCAATAATGTGTTTCATCAATCATACATCCATCGGCGCTTTTTCGTACGAATCGAGATCGAGACAACCACTTTTTCTCTCTTTTGACCATGTTATGCTGAGTACAGTTAATTAGATATGCTCGTGCATTATTTCGTGTTACACTAATCAAGAGTAGCATACGTTTAAATGTACTAAACAAAAGAGTAGTTTGAAAGTCCACCAAAAACTCAGCGCCCATAAAAGCCACAAAATGTCCGTAAGATACTCCCACGAGTTCCCCAAACATTTGCAAACTCCCTTACTTACAACACTTATTCCGGTTTCTAAGTGATTTCTGGGAAACGAAAAACAAGCTAAGTCGTTATGCAGCCACTCTATTGTTTCAAGTTGGACGCTCTTGCTCAACTTTTTTCTGTACAGATGTTTTTTGTTTGTTCACTCATTCGCCTAAAGCGATTTGAACCAGGAAGCGAAGCCACTCAGAGACAAAAGGGGGAGTCAAGAGGGTAATTAGGCTCACTGATTGCTTCCCTAAATGAAGCAGGGGAAAAAAAGAGAGCGAAGCGAACGGAAGCTGGATAGAAAGGAAGGGTGACACGGTCCGGGAAGAAAACGTCAGCGTTCCTTGCTTCCGGTGCAGAGGCGCGTTCGCTGTTTCCTTTCCGTGTGGCCGATTAAAGGCAACTCGGTGACGTCGTGCTTCGCATGCCGCGCTTAGTAATTCGCGCGTCGTTCGAGCGAAACCACAGGCAACAGACGGCATTTGTTGTCATTGGAGACGCCCGACCTACTTCCACACCGCAGCTTCTTGGAAAAGCAACGCATCTCGGGCGTCGTCATCCGCGGAGACGGGTGGCTCTGGTGTGGATGTATACAGAGCTTGTTCGCTTGCCGCTGACAAAAGACTGCGCAGTTTGCAATACGTACGTGCGTGCGCGCAAGCCGAACGTTCAAGAAATGCACTAAGTTGGCAGTAGCACGGGTGACTCGCAACAAACCACTTCTTTTTTTAGTTGCGGCTGCTCAGGACCCGACGCAATATATATATATATATATATATATATATATATTTGCATGTTTTTGGAACGTTTAGTTTTCCAGATCGAGTCAAGCGGACCAGCCGCTTTAAGCCGCAACTTTTGCGCATGGCCACGTACCTTCTCACGCCGTGCGTATAGGCACGCGAGAAGCCATATAGGCACGCAAACAGCCCGCGTGCGTATTAAGCGTACAAGGGTGATCCTAGCTGGCCTACACACAATAGAAAACACACTAAACACGAACAAGAAGACAACACTGTAAATCCATTTCTTCCGCGATATAGGAACCATTTAGGACGCGTGCCTTTACTGCGATGGGCTTCAATTTTTGAACATATACCCCGAAGCAGCCTTAAAGCCTTTTCGTTCAAGCGATTTCGCATACGACTCGTAACGAAGAAGGCACGTAAAGATAGGCAAACAAGACATCACAATGGGCATACTAAGTAAACGTCGCTCTTTTTACTACAGTAACAGTATATAGCAACATTTACTTGCATAAGACGCAGGGCTTTGCCATCCCCTATACGCTCAACAAAAAAAAAATAATAAGTGCAGATTAACTAGATAAATAGAATAAGAGATTCACTGAGAAACACTTGAAATGATCATATATTATATGAAGCTTGAGGAAGCTATTCACAAATTCGGCGCTCATAAAACAGGTATAGTTGAACAGTGTTTTTTGCATTTTTTAGTTACTTGCCGCTGCTTTTTTAGCATCGCAATACTCTGGTATTTCTTCGTTAGTTGTTTTCACCGAAGAACCTCTTCCAACTAAAATAACGGTGAGATAAAGAAGGCAATAAAAGATGAAATAATCATAATTGAAGATGAACAGCTACAGAGTACGCGAGTAAGTGCATGATACATCTTATATTCTCTTCAAGCAGAAGTGATTCACATTTGAGTGCTCTTCCGTGGCTTCGACTTTGGTAATTGTGGTTCCTTCGTGCGCTATAGTTAGCCTCTCCATACTGAAACATTGTGCGTGTGTTTTTGTCTTTGAGTGTAGAGCAGAGTTGTTGAGGTTACCAACCAACAATTCGAAACAAATTTTAGAACTCTATAGATACAGTTAAACTCGCGCGACAACGCGTTACACTCGCAGAAAAAAAGAAAAAAGATAAAAAATATATTGTGTTGCGCACCTGCTTAGGTTGCCTTCAATGAGACTTGGACGTTTAGGAACTCAATTAACTTCGCCAGCTTTTCGCATACGAGAAAAAACAAAAGTAATAAAGCTCACTGGTTTATCATAGTGCAACGCATCGAGTCCTCTTTGCATAAGTCTTGTACAAAAGCAATGGTTGAAGCGGTATGCAAACACTATTAAAAGGAAGAGCAAGGAAACCCTCTAAAAGTGAGGTAACATGAGTTTCACTATACAACCACATATAGTATAGTTGCGTTTCATGCAATTCACTGTAAGAGAGAGAGAGAGAGAGAGAATAAGGGAAAATGCGGCAGGTAAACCAGGGCTGAGCGCCGGTAGGCTACCGTGCAGTAGGGAAGGGGAGAGGAGGAAAGAAAGGTATAGAGGAGTAGAGGAAACGCTTTTCGATTATGAACTACGAGCACAGTGCAAAAGGAAACCCAAAAGCTAGCAGCTCACAATCAGGGGCACGTTGGGCCAAGCGTTAATTTATTCTGGCGCCACGAGGACAAAATGACATATCGAATGTCGTTTACCTTGTTAACGGGGGAATTATGCGCAGCTTTCGAAACAATTATTTGATAATGAGCCCATTACGAGGTTATACAGCTTGTGTACAGTTTAAAAACAAAAACGTGACCTATGAAATATGAATGAAAAGAATAAGAGCTTCGAACGCAGTCGGCCAAATTATAGCGTCACTATTTGAGAGAAAAATGCCAAGTTGACGAATGAAATTAATTAATGTAGTGGTTAAAAGGCGGAACAAGAGAAAGCGATCCAAAAAATAGAAAGCCAACTTACGGCTCATTAATTACGCGGAAATAGCAGAAGGGCGAAATGTTCAAGGTATTGATTGGGTCAAGGTGGGAAACTGCTATTGCCCCTGTTATAAAAGGGTTAGACCTAATCGCCGACACGACATTTGGAAGGCTGCTGAGAGTTAACTAAATGCACAACTTTTGTTCACAGCAACCGCAAAAAAAATGTAAGTCGGATAAAATGTGTGCTTTGAACCGAATGCCGCTCTCACTGGGAGAAATATAGGAACAGTATGCCTAACAAGTTATCTTGAAAATTCTACGATGACAGCTTTAAACACGAGATATTATTCAAAAGCGTCACAAATCAAACTCATGACAATGATATCACCGGTCTTAAATATTGTTTTTCGCGGGAGATTATGTTTACGTAATGACACCTCTTATATACATATATATTGTAGCCATCTTTGTTCTACCGATATGTAGCTTTCACCATAGAATGTTATACCTTAGGGTGTACCCACCACAATGGTCGAATGGTTATGATGCTTGATCACGGGATCGAATTGTGGCCGCGGTAGCCGCACTTTTGATGGACGCGAAAATGCTAGGGGCTCATGTACTTAGATTTCCGTGTACATTAAAGAAGCCCAGGTGTTCCAAGTTCCCGGATCACTCCATTTCGTTATTTCTCATAATCATAACGGGGTTTAGGGACGTTGAAACCCAACTATTTTCAAATAATAATTCATTTAAATGCAAAACACTTGCGAACGACTGCTTCATAGCGAATTGTGTGTGTTGCCGTACATTGTGGTAGTTTGTACTTCACGTCAATCATGTGTCAGTGCGTTTAATGCTACTTTATTTTGTTCGTTTGGGGGCTTGTTGTAGAGCCGATGAATACTTTGTTAAGGTCCTGTTGGTTATTTTCTTTGTTTTATCCAGCACTACATTAATGTGCAGTCGGTTGGTTGTGTGATAGAAGAGCAACAGTGGGCATCCCGCATGAATATAACGTCTTCTGCACGTACCTCTCATTGAAAAAAAAATACCTCTTAATTTGTGTGGATTCGTTAATTGAAGAGGTAGGAGATCCGGGTACACCAGTCCCGGACATGATGGCGTGTGTCACCGTATATAGTATATAGTACTCACGGCGTTGCGCAGCAGCCGATTTAGTCGACGAGGTGGTGTAGCTCGGTGGCCTTACTTCTTTTGTCGTTTTTATTCCCGACGATCGAAAGGGCAATGCGTTTGGCATAGTTCTTAAATTGCTGGTTTAAACTTTGCGTCTGTGTTAGATGGCATCTCGTTCATCTTATTCTTTTTATGAATATGTTCTGTGAATTTTTGAGCTGTCGCAACCGTCGCGCTGGAAGCTTTCCGCTTTCCCAACCTTCCCCAATTTCTCTGTCGGTCTGCACCAGTTCTACTTTTTTTTGATAGAATAGAAAAAGACCTTTGCGATGAGTGATTGCGTGCCAACTCACTTACTTTTTGCATTTGTTGCGAAACCAGAGTTAATACCCACTCCTTTCTCTCTTTCTTGTGCTATTTCAATTTTTCTGTTTTAGCTCTTTGCGGACTTTTCGTAAAGCAGACTAATAAGGATACGTTTCAATAGAGTATTAAGTAATGTGTCGACTTTGTTGTGTGATCGAATACTAAGTTAACTTGTGTCATTCCATGCATTGTGCTCTTCTGGATATGAAATGTGTAAAAAAGAATGAATGGTATTACAGGATAAAATAGAAAAGAAGGAACCTTCGAAGGCTAGATATTGTTAGAAATACTCGATATAGTGGTAATTCACATGAGTTAATCATAATTTGGCTTGCTTTTTCTCTTTTTACAAAAAAAATAAAAAAATAAACACCACAGAGAATCATTCATCACCATCATGTTATAGTTGGATTATTTACATGTTATTAAACGCTATAGGCACTTGGGAATGAACAAGTGAGTATCGTAATGTTTTCATTTCTTTTTTTTTTCAGATCTCAATGCCAAAAATGCCCTTGTGTATATTGCCAGACCACTGTGTGCTGTGAAAGGGAAAAAAGGAGTGGAGACGTAAGACCAATGGGAAAGATACCTGTGGCTGTACTTCTGAATGTTCAAATTGATTTTGACCAACGTACCAAGAGTTCCAAGTATCAAGACGTCTTCAATTTACCATTCGAGTGCTGTAATTTCTTCTTAGTTATTCGAACAATTTTGCTGAGCCCACCTGTGGAGCCGCATATCACTCTGGGCAGAGATTTTAGGCTTAACAGCAGAACAAGTACAGAACTTGGCTTAAAGGTGCCCTCGAACACCTTTGAAGCTCCATTTATTTACGGGTGCGTGGACAGATAGCTGGGAATAATTTTATTATGGGTGCAAATACCGATATGAATACGTTGAGTGTTTTATTCACATATTGATATCACTCCATCGCTACCGACCGCATGAACGCGCAACGGCGCTGGTCAGAACTACTGTGGACGGAAGCGATGGCAAGAACCGCAGGCTATATGATAGCCAAATAGTACTTCAGAAGCAATCGCTGCATTGAGTCAAAAAGATATTATTATCGCTCATTTTTCAGTGTTTCTTTAACGAACGTCAACAAGACGCCTTTGGCTTGCTTCTCGCTTGTGATGGTCGGATAGTGATTAGAAAGGGTTTGAATCACGCTGTCGCTCCGTTATCAAACAGGTTGATGACGCCCTGGTGACGTCACTCACATTATTAATCAAATGTAGGCTGAGCGTAGGTCCCGAATATTGCAGAGAATAAAGACGTGGACGAAGGAAGGGGGCAAATGGGGGAAAAGGAGGTGGTTCGTGACCTCTGGCATTGATGGATACTGATGTCTACATAAACAAATCTTCCGAACAAATCAATGTCTGACGCGAGTATACCAATTCTTCTGTTATTTTTGGCCATGGTTGAAGGACCGATACGTACAGGTAATCAGGCGACAAAAATAAAAAAAGGCTCACGGTTGAATCTCTAAACACGGGAATGGGTGCGTATCACCAGAACTAAAAAACACCAAACACCGGAAGCACGAATGAGAGGAACCGCCGAAACAAGGAGCACGGCGCAACAAAGGTTTCTCCAAAAGTCCCATCACGCTCTGACGACACATTTCCGGTGCCCGGCGCTGAATAAACGAAGTTAAAGGCAAACTGAAAGCGAGAAGAAAAGGAGAAAAGCGTGCCCTGAAAAGAGGAACGCCCACAGGAAGATCAGGCCACGAGAGAGATCGTACCACAGGAGAGTTCGCTGTTTGTCTGCCCGAATTCAAAAGCACACCACGTTGTGGCTAGATTGGGGCTTTTACTTGTGATCACACGCTCAAATAAAGCAGCGCTAAAGAAAACCAACGCCTTTTTCCCTCTTCGGGAGGCAATTGGCGGGCATAGTTGCTCTGCTCATCGCGCCAAAAAAAGCGGCAGCGGCGGCTGATGTGCGCTCCTGGCGTCCTTCTTTCCCGTGGACAGGGCCGCCCGTTCGAGGCAGGCCAAATCTGAGGTCAGACGTTCTTTTTTTTTGATCCGGATCGAAATGCGGCCTGTCCAGGGTTATTAATCGATTGGCCGGCTTGCCCAAATAACCTGCCGGCCACCCGATCAATGCCCTTAGTTAGAACAGCAGTGTGGCGGCTTAAACAATCACAAGCGCGAGCCGAGCGCATACCGCGCGGGTCGCAGAGAACATAAATAGCCCACCAAGTTTGCAGAAGCCACGTAAGCTGGGCGCTTCGATCAGCTCGACTTGAGGACCACGCGTGTAGTGGCTGTAGGCTGGCGTTCTCCTCCTCTTTCTCCTCCTTCCTTGGCAGCGCTATCCGGGCCTGCGAGAGAGCAGATAGCACCGGTTACATGGCCGCTGCCCATTACGAGCCCAACGGCTCGATGCGGGCGCTGAAAGAAACGCTCGTGTAGCTCCACTGTGTTGTGTGTACCTGCACAATCGCTAAGCCTACTTGGCTCCTGTCGCTGCAGAGTGACGCTGAGATCAGCGCGCTGCCCGCATGCTCTGCGCCGAAGCGTCAGGTGAACTTTGCAAACATATTATACCCCTCTGAAGCGTTGTCATCTAGATCCCCCAAGACAACAGCTGAAGGTGTCACTGATGGTGAGAATTCAAATTAGACTACTTCTGGAGACCTAACAAAAGCTCCCTTAGGTGTGTTGTTCATTGGCATAAAAATGTGCTGATGACAGTGACCATAATTAAGGAACATTTGTGGATGCGAACGTGCTTAATACGATTTATTTCTGCGCAAGTTTTGTTGGTGTGAGCCTTTTATTTCTGGTATTGTTCAGCAACCTGTATGTTGAGTTATACAGCATCGTTTTGTTCGTGACGTCTCTTGCGAGTTCATTAAATGCGACGAATTGTTTAGCGAATGGAAAGCATCTTAGGATTCGCCTATCTATCTATCTATCTATCTATCTATCTATCTATCTATCTATCTATCTATCTATCTATCTATCTATCTATCTATCTATCTATCTATCTATCTATCTATCTATCTATCTATCTATCTATCTATCTATCTATCTATCTATCTATCTATCTATCTATCTATCTATCTATCTATCTATCTATCTATCTATCTATTCCCATATTCGCAAACCATACTCAGCCTTAGCTCGAGTTTTTTTTCATCGGTTGTAACCCTTTCTCGCGCTTGATGTACAAAGTAGGCCAGTATCCATGAACCAGTCTTGTTATCTTTTACCTAGTCACCAATTCGGTGCCTTTATAACGCATAGTTAGGGTGCAGAAACTTGAGGAAAACTCAAGGTAAGGCCAAGGTTGGTTTGTGCATGCAGGCCTTAAGCATACAGATACAACAGGACCGATGGCTGCTCATCAAGCACCACTGTTGTTGACCTGCGTGGCAGGCACACTACGTGAACACAACTACTCCATTCATGAAAACACGACGATCCACCTCATAAAGCTCAACTCCATCGCAATATATTCGCTGACTGCTGCATGAAACCGATTACCACAATCCGTTTTTGAATGCCAGTGATCATGCAAATAATTTTGCAAGAGTTTAGCGTGTACAGAGAGAAAAATTAGAGGAACTTCCGCTGCTGTGAGCACATCATGCATGGCTCGCTCCGGCACAGTACAGCGGTGGACAAGTGGCTAAAGCGTCTGCATCAAATGCTGGAGTAATTGGATTTGATATCCAATGCCGCCAGGCACCCAGGTACCCCGTCCTGGTATCCGGTACCTGGGTGGCAGGTATTCCGGCTGCTAGGTACACCTGCTTGGCGCTCGGTGTTCTGGGTTCATGGATTGCAGAAATAAGCGCACTTAAGTTCGTCAAAGCACTACCACTTGAACACGACGAATATTCTGTGTTTCTTATGAACTCTCTTGGGATTGCAGACGACGGTCAGTTAGGTATTGTCTACAGCGTATCCTTTTCTCAACCTCTTAAAGGGACACTAAAGGCAACTATTACGTCAACGTTTATTGTTGAAATAGCGGTCCAGGAACCTCGTACTGTTACTTTTGTGCCAAGGATGGACCTATTTTGAAATCAAAACATGTTTTAGTGGTCCGCATTGGGTTATCGCACTTCAAATTACCCGCCTCAAGAAGCGGACCGACTGGACTGACATACGTTACTGTTGCCGTGCACAACGTTGCACGGCTTTACTGCGCTAGTAGCAGCAGACCGAAAGCAGCGGGAGCTACAGCAGCAACAACAGTCATTGATCAATTTTCCATCATTGACTTCGAGATCGCAGACGTTTTTTGATTCAACTGCATCCCGCTAGATGACACAACATGTCCAGTGTAACTACGCAAAGATTGACTTTTTGAATCACTCGCGCCATTTTCCTTTGTAACGTCCAATGTTTTTTTTCCATAAATCAAATAGAAACGAACAGGCTGCATTTTATTGCGTCTCTTGATTCACGGAAGTGCAGCTACAGCGATTACTAGGGATTAATTGTAGGCGGTCCGTCTGATGTCATCGGGGTCATTTTAAGAATGTCCTACTGCGGTACATGTGTTTTTGTGCATTTACCTTAATTTCTTGGAAGGTAGGGCACTGCTGTTGATAGTATTGTCGTTTTAAATGTTGTCATACATTGAGCTTTTATTTTGACGTAAAGTGTTATTTGACTTTAGTGTCCCTTTAACCAAGAGCTGCCCTTTCGGATGAAAGGCGATACAGTTAAGTAAGCTATGTAGTTTTATCGGCCTCCTCACAAGCGCAGAAAATATTTGCTAATTAAAATAGCAATCGTGGTGTCACATGCGCACAGCAAACATGAACACATTTTATTCGGTTATGACAAACATCATTGCTGCCAACACTCGCATCTACGACCAAGACAGGCAGAGGCGAGTGCTAACCTTCGGCTCATGCGTGTCTCCTTAACATCGACACAACGCGACAGCACAACGGAACGGCGGTTGACAGGTGGCGTACACGCAGCTATCTTAAATCGCGATTCAGTGCTCAACGTCACAAATGCTTCACGTTGAGCGACATCCACCTGCGCTAGAGAAGGAGTGGGACCACAGCAGAAAAAGTGGCACTCGTCAATTCTTTGTTTGTAACCCATAGCGGGTGCATACACGTTGAACAGCGACTAACTTAACTGCTCCACCATGAATTCGCATTATCTGTTTTTTGCTTGTTTTTTATTGTTGTTATTTCGGTGGAGTATCCCTGGAGCAGTCATATTCTATTCTACCAGCCTTTTGTAAAATTGTTTTTACGCTTTTTTTCGCACCTTAAAATTAATTATTACAGTTGTTGGTACGTCGCAGTAGTTATAGAGGTCTAGTGAAATCTTCGTGGTTACATTATACGTATGACTGGCATAACTTAATCTCTCGTCTATACGGTCATTATGTTCAATAATATATTTAATTTCCATAATCATCAGATTTTTTGGGCGGCGCAGCATGGAGAGATGAAGAAAACGTGGTGCCATTTACCTTAAGAAAGCTTCAGACAACGGCATATAATATTGCCTGCTGGCGAAAGGTCTTGTTATGATAATAACATGATTTTTTACTGATGCATACCATGCCATCTTACGTAGGTGCTCGCGTAGTCCTCTCCTATTCTTGTGTATAGTCTTTTTGAGCTCAAATCTGTTCCATGCCACCTTTTCTCAATGCAAGGCTCAAAATGTTTTTGGTAATTCAATAGACACTGGCACTCTTCGCGGCAATAAAAATTTCTCTAAAACGAATAAAGAAAATATGAGTGAAAGAGACTTCAAGCAAACGAAACAGTCGTTTAATTGTTTTGTGGTGTGAGCTGCTTTTTGTCCCAAGGAACAAAATTAGTTCATGAAAGGAATGTTATGGTCGTACTTTTTTTTTCGCTGGCTCTTCTCGGCGTGGCATTTGACCATAAGACTCAGGATTTGAAGAGCTGGAAAGGGGGAAGTGTGCTTCATTATTTCATCAGCAAGCGAGACAGGGGTCTCAGATGCCCCTATAAAGCCCTTATCTTCAAAGAAATTTTTTGAAACCTACGTCTTCGCCATTGGCTGGTCGCATTCGCTAGTAATATGTCGAGCGTGAGACTTGGCTGGAACCTTCTTTTACGTCTGTGGAGCGAGTTTATATAGGAGAAAATAGGAATTCCGTCCCAGCTTGAGCGAAATTTAGATGCGAATCAAAGAAAGGGAACTACAGAGGCAATGTAGAGGCTGGCAAGAACATTTGAAGTCAAAATAATATGCAAGAAAAAGGATAAATCCAAAGATTACCAGTGGGTGCTTTTAAGCTTTGCCGCGTCCTCTATGGCTTGAATGAGAGAAGCCGTGAAAATCAAGGGGACTATTTCAAGAAATTGCGATCGACACTTCTTTTTTAACCTTCCGGTCAAAGTCAAATAAAAAATTTAAAAAATCTGTAAATTCAGTTTGGAAAGGGCATGAAGGCTATTCAGACGGAAGTAAATCCTACACGCACTCTGACTTTTGGACACCACGGCCAATAAACTCGCGAGCATTTTCTTTTCTTCCTTATATGTTGAGGAGATGTGTCATATGTTTGTTCACGGATATTCGTTTGTACGAGAAACAAAATGTGCGTGGTCTCTTCCTGGCCTTGAAAACAAAAAGCAAACATGTCGAGACACATTTCGATGACAAATCTGAATTGTAGATCAAGGCCTTTGCAGTCCAATGTGTAGTAATATGCATACATGGCGGATGGTAAGACAGCAACAAAAAAAGCATGCGTTTGTAACTTTAGTTGCCACAAAAGGCGTGTCCCCCCCTTTTCTTTTTCTTCGTAGAACTACTCAGTTCTGATTTTTATCTTCGCCAATTTTAGGGCAGAAAAAAAAAGCAAGAGTTCTTCCCTCTTCAAGGTGTCCTCTATGAGAAAAGCGGCATTTTTTTATCTTGTTTTTTAGCACCGCTAACGTCAAGAGAAATGGAACTAAGTGACAATTTCAAAATTTTGTTGTGGTTTTAGTTATCGATTCTAAACATCATTTGAAACGCAGATGCGCAGCGTTAGTCGTTCCGAAAGCCTGTTTCAGTACGGAAACTCCAATTCAGAAATTCCGGACGCGAGCAACAAGTGCCCCAAGCATCTGTGACGTGGAAACGCGCGTTTTTACATCCGAAACCACTCCCTTTTGAGGCTGCATTTGCTACTCTAAAAAAAACAAATACAGGCACTGACAATAAAATCATATCGAGGCGCTGAGCTCAGCATCACATATACAATGAAATCAGTTTTTAAATTGTTTTATTTATTTTTATTTATTTATTTGTTCTGCAGATTTTTCTTCGAAAACATTGTCCGTCATTAGAAGTGTGGCGGTGTGTATAAATATATTGCCCCATTTTGTGGCCATTTTCGCACGTGAAAGCGGGGTTTTTAAAAAAATTAGTGTATGAACCGAAATCTAAGAGCTTGAACGATATTCTTTAACTATCTATAAATGGGACTGAAATGTGTGGCTTTCCATATACCGTCGCAAACCAAAACGCAACAAATGTTCTCAGTGAAGCGCTATTCCAGCAAGAATTGGCTGTTCGGTTCCAGGTTACTACGACCAGGGTTGGTACTAGAAAAAAGTCAACGTCTCTTCGTTGCTTCGATTCACTCATATGGACACATTTTTTTTTTGTTCAGCACTACTGCACTGTTTCGTTCAACGACTGATGGAACGCACTTGTGTGCGTCGGCCGTGATAGCGCGGAGAATCTGAAATTTTTACGTCGATAGTTTGGCACCTAACAGCGCAAAGCGTACTACTCCTTTATGGGCATATTTATTCGGTGCAGTTTAGTTTTAACGTGAGTAACATTCCTAGCATTGCCGGACCTGTATTCTATAGCTTCATGAACATATAATCAAAAACGTTTCTACAACTACAGTTTTTATTTTATTTTCCTAAGACAAAACGAAGCCCGTACGTTTTCTTTCAATTTTATTGTAGTTTTATTCTCCTGTATAAACGGATGTTATATTTTACTGCTCCCGAGAGTTCCTGCGCGTCGTGTTGGAACAATCTTGTTGAACTGGTTTATTTTTAGATCCACTTCATTCACATAGATGAATTGCTTGCATATATTGGGATTTTATCAATCTTTTCCAAGGTGGCGTGAACGTGAACGGCGGCAGCAGCTAATTTATATTCTCTGTCCCCTTATTCCGGTTGTTGCATTACGTACACACTTTTTGCGCACACTTTGGCAATGAGGATTTCTCGAAACTGGCGTGATACTAAAGCGATTAAGACATTGTTTGTCACGTCGACAGCTTGAGTATTCCCCTCAGATTATAGGCGTTGAAATATACAGTATAATTCATTTCTTTTTTTTCTCTATTTTACGCGGGATATAAAGCCTGAACACTGACTTCACCCCATAAAGACAGCCGCTTGTTTCAAATTGATGTTTCACGAGGCTCAGACCGGATATTCCCTTCAGACCCTCGGCGCCACGCCACATCTATTAAAAACGCATTAACTCCTACGCTAAGAATGAGTATAGGGCTGCGTCTCGCACGGTTCAAGTGTGATCAAACTGAGCACGACGCTTGCGAGTGCCGGAGATTTCGGTAAAAGACGTTCTGGAACTAGAAATATAATTTTACACACTGCTTTTCCTCAGAGAGAGAAAAACATTTATTGAATGAAGCTTGTGAGTGAAGGTGGGAGGGTCCCTTATTCCAGGAACCCTCTGGCTTGGACAGCTTGCCGGGCTCTAGCGACGAGTTGACGCTGCTCGACCAGGTCCGGCTGGGAGATCGCAGCCTTCCACGCTTCACTGAGGAGGTCTTGATCCGCATCTGGTGCTGCTGCTTGTAGTCTTGGGACGCTTACTTTGCACTGCAGTAGTAGGCGCGCCAGAGTGTCTGCCACATTGCAGTGAGGGCAGATGTAGCTGTGCAACATTGGCCTCATATGGTGCAATAGTACGCCGTGGGTGAACTTGTTGCGTTGAAGACGCTCACTTGCATTTTTCTTTTCATGACAGACACCGACCATTCTGTTCGCACTTGCTTCTGGGAACAGCTGCCACAATCCTACAGAAACGCGAGTGGGTGCTTTCTCGGCATGCCTTTCGGAGCACCGACGCGCGCCCGCACGAAACCGAGCCGCAGGCCGCGTTCGCGTTGCCGGGTGAAAGGAACGAGGAGGTAGTTATAACTAATGGCGAGAAGGAAAATATGTCCGGGTTGCAGGAGTATATATATTAACGTGACTGCGCTCGTAGAGCGCAGCTGTCACCTTTAGGTTGCGCTCGGCACGTGCGTCCCAGCTACTGCGATGTTTACAAGACAGCGGCCCTTCGCTCATCCATCTCTGTCTGTGTGTGTCTCAGTGAGCTGTCGGTCCTATAGACCTATTCCATGTTTGTAAACAGCGATAGGCGCCGTCGACATACTGAAGAGCTTGTAGCGACGTCGCGGCGCGTAGGCTTCGCCTAGCCCAAAGCTCGTCACCGCCCTTTACCATCACCTGACAAATGACACAACAGCTGCAAAGCTGCCTCCGAGCACAGCGTGTCGAGAAGCATGTGCTCGCCATACTTCCCGAATGCTCGTCGTACTCCCCGAGAGCTCATAAAACTCCCCGAGTACACCGCATCGGAGTACGACAGGCTATGCTGGGAAGCAACATTGCAGCTGTTGCGCCCATTGTCACGTTATCATAAAGGGTGGTGGTGAGCTTAGTGCTAGGCGGAGCCTATGCGCCGTGATGTCGCTACCATCTCCTCAATAAGTCGACGGCGCTTATCGCTCTTTACAAACATGGAACAAGACTAGGCCATCGCGTGACGGACGTAACCAGAAGCAGGGCTGGGCGAATATACGTTGACATTGTATCGCGATGCAAGACACTCAGCCAAAAAGTATTGGAGATGCAGATGCAAAATACTACAGCAAAAATTGTATCTGATACGATGCTTATAGGCCAATACATTCGCAAAATTGTTCTTATATACCCCCGTAATGTAAGGACGACTACTGTGCACAATAAGGTGGGCTTAAAAGTTTGATAAGCGCCACCAGTTTATTTTGATTTAATTGATTGTTCGTATAACCGATTTTTCCTTTGCACATTAGTAAACGTATCGTCTAATCTTAAATTTTTATGGATATGCTGTAATGACACATTGCCGCTTATGCTTAATGGTGTGTGTTATCGACCACCTAATGTGTCAGCTCGCTCATAAAAGCTTTCATGTATGCTTGCAAACTATAAAGGAAGTCTATCCAAACTCTTCTATTGCTATCCTCAGTGATTTCAACTTTGCTTTCATCGACAGGACTAATCATGCAGTCACCCTGTTCAAGAAAAAAAAAGTAGCATCGAAAGTGATTTTCTGAACACATGTCTTCCATTCGGTCTATCTCAACTAGTCACTCAGCCAACACTTATTTCAAATCATTCTCTAAACATTCTCGACCTACTTTTCACTACACACGCCGACATCTGTTTCTTATTAACTTATCTTCCACCATTGAGTTATCATTGTATTGTTCACGGTACCTTGTCTTTTTATATAATTAAAACCCAGATTACTTCAAAATCTTTGACGTTACAACAAAGATGACTACGCTTCTATGACTGATGAACTAGCTGTCATTTGTGTGAATTTGAAAATCATTAACGGTCAGGCTTCATTGAAACTAACTGGACAATGTGTAAAACTGAGATTTTACGTCTAACTGCAAAATATGTCCCCATCATTATTGTTAAAGAGCGAGCACAGTCCCTGTGGTTTAACAGTAAACTAAAGAAACTCGACAATGAGAAAAAGGTCATTCAGATCTCCTAAGGGTTCAAAATTTAACACTGCTAGGGCGAGGTACTTCACAGTCGCTAAGGATTAGACAGTTAAAGTTTATCGTTAGCGTGATAGCGGAGCTTAATAGAGTGGCATTACCATGCAGCAAACGTTTGTTGCAGACAGCATCTCATAGTTTAGCGGGATAGCGTTTACGTCGTTTACGGTCCCCAGCTGGTATAATGGCGCCATCTAACGGAGGGTTGGTAAGGTAAATAACAGTGAAAAGGAGAAGAAAGGGAGAATTATTACCCGTGTTACCGTGCGAAGCATTGGTAAAAGTTGACTTTAGTAATATTAAAAGAAAATGAATGTGAACCGCGCACCAAACGCGAAAACATTTGTGTTTCTGATTTGTGTACATCATTCTTCTGGTCAGGGCTAGAGACGTTCAAAATGGGAATCTATCTCAAAATTTACGCTAGCTTATCTGTAATACTTGGTCATCGAAGCTAACTGAAGGCCAGCGAAACCATTTTAGGCAGTCGTTTGCTGCGATGCAAGTGCATCTTTCAACAACTAAGCTAAAATCACCTGAGAGCGGGCGTCTGAAAGCACTGCCATGTTTACGTACACATACACACATACGTACATAGCACGCGTACGGTAAGTGGTACTGGTAATGTGCGTAACTGGGCATGCGCACTGCGATCCCGCAATCACGGTAAGCCCGCTATTACCGTATGCCCGATATACTATAACTGTCTATAATGTAAATTCAATCACGCAGGCCAAAAGTCACTTTTACGGTACCACGTACGCTACTTCTTTGCTGCACAACAATCCTAAATGGTTCTTGAAAACTATCAAACCCGAAAAAACGGAAGGTATATTACTAATTGATTCTTATGATTGTTCCATTGCCAAAGAGGATGTCGCTATTGTACTAAACATTAACTTTTGCTCAGTTTTCACCCGTGAAACCAATCATACCCTTAATTTATTTTCGCCCTATGCGCATTCGCTCATGAATTGTATTACCTTTAACACAAGCGGCCTTGTTCATATCATCGGTAACTTAAAAACTCGTCAGCAGCTGGAACTGATGGTGTCAATACCAAGTTGCTCAAAAACACTAAACATGTAACCAGTGTCATATCATCGATAATATTTCAGCAATCACTAGATTCCGGTTCTGTTCCAAAAGACTGCTGGTGGATCGGGAAGCTCGTCCCTGTTTTTAAGAAAAGTAATTGATCTCTCCTACCATTTACCATCCCATATCCACCACCAGTGTCAGTTGTAAAATAATGAAGCATTTAGTGTGTTCAGAAGTGGCACATTTTTTTTTGTCTACTAATAAATTTGTATTACAATCAGCATGGTTTTCATTTCGGTCATTCTTGTTAAACCCAACTAGCCATTTTCTTGCATGAAATACATTCTAATCTTTGTAATATTATCCAAATTGATGCTATATTTCATGATTTCAAAAAGCATTTATTAAGGTTTTTCATCGTCACTTACTGCTTAAACCTCTGCGTGCTGAAGTGGATTCGAAAATTTTCAACCCATCGCTGACAGTTTGTTGCCGCTATAAAACTCCAGCAAATATCACCTCTCTCACGTTCATGCGGGCTTTCCACAAGGTACTGTACTAGACTTCTTTTTTTCAATTTACATTGACGATTTGCCACGTAACATCACCTTTAATATTCGACTATTTGCCGATGATTGCGTGTTGTATCACTTGGTAAATAACGTCTCACATTCTTCCGTCTTAAAGTCAGATGTTAAAACTATACATGAATGGTGTGAAGACTGGTTAATGTCCCTTAAATAATAACAAAACTTTAGCGACTTTTCATTGACGTAAAGACTGCATCACTAACACTTGTACCCCTGTCACACGTGGAAACTTTAGTGCACTCGGAGTAAGTGTCATTAAGCTCACAAAGTGTCATTTTGGCCGCTCGCTGCTACACGAGAAGGCGAAGTGTACTTTAGAAACGATGGCAGTATCAATTGGCGGATTCGTACCGGAACATATATTTGTTATGTTTCCGCCCGTGTCTCATCGTCGGACAACGTTAACTTCGTGGAAGTAGCCCCAGTGGCACATGCCATCGCGAATGACCAGAGAACGACTCTCCGACACATGTGGTAGTGTGCCTGAAAGGAAACAACGCAACGGACGCAGCCATTGCACAGCATGTGCTGTCACATCCCCCTAGCGGGCGTGGCAGCAAACTGCCCGAGGTTGAGAGTAGCAAGAGTTTTGTTGTATTATGACTTGCTTTAGTACATATCAGTATTTCGTATATCAGAAACAAGGGTTTAAAGTAATATGAACGCCGCTTTATGCAACAACGTACTTCTGTGTAATCCATTGGTACCGAGGCTACACACTTCGTCGCAGTGAAGTGAGGTTGGGGAACGTACGTAACGGCAAGTGTACTTTGAAGTGAGTGACACTAAACTTTCTCGTATGACCATGCGAAAATAACACTCGCGGCGAAGTGCACTCGCTCAAACTTGACTTAAGTTGCCGCGTGTGACAGGGGCATTATACTCTACACAACTACGCCATACCGCTACCAACACTACAAAATACTTTAATGTTCGTATCTCATCTGATCTAACATGGACATTGCACATCAATATCATCACTAATTCAGCTAATCCAGTTCTTGGATACCGTCGCCACTGTGTCTCGGCACCTGCTGCTACTAAACTAATAGCTTATAAAACACTCGTCTGGCCTAAACTTCAGTATGCTAATGACATTTTTGATCACCATCAAGCTAACCTTTCTACCATGCTCAAATACATCCAGACCCGCACTTCCAGATTCACTATCTTGAATTTTTGAACTAACATACGTGTGTCAGCAGTAAAAAACTTATTCTTCCTCATCTTGCCTCTCGCCATAAAGTTTCACGTCTGTGCCTGTATCATAAGTTATTGCATTGCTACCAGGCAATGCATTAATGAGACCTGCACATCGGATCCCGCGTCATTCTCACCCCAACGTCATATATCCCGTAAGCCTAAAAACAAAGACCTTCCAGAAGTAAGTTTTGGAGCCTTCCACTTCGGCGTCTCTCATAATCAAACGGTGGTTTTGGGGCGTTCAACCTCACATATCAAAATTCCAGAAGCCATTTTTACTTCAGGAAGCGCAACACCTAAACAAACTTTCCGCCCACAACGCCATGTGATCACAGTTTAGTCAATTTAAAAGCAGAGTAAAAAGCCGCATTTTATCTTTGCAATTATGATGTACTTCCGTTTTTCTGTTATTTTTTCATCTATCATGTTTTATTTCCCACCCCTGATGTGATGTTCCTAGGTACCTTTGAAGTAATAATAAACGAACAAACGAACAATCTGAGATCATCTCGAAGTTTACGAAACATTGCGGCGTGGCCTGCGCTGAGCGGTGATGAGCTCTTGTGGTTTAGCGAAATCGGGAGATGCGAAAAACGCCGTGGTTCAGATTTCGTATCCAAGTACCACGCAGGATAGCGGCATTATAAATCGTGCGGTCATCCCCGCCCACAACGTGATACGTGGCGCAGGTACGGCCCTTACACAATAAAAAACAGAAATAAAGCGAGGAAGCAAGAGGCACGTGGGACAGCGTGCGAACGTCTACGTTCGCCCGCTTGCTTCTCTCTAGAGGCGCGAGCTCTGTCATGTTGTGCTGCTCCACCGAATGTGACGCACACAGCTCACCATCTGCTCTCATTGGTCGAGTCGGGCGGAAATATAAAATTAGGTCATTGCCGTTTGTTTTATTCAGGTGGTTTAGGGGCACCAGTACCAGCTTCTGACACAGATTTCCATCGGTGATAATTGTTTCGCATAGTAGTGTTAAGATCTCAGTATCTCGTACCTTAAGATACACGATACATTCTCGAATGTAACGGAAATACATATGCAGATACTCATTGAGCGAGATGTATCGTGATACGGACACAAGACACCCAAAGAGTATCTCAGGTAGTATCTAAGATACATGTACCTTCGATATGGCCCAGCTCTGGCCAGATAGTGCTAATCAGCCCAAACCACTAGAGCATGCGAACCACCATGGTATGTCTATATGCTACTGCCGGTAAAAACCCGTGTGTGATGTTACATCTCACCCCTATACTCAATTACTAAGGTGCCTCGCTCAAATGACAATTGCAATTGGGAACAAAAAAAAAACGCATACAAAGCGGGAACTATGTGTGAATGAAACGTGTCCATTATTATCGAAAAATACACAAATGAGGTATCGTTGTTCTTCTTGCGGTGTTACCTTTACTGTGGCAAAGAGCATCTTTAGATGCGTACAGACATTATTTACAGCAATAATTATAAACAAATATAGACATTTAAGGCGTTAGAAATCAGCGGTCGACTCGAATTGGCGATTCCAAGTCTTTTCTGCTGATAGTTCATATAGGAACTTTGAAATTTCTAAAAGACAACGACTGTTAATCGCCGTGGAGCAATGAATTCTTGCTAATTTAGCAGGCGAAACTGAAAACAATGGACCAAACAGCGAATCTACCCTCCACTTCAAAAAAAAAAACCCTCAATGACGACACTAGTTCCCTCGCCGTTATTTGCCGTCAATCTGAACACTTCGTTTCGTAGCAGCACTTTCCTACCGCATGGCAGCTTTTCAACACTCCCTTACTTTCCTCCCGTAATGTGAGAAACAATGTCGTCATTGAGGGCGCTTTTGCAGTGAATGGTAAGATGTACTGTTTTGTGCGTCTGTTTCGGTTTTGCCAACTAAATTAGCCAGGTTTTGTCACTCCACGGTGATTACTATCATCTAGGGTTCTAGGTCCCAATACCATGCTGTGATTATGAGAAATGCCGTAGTGGAAAGGTTCAGAAACTTTGACCATGTGGTGTTTTTAACAAGCACTGACATCGCACAGCACACAAGCCTGTACCATTCCGCCTCATAGAATCGCGGCCACCATTGCCGGGATGGAATCCGCGACCTCAGGGTTGGCCCTCGAACACCCTAGCTCCTGTTCCACCGAGGCAGACTACTCCGCGGTGATTAGTACCAGTGGCCGCTTTCATTAATTTCAAAATGGCTATAGACTATTCGTCACCCATTTGAGTCCACCACTTATTTCTACTGGCTACAATGTTTATTGTCTTAATTTTCATATTTAGTACCATAATTAATATCTGTACGCATTTCGCGATACCCTCTTCCGCAGTAAAGGTAACGCCACCGGAAGCACGCAGATACCCCCTTCCTGTAATTTTTCTATAACATTGGTCAAGTTTCTTGAACCACACTGTTTAAAAAGTCCAAGAAGAACAATTGGCAGATCCCACGTACAGTGGGAAGCTATGATATGCGAAGCACGAATGATGAAGGTTGATATGTCACTTTAAAATTAGATCAACGTTACGAGGCGGACATAAATTATGCCGTATGTTATGATTATCATGTTCGCACCTGACATTTGTGTTCGTCGTCCATTCACGTCACGTAATACCAAACTTAGTATATATGAAGCTAGTGAAAATGGTCACGAGCATGATATGAGTGTAGCATGTAGACACGTTTTACATGACACGCATATCACGATTATCATGTTTGGACGTGTTATTCCCCTTCGTCGTTCATTCATATCCCTTAGTGCCAATTTTAGTTATGCGAAGCTAGCGAAATGGCCGTGAACGCATCATGAGCGTGGTATGCTGTCATCTTACATGACACTCATACCGTGATTATCATGTTTGCACCATCATATACCTTTGCCATCCATTCACGTCACGTAACACCAGATTTCTTACATGTGAAGCTAACAAACGACCACGAGTGCACCATGAGCCTGGCGTGTAGTTATGACTTACATGACGTGCATGTCATGATTTCCACGTTAGAGTCTGTCACTTATGTTCGCCATGCGATCATGTCACACCATACCAGTTTTGCAATATGCCATGTGAACGAAACCACCGCCAGAGTACCAAGACCATAAAATATAAATATTGACATTCATTTCATACATGTCACAATTTTCATGTTATGACTAGTCAATTAGGCTCGTCATACAGTTATGTAATGACATAATATCAATTTCGGTATAGATACCATTATTGAAACGGCCAGCAGAGCTAAAATTCATAGGTTGATAGATAGATAGACATAGATAGATAGATAGATAGATAGATAGATAGATAGATAGATAGATAGATAGATAGATAGATAGATAGATAGATAGATAGATAGATACGCTCAATGTCGCCGAAGTTTGCTAAGAAATGCTTTGCATAACGTCGGCTGTGATAAGTATGTTTACGTAGTGTTTTAAGCGCCAGTGCGAAGATGACAGAGGAGCCCACAGCATGTCGTCTTCGTCTTTTCTTGTACAGAAAAAAATAAATGCTGTTTGATGGTGAATCAAGACCAGCTATTATTGACATTCGGATACTCTACCCTATGGGCACTGGCGTGCGGCCCCGCTGCCGTCGACCTACGAGGTTGTCAAATGTGAGCGCGAAAAATGAGCGCAACCTTTTTTTTCGGCCTTGTCCTAAACCGCCAGCCACGCCCAACGAGCGTTGTCCAGATGGGCAGCGAACATGACCATTGTGTATACACGCACCTCCCGCCCAGCGTCAGTAAGAAATTGTACGCCCATCGGTGACATGCACCATAAAAGCTCCATTTCCCCCTCCGCTCTCGAGTGACATAAAATTGGGTTGCGTCCTTGGCACCACATTGAGAACATCGCGGTTACTATTTTTCAAAATAGATCTCGCCGCCTCATGCCCCGAAGGTCGATGCCTGGGTGCCTGCTTCCGCCGTTCATGGTTTTTCTCTAAGCGCAGTTACGTGTCGCACGTGCTCGGCGGTTCGTCACGAACGCTAGTGAGGCAAGCAGCGGCACGTTAGTAACATGCTTTAGCCTTGCCACTTTCGGAAAGACTGACCGTGCAGTTGTGGCATGTTCCACCTGTGCTTCCAAAAATAAAATTATGGTCTAATATTTTAACGTTCTCGGGTATAGCTCGCTGCCTTATGTAGCTGTCGTGCGATGTGATATATTTCTGCATCCGGACGGCAAAAGCAGCGCTGCTATGGCTGGAAGGAATTTTCAGTTGCCAAATTCAGTTACGAAAACTACGCGGTACTTCAAAAAAGTATTTGTTTCGTTCTGTTATTGCTTGCGTGGTCAGTAAACTGCAAATTTTTTCTCGGCCTCTTCGTGGCAGCTGCAGAATGCGGTAGTTAATAAGCGGTATGGGGAGTTCGCTATAAGGAGCGGAAAGAAGTTCATGATGCCAGAGTTCGAGTTTCCGCACCAAGAATAAAGCGAATCGCTAAACGAGAGTCACGCTCATATATCCTTGAGCTACTTGGTCGCGCCTCAAGAAAGCAGCAATGTTTCAATGTAGCTGTCGTCTTGTTTGATTGCACATCGGAAAAGACAAAACTTTGACGCCGGCTGCTCTGTATTTCTCATATTATATCCTTTATAGAGATAATTTGCTCTATACTTCTGCAGGCACACGCTTGTCAAGTTTTACATCACAGCGGAGAGAACATGAACATCATACATTTGAGGTGTAAGAGAGAAACTAACACAGAACAGTAAGAACATTCAATATCTCCCAAGTACGCTCAACAACGATGCATAAGTATATCTATTTGAGCACACAACTAATAAAGCAATCTGTCGTCACTGAATAACAATTTATGACACACGTGCCTTCGCCTTCAGAATGACATGTTGCATCAGTGTATTCAGTGATTAACAGTAGAGTGTAACGTAAAAATAGGAGGGACTCCATTGTTTCTTACACTGACCTGCTGTTGTGGTCTAGTGGGTAAGGCACTCGGCTGCTGACTCGCAGGTCGTGGGATCGAATCCCGGCTGCAGCGATTGCATTTCCGATGGAGGCGGAAAAGTTGTGGGCCCATGTGATCAAATTTGGGTGCACGGTAAAGAACCCCAGGTGGTCGAAATTTCCAGAGCCCTCCACTACGGCGTCTCTCATAATCATATGGTGGTTTTGGGACGTTAAACCCTACATATCAATCAATCAATCAATCAATCAATCAATTCTTTCTCACATTGAATGAATTAAATTGTCTAACGTGCAAAGCTCAACGCATGAGGTTAAGACACTCAATCTGCATCCAAAGCTGCTTGATCGACCATTTTTGCTTCCATCCACACTCGCGAGATCACCATTTTAATTATTTTTTGTTTACATTTCTTCTTTTAGACAGAATACAGAACTTTTATTTGTCTATAAATAAGACGCTTCTTTCTTCATTTCTCCTCTTCTTTGGTGTTTATGTTTGTACGGAATTTCTTGCTGGTTATATTTGATTTTTTCGTTGGTAAGTGCCTGTGCGTCAACACCAGATAGAAGCCACTACGTACCCGTCTCACAGCCACTATAGCCTTCCTCGCTCCCCTAGAAAAGCCAAGTGCCGCAGCCTTGGCCATCTCAATTCCGGTCGTGCTCAGCCAGTCGTTGGGCATCGGTCATCGCAGTTGACAGGGCGACAATATAGCTACTCTCGCAGTCGTTCGTTGCTGGCAGTGCGCGTCACGACTCTCGGCTTTGCCTGTGACGCGCAGTCCTGCAGTCGCGGTGCAGCTGAGACTCTTTGGGTGGCTCGACACTGTCGCACGAAGTTGACGTGACATTACGGGATGACTGCAGACGCAAGAGTCACGCGCTTTCAGACGTTTGTTGAGACTGCTTATGCAGGTCACCCTATGTCGATATAAAGTTTTTAAACACAGTGTAAGCTTTCCATGTGATGTTATAGCGTGAGTGGTGTTTTTTTTTTCTTTTTGAGAGGTGGGTCATATTCTTTGGAAGGGCATAGTTTGTGCTTTACTTTTTAAAGGACACGGTTGCCGCGTATAACAATATGGGCACTAACGGCACAGGAAGGTTGGCTCCGTCCAGGCTTAGTTATACTGCTGGCCTGCGCCGCGGCCGTTGTCGTAAAGAACGTCTAATACTGCGTGCCTTGTTTTCGATGCTTCATTGTGTCGACATTCGCAAAATAGGGTACGCTAGGATATATATGTGGGGTTTAACGTCCCGAAACCACCATATGGTTATGAGAGACGCCGTAGTGGAGGGCTCCGGAAATATCGACCTCCTAGGGTTCTTTCACGTGCACCCAAATCTGAGCACACGGGCGTACATCTCCGCCTCCATCGGAAATGAAATACAGCCGCCGCAGCCGGAATTCGATCCCGCGACCTGCGGGTCAGCAGCGGAGTACCTTAGCCACTAGACCACTGCGGTGGGGCACGCTATAAACGACTTCAGATGACTTGATGGGGCTTCCAGATACGCATGATCCTTATACAGCTGAATGCCACTCTTGTATAAAGTTCTCGCAGTAAAACTCGCAGCAAGCATATTAAAGTTTGAATATGAGTCACATGCCTGCTATCGGGAAAGCCTGCAGTGTCGTAGACCTCTGAGGCACAACGTCGAAACGCAGCGCTCTGCACTTTAGCTATACCTAGCCACTTGGAAAGTGCCAAGCGCTCTCAGACACAGTTGCAAAAGACGCGTAATATTGGGCGCAATGTTTCCACGCAAACGATTGCTTGCTTGGCCACGCATTGGCCTGCAGGCAAATATTTCACAGAACAGCGGTGCTTTTTCTCAGCACCTTATCTCTACTCCGCAAAGGTTCTTTTTTTTCGTTTTGGTTTTACTACTTATAGACCGGAAAACTCATTAAAAGAACATCGGATCCATTTTGTCGAGAGACTATTCTATGTCAGACGACTCCCAAAACATCAAGACAGACTTAGAGTTCACACTTTTTTGGCGGTATTACTTATTTGTTTCACGCTCTAGTGGTCACATGACCTTTTTGTTTCTGGAGTTTTCCATCGAAATACCTCTCGTAACGGGGAAAAAAGAAGTCCTTTCACTACATCTGCGTCAAGTGAACTTCGCACAAGAAATTAATATGGGCAGCGTTGTGTACTTCTGACGCAGAGTTACGAGAGAAGCGCGGTCCAAGCACCCGAAGTGAGCGAGAGAACGGCGGGGGTGAGTAAAAGGGGCCACAGCAAGGCAACGGCAAACCGCAGGCCAGCGAGGCGATAGGGCTCCCCTCAGTTAGAAAAGAGTACACAAATTAAAGCCTCATAAAGTACGCAGGGAGAAGAAGAGCAAGAAAGTTCTTGTTTTTCGCAATGACATAGGAAGGCACAGCAAGAGCATTGGTAAAAATACAACCCGCGTCGGGACAAAACTGAAAGACAGTGGCGCCAGAAAGCCACGGCAATTTACTTTCTCGAGTTGGGCGGAAGTGCCTGTAGGCGTTTGTGTAAAATAATGCGAACAGCCGAGCAGAAAAGTGCGGCTCGGCCATACATCTTTGCAGCAGCGAACACTATTAAACTTGGTTCCGAGTCTTCGCTGCTATACGCTCTGCTCCAATTTTCTTTCTCCTCTTTTTCTCACTCTCTGCCACGTTTCTTCTTACACTTGAACCTGTCCGGGAATGAGCGCGCTGTTCACCCTATTATATTTAGCAGGATTGAGCGCCGCTGTGAAGGAGAAGGAAACAATGAGGTAAGAAAGACAACGAGCTTTGCGAAGCTCCCGAGGGAAGCGGGGAGCTTACGTAGCTGTTCCACTACAAGTGGTAGCTGTTTCGATAGAGCACTTTGCTGCATTACTGCTTTGGTAGGAGGCCTCAGTGTCAGTTACTAAAGCTGCGCCTGTTCTGGTGGTAGCGAGAAGAGTGTTAAGAATACGTTTTCATTAGCCAATTTTGATTTGAATGCTTGTTTGGTCGGGTCGCATTGCGACACGCAAAGCCCAAGGGGCACGCCCGCCATTCCAAACAGAGAGTGCCATACTGTATCCACTGATTAACGAGTGATACAACCGCGCCGAACGATAAACAGCTTGCTCGGCTAAATCGTGTTTTCCAAAAGTGAAAAAACTTTGGGCAAGCTGTTGCTCATATATAGTATCTAATAGTGCAAGAAAGGACAAAAAGAAATAACAGCGCTTGCCTGTGTTTCTTTCTTATCCTTTTCTTTTTTTGGGAAGTTAGATACTATAATGTACTTCAACCTGTGTCATCTTGCAACGTAAATTGAGAGTTTCCTAATGGAGACTTCTAAAATGTGGTCAATAATGCTTAATTTTTCTATTTTGTATTATCTGTATATGCATAATGTGGAAGCGGGATGTGGCAGTGAGCATCTTACTTGACCTCATTCCACACTAAGCTTAAAAACTTGCAAGTGTACACTTGCGTCCACCACTTGATGCTTGTAACTATGTTTTCATCAGGGCTGCATAAAATTTTGCTTCTTTATTTCTTCTTTAACGTGCGTGGTTTTTCAAATCAATCATACTTAGTGATCTGCACTCCAAAAATGTTTTTTTTGCATTTCAGTGGTGTGAAGTTTATTCATCCTAGAGAGATTAAAAAAACAAAAAAATAAGTATCAAGCCACTGAAAAACGCTGGAAGTATTAAAAAAATTGACCAATGCAATCGCAAGGTGTAACAAACAAAAATAATTAAATAAAATTATTGTGGTTATGCTCTATGCCCAGGATGTAACTTAAAAAAAAGGAATGCACTAGCGTGCGCCTAGAATATTTAATATTAATGGACGATTATTAGGTTCGATAAGGAAGACCACCGTATATGTACATGATTAGGTACATGCTCACCCTTGCATGCTCACCCTTGTATATGTACATGCTCACCCTTGCAGTGTGATATTTATTCGTTTGTTATTCATATCTTCACTGCGCTACACTGCATTGTGACTTATCCACATACTTCCTGCTCTGGGACATGAGCAAGAAAACAAATTTATTGACAATCCGGCATAAAAGGGACCTTTATCACCTTTATGCTCTGAGATATAAAACTTCGCACTAACCAAGGAACTATTTAGCTCGTAATTTATATGTACACGCGGATTCTAGGGATATGAAAGAAAATACACACATGTATCTGTGTCTGCCCGGTTAACATTTTTTACGAGGAATCCTGTGGCATTCACAGTTTGAAGTAATAAATTCAGTTATTCTATAATTAACTCAAGGTCAATAAGAAATTACGTGATATTGTCTGGCGTTGAGATCGAATTGTTCCTTTAAAGCCACCATGATGTATTTCGCAGCCACATTATAGGAAGTATGCTAGGAGAAATATTTTTCCTCCTTCATCATTTTTCAGCTCCTGTCACGTGGTTTCTCCGTCACCTACGTTCTTAGAGTTAGAACATGGTTCTGGTGTGATTTGAAGGGTAGAACAGAGTTTACAGTGAAGTGAAGTGAAGCTTATTTCGTTTCATACAAGGGAGGAAGCCGGGGCTAAAGGCTGGGGTGCCTGACAAAAGCTTCGGCTCCATTGTACAGTCTGGCGACAGTTAACAAGACAATATAACTAAACACATAACATAATAAATAGATAAATCAGCTACACTTGCAGGTACAACAAATGAACTGTTCTTAAGCATAAAGCAGTAAAATTGTTATACCTAACAGAGACCAGAGTCGAGTAAATATTTCTTTGTGTCCGTTTTGATATTTTCACTGGCGCGTCAAAATTAACATTTGTAGACGTTTTATTTATAGCCACAGTCACCTCATAAGTTAATTTTGTTTCTTATAGTTTGTACGCGTCTATTCGCACAACAATCATACGAAGACGAAAAAAAAAACTATCGCAACCGTGGCCATCGTTGCTTCTTATACGTCACCTTTGTTGCTGCGCTGACCATGAACGTACACTTCAACTCCACTAGTTTTCTCTACTTGCGCTGCGAAATTCTGGCAACTCCAGCTTCAACCCATTTTCACGATTTTGATAGAGGGTAAAATGATAGAGAACCATGCGCTTAAGTTAGGTGCACTTTAAAGAACTCCAGGTGGTCTAATATTCAGAGCCATCCATTACGGCGTTCCTCGCAATCATGTCGTAGTTTGCGGTTAACCCTCGCCAATAATGTTAGCATTATAGCCTCCTTCTTCACTGTGTACCGCTTTCGGTTGCCCTTTACTTCGTATCCGGTGCAGGATAACAAGCCGGAGGCTCGTCTCGTTGACATTCGTGCCTTCCACGTCCTGTATTCTTAACCTTGTTTTTAAATGTGAAGCATTTCTTAGCGAACTTCGGCGACTTTGAGCGTATCTATCTATCTATCTATCTATCTATCTATCTATCTATCTATCTATCTATCTATCTATCTATCTATCTATCTATCTATCTATCTATCTATCTATCTATCTATCTATCTATCTATCTATCTATCTATCTATCTATCTATCTATCTATCTATCTATCTAGCCACCTACGACTTTTAACTCTTCTGACTGTTCAGATAATGGTATCGCTACCAAACTTGGTAGGGCATAACATGACTGCATGAAGAGGATATTTGACAAGCCATAACATGAAAATCATGGCATGTATATCATGAATGTCATGATTTACATGTCATGGTCCTGGAGCTCTTGCGGTGGTGTCGTTCATATTGCATGTTGCAAAACTGGTATGGTATGGCATGATTGCATGGCAAACACAGGCGACAGACCCTAACATGAAAATTATGACATGCGTGTCATGTAACAACATGACTACATGCCACACTCATGATGCGCTCGCGGCCGTTTCACTAGCGTTACATATACCAAATTTAATATTACGGCACTTGAATTGATGACGAAGGTATGTAACTGGTGCAAACATGATAATCATGAGATGCGTATCATGTAATAATATGGCTACATGCCACGCTCATCATGCGCTGGTTGCAGTTTCGCTAGCGTCACATGTACCAAACTCTGTATTATGCTACGCGAACGGACGACATAGATAAATGACACATCCAAACACGATAATCACGACATGCGTGTCTTGTAACAACATGAATACATGTCACACTCGTGGTGCGCTCGCGGCCGTTTCGCTAGCTTCACATATGCAAAATTTGGTATTACGTGACGTCAATGAATGACGAAGGTATGTGACTGATCAAACATGATAATCATGAGATGCGTGTCATGTGAGAACATGACTACATGCCATAGTCAAAGCGTCAATAGATTTCGACGTGACGCGGTGTGCGTGCTCGCCGGCGTTCATTTCGTTGCGTCACGCCGGCATTGTCAGGCCAGGCGCCGGTCCTGCCATATACTCGCAGGCGCGCCCCGCGCTGCGTTGCTTTGACGCATGCTCGTTTCAGCGCATCCGGCGTCCCTCCGTCACGAAAATAGGGCGACGCAGTGTTGTCTGGGTAACGCATCGGCACAAAATGCAGCATGTCGCATTTCGCGCTGGTTGCCGTCGGGCCGCGCCGACGGACGCTGGTCGCACCTGGCGTCAGACTATAGAGTGCTCGCGTTTTGCTAACGTAGCGTCGCTGTTCGCAGCGTGCGCGCGCGTCAACGCTATGTTGGAGTATATTGAGCCCTTCAGGAAGCGTTTTTCTAGCTCCGATATAGCAAATTTGATGTTACGTGACGTCAATGGATAACAAAATACATGAATGGTGCAAACATGATAATCCTGACACGCGTGTCATGTAAGAACATGACGACATACCACGCTCATAGCGTGCTGACGGGCGTTTTGCTAGATTCACTTATACAAAATTTGGTATCACGTCACGTGCATAGATGACAAAGATAAACAACACATCCAAACATGATAATCATGACACGAAAGTCATGTACGGCAGCATTTACATCCTCCTCGTAACGTTTTGCTGATTTTAAAGGGACATATTAGCCTTTCTTATTCGTGCTTCGCATATCATCGATTCCCACTGTACGTGGGATCTGCCATTTTTTTTAAAGACGATAGTCTTTCTTGTGGACCTTCGACGGAAAAATTTTGGTCTGTCTGTCTGTCTGTCTTTCTGTCTGTCTGTCTGCACTGTAAGCAAAAACTATCTGAGTTTGGGGTTTTTGCGGCTCTTGACCTCTGAAAACTCTCTCGGGTTTAAAATTACTACCTCTTGTAGGAGTAAAAGATGGTACATGACAAAGTTTTACCACCACCTCTCAGGCAAGTAGTAAAAGGATGTCAAAATCCAGTTTTACCACGTAGGGAGTTTTCTATCACGTGATTTTTAACCAGCGTTTCAGAGTTTATTACCACGTGACTGCAAGGTGCGGCTGCTTCGGCGGCTTTTGCCCCACACCCCCCATTGTGACGCTCTCAGGGAATCATGAAGGTATGCGATGACCACTGTTTTTTTTTTTGGTATCGCCGTGCCTCAGGACTGACCTCGAGTCAATGCACTTTCACTGGAACTGGGGGCAGCATAAGCACAACAAGCGAGAACAGCATTCTGTGAACGAAAAAGAAAAAAAGACGGGGGGGGGGATCTCAAAAGAAGGAAAAAAAAGAAAGAAAACCTGCTGTGGAAAGTTGTCCTGCATATTTTCGCAAATTGTTGGCTTTTGCTCGGCGGTGGCCTTGGAGACAGACGGTGCAAGAAGCTCGGTATCTGTGTGTCTCGTTGGGCGGATGGATCTCACGTGTTTCCTACATCATCGAGCGAACGTGCGCTTCCGAGCGCCTCCGAACCTGCACGTCGCGGATATCTCGCTTCCGAGCCGAATCGCGAATATCTGCCAGTGGTAACGAAATCAATCTGGTGTCGCCGTTCGTGCTTGCCTACTGGAGAAGCAATAAGCAAAATGCTTCACTCTGTCGTGCACCGAGCCGCAGCCGCCAGTGACCAGTGGGAGTGTGTCGCCGGGACAGCTGAAAGAAGCATCGCATATATTTTGTTCCACAGTAGGCGATGTCTGCATGAGTAAAGTGCTGCCCGAATCGCCCACCTCATGCACCAACTGTTCTCAAACAAGTAGCGCGAAGCCAATGCGAGGCAGACGGAACCAACGAGCGGCTGCCGGTGAGCACGAAGAAAACCTGGACGGTGGTCTTTCGTTGGAAGTATGCATACACCACCCCGTCCCCGTAAGATAGCGGTCACGTGTTTATTTGTGTCTGAAATGACGACGAAATTCGCACAGGATGTGTGTTCTGTGATCGCCAGCTGTGTTTCATCGGATAGCCGTGCTCCTCAAAAAGGCCTAGTACGCCGTCGGTAAGAAGCTTGTGTGCAGGCGTGCACCGCTCCTCTACGCCCGTTATGATGAACACGTGCTGCTACTGTGTTTGTGCACCGTCACTCAATGAAAATCATTGAGCTACTATGGTTTGTGCGTAATTAGGTATATTTTATGGACTTGTGCATCAGCAGTGCTAACACGCGTGGGGCCATGAGCCCGGTGTGCCAAGTAATTATTGGATACTCAAAAAGGTGAGATCGGGTAGATTTATAATAAAAGGTCGGTGTGACATTTAGTGCCCTGCAGCCCACCTTAGGTTTACGCTTGCACCTTCAACCGTTGTTGTTAATCAATGCAAAAAACGAGCTCTCCTACCGGTACTACAGGGCCGGTCGAAAAGTCATGCCTATATATATACCGGATTGTCAAAGTGTAGTTGAACAACGCGTGCAGTCTGTTCGAGTGGTGTATTATTCTGTAGTTGTGTGTGCGTGTTTGTTTGTATGTATATCTATGTGTCACCAATTCTGCCGTTCAATAAATTCAATAAATTCTGCTATTTAAAAAATTCGTCGACTCTAGACGAATGCACTCGTCAATTTTTATTTTTTACCACCAGAAATAACTCCCAGAAATCGCCTCAAAAACCTTGTGAAGGCAGTAAAAATTTACTCTCTCGATACCCGCTCAAAACCTCAAGGGGGTAAATAATTACTACTCTCCCTACGTTCAAAAACTCAGTTAGCACGAGAGTAAATTTTTACCTCAATAGTAGGTGGTAAAAAAAAACCAGGAAAGGTAGTGCGTGAGAGGACAAATGGTTTACCCAGTTTTTGAGGTTATTTCAGATCATTTTCTTTTAGTGTGTGTCTGTCTGTCTGTACATTTGTCGGTTTGTCCGCCCTAACGGCACCTGAACCGGCACTAAACGGCCAACCCCATCCTCAGCGCCCACCAATATCGCTCAAGGTTTAGCATTCATAGTAGTGAAATTGTCAATTAAAAAGCAAATATTGCGCCTATCTGAGGCACCATAACAAAACGTGTATGTTTTTTATGTCTGCCTTTATACTAGAAGAGGCACACACAACTAACTCTAAGGACTGTAGCATTTATCGCGCGGCGCTGACAGTGCAACGCGATGCTCAAAAAGGTGTTTTGAACGCTTTGCTACGACGACACGGTTGTGACACCTGCCCGTCGCTTTGCGTTCTACACCTTATCACCTCCGAGACTGGTGCACATGCCTTTGTTTTCGAAGATAACTGCTAGGTGGCACTCTTGTTCGAGTGCCACCTAGCATCGAGGCAAACGTGCCTCGATGCACTCGTTTGCCTCCGCTACACGCTCGATCGAGGCACTCTAACGCAGTGCCTCCAAGATACCTTTCACCAATTTTCTTGCGCAGAACATCAAATAAACGTTTTGTTCACTCTCTCCAGATGCAAGACTATCGTCTTTCGACGACATTTACAGTGTAACATGCGGATTCGGGCCATTTTTTTTTGTTGAAGGTTCCATTTACCGAACGGGTCACGTACTAAAGCTAATATTTTATACTTCCTGTTCCAGCTAGCAAAGTGAGCTGCACCGTGATTTCAACTGCACGTCTACTCCTCCATTGAACGTCGCAAGTCATGAATAAAACGCAAGTTCAAAAGCGTGCACGAATCAACCCACATGCTGGAATGATATCGATAAAGCGATTTTTAAGCAGCGCAGTTCTTTGAACGCTGCCCGAAAATTTGCTACACGCTAAGTGGCAGTTACTTTCGTCTGATGTATGATGTATTGTAGAGTGACCTCTTTTTTCACCCACGACAAAATTCACAGCTACATTCGTAGTCAATAATTAGGCTGTCTTACCTCACTAATAATAAATAATAATGTGATAAACTTCCACTTAACCCTGATTTCTTAAGGCTTGTACTGCTTGATAAACACAACTAACAAATTTTACTGCATGAATAATACATGTCGATATGCATGGCATGCTGACGGGATTTCATCCCACATGTGGGGAGTGAGATGACTCAAGCGAAGAGCAAAAAAGCACTTTCCTATTTTCTCTGTACAATGGGTCTCATTATAATAACTCGGTGAGCTCGTTACAAGGCTTTACTCCTTGCTCTAAGTGAGTCTCGCAAGTATACATAAAGCCACACCAACATATCAAGCACCTCGTGGCACACTGAATTTCTCGTTGTGACTTCTAGCAAGGATGAGAATTTCCGTGGCGGGCCGAGAGCTCGAGTGCACCGACTTGTCGCAACAGTCATTAGAAAAATTGCCCTGGCTATCACATCTGGCTAGGCCGCAGAAAAGTGACGAGGCTAAGCGAGGGCTCTTTCAACCTGCCATGTTTTTTCGTTACCTTTTATGACAACATTCTACGACCGCAGGCTGGCACAGCGTTACGAACAAAACCACAGACACGCGCACATACTATAATGGGATGCAGATATGAAGACCAGTGAGGCCAGCAGAAGTAGCGCTTATTAAGTATTCATCACAAAGCAACGTAGTTGGCCAGAGACGCTGCAGAGACGCCCTGTATACGTCAGCTGCTTTCACAATATGGACAACTGCAAACGAAAGTTAGGATAGTTCTAAATATTGAAGCTTTCTTATTCCTGAGGACAAATTATGTACTGAAACTCTGAGCAGAGCTCATTTGTATGCTCTTTCTGGTTCTTGTTTTTTTCTGCTTGCTGTTGTCGCTGTTGTTGTTGATGGTCATGATGATGACGATGCCTGAAGAAAACTGGCTCGTATTCACGAATAGGACTAGGCACATCTGTTTTGTTTTCCTACGGTGTACTGAAATGCGTGAACCGGATAACGAAAGATTTCATGATGTCGCAACAAAAGTAAAAATATATATTGAAAAAAATAGAGCACGATTCTCACCAAATTGCCATTATCAAGAATTAATGGTTCAGCCTCCTCTCGGGAACCAGAACCTCTTCCATAAAAAAGAAGCCTTTCATGTAGGAGTTAGGGCATCACTACTTTACAGTGCCTGGACCAGTGATTTGTTATTTTTTTAGATATCAACATGCCATCAACATGCTTTTTTTCTTGCTAACGCTTGTGGCATTCGTAAATTCTTTATCTCAGACGTCTGGAACTGAGAATTCTGCGGCAGATGCTCAGTTACATCTTGGAGCGTGTCACAGGCATTTTACGGTGATATGACCTTAGGGCGGAATACCGGGCAAGGGAAATATTCAGTGTTTCATTAGGACCAGACCAGCAATAGTAAGTTTGTCAATGTAGAGTGCCACCAATATAGCAGCGAGCAATGAGCGGGCAGTAAAGATAGACTGGCGAGCTACAGCGGGAAAAAAGTCACGGAGATTGTCAACATGTTTTTTAGGAATGTATTCAAGATTAAAAACAGTGAATCTCTGCACGCAAAACACAGGAAAAAATAGGTATAAAAAAGTGTCTCTTACCATTAGCTAAACGGACAATCGGATTTGTTTTCGGTCTGATTTTCCGGTTTGTTTAGGAACTTCTGTTTGTAAAACGCTTGACATGAAATTTCATGGAGGTCACTGGAAAGGTGCATGAAAAATAGTCTCATTATACTATCTTCGAAAGGTAGATCAAGGTGATTAATGTTGGGTTTCTGCTCTCTATTAGTATTTCCTACAGGAAGTTAATTTAAAAACGTCGTTAGATAACTCTTAAGCACGGCGAATCTACAAAGAAGTCGGTAAGGGCAATTGGTGTATGTTGTGATTATGTGCTGTGATAAGGGATGTGATCATGTGCGTACGATCTGTGAAGAACACCTCGCTAATTCCTAGTCATGCTCTTGCGTTACCTAGCACCCATACGAAAAGTTCAAACAAGTGTTAAGGCTGAAAAGCAGTTGTATTTTCTTTGCGCATCCAATCTGGTAGTTGAAAAATGTACGTATTCGCCCTTGACACCTGCAGCGCACTTTTCATAAAAATGAATTGTTTACTTTTCTGGCCCATGAAAGCTTTGTTTAACCGATTCACTCAGCTAATGGATGCAACATAAACCTTTTCTGTCTGTGTTTCTGTTTTCTGTTTTTGTTTAAGTGATGCAAGCGGTTGTCGAATACGCCCAATGTATTTGTTCTCGTTTGAGAATTTCGCAAGCTATAAATATGTACCACTGGTGAACTGCCACCCCTCTAGCAAATCTTATGGGTTCAAATGCGTCCAAGTATGTGGAAAAGTATTAAAAACACAGAAAATTCCACTTCGATGACAACCAGCTCCAGCTCGATGACTGCATATAGCTTGCACTTACACACTGCAGAATTTATTCATGCTTCGAAAAGCATGGGTAAAAAGCCTCACTCCAATACAATACTGTTATCGCATTTTTCAGCGCTGATGTTGGCATTTCAAGCTGTTTCTGTTGTTGCTGTACTATATACAAAGAGCGAAGGAATGGAACGTGCGGATGTGGAATTTTTCGGCGTGTCTTGTGCAGGAACAATTCAGGTCCGAAATTGTTCTGACACAAGAAAAGAAAAAATTGTGATCTAAATAAAGGTCAAGCAAGAAGGTGTTATCTGTACATTTTTGTTCACTGCACATTTGGAAGTATTCGAAGAATTACGTTAAAAAAATATGAAGAACTATTGATGTACAATATTTAAGAAACCCACAGCTTGTAGATGAGTTTGCAGAATGAAAGCGATTGAAGACCTGAACCACGAAAGTATATGACGTAAGGGTACCTCGGACCTCAATCTCACTTCTCTTGGTTGGCGCGGTGATTTATTGCAAAGTGTTGAAATAGATTTTGTACAAAGTGTTGACAGCGGCATGAACGCACAGACGGTAGGTCTAGAATGCTTGTACTGAAAACAAAGATGATGCTCGACAGACTTGAATATAAGAAAAGTTCAAAATAGGAAACGGGTCAAACAATGTATGGAAGAGGACAATTATCTAGGTAAATTACTAGCTAGAATGCCTACTTATAAAAGTTGCCGAAGAATAAAAATAAGCCCGAGCGCATACGACAGATCATTCTAGAATCTTCACAGGCAATTCTACAGGTGTGTCAATCTTTCTAGATATGGTATATTGGGCATTTACAAATATTTCATGTACCATCTGATGATGAAATGCTTCCAAGACTGTATGTACCTCTTCCGATTCGCAATGTATTTTTGTGTTCCGCGAAAGCTATAAAAAGTGTTTTTTTGTACTCTGCATAATCTCAATCAGTTGATTGTTCACATGACTGTGAACCTTTGTATGGAGTACCATTTCTGAAGCCGGCTTGCTCTCTAGGCTGGTTGAAATCTGGTGTTATTCTAAGATCCCACCTAAAATTCAGCTCGCATCGGCTAGGGAAAATGGGAGTTCATTAGGTGTGGTCTTCGTGCTGCAGTAGACGCTTGTAGAACAGGATAGGGATGATGATGTGGATGATGCGAGACCAGGCAGAACAGGCGAACACCACGCCGGGCGTGAGCATGCGGTGGACAGAAATTAGTGCAATCAGAATTAACAACTAAATCGAAGTTGTCAGTATGCACTTCTCATGTGCCCTGCGTCCTAAACTTCGTGCGTGTAGCTCTGAACTATGCGTATGTTGTAGGGTCGCAGCGGAGATTTCCATAGTCAACTGGCAGGCGAACGCTAAAGTACGATGATTCGTTTATTGCTTTTTTTTGCGGGCTTTCAATTGCGCCGCAAACTCTGGTCGGGGACCTTCAAGTTGAGCGTAAAAGTAACCAGAAATACTAACTCCATCGCACAGTTATGGCTGTCTTTATAAGGTGTGCATTGCCGGAAAATTAATCTTTTCATCTTCATTGCATAGCTTGTAAAAATTACTAATGTCTTCATTTAAGTACCCTAATGCATTCGGTTAAATGTTTTATGCTTTTGGCCACCCTACACCGTACTGCAGCATCTGATTTTGAAGAATTTATATTCATTAAAAGCACGTGTCATCTTACCTGTGGTGGATTGGATCCAGTAATTTGCCCGGCCACTCCAGATGATTATGCGTTTGGTCGAATCTATGAAGCGTAAAAAATAATGAAGTCTGAAATCTTCGGCAGACAACACAATATTGGTGCTTCTTTTTTGTAACATATAAAAATAAAGATCGAACCACCACTATTCTAAACACATAATTAATAATCAGTAGCGAGGTCTGGGCATCCTCGGTGAGAGTAAGTGTAACGAAATTCTCCCATGTGGAGCACTTGTCGCAACCTAACTTTTGGCATATTGCTACAAAGTGAGGAGCGCTAATTTCGACATGCAGAGATCAAGGAAATGGGATGATTTGTCCTTCATATTTGGGTCAACATTTTAGTTCGACGGCGCTCAGAAACCAAGACGGAGAGAAAGAACGACGCCTACACACAGCAAACACTGACTCAGAAATGAATGGTTTATTGATGCATTGAGAGTACACGCTTCAAAACTGCCGACTTGGGATCTGGTGCTCTGCTGCACCTTTACCAGCCTGACCAAATTTCACTTTTGCTGCAGTTCATTTGTGGCTGGCGTAATTTGCCCCACATTCAAGTCACTCATCTGGTTGTTCTATGCTGCTGACTCCTATGGCCTTGCAGACAAAGAAAGAAGGTAGCCGAGCACTTGATGCACCAAAAAAAAAGAACTTGGAAGTTTATTACAGACAGCAGGGCTACATGTCAAGCACACTTCCGGCTAAATGGTGTGCTGGGTGTGGTCTCGTAGCTTCTTACACAGCGCTCCATAGGTGGCGTTGTGAGTGGCCATGGTTGCTTGATGACACTTTCCCATTATTCCAAAATCGGCCAGACATGACAATAATAAGTAAATTCCAGTTGAAGTTCATCACGCTACAAGAGAAAATACTCGCCAACAGCAGGGCCAAACTATATCGTGTACAATGGCGAACGACGAGCGTCATTTTCAAATAATTTCCCGTATTGTGCCTTCGGTTATCGTTTTCTTGAGTGCATTTAAGTATCTTGCACTAAACTTTCACAGAATCACAATTATTCATTTCAATCATGGAAACATAGGGTGAACATGCGTAATAAGTTGAAAAGAAGCACTACTTCGCTACTTTGAACTACGCCGCCATAATTCAATGGCGTCTTTTTTTAGCGATCTACGCTCGTTTATCGCAGACGCAGCTGCGCTCTAAGAACTCATAGCAGTGGTTAGTGTAGAGACTCATGATGCACTCCTTGTACTCACAGTTCAATTAGCCGAGCAATATAGCTAGTCACCGTTAAACACAATCTGCACCTTAAAGTACCGTTCAGGAAACCTTGTAGACGCAGTGATACAATACTACATGTCACAGCAAGGTTCGCAGAATGCTTGAAACGTGAAGCGTAAATAAATAAGGCAAGCGACAGAAATGCGGCACAGGGATTGAAAAACATTACTTCTCATGAATAGAAGACACACCCCAAGCGGAGATGCGCAGGCAAGGGGCCGGGGGGTCGATTATTATCGCGTCAATGTATGCGGCCGGGCTATCGGAAAACGTGGTAATTGCATTTTTTTCATGAGGGGGGGGGGGGTCAAACACGCAGGCAGTATCATAGCTACTCTTCGCATGCACCATCACTCACGTTCGGAGCACGGTTCCACTCTACCGCTGTGCACGGTCCATCATTCACGTCCTCACCGCACCGTACCGCTGCGTCGTTCTGATGGTGTGACTGCTGTCTGCTCCGAGGAGCGGCTTCGTGTACCGGCGGATGCTCGTCTCGATCACACGGTAGCGTCTCGCGTTCAGCGTGTGGCTCAACTTTCGAAACGCGATGCCCGCTTCCCGGCAGTGGAGACTTGTCGTCAACCGCCATTGTGGTCGATGTCGTTAAGTCGGCATCACCTACACGAAACGGGACGACCGCTTCGGCGCGCCAACAAAAGAACACTATCGTATAAAGGCTGCCAGCAACAGCTCGGTCAGCGTCTAGACTGCGCAATGTGCGTCATTAACCGGTGCAGGGAGAGTGTGAAATGCGTAGTATATTTCTTTAGCACGTGGTCATGCAATAGTGAAATCGATAGACAACGCGGTCAAAATAAAACCCTTGCACTAATAATTACGGCACGCATAGCCTCATTCATCGTGGCTGAAATTGCAGCAAGATAGTTGGTTATTTATTTATTTGTTTCAATGTATCTTACAAATGCCATGGGAATAATTTTGTAAGGGGATAAAAAAGAAAAGACAAACAAGAAACCGATGTGTACGAAAAGTGTCTAAAGGTATAACATGCTTGCAAGGTGGTGTAACAATAGGAATTGAGTGGCACAACAACACCAAAAATACTGAGTATAAGAAAAAATTTATATATATATATATATATATATATATATATATATATATTTATATATATATATATATACAGGGTGTCCCATGTAATTTTAGCAAGAGTTTTAAAACATGCCGGAACACGTAATTACGACGGGACCAAATGCAGGTTACTCACTGTTGCCAAGAGCTATCGAGACTATTTTTTGTGTATCAAATATTGTTCATTAGGTAAGTTTAATTAACTAATTTTTCAAGAAACGAAAATAGATAAAAAATTCAATGAGAAATTTCTAGATTGGTTAGCAAAACGTCCGTTGTGACAGTTCTTAACCTTACATCCGTTAGATAGTAGCGTCTTTGTGTAAATTACAAATGCCCGGGAAATACATAAAATGCCTTGTGAGAAACCAGCTCATGCGCCAGTGCGCATAATGATTCTAGTGCTCTCTAACGTTCCGCGTACGAACGACACGCTTCTCTCTCAACGGTTCATGACAGCGATAAGCAGTCACAGTGGTTATCGTATTTGTGGCCGATAGCAAAACGTGTTCTCCGTGAAGCCACAACCATCGTTTTGGCCTTGCTGAGGCAGCACAATGGGGAAAATGCTATGGTCGTTCGTACGTTAAGGAGCGCTAGAATCATTAGACAGTTATAGTTTAGCGTTAGCGTGATAGCGTATGTTAAGGGAATGGCGTTACCGTGCAGCAAACGTTCGTTGTGTGCAGCATCTTATAGTTTAGCGGGATATCGTTTACGTGTTTTACGTACCCCAGCTGGGATGGTGGCGCCACCTATTAGATGGTGAATAAGTTAGGCAGTGAAAATGAAAAGAAATCGAGAATATTTGCCTATGACACCACTCGAAGCATTCATAGAATTTTATTTTAGTAATATTAAAAGCAAATAAATATATGAACCATACACCAAACGCGAAAACATCTATGTTGCCAATTTCTTTACATCAATCATGTAGTTAGGCCTAGACGCGTTCGAAATGGGAAGCTATCTCAAAAGATACGCCAACTTATGCGTAATACTCGGTCATCGAAGCTAACTGAAGGCAAGAGAAGCCACTTGGAACAGTCATTTGCTGCGAACAAGGTGAATCTTTCAACAACTACGCCAAAACCCCTTCGAAGCGGGCGACCGAGAGCACTGCCATGTTTACGTACACTACGTACACCTACGCTACCACGGTAACGTGAAATCTGAAAAATACCGTGCGTACGGGAAGCGGTACGGGTGACGTACGCATCTGCGCATGCGAACTTCGATTCCGGTATCATGGTACATCCGGTAACCCGGTAAGCCCGGTATACTACAACTCTCTATAGCGCGCACTGGCAGACGAGCGGGTTTGTCACGTGGTATTTGTATTTGACATTGCATTGCTGAGTAACTCAGGGGACGAATTGCAACTCATGATTACGGATTTAAACAAGGAGAGCGGAAAGGTGGGTCTTAAAATGAATCTGCAGAAAACGAAAGTAATGTACAATAACCTCGGAAAAGAGCAGCGCATCGAGATAGGTAATAGTGCACTTCAAGTTGTAAAAGACTATGTCTACTTAGGGCAGGTAATAACCGCGGAGCCGAACCACGAGATTGAAGTAACTAGAAGAATAAGAATGGGGTGGAGCACATTTGGCAAGCACTCTCAAATTATGACAGGTAGATTGCCACTATCCCTCAAAAGGAAGGTATATAACAGCTGTATCTTGCCGTTATTAGCTACGGAGCAGAAACCTGGAGACTTACGAAGAGGGTTCAGCTTAAATTGAGGACGACGCAGCGAGCAATGGAAAGAAAAATGGTAGGTGTAACCTTAAGAGACAAGAAGAGAGCAGAGTGTATTAGGGAACAAACGGGGGTTAAGGATATCATTGCTGATATCAAGAAGAAGAAATGGACATGGGCCGGGCATGCAGCGCGTAGACAGGATAACCGCTGGTCGTTAAGGGTAACTAACTGGATTCCCAGAGAAGGCAAGCGGGTTAGGGGGAGACAGAAGGTTAGGTGGGCAGATGAGATTAAGAAGTTTGCGGGTATAAATTGGCAGCAGCAAGCACAGGACCGGGTTAACTGGCGGAACATGGAAGAGGCCTTTGTTCTGCAGCGGACGTAGTCAGGATGATGATAATGATAATTTTTTGTATTTCATGGGCATTTGTCATTAGCAGAAAAACACTAATACTTGAAAGATATAAAAATCAAAACGATCTATTTGGACGTTTTGCAAACACGAAAAATAGTCTGACTAACTCTAGACAATCGTGAGCAACATGCACTCGGTCGCGTTGTAATTACGCGTCCTGGCAACTTTTATTACTCTGGTTAAATTTACGGGGGACCTCTCTCTCTTTCTCTCTCTCTCTCTCTCTCTCTCTCTCTCTCTCTCTCTCTCTATATATATATATATATATATATATATATATATATATATATATATATATATATATGTAAGGGAAACAAGTGTATACCTCAAGGCTCATTTTTCCGTGTTTTAACACATTATGAATGAGATCTAACAGACAGTAATGCCAAGGAATGTACAGGGGAAGTTATTAAAACCAATTGAATGTAAATAAGAAGAAAGAAAAGTGGATGAAAAAATAACCAGCTGTGAGCAGGAATCGAACCTACGACCTTCGAATAACGCATTCGATGCTCTAACTACTGAGCTACTACAGCGGCCTTCCCTCCATCCACTTTTTTGGGTTTATATGTAAATTTAGAAGTAGGAGTGACAGTCAGCGCCACCTATAAGCCAAACGACGAGTGTGAAAACACTCTTATGCGCATGTTTTGGCGTCACGTAGCACGTGATCTTATTATGAGCGGGCAGCTGATTAATTGTCCCTCTTATATAACCTAAACACACCAAGTCTGCCAGTACGAGACCCTCGTTCAAATGAAATAAGGGAAAGAAGTGTATACCTAAGGGCTCGTTTTTCCGTGTTTTAACACAATATGAATGAGATCCAACAGACAGTAATGCCAAGGAATGTACAGGGGAAGTTATTAGAACCAATGGAATGTAAATAAGAACAAAGAAATGTGGATGAAAAAATAACCAGCTGTGAGCAGGAATCGAACCTACGACCTTCGAATAACGCGTTCGATGCTCTAACCACTGAGCTACCACAGCGGCCTTACCTCCATCCACTTTTTTGGGTTTATATGTGAATTTAGAAGTAGAAGTGACAGTCAGCGCCACCTATAAGCCAAACGACGAGTGTGAAAACACTCTTATGCGCATGTTTTGGCGTCACGTAGCACGTGATGTTATTATGAGCGGGCAGCTGATTAATTGTCCCCCTTATACAACCTAAACACACCAAGTCTGCCAGTACGAGACCCTCGTTCAAATGAAATAAGGGAAAGAAGTGTATACCTAAGGGCTCGTTTTTCCGTGTTTTAACACAATATGAATGAGATCCAACAGACAGTAATGCCAAGGAATGTACAGGGGAAGTTATTAGAACCAATGAATTGTAAATAAGAAGAAAGAAAAGTGGATGAAAAAATAACCAGCCGTGAGCAGGAATCGAGCCTACGACCTTCGAATAACGCGTTCGATGCTCTAACCACTGAGCTACCACAGCGGCCTTCCGTCCATCCACTTTTTTGGGTTTATATGTGAATTTAGAAGTAGGAGTGACAGTCAGCGCCATCTATAAGCCAAACGACGAGTGTGAAAACACTCTTATGCGCATGTTTTGGTGTCACGTAGCACGTGATCTTATTATGAGCGGGCAGCTGATTATTTGTCCCTCTTATACAACCTAAACACACCAAGTCTTCCAGTACGAGACCCTCGTTCAAATAATATATATATATATATATATATTTATATATATATATACGAGAGTCGCTTTTTACAGCAGGTGTGCTGTAAAATGTCAATCTCGTTACTTCCAAGTCGAAAAGAACCAAAGAAGAGGGTCATCAAAACTAAGCAATAAACGTCACTTGCCACAGGGCTACCATGTAACTTCGAGTGTGCAATTTCGAGCTAATTGAGAAAAACGGTAAACGGCATCATTACTCTCGCACTGTCGCTTAAGAATGCACGATTGGAACTTCCAGATAAAACCCTTCTCTGCAGGCACAGTAATGTCTTTCCACAATGAGCTCTAGCCTGCTTTCGTTGCCTCGGTGACGCTTGGTGGAAAGTTGCGAGCTCAAGCAAGGATCATTAATGCCAGACTAACGGTTTGAAAAGGTCCAAAATAGGCTCAACCGGTAGCGCAGGCTAAACCGCAAATCGATCGTCGGGGCCCTGTTTCTTTCGAAGTGCGCGTAAGCGGAGACAAGGTGCTGTTGCGAGAACTGTTCTCCGCCGCTGCTCAATCAAGGGTCGAAAATAAATCGCTCTGGGCGCGAGTCCTTTCTCTCTTTTTATTCATTACAGCGAGCGAGTGGCCTACATTTTCGCAATGAGTACGACGTTGAAAAACAAAGGTTCAAGCTGCATTACAGGCCACTGATGCCGGGATAAGTTCACTGTGCGCGGAAACAAGATATTCAGGAAAAGAAAGACGAATAAAAGGAAAAACTAAAGTTGGGAGATATCACGCAAGTGGTAATCGATTGTACGCGAAGCGTTTTGCTGGTGTAGCTGGGTACACAGCATCGGTCATTACGAATTGCGCAAGGCGTTACCAGGTGGACAAAAAAATACACAAGAAAAAAATTCACAGCATATCGACGTAGTGAATGATGATGAGGGGGCGAAGCTGTGGTGGTACCTCAGAAAACTGTGAATCCTCCGTGAATTTTGCTTGCTCCGTCCATCTGTCTGTCTGTCTGTCTGTCTGTCTGTCTGTCTGTCTGTCTGTCTGTCTGTCTGTCTGTCTGTCTGTCTGTCTGTCTGTCTGTCTGTCTGTCTGTCTGTCTGTCTGTCTGTCTGTCTGTCTGTCTGTCTGTCTGTCTGTCTGTCTGTCTGTCTGTCTGTCTGTCTGTCTGTCTGTCTGTCTGTCTGTCTGTCTGTCTGTCTGTCTGTCTGTCTGTCTGTCTGTCTGTCTGTCTGTCTGTCTGTCTGTCTGTCTGTCTGTCTGTCTGTCTGTCTGTCTGTCTGTCTGTCTGTCTGTCTGTCTGTCTGTCTGTCTGTCTGTCTGTCTGTCTGTCTGTCTGTCTGTCTGTCTGTCTGTCTGTCTGTCTGTCTGTCTGTCTGTCTGTCTGTCTGTCTGTCTGTCTGTCTGTCTGTCTGTCTGTCTGTCTGTCTGTCTGTCTGTCTGTCTGTCTGTCTGTCTGTCTGTCTGTCCGTCCGTCCGTCCGTCCGTCCGTCCGTCCGTCCGTCCGTCCGTCCGTCCGTCCGTCCGTCCGTCCGTCCGTCCGTCCGTCCGTCCGTCCGTCCGTCCGTCCGTCCGTCCGTCCGTCCGTCTGTCCGTCCGTCCGTCTGTCTGTCTGTATGTCTGTCTGTCTGTCTGTCTGTCCGTCCGTCCGTCCGTCCGTCCGTCCGTCCGTCCGTCCGTCCGTCCGTCTGGCTTCTCGAACGTGAATATGCTGTGATGGTGATGTGAACGCCATCTACTGAACACTTCGCGTACGAGTGGTGGCTACGACAAATAACTATGGTAGACAAGCCTACGCTTTAAGGAGCTTCGCCCCTAAAAGAATGATGTGTCATATGCTTGTGTGACGAAAGCGCAGACTCGACAATGACGAGAGACGTGTAACACCGGCGGCGTGATTTCGATACTTAGGCCGTTCTACGCAAGCTTGCGACATGTCTGGCTCCTCCTTGTTACTGGACGAGCCTACGCGAAAGAAACTTGATTGAAACATCATCAGCGACGGGGCAGCATGTTATACAACTAAGTGCATGTACATACAAGTCATATGGTGTCTGTTGAATTACTGGCGTCCATTTGGCCACCGGCGTTGAAACGTCGAAACTTGTCAAAGTTATGCCGGTAATGAAGGCGGTAGGCTATATAGCGTTACATGATGTCAGAAGAGTTCTGTGGGTCGATCACCGGTACAGTGCAGTCTGGCATGGAGCTTCAAAGTACAAACTGTCCGATTGAACGAACACGAGATAGTGGTAGTTGTCACACGTTTCAAAATTGCCTCAAATAGCTACAGCGGTAGCATTAACATGAAAGGAGTAAGCTTGCTATTCGGGCGCAGTATTTCTGGAATCGGGATGCTCTTCTTGAAGGCGAAGAAGGTCTAAGCTTATCCGCGGTTTAATGGATGAGTTGCAGTAAAAGGTTTTGATGCACTGCTTCAATTCAAATGCCTATAAGATGAGCTATTATTCCATTTATATGTAGCTTATTTTATCTATGGATCTAGAGAGAGGTGATCAAGCACACACATCCCGCAAAACGTGGGAATGGAAAAAATATTGCTTTACATATTCCCAAATACTTCATTTCATGATGACTATCTAGGTTAATTGGATTAGCAAATTGCTAAAATGCAGAGAAACGCGTATTGCTGAAAGCCTCTGTTCAAAAATATAGCGCATGTAAAATTTTATGGGGGTGTTGTGGTTACCAGAGTGCTGTGCACGGTTACCAAAGTTACGGAAATAGCATCTGTTAGGCATTTGGGGTGATTAGGCATTTGTGGTTCATTAACAGAGCTTGGTGTGCAGGAAGGCACGATCAGCCTTTGAATATAGGCAAACTTGGGGAATGACTTCGAAGGAAAATGTGTGGGCAAAAGAGCCCCGATATATTTACAGTCCTTGACGCCAGCTTGCATACTTTCCCTTTTTTACTTCATTTAGCTATTAGTTAGCTAGGAAGTTTTAGGAAATTATTCATTCAAGATACAAAGGCTAGGGGTGAATAGTATGCAGGGGAGTGAGCTTTATTAACTGTTGCTTCACAGTTCCTCAAACAACTAGGGGCATATATCGCAAAAGAACATTAGGGTGTACCGGGATTAGATCGCACACGAGGCGTCGGTCAGCATCACTGATTATAGTAAAATTCACTGCAGGCCTGATAACCATAGAATTCACGTCGATGGTCATCATGAGGTCAGGTATGCGGGAATATGCAAAGCAATAATTTTTTTTTTCATTCCCGCGTTTTGCGCGAAGTGTGTAGTGCTTACTCGTCTCCCTCTAAACTCACAGATAAAATAGGCGACATCATTTTTAAAAACTTTTATTTAGAAATACTAGAGGCCCTATCCGGGCCCAAGCAGGAGTCAGTACATAAATGTCAGTGAGAATAAAAACAATAAAACGTACGAAAGTTACGAAAATTCGCAACATGAATGAGGAATGTAATGAATATATAGCAATACAAAAATACACCTATTCGCAGTACCAGGGAGGAATATAAATAAGATATAGCAGTATATTAAAAATCAACAGCTATAATATTCATGATATGGGTGAACGATTGTGTTGTGTCAGCACCAACCACTTCTCCGGGTAACTTGTTTTATAATGAAATAGAATGCGGCAATAATGAATATTGATGAACGCTAACGTGACTGAATGGTTCCCTAGCTGTCTTGTTAGGATGAACATAACCTGCCCCATGGGCGGGCAGGTTATGTAACGTTCCAGTGGTATTTTGAAGTGGCCATGGTATAACTGATAAATGAATTTTAGACAAGAAACTATTTTACGATGAACGAGTGTCTTTAGCTCTGCCCTCTTGCAAAGGGCAGATATGCCAGCGAAACGAGAATAGCTTGAATAAATGAAGCTGAGAGCCAAGTTTTTCACCCTGTCTAAATTTTAAATTAAATATTTCTGATACGGAGCCCAAACCAGGTCGCATACTCTAACTTAGGCTTGATAAGCACTTTGTAAGCTGCTAGTTCTGCAGAGGGTGAAGTATATGACGGAGTTTGCGTTTTAAGAATGCTAACTTCTTCAGTGCCTTGCTACAGATGTTGTCTATATGGGGTTATCAATTTAAATTAGCTGTGAGCATGACACCCAGGTACTCGACTTGCGCAGTCTGTTCAACCCACACGTTATTATCGGTATAAAGGAATGCTGATGGATTTTGTTTTTGCGTAATTGTAATGGATGTCGTTTTTGGTGCGTTGAGCTTCAAGCTCCATTTCTCACACCAGGCGTAGATGGATTGCAATGCATTGTTAAATCTGGCTTAATGAAAATGCTGATTATTGCTAGCATAAACAACACAATCGTATAAATTGAATAGTAGTTTATTTTACCAACATTTGTATTAAAACAGTGCGTCGAAACCTTATGTGCAAAAGTGGTCAGACATTAGACCAAAAACAATTGGTTCATTAAAAAATACTTTCCCGCTAATTTCGTGGCACCTAAACTTTCAGTGAAGAAAAAACAGCGTACTTCTCGTTCACAGTATTTATTCATATAAAATAACAAGTTTACTACAATATTAGTTTCTTTACTAGCTGAGCCGCATTTGAGAAAAACAATATCAAGCATGACGAGACATTCCACGCGTCTCGTCATGCTTGACATGAAGTTTAACTTGTTTGCCTTTCAGGAAGTTATTTAGCAAACAAGTTAAACTCAAGATGATAAAACTCGGTAATTAAAACTTTGGTACTAGCGCTCTCTCGTAAAATATACTTCATGGTTTTGTCACACTCACTTTTACCTACTTCACAACTGTATGAAATGCAAATGATTTACCAAGAATGGCGAACTTTATGAGAAGCTTTCTCTGAGAGAGAACTTCAAATTTTTACAATATTCCTCTGATGGAAGTAATGGATGTCATCTACCTATATATGGAAAGAAATGTTCCATTAGTTTTGTTGCCAGCAAGTTGTAATCTGTCACACGCACTCTAAAACAAGAACCAAAAGGAGTCCTTTGACTCCTTTCAGAAGGTTCCGACTTGTCACGTATAAAACTCTCATTAAAGAGACGTCTCAAATTGTCTTGAAGGTCATCATACTCTCTTTAGAGAGTCGTGTGACCCACGAAAGAGTTAAAGTGGTCGTGAAAAGAAATGAAGCTAACTTTCTCTGTTTCAATAAGGATGAAACATGCTGATTTCGAATTAATTCTTCCCGATATCAATCCATAGTTAATGACGCCCATTGGAAACCACAGTTTTTTCAGGCTCCGGAAAGCCATGCAGGCCTTCCGGCCGCCATTGGCATTAATGTGTGACGTCATAGGGGGTCAGGATAAATGAAGTTAATACCACAGTGTTAGCTTTCTTTTCACACGGCTGCTTCACAAGTTTCTCCAAGAATAATTATTGGGTTTTAACGCCCCAAAATCACGATATGATTATGAGAGACGCCAACACTTTTTTCAGGATGACTGCCAGTTGGGCGTGTTGGTGAAGGTTCATGGTGAAACAAGCGCAGAAATACACACACTCAGAGAGGCGCATGTCTGTGTCCTCGCTGAGTGTGTGTATTTCTGTGCTTGTTTCATGATGCACTTTTTTCAGCAGCCTCAAAATTTTATATTAGATGCGCAGTAGCTTTTGCTCAGCGCTGTGTCCGTCCCTCGGCGATGTCCACTCTCCACGGCCACTGCACCAACTCTCGCCCCTCTCCTCACGCTCAGCAACAGCTGTGTGCTCGTATATAATGCTGCGCTCCATTCATTGCACTCTTTTAGCAGAGGTGGATTTGTTTATTTATAAATACTGCGATCCTTCAGTTGAAAGATCATGGCAGGGTGGGAAAAATGTTCGAGAATCGGTACATACAAAGAAATAATGAAAACACAATAAATCCTACGATAAGAGTGTACAAGGCAACGGTTCACAAACGCTCATTTCAACAAATTTTTCAAGTAACATAACACATATTAACGTAACACGTAGAATACGGGTTACAGACACACAATAATTACAATAAAATAAATACATACAATGCAATCTGTAGCGGTAGTTTAGGCGATGCTGTTTTCAAACAATGACAGTTTCTTGCGTAAAACGACATCATTTGTCAGGCTATTCCAGTCATTAATAGTTCTAGGGAAAACGAATACTTGTAGCAGTTAATCCATGAAGGTAAAGAAGTTGTCGTTTTACTGTGTCGCTTGCGAGTTGCGTAACCGGAAGAATACCGAAGAATGCATGCAGTGTCAACATTTAAATGGTCATTTAATAATTGAAAGAAAAACTTAAGCCGCCAAGTGCGGTTTCTGTCCACAACATGCTGCAGACCGCTTTTTACCATTAATTCAGATACGGATGTTCTACCGTAAGAGTTATAAATAAAACGTAAGCCTTCTGCACTTTTTCTAATTGATTACTATTACGTTTAGTGAATGTATTCCATATTATTACAGCGTATTCCAACATTGAACGAATGAGCTATTCGTGCCGTACTGATAACATAAAGGATTTTTCTTTAGTGTTACTTTCATATAAACAGTTTTGTTGTAATTAATTGACATTTGACATTCCTGGCACCAAGACACGACCTTGCTAAATTGAATATTGAGCCTTATCTGATCACCAGCATTTGATACTTCCGTGTATAACACACAATTGTCAGCATAAAGCTTTACACTTAGAGAAAGGCCATTCATTATATTATTTATATATAATAGAAATAAAATAGGTCCGAAAACCAAGCCCTGAGGTACGCCGCAGTCCACAGGAAGTTTGCTGGAACAGCTGTCATTAAGTGAAACAAATTGTGGCCTGTTTTGAAGACACGCTCGTATACATACTATAGGTTTCGAATTTTTCAAGATATATTGCAATTTATGAAGTAATTTTTTATGCGAAACATTATCAAAGGCCTTTTGGAAGCCCAAAAATTGACATCTAGCTGTTCACCTTCATTTAGTGCGGTAGCAAAATCGTGGATGGTTTCAACCAGCTGTGTGGTGGTGGAATATCCACGTTAAATCCATGCTGCGCTTTTGTTAGTACTTAGTGTTCATCAAGAAATGTAACAATTTGTTTGTGAATTATGTGCTCGAGAATTTTACAAGCTGTAGAGGTTAACAAAACCGGTCGATAATTCTTTATTTGAGTTTTATCACCTGCTTTAAGTAGAAGCTTAATTCGGGCAATCTTCCAGTCCTCAGGGAGTACACCTTCGTTCAAACACCTGTTCACTTCACGGCACACACATGGTAATGTACACAAATGAGAGGGGCGGTAACATAAGCAGTACACAAGATATACACAACTCAACACGCAAACAAAACATTCACGCATACATGCAAATGAAAACAACAAATGGAAATCCAAGTGAGCACCAGCGCTGCTTCACATTCCCACATGGTTTCTTTTAGTGGGAGATGGTGTAGTTTTTATGAACATTTTTCTACTGCTCTATAGCCAATCATCCTGCGTTGAAAGGCTAACACCCATACACCGACTCAACGTGCCTACATAAGCGTGTTTTCGCCTATAGGTGATCGACTAGTTGAGATGCTGCAGCTATCTATCTATCTATCTATCTATCTATCTATCTATCTATCTATCTATCTATCTATCTATCTATCTATCTATCTATCTATCTATCTATCTATCTATCTATCTATCTATCTATCTATCTATCTATCTATCTATCTATCTATCTATCTATCTATCTATCTATCTATCTATCTATCTATCTATCTATCTATCTGTCTGTCTGTCTGTCTGTCTGTCTGTCTGTCTGTCTGTCTGTCTGTCTGTCTGTCTGTCTGTCTGTCTGTCTGTCTGTCTGTCTGTCTGTCTGTCTGTCTGTCTGTCTGTCTGTCTGTCTGTCTGTCTGTCTGTCTGTCTATCTATCTATCTATCTATCTGTCTGTCTGTCTGTCTGTCTGTCTGTCTGTCCATCGACCCATCCATCCATCCATCCGTCCGTCCGTCCATACATCCATCCATCTATCCATTCGTCTCCGGAGGAAGCCATATGGCTCTGATCGGTTGCGGGTGTGACGAAAGGGTGCACCTACGCAGTTGGCGTGGTGGCTGACTCCCGCTCCGTTGCCTGAACGTGAACTCATGCGTTTATATCAAGGCAAGAAGGAAATCTGGCAACTTTATTTTATAAGTGGTCTCGCTACGTCGCTAAAAGACTAGCATTCCATATCTGAAATTACCTCATCGCCGACAATCGCATGATCGAGGCAGCAAGAATTATTAAAGAACAGCACATAAAAGTATGCATCAATTTTCGTATTAGTGGACCACATTTCTGTACGCTCTAAGCACCGAGTTTTCACGTATTGTAACACCGCCGCTTGAATCCGAAACTCAAACCAGGCTTGGGTTTAGAAAAAAACGGATAAAACTATTCAAATTGGAAGAACAAATAACGTTGCTTTCCTACGTTAAGATACCTAATATAATTGGCAGTATATTCTGATAGTGACTGTTGGTGCCATGGCGAAGCCAACCCAGCGCAATGACGCAAATAAGGCAGCGATACAGCAACGAACTACATTGACAGCCACCTGGTGGTCCCGGAACAAATACAACATAAAAGACGTTCTGGGCGAGCTGCTGAGCGATGCGAAAGAAGCAGTTGCTTGTCGACTCTCTGCACGGCACCCGCGGAGCTGAACGTGACTCGTTAGCGGAGTGTTCTACGAGACAGGAACAACCGCAACTAGCCACGGAGACTCCATCGGCCGCCCTTGCTCTAGATGATTCTGCGAACTCAGTGTCTTACACTCGGGAGGAGCCCTACGCGCACCGCATCATTAACTCCTAATTTATTCAAAGTGTGGCGTTCCTTCTAGGAGCCAAAATCAGCAAAAATCAACAGTATATAGAAGAAGACAATAAATTAGCGAACTTGCCGAACTTGCCCTCGGACGACTTATGCACTTGTGGGCTTGGTTTCTGCACTGCTTAAAGCACATCTCATGCATACCGACACATTTTGGGCAAGTGCTTCGTTGGATGGTATACGTCAAAACCAGAAGCTTCTGAGCCTTCATTTACGTGCATCGTGACGAGGAGTATAAACAGTTTCGCATATCATATCTACGTGCACACCATGCTTTAAGTGTCGTCGGTAAACGGAAGCATAATTCACGAGCATGTACCTTAATGTCTTGTTCGAGGCATGTTCATAAAGTGCTACATGAGCATAAGACATACCTTCCTTATGCGTATGTTGGTGAGCAAATTACGCTGACTTAACTGCTTTTATTGAAGTCAGTATAACCTTAGCGACGTATAGAATAGGCGCGGTAATATATATATGTGGGGTTTTACGTCCCGAAACTACGATATGAATATGAGAGACGTCGTAGGGGAGGGTTCCAGAAATTTCGACCATCTGGTGTTCTTTAACGCGCACTGAATTTACACAATACATGGGCCTCTACCATTTCGCCTCCATCGAGATGCCACTGCCGCAACCGGGATCGAACCCGTGACCTTCGGGTTAGCAGCCGAGCACCCTGTGGCCACTGATCCACCGGACGACATAGACAACCTCACAGTTTCGCAGTGTTACTTCCTCATCGGTTTTTATTTCTCGATAATTATTACTCTAGCCAGGGGTGGCAAACAAAATGAGCGCATGGTTGTCAATCTTTCCTTTTGTCGCTTTTCTGTTTAACCGTTCTGCTTTTTATATTGTTCTTCTCTCTCCATCTCTCCCTGCCTTCCTTATTCTAATTAGTCAATGGTTATTCGCACTTGTCACTCATTTATACACTTTTGCTGTTGTTTACGTGTACCTTGCTTTTGCAGCCGTATATATGCATGCTATCCTTTCAGCTGAAAGCCGGAATGAACTACCACAGTAGTGTTACTGCTAGCAATCAAGAGGGAGGCGCACCATCTTTGATATTTGTACGTCGAAGAACGCAATTTTCAGCCCGATATAGACTTGATGGCGGCCGTATTTTCGTAGTGTAGGATATGCGTCAGCATGAATTAGCGCTAGCGTATGAACTGCGTGGCGACCATGACAGACAATCGCTGAAATCTGAGACACCTTGTGCAACTATAAGCGGCCAGACACGCTACTCAGATAATTGTGTAATTTCTTTCACAGTCTGTCGAGTCTGATAAAGTAATTGTGTCGTATGCAGGCAGACACGGGGAAACTCTGTCACTGTCATCATTGCTGATTCTGCGGGCTGTCATAACCTTCATCTGACGCCACAGCTAATACAATATCTGGGGTATTGCGCGCCAGACCACGACATGAATATGAGGCTCGCCGTATGTGAAGGCCACTGGAACTTTCAACCATATTGTGTTCTTTGACATGCACTGACTTCGCACAGTATACATGGACCTCCAGCATTCCGCCTCCCTCACGCTGCAGAAGACATGTGCGCGGCTTCTTCTATCCACGCTCCCCGTTACGGCACATAATCGGCTCTGCTACGCCACCTGTACTTTACTTCTCGTGGTGCCCTCCTTTCCTCCACCACTGTACTTCTAGTCCGTATCACTCTTTCCCGCCTTGCCTTCTCCCCTGCGACTGCGTTGGTTTAGGTATGGCCTTCGAGATGGCGGGCGCGTGGCAGGTTTCTCTCCAGCCGTCCCAATCGCACAGAGAGAGCGCGTTTCTAGAGGTGGGCGTAGTCCGCGTTTTTCTCCGAACCGCGGCGCTGCTTCGTATGGTCCAAAAAGCTGCCACGCAGTTGGCAAAGCTTGCATGTGGGGAGAAAAAATGGTCTTTCGCTTTTATATATTTTGAGCTCATTTGAGAATGCCAGGTCAAGGCGTATGACAGGCAAAGTCAATGCTTGGGCGTATATATTATCAAACGGGCTTCTTTTTTGCTGTAGATTGGCTTAGCCCATATTGGAGCACCTAAAATTGTGATGTCTCTGCGTGAAATCCGCATGAGCTGTAAACTTACTGTACTTCGAAGATTGCAAGCTGTATAGTAGGAGGGCACTGGCAAAAAAAAAATAAAATGACAACCCGATCAACAAGCGAAGTTAGTGGCGCGTTTTTCACTCACGGGTCACACTCGATTAAAAAGGTTGCTTTTTTTTTCTTTCGTGAAACTAGGACTGATTTTCATTGTAATGTCGTTTCAAGAATTTTCTCGTCGAGTCACAGATGCAGAATAAAGGGGGGAGGGTGCAGGTGGTCGCCATGCGTCTAGACCATGTCTAGACTGAACGTTCGTGGTTCTGCGATGACCATGGGCTTGTTTCAGGCCCGCCTTGGTCACTTATGGTCACCCATTCACACTGTGAATTTTACTGTGTTCAGTGGATACGTTCGAACATCGAAATGTTTTGCTTGTTCAACAAGTACGCAACACGCGTTCAGAGTTTGATGTACCTTGCATGAAACACGCGGAATTACATAGCAGTGAATATTAGCATTCTTTTAGTAGCCTACCTCGTCGAATACTTAGTTTTCATTGGAAACACCGTTATTCTATATGTTAGACCCTCTGATTTGGAGGCAGTCGTGGTGAACACGACACTTATATTGCCAGTGTGCTACGAAAATATAATCTAAGCTGAGATGACAAAAAAAGAAACGATGACAACTCAAGTACTTTCACTGTGAAAGACGTGGAGAGTGAATGTAGGTCGGCCAACGAAGCCTTGTACAATATTATGGAAAAATTTCATCACACATAGCTTATTTCATTGACATGACCAGGGCACCCAGTTATCTAGAGCGCAACTGCACTTCAGTTGACCACCTCTATATTATCTGTATGCGATATATTAGTAAAATTATGAGTCAAGATAGGCCAGCAATATAATTCAAAGATGATATTTAATCCAGTTTTCCCCCTACAAGTCTCTAGAGGAAACGAGGAATACTAGAATGTCTCCATGTTTCTGAAATCAAGGTGTTTAGCATTCAGACAAAATGGGCCGTGATAAGAGAAAGCAATGCTGCCACAAACAAATTGTTGCCTCCTTACAATTATCCACGAGAAAAATGCAGCAGTTGCCATGCATTTCTTCACTAATGGGACCAAGATAAGTGCAGTAACAACAACAAAAAAATCCTTTCCTTCAGTTCACCCAGAAGATCCTGGCGGTGATTCTTGCTCGTAGGCGAAAAAAAAATGCGTATACTGGAATACAGTGCTCTGAGCTCTATGCCGTGGTTTCAGCAGCCGCCGAAATCCTCTCTCAATGCGACCTCTCGCTGTAGTCGGGCGCGCAAAGCGATACTCGTTGGTTTTTCTGGGGAGCGCGGCGATTGAGACGGCCTGTGAAAAAGTCGCCACGTGCCTGCCATCTCGGATGCCATGGTTGAGGGAACTCAGTACAAGAGGCAAAGCAAGCTACTCGAACATAAATATTTATATACATAGGCCCACCTTTTTTTTCAGCCTTGCTATAAGGTGTTGGCGAAGCATGATACATTCTAGAAGTTGGCGAAACGAATAGGTTAGGATAACGAAACGTTTCGTATACATGCTTTTTTCCCTCGAGAATGGCAGCTACCTAGTTGACAAAGTGTAGTTATCGATCAAGACTTCATCAACAGAAAACCTTACCGGCCTTCTGGCTCTGCCTAACTTATTTACTCGTTCACTCTTTCCAACGCTACTAGATCCTGCCAGTTCTCAAATTCCCACGGCAGCTGCCGTAGATGCATGGCCCCATTTTGTTTCCGCTCACCAGATGGCGCGCTCGCCACGGTTAGCCCGTTGCTGTGCAGCAGGAAGCCAGTGGCGCGCGTTGTAAATGGCCGTTCTTTATCTCGAAATACTCGTTCAATGCATCTCAAACTTATACTGTCATTAGGGACCTTTTCGAACAATGGGGTAATGTTTTATGTATTACATTACAGACAATACATTCATATGTACGCACTATTTTAGCTGTTATTATGAATGTCAACCTTAATTTTGTGTTTTCTAAATAAGTACCCTGTCGTTTTTTTTATGAATCAGCTAAATTTTTATTTCTTCAATGCCTTACTCTGGGTATCTATTTTTAAGATTGTCAACAAGTGTATTTTTGTGTGAATTTTTCTCATGTTGCTTCAGCAGAGTGTGACGTTGGGCGAGATGGTGCATAGCTTAATAAAATATTTGTGGCGCAACTGATACTAGCAAGAAAAAATGGAGAGAGGAGTGGGCGCCAGACTTTCAACTCGTTTATTTTCTTCACATCACTGAAATATACATACTTCCAGAATGCGCACAAAGAGGGGGCGCAGCACAAGCGACTATCACATTGCACACACAAAAACCCAAACATAAAAAAGCTATCGCACAGCACTAACTAGAAACAGGTATTCCTTCTTGTAAAAAGTGACAGACACGTGTGTTATGACGCAGCAGGGAAACTTTCGCGCGTGCAGTACATAAGGCATATAACGCACATGAAGGGGAACAAATGTGTCAAAGCCCCGTCACATTGTAGTGCGTTTAAAAACTCGTTTCATGTGTGTCTATGGTGCATTTGGTTAAGTATTTAGTTTCTTTCGCCGCCGACCGACAGATCATGGGTTCGACTACCCAGTCTGTCAAATATGCGAAACTTTTTCTTCTGGTTTATTATTTTTTATTCTGTTCTGGCACATTTTAACAACGTCGAATCCGTGACTGAAGCCTTGTCAGTGAGGTATTGGTTGACGCCGACATAAACACTTTCGTGTTAAAAAAGCTATTTTATTTTTTACATCGACTTGCTTATGGTTCGATGATATTCTTATCGCGCAAGTACAAAGCATACCGACCCACAGCCAGTAACTATAGATGGTATTAATAGGAGGAATAATAGTGACTTTATTAACATACAATTTATTGTGGTTAGGTTACAGATGGGCAAAGCGGCTGACTTTAGTGAGCGGCTCTGAATTGCTCCGAACAGCTCAGCTCATTAAAGTGAGCCGGCTACGTTCAACGGCTCACTGGTTCACCAGGGGTCGGTTACTCCCTGTACCTCCCATAAGATACTTTAATTGATGAAGTGAGTGCTGGTAGTGCCAAATAACCCTAATTTATGACCCTGGCGGAAAGTATTACAAGTTCACATCAATGGCAGCGCATATGGTGTGCGTCGTCATGCCACACCTAAAACCAGCCGCTTTTCCCCTACCCACAAGAAAGGTTTGGGAGGAGTTTCTGCTCAGCTGCTTCACCCGGGAGGCTCAACGCTTCTTGGTGGCCCGCGCTCGAGTGGCGGTGATCTCCAGTGAAGTATCAGAATAGAGAGACCACCCAGGTGCGTTTGGAACACAACTCTCAGTCCTCCCCTCAATAAATGTTTTTCCACCACCACCTCATCTCCTAACACTCCCTCGCGCTCTGTTTTTTTATGTATTGTCACATGCGCGGGGCGCATTCTCTATTGTATCTACGAGCCTGCTCGCAAGTGTTGCGGTGTGCGCGAAGATTTTTTTTAATGTATTCGCTTGCTCATGCTGTGCCGTCATTCACGCATATCAATCCACGCATTTTGCAATCATGCATTCGGTTATCCCGGCAGCCATTCAGCATGCGGCAGAAAAAAAACTGAAATAATTGAGGGGGGAGGAAGCAACAAAATGGAGAAGGCAGGGAGGTTAACCAGAAAGACATCCGGTTGGCTACCCTACACTGAGGGATTAGGGAAGGGGACAAGAAAGACGAGAAAGAGGGAAGAGAGGGAAAATAAAATAAGGGAGGGGGGAGAGACTGACAGTAATTTCACTGCAGCGTGTAGAACTCTACCGCATGTCAGATGCGTTCACACAAGCCTGTCTTTTTCAGGAAACACAGCAGGGCTTTCACTGCCTTGTGGGCTGTCGAGGCATGTGGACGTTGCTGTAATAGCACCTGCACAGAAAGAGGCCGATCATCCAGTCGCCGCATTGCGTTGGCAAGTACTTGTCTATCTGAGGCAAATCGAGGACAATGGCACAGCAGGTGTTCGATATTTTCGTCGGTGCCGCAAACATCGCACGCCGCACTGTCAGTAATTCCGATTAACGAGGTATAAGCTTTCGTGAAGGCAACTCCCAGCCAAAGGCGATAAAGAAGCGAAGCTGCACGTCGATGTAGGCCGAGTGGAGGCCGGAGTTGTAGTGAAGGGTCGAGCTGGTGCAGTCTTTTACGTCGTATGCTTGGTGTGTTCCACTCAGTCAGTGTGAGACTGCAGGCCAGTTGACGAATCTGCCTCGCCGCATCCGCTCTTGAAAGCGGAATCGGAACGCTGTTCGCTTCTTTATGTGACGTGTGAGTAGCATGACCTGCAGAATCATTGCCGCCTATACCACAATGCCCAGGTAACCACTGAAAGACGATCTCATGGCCTTTTTGTATTAAAAGGTGGTGAAGTTTCACGGTTTGGTAGGTCAACTGGTCGTGGAATCCGCGTCGGAGAACTGATATCTGGCACTGTAACGCAGGTTTTGAGTCAGAAAACACAGCCCATTTACCTGGTCTTTCTTCTGAATTGATGAGTTCCAGTGCATTGCGCAGAGCCTTGAGTTCTGCCGTCGTTGACGTTGTCACATGTGAAGTCTTAAAACACCGAGTTACCCCTTGTGATGGTATAACCACTGCTCCACCTGAACTAGACGGCGTAGTAGAGCCATCCGTGTAAAGGTGCACGTGGTTACTGTATAGTTTTGTTCCAGTAGGAATTGACTCAGTTGTTTCAGGGCATGTGTCGGTGAGTCCGATTTTCTGCTCATTGCTGGAATCATTAAGTGAACTCGCGGCCGGCTCAAGCTCCAAGGAGGAAGCAGTGGCTTTGATGCAGGTGCGTACGTCTCAGTAAACGATGAACGATGCTTGTAGACAGTAATGCCGTATGTCGTGCGGGGCCTTTCAGCAGCTAGGGTCGCCAGGTGGTGAGAAGGGGTCTTGGCATAATGCCCGAGGTGCATGCGCGTTGTCTCGGTAATAATATGCGTCTTTATTGAGTGATCTTGAGCGATGGCAATGGTTTCAGCCGTTGAAGCACTGCGGGGTAATCCAAGGCATATCTTAAGTGCTTGGGCTTGAATGCTCTGAATTGCGCACAGGTTGGTCTTGCCGGTGTTATATATTGCAGGTAAGCTGTACCGTAAGAATCCGATAAACAGCACTCTGTGCAGTTGTAGCATGGATTGTATGGGCACTCCCCAATTCTTTCCTGCGAGGAATTTGAACATGTGGCATGTTGCGATCAGCCGCTTCTTCACATAGTTCACGTGTGGAGTCCACGACAGGTTTCTGTCTATTATGACTACCAAGAACCTGTGGCTTCCACTGAACGATATGTATTCTTCATTAATCGATATGCTGTAAGCAGACATTGGTTTCCGCGTGAACGCGACCACTGCACCTTTTCCGCAGGACACCTCGAGGCCTTGTTTACGAAGGTAGCATGACGTCGTTGTAGCAGCCTTCTGAAGGCGGGCGCGAAGCTGAGGCCTTGTCACACTTGATGTCCAAATGCAGATGTCATCAGCGTAGACAGAAAGTTCTACAGTGCTAGGTAGCTGCTCGACTAGACCAATGAGAGTTAGATTGAAAAGTGTAGGGCTTACCACTCCTCCCTGAGGAACTCCTCGGCTGCTGTAATAATCAGTGTTGGGCCATTCGCTGTCATCACTCACGTAAAATGATCTCAGCTGTAAGTAGATGTACACCCACATATATATCTTGCCACCAAGACCTACTGTTTCAAACCACTAAGGATGGCTTCATGGGTGACATTGTCGTAAGCCCCCTTAACGTCTAGAAACAGGGCGGCGCACAGTCTCTTACAAGCTTTCTGGTGTTGAAAATATGTCACCAGATCAACAACGTTGTCGATTTACGAATGGCCGTGCCTGAATCCGGTCATGGATACTGGATAGATTTCATAGTGCTCTAAATACCAATCTATTCGTGTTAGTATCATTCGTTCCATTGTTTTTCCCACACAACTGGCAAGTGCGATAGGACGGTCTGAAACAATATCCAAAGGAGATCTACCAGCCTTTAGAAGTGGAATGAGGCGACTTGACTTCCAAACCTGGGGAACCATACCAGTCTGCCACGAGTCGTTGTATAGACGTAAGAGTGCCTTCCGAGCTTCGTCTTCAAGATTACAAAGTGCATGATAGGTAATGCCGTCAGGTCCGGGTTCTGGAAAACGTCTGCACAGTGCCAGTGCCGCCTCTAGCTCATCCATAGAAAACTGGCATTCCATACGGGGATCACGTGAGGGTGGTGGGTTGTCAAATGTTCCCATTCTTGATACTGTGAAATTGGAATCACCAGCAATTCTTCTACAGAAATATTCTGCGACGTCAATCTCTCTGCATTGAAGGTGAAGTGCCAGATATGTAAACGGGTGTCGCGGACCCAAAGCTGTGAATTGAACTCACACAAAATATCATTAGCCTCGTTTTATAGTCCTTGTTTCTGACAATCAAAATATTAATCAAACGTGGAGTGACACAAGCTCAAGTGATTAACAGATAAACAGGAAATTAACATACAGATATTCGGAGAAATGAACCACGATGAACTGGACAACAAATAGAGAGGCACACAGAACGAAGCACTTTGTCAAGTATGCCTATTCTTTTGTCGTCCCATTTATTCCACTCAATTTCTTCAAGTATGTATCACCAACTAGCCCAAACTTCTACTCTTCTAATGAATATTATCTCAATGTAGACGAAAGTTTACAGCAAGGTTAGGACCTTACAGAACAGCAGTGTAAAAAATAGAACACAACACTCGGGCACACATTAAAAAACGAAATTTTTATACTGACAAAAGTGAAGAGCTTCTGGCATATGCACATGATATGGCACGAAATGGGGCTTGTATGACATTATTAGGACGACAAACAAACGTAAACATTACCTGCAAAGTGAAAACAGTGAAAGTAGTTGAAGTACCTAAAATAGAATAATATTGTAAATATTCAACTATGTCAAAATAAACTCCCTATAAGCACAACTAATATTGGCCGCACTTTATTGACTACATTTCCAAAAACGCAAATTTTCATATAGCTAGTAATATGAACAACACGACGACCCATAGTATCGAAGCATCCTTGATGCATTTGTGCTTGACAAGCGCTGATTCTGCAATTCTTCAGCTATCCTTCGTGCACACTGATCAGCTGTTGCCTCCGGAATAGCTCCAGAACCCTTTTATCTTGAAGAAAAGTGGCAGCATTCAATGAGATAAAGAGCGCCGGCGAGGTGTGCTAAAGAGAACTTGTTTCTTCGTCGCAGAGCATTTATTTATATGTGAGGTTTAACGTCTAAAAACCACCATATCATCATGAGAGGCGCCGTAGTTGAGGGCACAAGAAATTTCGACAGCCTGGGATTTTTTTAACGTGGCCCCAAATCTGAGCACACGGGACTATACAACATTTTCACCTCCACCGAAACTGCAGCTGCCGAAGCCGGGATTCAATCCCGCGACCTGCGGGTCAGCAGCCGTGTGCCTTAGCCACTAGACCACCTCGGTGGGGCTCGTTACAGAGTGGTACAACTTTTCATACATCAACACCTAGAGCCTCAGAAACACGGTTATAAGCGATGACGAGTGATTAGGCCGACACAAATGGAAAGCATAGATTCAAGCATGCAGCTCTATGAAAGTTGTATATTTGTGAATATAGTTACGTTTCATATGCTTACCCAATGCTTTTTCGTACATTGACGTAAATGCTACTGTCATGTGCTTTTCAAGTTAGTCACTTTTGAAAACCATAACATTAACTGTACCCACTCAAAACAAAAGACACTATGGACCATCTCAGCGAAGGGAACCCTGTTGGGATGCGAAACGGTAGGAGTGCGCAGGGCGTTGACCCGGTTTAAACAGGCGTTCACGCGGGTGCTGGAAGAACGGTTTGAGCGGAACATGGTGCAGCGTTTACTCGAGTAAACGTTTCTTTGAAACGCAAAAAGATATGGGAGGGGGAATGCGTTGACGACGCTTGCGCTCGGCCTCCTTGGCTCGCGTCTCGTTGGTGTTAGCCGCGCGCCGGCTGTATTCTCCAGCGCGATCGGTGTTCTTCACTCGCACCTCGTTGGTGTCGGTGGTCTTCCGCTGCTGACACTTGCGTTCGGCTTCCCTGGCTCGGGCCTCATCGCTGTTGGCGTCGCCATTCGCGAACGCAATCGGCTTCGTTAACCCTGGCGACGCCAGTAACCGCCGTTAAAGGGACACTAAAGACAACGATGAAGTCGACGTTTATTGATGAAATACTGATCCAGAAACCTCGTAGTGTTACTTTTGTGCCAAAGAAGGGCCTATTTTGAAATAAAATCAAGTTTTAGGGGTCCACATCAGATTAGCGCACATCAAATTACCTGCCTCAAGAAGCGGATCGACCGGACCGATTCACGTCACTGTTGCCTTGCACAATGTTGCCTGGCTTTACTGCGCTAGTAGCAGCAGACCGAAAGCAGCGGGAGCCACAGCAGCAACAACAGTGATTGATCAATTTCCCGCCATTGGCTTCAACATTGCAGATGTTTTTTTGGTTTAACTGCGCCCCGCTAGATGACACCACATGTTTCGTGTAACCACGAGCAAATTGAATTTTCGAACCACTCGCGTCATTCCCCATAGTAACGTCCGGTGGTTCTTTTTTTCATGGATCAAACAGAAATGAACAAGCAGCATTTTATTGCGTCTCTTGATGCACGGAAGGTTCTATACTTGGTGCAGCTAGATCGTTTACTATGAAATGATTGAAAGCGGTCTGTCTGATATCATCGGAATCATTTTGAAAATGTCCTACTGTGGCGCATGTGTTCTTGTGCATTTACCCTAATTTCTTGGTAAGTAGGGCACTGTTGTTGATAATATTGTCATTTTAAATGTTGTCATACATTGAGCTTTCACTCTGACGTAAATTGTTACTTGACTTTAGTGTCCCTTTAAAGGCATGCGCACACTAGCGGGAAGCATGCTGCCATAGCGTCCCACCCGTCGGCGCAATTGAGTGGCAAGCAGCGGCGCGCTGTCCACATTTTCAGCACCGCGAGAGTTTCGGGGCGCGCGCAGCGCGTGCACCAGCCGGCTCGCGGCTTCTTCTCGCCGACAGATGGTGAGGGGTGGCGCGTGGGTCAGATGATGCTGACGTGAGGAGAGGGCTCGATCATTGCGAGTGGTAGAGAGGGTGAAGCGAGAGAGAGCTGACACGCAGCGAGCGCGCGGCAGTCGAGAGAGACGTCGCCGCACAATGTTGAGCTACTTGGCACGGCTCCAATACCTGCGGCGAAGAGAGCGGTACCAACGGAGGCACAGCATAACACAGGCTAGTCGAATAGCTGCTTCGCATAAGAAATGCTAGCCGGTATGTACATATATTGAAATGGACACCATGAAAACTGACTCCATGTTAACGATCGCCTGTCATCCCTTTTGCCGTTGGCACCAATATCCGGTACTTGTTCTAGAAGCATCTGAGCAACAAAATACGATGCATGAGCAGCGCGAGTCGTAAAACATCACGGCGCACAAGTACACACCCAGAGAGCACCATAAAACGGATGAGTGGAGATCGCCAGTGCATGCTTCGCGAACGCCACACACGAATTGTTTTTAAGCATTTCGAAGCAAGCCAGGCCAGTCAGGCCGCAGGAAGCGCGCAACACCAACACCACCTGCCAGCAGTTATCTTTGTTCATGGCGTGAAAGCAGCGCTCACTCAGACACCGCCAGCTCACGGAACGTGGACCAAACGGAGTGGGGTGGGTCAGTACTGCACTGATCCGACGGATCACTGAGAGAGCGAGAGCCAAGAGAACCGCCACTCTGAGTGAGCGAGAAAGAACCGTCATTTAGTTAGCTAGTTGGCTCTCAGTGAACCGGTGAGCTCTCTGCCCAGTGAGCCACCCAGGCGGATCATTCAGTGAGCGGGTCGCGGTGGTGGTTCAGTTGGTTCCGTGGTAAGTCGTCTCATGAAGAACCGTCGCTCAGCTTTACTAAGCCGCAAATTAATAACATATGCCAATAAGGACAATAAAATATTTGCCGTAAACATGTCTAATCTTTTTTTAGTAAATAAAGAAAACAAGAAGACATTATTACACTTGTACAGTTAAATGCTGTAGTTCTTGTATATTGTCTCCTTAGCATATAGAAACATACGGCAAGAGGCAACAACAGACGCCACCCCCCCCCCTGCAACAGAAGAAGCTCGTAGCGCGGACCGTTCTCACTCGTCCTAAACCACTGTGCGACACAGTGGGCCTCTTTGCCACTCCGAGTGAAAGTAAAATTTCTTCGCTGAATTCCCCGCTACACCGTACTCCATAGAAAAAGAACCTCGAAGCTTTAAAAGGGTGCCCCATGGACAACAAAACACGCGGGAAAAGACTTGTTCCCACTACTGCTATCCCGATGGACTTTTTGTACCCCCTCTTTTTCTCACGGCTTCTTTGCCGTTAGCGCATGCTAATCCGGGTGCGGTGACAATTCGTTTCCTCGCAACATTTATATTAAGGGCAGCAACCCGAGGAAACACGGGGGACTCACGCGAAGAAAGGCGGGCGCGAAAAGAGCCGAAGTCGGTGCCGATTCCCCAGTGGATCGTGAAACCTTCACCCGAACAGAGCGAGCCCATGGGGTCCCTATGCTCGCTGGAAACGCTGGCGCGGTATACACAGGGCATAAAAAGGTGCGTTGCGCTCTTGGCCTGCCTACAGCAAGCAGTCGCTGGTGTCTCTCGTATCTTTCTTTGATAGTTTCACACTCCGGTACACCTTAGCTCTTTCAGCCTCTACATCGCTCACACTGAACCTGAACTAACGGACGCTGTCAACCCTGTTTTTTTATGCCCTTTCTTGCTGGAAATTATGTAGCATCCTGTTCTGATGATTTCGCGCATGCACCTTGTTCAGTGACCCTGTTGCGTGGTAGCCGGAAGGCTCCTTACCAGCTGCGCCTAAACCCATGAAATCCAGCGACCTCACACGATTTGGGGTTTACGTTCACGCGCGTGATCTTTTCACGGAATCAAGACTTTACTTCTCAAACAGCTTTCTAAATTGTTCTCAATTGAGGTATCGGTACTGCATGATATTTTTCATTTGCGTTAGAGTTGGTCGCCTGTCTTCCAGAATGTTTATATACACTTCATCTACGCCCTGATTCCGCAGTGTTTGCATGACGGCTGATATTTCTACGCCCTGCGGAATCAGGGCGTAGATGAAGTGTATATAAACATTCTGGAAGAAATCTACAGGGAATCAACTGCTACCATAGTGCTTCATAAAGAAAGCAACAGAATACCAATCAAGAAGGGTGTAAGGCAGGGGGACACAATCTCCCCAATGCTATTTACCGCGTGCTTACAGGAAGTTTTCAGAAACCTAGAATGGGAACAGTTAGGGATAAGAGTCAATGGAGAATACCTTAGTAACCTGCGCTTCGCCGATGACATTGCATTGCTGAGTAACTCGGGGGACGAATTGCAACTCATGATTACGGAGTTAGACAAGGAGAGCAGAAAGGTGGGTCCTAAAATTAATCTGCAGAAAACGAAAGTAATGTACAACAACCTCGGAAAGGAGCAGCGCTTTGAGATAGGTAATAGTACACTTGAAGTTGTAAAAGACTATGTCTACTTAGGGCAGGTAATAACCGCAGAGCCGAACCACGAGATTGAAGTAACTAGAAGAATAAGAATGGGGTGGAGCACATTCGGCAAGCACTCCCAAATTATGACAGGGAGATTGCCACGATCCCTCAAGAGGAAGGTATATAACAGGTGTATCTTGCTGGTACTTAGCTACGGAGCAGAAACCTGGAGACTTACAAAGAGGGTTTAGCTTAAATTGAGGACGACGCAGCGAGCAATGTAAAGAAAAATGGTAGGTGTAACCTTAAGAGACAAGAAGAGAGCAGAGTGGATTAGGGGAAAAACGGGGGTTAAGGATATTATAGTTGAAATAAAGAAGAGGAAATGGACATGGGCCAGGCTTGTAGCGCGTAGACAGGATAACCGCTGGTTATTAAGGGTAACCAACTGGATTCCCAGAGAAGGGAAGCGGCTTAGGGGGAGACAGAAGGTTAGGTGGGCAAATGAGATTAAGAAGTTTGCGGGTATAAATTGGCAGCAGCAAGCACAGGACCGGGTTAACTGGCGGAACATGGGAGAGGCCTTTGTCCTGCAGTGGACGTAGTCAGGCTGATGATGATGATGATGATGATGATGGTCGCCTGTCTAGCCTTTTAATTTATATGTGAGGTTTAACATACCAAAACTACCATATGATTATGAGAGATGCCGTAGTGGAGGGCTTCGGAGATTTCGACCACCAGGGCTTCTTCAACGTGCACCCAAATCTGAGCACATGGGCCTACAGCATTTTCGCCTCCATCGCAAATGCAGCTGCCACAGCCGGGATTCGATCCCACCACCTGCGGGTCAGCAGTTGAGTATCTTAGCCACTAGGCTACCGCAGCGGGGCCATCTAGCCTTTTTACTTTTGTTTAATGCAACAAAGCACGTCGCTGATAAAAGGGGGAGCGGTGAAACATTTACATGGTGCATTTATCCAACAGCGCTATTACGCCCTCCCCAACACGCACGCACGCACCCCCCCCCCCCACACACACAGACCAGTACCGAATTGCAGTCTTCATCCGCATGTGAGAAGTTTCCCTGCAGTATAGGCATGTGTAGCTCTATGTGACAGCGAAACACAGTGCGCAAACTTATGAAACTAACGAAAGAAACGAAGGAAAACACAGAAAATAAACGTCCATAGTACCGATTACGTTGTGATGCTACAAAATTTTACAAACCATCAGGCGTGACTTATGCCACGGTGCTCTCGTTTTATGTGCAGCTACATAAACTGTTTCACGAGGCTTCAATGCAATGAAGATAGGCTATCACAGGGCTCATTTTACCAGTTTATTTCATAATGCATGGCCTTTCGCTTTGCTAATGTAAAAAAAAAATCACAGCATATCTACGGAGTGAACGATGATGAGTGGGGCGAAGCATCCACACGTCCATCCGTGCTTCTGTCCGTCCGTGTGTTGGTCCATGCGTCCATAAATGGGTCCGTTCATGCGTCCGTCCAGCCGTCGGTCCATGCGTCCATCCGTCCGTCCATATGTGTGTCTGTCTGTCTGTGGGTCCATCCATTCATCCGTCTGCACATGCGTGCATCTATCTGTGAATGCATCCGATCGCATTCACGAATGCAGATGGCACGCGGGTAACAAAGACGAGACGCGAGCCAATGAAACCAAGCGCAAGCGTCTTCAACGCACCCACCGCTCAGCTTTAGTCATTGCCCCACCAACGATCCGCCACGTACGGTGACTATTCAGAAGACTGAGAAAGGCACTCCTTCCTCGCACACCGAGGCCGAACCCGCGCAGCAGACTATCGGAGAGTAGCGATACAGCGTCATCTAGAATATGCTGAATGAACTGCAGTTTGTATGTACTTCCATGAGACAGCCCCGTCTAGCATACTGTTCGAGAAATGCTGTCTTCCTTTTTAAAGACGATAGTCTTTCTTGGGCACCTTCGACGCAAAAACTTTGGTCTGTCTGTCTGTACATTTGTCTGTTTGTCCACCTTTAACGGTACCGGGTACTCTAGCCGCCTGCGCTCGGAGCTCAGCTGGTCACGATGTGCCGACGGGTGCTTATCTCTCACGTGTACTTTGCCCTGCGAATGCAGAGGGGGGAGAGAGGGGGGTTAGATGCTTGTGCCCGCGAGCTTATCCTTCGCTGGGGAGAATCGCGCGCCCTTGACTTTGACCGGAACGATAGCGTTTGCTTTTTAAAGACGATAGCCTTTCTTGGGGACCTCCGACGCAAAAAGTTTTGTCTGTCTGTCTGTATATTAGTCTGTTTGTCCACTCTTAACGTTACCAGGTATTCTAAACGGCACCAGCCGATACTCCAAACGGCCAACCGCATCTGCAGCGCCTACCAATGTTGCTCAAAATTCAGCGACAGTGCGATTGTCGATTAAAAAGCAATAATTGCGCATATCTGAGGCACCATAACAACACGTATATGATCTGCATCTACGTCTTTTACTACAAAAGGCATACATAAGTAATTCTAAGGACCATAGCGTTTATCCCGCGGCGCCGACCATGCAACGCTTGCACGAAAAGGTGTTTCCAGCGCTTTGCTAAGACGACACGGTGGGGGCACCTACCCGTCGCCTTGCGTTCTACACCTTATTACCTCTGAGACGCGCGCATGCCCGTCTCGAAAGCGCAACGTTTTCCATGAAAACTGCCAGATGGCACTCCTGCCTCACGTGTGACGTGACTTGATGCGCTCGTTTGCCTCCGCTGCACGCTCGAGGCACTCTAACGGTGAACACCATTCACCAATTTTATGGCACAGAACATCAAATAAATGTCTTGTTCACTCTCTCCACATGCAAAACCTTCGTCTTTCGATGACATTTGCAGAATAACATGCAGATACGGGGCCAATTTTTTTCTCGTCTCTTGTTCTCTCGATTACGCCAAAAGCAGGACAAGGTTAGACTAACAGGAGCTTCGCCCCTAAAGCTACCATGCTAACCCCTTGACCTCCCTATTTTGTATCTTTAAGCAGTGAGACTGTTCAAGGTGATGGTAACTTGTAGTCTCCAGCTGCTAGCTATCATCATCAATAATTTGCACGTGCTATCTTGACAAACGGCGTGCGCTCCCTTCATTCGCTTCACAAGAAAGTTAATCAAGCTACCGGTAACCTGAGCTCCGTCGTGTAAAACTTCTCAGGTGGCTATGCGTCACAGGAATCGGGCAAGCTCCAAGATACCCTGTACAACAGATGCGACTGTCAAACGAAAACGAACACGTAAAAAAAGAGAAAACGAACAAAAAAGAGGAGAAAAGAGGGAAAGATAGGAGCACGACAAAAATAGAGATATAAAGGGATAGCTACTTAAAAGGGAAAAAATATAGAAAGAGAAAATGGTGATAGAATACAGAGAGGAAATGAGAAAAAAAAAGACACGTAAAACAGATTCAGAAAACAGAGAGCAAGGCAGAAACAGAAAGTATTGGAAGGAAACGAAGAAAGAGAGAGGCTTATGGAGGGAGAGAAAGAAAGAAAGAAAAAAAGGAAAGAGAGATAAATAAAAAACAAGGGGCCAGAAAGAAAGAAATAAACAAAGAAAGAAATAGAAACATGCACAAAGAGGGGTACAAGAAAAACAAACAGAGAGAAAGAATAAAAAGAATAAAATGAAACAGGGCCACCAAGTTGCGCTTGTCCTTCTGGCATGTCGCCACTAGGCTAATTGGGACCTAGCAAGTCCATTAAAATACTATCTGGGGTTCAACGTCTAAAAACCACTATATCATAATGAGAGATGCCCTGGTAGAAGGCTCCGGAATATTTGACCATCTGCTGTTCTTTAAAGTGCACTTAAAACTGAGTACGCGGGTATCAAGCATTTTCGCCTCTATTGAAAATGCAGCCACCACGGCCGAGACTCTATTCCGCCACCGGTGGGCCAGCAGCCGACGGCCTTAGCCACTAGACCACCGTGGAGGGGGGTAGCAACTCCATGTAAGACTTAGCAAAGCAATGTAAAAATTCAAATTGATCAGCTTCGCTGTGTTAAGCCAAGCGTTGCTAAGCGCAAGCTTCGCCATTCCTTTTCTCTTTCTTTCAAGCCTTGTGTTGTTCACTGTAAAACTTAGGGGGACAATTTTTTCCGGCATTTTACTTACATTATGTCTATTTTTACGTCCAAAAATAGAGGTAGATTTGAAATTTACGATAAACGTACGGACTTCACACTTTCCTGTTATCGAATGGCACTCTGGGCTTTGGCTGCAGTTCCGCGAAAATTCTAAACTTTTCCAGGACCAGTCACGACACCGTGACCTTTATGGCTTGTTGTAGAGTGAAATAAGATATTGTACGCACAGCTGTCATACGAAAGGGGAGAGGAGTTAGTCGATCAATATGCCACAGGAAACATACTCATCGAGAAACCAGCGAAGTTGACTGTCTACCTAAGCAGACGTTTCTGGGAAGCGAACAATTGAGATAGAGGTACTTTACTCATTGACAACCTAAACAAAATTTCATCCCCGCCGAAATTCATGGCTGTTCCTCCCATAGAGAATGTAGCTTTTTAACGTCAAATGTTCCATTCAATAGCATTTAGTCATTTTAATAACGTCAACCACTTCTGAAGTGTTTAAGCTAGCTGACTTTCCCATAGAGACTATACATGTACGTGTCGCTGGTTTTATGTCAGAGGCTATTGCAATGGTAACTCCTGCTAACATGGTGTGCATTACAATGTAATTATTTTTAAGGGGGCAGCACTTTGGGGCACGGGCTGTTGTATGCTGTCGTCGTAACAACGCTTCAGGTATAGCACAAATTGAGCGTGCGTTGGCGCCAAGGCAAAAGATGACTTTATCATTATCAGCAAAAGAACAACTAGTGCGCTTGGCGTAACGGAGGCATAGCCATGTATAGAAATAGAAAAATACTGAAAGCAAGCGCGAAATCGAAAGAGATGGAAAGAAAAAAAAATAGGAACAACTAGAGCAAGAAAGAAAAATGAATATATACAGAGAGTAGAGAAACTGAAAAAAATAAAAGATAAAAAATGAGAAAAGGGGGAATAAACAAAACAGAAAGAGAAGAGAAAAGAAAAAAAAGAAGGCCACCCAGCTCGGCTCTTTGTTCAGGCTGGACACCCCGATAGTGCGAAGTTGCCTTGATTTTTTACTCGTTTTAGTTTGCTATAGGTTTTTTCTTTACGTATTAGTTTTTAAATTTAGGTAATCACTTTTTTATTTTTTGCTGCACAGCTTATAAAAACGAAATAGCCCAGCTGACACAAACCTCAACCTCGCAATGCAGGCAAAGCACAACACAGCTAATCGGAAACTTGAATTCATGTTATCGTAAGTTTCGTCAGATATTATGACATGACCGTTCAGCGAAACGTGATGTTTTGTGCAGTAATGACGAATTTTGGTTTTTAATACCCGTAGTGTTTACATCAGGTGAGAAAAAAGAGTTGCGGCTATAGCGAAAAGAGCTAGAGCTTTGTCTGTCACAATAGACGCGTGGCTGTTCTGTGGGTGGTGCTAGCATTCTTTTCGGGGTTGTAACCGAGCGTAGGAATATTTCAGACGTATGCTGCTGATATCGACAACGATGTTTGCTGATACCAACTGAAAAAAATGGCAGCATATCCACGGGGTGAATGATGGAGAGTGGGGCGAAGCATGGGTCCATTCACTCGTTGTTGCTTCCGTCCGTCCATGCGTCCGTCTGTGTGACCGTCCATGCGACCATCCGCCGATCCGTGCGTGCGTCTGTTCGTGCGTCCGCACGTCCATCCGAGTGTCTGTCCCTGCGTTCGTCCATGCATCCGCCCCTGCGTCCGTCCGTACGTCCATCCGTCCGTTCAGCCATCCGTGCGTCCGTCCATGCATCTGTCTGTGTGTCCGTTCGTCCATCTAGTCAACACACCGAGTACCACCATCTTGCATCTTTTCATCATATATTCCGCATATAGAAGCACCGCCATTCAGCGGACATTCCAATGACTAAACGAGAGGTGGCACACGCACACTTTTTTACGGCTTGCGCTTCGTGTCTACTTCCTACCTTTAACCACCTCGAGTTCACGGTATATGCTAGTTAACTGTTCTCATGTCACTGCGGCCCAACGCTCGCTAAACCTTTCTTAAACCAAGGAGGTTACGCCCAGTGAGTATAACGTAGCCACCCTTTCTTGTCAGATAGTGCTCAATGTACATGCCGATGGCTGCTAATGGGGAATGAGAGACAGGAGAATTCGTCTTTTAGTTAACGCGCACGCTGCGAATTTTTTATTGTTCAACAATGCACAGGAGAAATCTCCCACCGACACCACCTTGCAGGCCAAACGTAAGATTGGTTACGCACAACGACTACGACGATGGACGAATGGGTGCCCCTTTAAGGAGATTCGCCACTAAAACTGTACTGTTGTTGTGTTTCGGCAGACACCAGGACAACAAAACGATGCCAATCGCATTGAAACGTCTACGCATCTCCATATATGCTTTTTTTCCGCTTGTTTAGTTCACGTGGGTCCGATACTGCTTCAGTCATTTGCATCAAGATATCGCCCACACTGTGAGAGTAGGTCTAAACTAAACAATGGTTAGTCAAGAAACAAAAAAAGAGTCTCTTGAAAACAGATGGCTGCGTCATACGGCAGTAAACGTACCCTCTGAAGAAGTGGATGCAGTTCGACGTTTCCAGCGCGCCGGGCAAGGGATGGTATAAAGTCGGGTAACAAGTACGCCAACCATTAGCGCAGGAGCAGCTCAGGTGACAAAATAGTGCGTCGAACAATTGAATTTTTCACCCCGTGTGCTCGTCAACTCAACGTGAGCTATACGCATGTGCTGAAGCAGCAGTTGCAAGGGTTCTCATCGTCAAGACTTACCGCAAGCTGTATATCTCCCAGTGCATTCAGGCGTACCACCTGCGAAGTTACAGTGACCTATAACATATTATGCAAGCTACAACGTAAGATACATGTATGCCCGAACCAGTGGACTGCTTCACTGTTATCAAGAGATTCAAATTAGATTTAACAGGGTGCCGCCTATTGTCCGTGCTCAATTCCGAATGAATGAAAAGCTATGCAAAAGTGCTGGCGACTTTCGCAATGCAAGCACCGATAGCATTCGGTTTGTTTTTACACATGCGATGCACGTGTCTTTGTTGGTGCACCCATACATGTAGATCATTTAATAATAATAATAATAATAATAATAATAATAATAATAATAATAATAATAATAATAATAATAATAATCACACGAGTGTAAGTGCCAACACCACGATATCCTTATGAGACATGCCGTAGTGGAAGGTGTATCGTTAGCGCGATTGAGCAAGGCATGACGAAGGGGTGGGATGGGAAGAAAAGCCACTATCTTTATTGTAGCAGTGCTTATATACCGAGCGAGACAAGAAAGGGTGCGTACCCTCACCACACTATCGTATCAAAGGGGGCGGGTTTGACACGAGGCACATGCTGCGCAAGATATGATACATCCTCCTTGGTGTATAAAACAATTCACAGGTGAACACGACTGGAACGCTCACAAAATGTTAAGCACTCATTCACGGCACTTGAACAAAGTTCTCGTTGTAAGCCAGCCATCTGGGCGCTTTGCGTTGTCGCTGTAATCTTCTTGGAGCTTGTGTAGCTGTTGTGCCCGGGATCGGGGCCGCGGGCATGTGCCCCGGCAACGCGACTGAAACCTCATGCGCCGTAGCAGATGGCGCTACGTCCTCACCGCTGTCGGGAAGGTCTGGGCTGAAGTCCTCGCTGGTTAACAGCAAATGTCGACGATTCCGTCGCAGCGGCCGCCCTTCTTCTGTCGTGACGTCGTAGGACCTTGGATGCCCGGAAGGCCTTAGGACTTTAGCTCTCTTCGCCCATGCTCCTTTGGAACGCAGACGAACCATGGCCCCTGTTTCGAGCGGCGCCAGCAGTCTTCCAGGGCGGTTGGTGTGGGAGCGCTTCACGATGGAGTGTTCAGGTCCGGGCTCCATGTCCGGCATGGTGTTGTGCAGTCTTCTGCCTTGCAATATCTCCGCTGAGGCCATGCCGCACTCCAGTGGCGTTGTCCTGTAAGCAAGAAGACCCAGCCAGAAATCTTGCTTTGCTTCATGCGTTTTTTTCAGGATTCTCTCGATGACCTGGACGCCTTTCTCAGCCAAACCGTTCGATTGTGGATATCCTGGACTGGATGTGATGTGTCTGAAGTCGTATGCCCTCGAAAAGGACCTGAACTCGTGACACGAAAATTGCGGGCCATTATCTGTCAAAACTTCCAGTGGAATGCCGTACCTAGAAAATATGGCGCTAGTTGCCTGAATGACAGAGCTCACCGAGGTGTCACGCAACTGCTCCACTTCCGGAAAATTTGACAGCGCGTCGTATACGCTGAGGTACGACCGTCCACCGTACTCAAAGATATCAATGCCAACTTTCTGCCACGGCATCTCGGGCACCGGGCGCATCATTAAAGGTTCTTGCGGCTGAGTATACGCGTACTTATTGCACACTGCACATTTATGCACGAATGCACCAATGTCGGCGTTAATGCCGGGCCAAAATACAAGTCGCCTTGCCCTTTCCTTGCATTTGTTGATGCCCATGTGTCCTTGGTGAATTCTTTCTAAAGTGTCTTTCCTCAAACTGTTCGGAATCACCAAGGACACGTGGTGATTCCACCGAAAATTTACAGCGACCTGGGGTTCGTTAACGCGCACCTAAATTTATGTATATGGGCATCTACAATATCGCCTGAATCAAAATGTGATCACAGCGGGAGGCATCGACCTCTCTACATTCGGGTCAGCAGCGGAGCGCCGTAACCATTCCATCACAGCAGCCGCTGTATCCATACATATAGCACACTGAATGCCGTAAACATGGCCTTCCAGAGCTGAATTCTCCGATAAAAGCTGAAAGCACGGTCATAACGTCCATAAATAATTGCTCATACACTCGTAATCAAGCGCGCACTGTGGCTGGAGATAACTTAAAGGTTGCATAATTCAATGGGACAACAAAGAAAAAATTCGACAAGCTGAAATCCTTTTGACGCATACTTTGTAGAGAGAGAGAGAGAGAGAGAAAAGGAAATCTCCAAAGCACCATACACGTCCAACGTATGTCGAGAGGAAGCACACTTAGCGTTGCCCCTCGCGATCGTCCCTAATCTAAATGATTATATTACGAAGCTCCATTGTTATGAATAATTCATGGGACTACCACTTTCATTGCCAGGGACCAAACAGGTATGCCTGAGCACGCCTCTGCACACGTCAGTAATGAAACGAAAAAAAAAAACAGGAAGGGAAGCACCAAGAGGACCTTGTGTACATTGGGACGGAAGCACAACAAAAGCTTACTACGTTTTTCGTATCCGACAAATTGTATCACAATGTCGGTGTTGATGTGCGTTCTGAGAGAAAATGCACCATCCAAGTAAATAATTAAACACCATGGTTACGGCTAAGCGCTTTACTCTAGGCAAACACAAAAATTCATGAAATAGGGTGAAGGTTCATTTAGAAATCTTTTCAAGATTTGGCGCGAGGCGGAAAGGCAACACAGGCATTATTTAGAAAAAAAAAGGTATTCCCTCTGACACGGGCTCGTAATAGGCAGGAAGAAACCTTACAGCGCAAATACATTCCGAAGCAGAGCTGCCAGTTTTTGTCCTTTCGGCTCCGAGAATGTTGAGCAAACATTAGTTATGCGTAAACGCCACGCGGAGTGCTCGAAGGGACGCACGCGTGTATACGAGAGCGGCGAGTCATCGACAACATGTAAGAACCGGGCGATGGGAGCGAAGTGTGCTCGTGGCATTTTTTGTCCCTGTTCTCCTTATGCTTAGCCTTCGCAGATGAAGAGGAACGATACGAAGAAAGAGAAGAAAACAAAAGTAGGAAGGTGGATTGAACGTGTAGCTTCGACGAAACTGGCGTTGAGAAGTGTGCGCGTGTGCGTGTGGAGGGGGGGGGGGCGGATGTGGCGTTGACTGGGCGCTGAGTCGCGAAACTTCTCGTGACGCTACTTACTAAACACAGGCACAAACTTTCAGTCGACGAACGCGGGGTTCTCGCCCCGGGGCGAGGTTTTCCGGGGCCCAACGGTGGCGCGCAACGTTTCTTTGAGCAAAGAAAGGTTCGACGGCAGTGCTACCAGTGTTTTTGCTCGCTTTTCTGGCGCACAGTTATGTACGGCTGAACTTTCTGGCATATTCCGTGTCGTTGCCTTCCCTCTCTCTCTGCCTCTTTTATTTTCTTTTATTTCGCCTCAACTAGTGCCGAGAAATCGACGAAGAAAAACAAAGATGTGATGGAAGAAGCGGCAACAACGAAGCCAGCAACAGCGAAGAGAAAATAACAGCGAGGAGTGTATGCAAGTGGCGAGGACTACGAGCGTTGGGTGTTCGGGCAATGGGTTCGGAAAATTAATAACCCTCAGCCGATTGTGAAACATGGCATCGCATTTATTCTGATTATTCGGGTGTTGCGCTAGTCGCGGCCGTGCAGTGATCTGTGTAGGGAAGGGTGCGCACTTCGCCACCATTGGTGCTGGCGGCGGATTGGGAAACGCGTGCCTCGGCGAAAGAAGTTTTTTGTGGTCGTGCGAAAGACTCTACTTCACACAGCGCTACGTGAAGTGATAAATACAGCGATAGTAGAATGAAACCATGGGCCACCCATAGAGTTTCCAGCAATACTTACTAGAAGGAACTCTGGCGCTAGTGTCTATGGGAGCTGCAACACACGGCGCTTCAGCGAGTATGGAAATGGTGGGTAGTACACACATTTGTCCAATTTTCGTACTTCTGGCCTGCTTCTGGCTCCGTGTGTGTTCGTGTGGCTTGAAGCTGTTTTTTCACGAAAACATAAATTAGCAAATGTTCACCGTTTGCGCTTCACAACCTTATTCTTTTAGGCTTACTATTTCGAATCAAGTCCCTAAGTTCAAAAGGATTTGTTCTTTTTTTCAAAACAAAACCGTAACCAGTAATAAACAACGCCGCAAGTACGATTCGCCGCCCGCAAGTACGAAGACTAGGCAAATGTGTGTACTACCCATCATTCCCATGGTCGCTGACCGATAGCAGCGCTAGAGTGCCCTCCAGTTAATTTTGGGAAACTCTATGGGGCCACCCACCCACTGAAGGAAACCCCTGTCAACGTGATTTTTATGTAAGAAAGAAAGCCCAGCCTTTTTTTTATCGGCCGGCTAGATAAGTCTTGGGCGTGTGCATAGGTGAAACCTCGGTTTTGGTAATAGGAATGGTCGCCCAAGAGCTGGAGTCAGGAACGAAGAACAAAAAAAAAGTCACAACTTTGCCGCAAGGGCGAATCAATGAACGCATTTGCAACAAAGTGGAAGGTCACACGAAGAACGGCAAGCAGACATGACCCGCGTCTCTCACCCACAAATGAGGCACGAAAAGTACTCACAGGTACGGATTACTGCGAATAAGCGTCTCAGTTAATACTTCGCTGTGTCTGAAAAACGCGCCCTTTTTGCAAACGGAGACTTTGCAGCGGGTGCAGTGACATTTGTGTGCTCGGTAACTACAACCAACGCCTCCTTTATTTCAATGCCAGTGCAAACGCGCGCTTCTTATCGGGAGCCATCGTTTCGCCTTAATTCAGAGAATGGTCGTGATGCGGCGCTATTGGCTGTGAGATCGAGCAGAGTCGCCACCTGGCGGCAACTGGCCGAAAAGGCGAAGCGTGGATCGCCCCGTCCGTCGTCTGCTAGCCACATCGTGTTTCTATGTGCGCGTACGCCATGCACGTTCTTAAAGTGTAGTTTGTCCAGTCATGTCAGCGCGAGTGTAACTGTTTCTACATATGCCTGAAAGGACGTACGAAAACATTTGGTCTTGATTGGCTGCTAATGCATTGTAATAAGATAGGCGAGTGCAACTTTCCAGAGTGTTCTTTATTGTCGTTGTATTCTCCATTCCCCAGAATAATTTCAGAGTGGGTGCCGTTTTCTGTTTCAAGCACATCGCAAAATGCTCTTGGTATCCTCCCCAACATGAGGACTAATTAATGGTGTGTGAATGCAGTGTTTTATAGTGACTTGGTTGTAACAAAAAATTTTCTAGGTCATGTACTTGCTCGCTGTGGGTGTACAACTACGGCACTGTAGTTTATCGATCATGCGAGGAGCCTTAGTTGCGTTTATCTGGCCGTGGTGCCACTACATGAAAATATTAGTATCACATAAACTGTGACACACCGGTGCTTAAAGTGTACTTAAAACAGAGTTACAGTGCGCTAACGTGTGCTTAGATTTAAGAGCGCTTCAAAGATCCCAGATATTGAAAATTTATTCAGGCGGCATGCCTTATATATGACGTCGTATGATTTCCCTGAAATTTTCATCTTGTTTGCATTGTCTTCAGCATTTGTATGGCATCGTTAATGACCGAACCAAGTCAGTGGTCATTTTTTGTCTGAAAAAGCAGCATGCTTGTCCCATTAAACTTGTTTTTTTGTAGCACTGTCACGCACGTGATCCATCGATGAAAACTTCTTGCTGAACTTTTATATAAGATGTTTTGTATTCCTACAGGTGTAAGAACATGTGCGTACGCGTGGTAAACGCACTGTAGTGCAAAATACCGTCAGCCACTAAGCTTTCCTGACAGGCTTATGGACTGTACCACATTTCATGGTGAACAGAATGAGAGAAAAAATCATGTTCGTATAGGGTGCGAATGGTGGTAATGAACTAATCACACAGATCTGCATGCGGGCTTTCAACGATCTTTCTTTCTGTCTTTTTTTGTTGTACGCAGATGACAAAGATGTAAATAAGTAGTTCAGTCACGCTACAGCAGTGGGTAGCAGGCGAAAAACAAGCTCACCACGTGCAAACAATACAGAACAAGCGCGATTTATTGCGAAAGCGTGAAGAGAGTCACCCAGGGTGAGCATCCCTATGAAAGGCAGAATGTGCTTTACTCGCGGGTAATGTTAGTGTTGCATAGGCGTCGTGAATTGATTAAGTAGAGAAGAGCGTAGATATTAACAGTAAACTGGTGGGACGACGACAAAATCTCTCTTCATAGAACGCTTCTGCTTTCTGCTCCTTGCAGTTTTATCGAGTTTTCGGTTTTTCCGGGAGACGCTGCTTCCCGTCCCAGGGCGACTGACGCGGAGTCTTCCACCAGCCCACCCAGTCAAAGGTCTACCATGGTGAGCTGCTCGTTAAATCAGCGCGCCATGTCCAGAACTACTGATGGCCACTGCCCAATGGCTATGGACGCGGATCCTTCTGCGGCGCTGATCGACCAGAGATCAACTTACGCAAGCTTATCACGGAAACGAAGCACCTGTTCGAGCGTCAGCGATCACACGGAACTGTATTCGGCCTCTGTCGACGACTCGTTGGATGACAGCTTCGAGACTATGAGAAGCAGGAAGGCCAAATGAAGAAACATCAAGCCATCTTTATCTTCATCATCGGGGACGTGAACTAGGAAGTCAAAAGAAGAACACTGGCCGCACACCATCTTGTTTGTACCCGAGGACCCCTCCATCAGGCTTCGAGCAGTAAACAGGCAAGCTCTCTCTATGTAATTTGAGGGGGTTACGCCAAATGAAATAAAGATATCCGTTTGAACCCACGCAAGAATATTCTTGCTGTAGACCCGATGACTGCCAATGCCTTAAACAAGTATGCACAGATTATCGGAGTTCGAGACATCAAAGTCCGACCGATAATTCCAATGGATGGTACCGGCATGGCGGGAGTAATCTATGAGAATGATTTGGCCATCGAGAACTCGGATCTTCGAATTCTTATAAAACCAGCGAACGAGGAAATTGTCAACACGAATGTACTTCGCCTAGGAAACACCCACTGTGTAAAAATAATCTTCAAACGAGATTATATTCCGTCACATGTCAAGGTGGGACATTTCCGGCATCCTTTTCGGCCATTTGTTCCTAACCTCTTCAGTGTCATAAATGCATGAAAAAGGGACATGTAAAGGATGTATGCACGAACACCACAGAATGCCCATGATGCGCTGAGCCACACACTGCAGACGCATGTCAGACAAGACTGAAGTACGGAAACTGTGATGGCTCGCATGATGCTGCCTCCGAGGAATACCCGCAGATAAAGAAAGAAATTGCCATTATCAAACAAATAGTAAGATATAATTCATCGCACAGAGAGGCTGCTGATAGGGTACGGCGCCGACGCAGCTGTCGTAGAAGGCATGAAGTACAGGTTGTCGCGCATAACCCGTCTAATTCGAACACCAATAAAATAGTAAACACGAGGCGAAATGAGGTGGACAAGCCGATAGCTGCGGATGACTGGCCTACGCTTCCTCGTACGCAGCCTGCGAAGGAGCCCCCTTCTAGGCTTCCCTGCCCTACAGCTTTCCACGAGCCAACATCCGTTGAGGATGTGTCAAGAGTAGATCGACAGATTATCCTGATGTTACGATCCCTGGTTGCTGTCATTGCAGACCAACCGAGAAGCCTAGGAACTCCAACTGCTCGAAGTGGCCTACAGGGGCTGGACACTTTGAGCTCAGTCCTCGCCACCCTCGCGTAGAACCATGGCAGGAGATCACCAATCGTTCCGCAAAGAGGTCAGAGAAGCATCAGTTATCCAGTGGAACGCAAAAGGAGTTAGATCACGGATTTCCGGTTTTCATTAGTACGTGTTCTTGAACTATTTCCCAATCATCGTGATTTGTGAGCCAAACTTAACAGACCCAATCAGACTATCAGGATACGTATCAATTCCATCCCAAACCTGCAACGAAAGCAGCAAGGCCCTTTGTACATTCGTCGCCAGCTTACTTACATTATTAATCTTGTGCCACCACATGACGAAAACCAGTATGTTTGCCTGACTGTGAAGCAAAAAAACCCTCGCCTTCACATTATTGTGTGTTTACCTATCCCCTTCAGCTCGTTTTGATCAAAAGAGACTGTATGACATACTTGCGAGCGTACCGGGTCCTCGGATAATTACAGGGGACTTCAACGCCCACCACCCTTATCTGCGGAAGCTCAAAAGTCAATGCCACAGTTGGGAACTGGCTTCATTTGTGTCGGCTCATGAACTTTTTCTGCTTAATGATGGGAGCCATACGTTTCTACGAGGGTCTACGTACAGCAGCTGCTTAGACTTGGCATTTGTGTCCCGTCGATTCGCCACAAGCGTCAAGTAGTTTTTAGACATCGAGACGCATGGTAGCGAGCATATCCCCAGTTATCTCAACATCAAAGGTTTCCCCAGTGGTCGACCGCCAAAAACCATCCGGGGATAGATTGGTCTGCATTCACAACCAACATAGAAGGCGCATGTACAAAAGGCTTATCCTCTGGCATTGAGCAAGCGATCAAAGAAGCAGCACAGAGCGCGATGTGCACGCTGACGTGCTCTTCAAGGCCCTCGGAAAAGGACGTGAATTTAAAGTGAATTCGCGTGATTCGTCGGCATGCAGAGCGCAGATATCGGCGCACGAAAACCGTTGAAGATCTACGCATAGCAAGACGCATGCAAAAGAAGAACCAGCTCCATATAGATAAACTTGAGTTCCAATGATGGGCGAAGTTTTGCAATTCTCTAGACCCTCGCGAACCACTCTCTCAAATACGGTGAACCGTGTGAGGCCTACGCACATTCCCCGAACAACTTTTTCTGTTTAAAGCGCTGGCACTTTTCCAACGTAGAAAGGCCATCGAGATAGCGGAAGATTTTTCTAGAAAGATTGTTAGCCTATCACATTGCACAGGGGTCCTTACTGCTGCTACCACACCACACTCCCTTGTTCCGTGCATGGGCCTGTTTTTTTCGATGGAAGAGCTAGACACAGCTCTTGCTTCTTGTAATCAATCATCGTCGGTCGGGCCAGATGGTATATCATACCGCAGATTGTGCACCCTCGGTGATCGCGCACGTTCTGCTTTACTGAACGAGTTTAATGAATCTTGGCGAGCTGGAGCTCTACCCTGGGAATGGAAAACAAGCCGTTGGGCTTCAGTTCTCAAACCTGAAAAATGGCCTCTGGAGCTGACGTTATACCAACCAATAGCGCTGGGTAGCTGCGTGGGCAAGCTGATGGAGCGAATGATTCTTGCCAGACTCGAGTGGTTCTTAGAACGATTCAGAGTCTGTCCTGACATCATGGCCGGCTTTCATTGTCTTCGTAGCTCCATTGACAACGTCATTGATCTCGTGAGATACGTACAACACCAAAAATTGAACCGACGGCTATCTGTAGCATTCTTTTTGGATGTCAAAGGAGCTTATGACAATGTCTCCCATGAAGCCATACTTGATGCCCCCAAAACCGGTGGCTGGGGTGGCCGAGTGTACTGCTGGATCTGCTGCTACCTTCATATGAGATCATTGTTTACTGATGATGGGCCGACATGGGAAACTGATGGAAAACTAATGATGGGCCGACATCTGAGCATTACACACACCGTAGTGTTCCCCAGAGTGGTGTATTGAGCCCCACACTATTCAGTCTTGTCATGATTGGCCTCGTGGAAACAATATCAGAATCTGTGCAGATATATATCTATGCAGACGATAGTGGTGTTCGGACATCTGGTGTAACACGTCCGCAAATACGTGTGAAACTTCAGAAAGCTGCGAACTCTACTTCGGTGTACCTTAGAGATAAAATCTTCGAAATTTCTCCAGACAAATAGGCACTGGTTGCGTTCACGTGGAAGGCAATGAAGTCATATTTCATCGCCATCAATGGAAAAATTGTCTGCTACTCCCGAACGCACAGGCTTTGGAAGTCACCATTGATCAAAATCTCTGCTGAAATCCCCATGTGGCCTCTCTAAAAAGCGCCTAACAGCCATCTCCCAACTTTTCAACTTCCTCGGAGAAAAAAAGTGGGGCACGTCAGTACACGCAATCTTGCATCTATACAGAACGTTGTTCCGGGGGTACCTGCGGTACAGCTTGACTGTTTTGATGAACACATGCAAAAGTAACATACCTATAATAAAAAACGCCCAGGGTCCGGAACTCAGAGTTTGTCTTGGATTACCACGCTGCACATCCACAGCGGAGATTCTAGCAATCGCCAAATACCATCCGGCATCAGTGCACATTACTCTAGAGATGCTTCGAATGCATATTAGGCACTTTGCTCGCGCCCCTGCCCACCACCTCGCTTCGCTTCCAGAACACCCACCGAGTGCCTCCGTCTATAAGAAAGTATTGAATTACCGTGAGTGTCTTTCAGCAAGCTACACACCTCCGGAACGTATCCTAACACCCCCTAATTAGACGGTCCAAACCTATGCTTAACAGTGCCAGCAATTTGCAAAAAGGCGGATCTCTCGACACCAACTTTGAAGCAGCGGACTCTACATATTCTGCACGAAGGATATAAACACAACACTAAACTTTACACGGATAGTTCGAAAATTGTTAGGGGATCTGCAGGAGCTGTGATCTTGCCAGCAAAAGCCGAAACCATCCAATTTCGAACGTCTCACAAAACAACATCGACAGCCACAGAGCTCGCAGCACTCCGCTGTGCACTCCGCAGTATTGATCAAGAAGCACCTCTAAAATGATGCATTTTCACCTATTCGAAACCAGCTCTGTACTGCATTCTAACTGCGCTACGTCGTGGACCTCAAGCCTCATTCGTGCTGGAAGCAAGACAATTGTATCAGCAAGTACTACAGAAAAGACATGATGTAACTTTTCAATGGTTACCAGACCACTGCAGAATCATCGATAACGAGCATGCCGACGCTGCAGCAAAGAACGCTCACGGGAATGGCATGATGGATCCAATTCCACTGTCAAGAAGCGACGCAGCAGCAAGGATTAATACGCTTGCGCATGATGTCACCAAGTCTCTGTGAAACACGCCCTGATTTCCACACACCCGTGTTCACCGTCTGGACCGACACCTAGGACTTTCCATTTCATCTGGGTTATCCAGATCTGAGACAACCGTTCTCTGTCGCATCTAGCTTGGGGTATCTTTTACGAACGCCTTTGCTTGCCGCATCGGATGGGTAGGCAGTGCTGCGTGTGATCATTGTGGCACTGACGATACTATCGAACATAATTTGTGTCAGTGCCCTCAGTACAACTCTGAAAGACAGTCCCTGTCAGCAGTGCTTGCACGCCTCGACGACCAGCCGCTTTCCGAAAAATTAATTTTAGAACACCGGAAAGATTGAGCTTCACGCCAAAAAGGGACGAAGGCCCTCTTGAAGTTTCTGTGATCGACCGGTCTCGTCGAATGCTTGGGACGTTTTAGTGTGTGTGTGTTTTTGCTTCCATTCATCTCATTCCCTTTTTCTTACTTTTCTGTCTCAAATTTCTTCTTCCCCAGTGCAGGGTAGCTAACCAGACTCTTGCTTTCTGATTAACCCTACTGTCTTTTTTCATATCATATCTCTCTTTCTCTCTTAACAGTAAACTGTAGTCAACGCATTTCATTCAGCGACAATCAGCTCAGACCGCATGCAACGAAGCGCCACTGCGTGTATTTGTATACGCGCCGCCAATCACCTATCCATAATTTCGCAGGAACGATGCTGCCACCTATAGTCCGATCTTGCCGCTAATATGAGAGGTCGTGCTGCTCACGTCACACGTGCTTCCGGCCGATTTCCCTCGGAGATGTTATAGACGCATTTCACACTACAATATCATCCGTCGGTCACATTTGTTCCTTCGAGCTCCGTCTTTGTGGCTCGAAACAATGCCACCGCTGCATCACAGCGCTCTTACCTCTATTTCGCACTGAAGCATTTGCTTTCTACAGCACCGAAATTTTTCTGCCGATGAAACGCAGCGTTGTTCGCACTTGACGCTCCTCGCGCCGCCGAATATGCCATCTACCACGGGGCGAACGCGGCATGGAGGCACTGCCACCCGGTTGTTGTCGCGGCTCGAAAATGCCACTAGGTTATCCGGTGATCTAGTCTTCGATGATTCTAGTCGCAGGAAGCAAAAAGAAACAATACTCCTTACTTTGCTGGCAAGTCACTATCTTGTAATGCATGAAGATAAAAAAAAACACCAACGCGTAGTTTTCGTGAGTTCGTCTTGCTATGCAAGACCACGACAAGCTCGGTGACGTGACCGACAGGTTTTGTCGTTTCTTCCATGAAATAGGGACGTGCAGTAGGCACAGAGCGGGTTAAACTCCCGTTGGTTACAGAATTCAGTTACGAGCACTACGACATGACAAGTCAGTAGGGCTAGCTTGGCTGCCATTTTTCCAAATTCCTTGACTAGCGCCCCTAAAGGTTCGCGGTGACCGATTCGGTGGAATTCGCCGCAAAAATTAGTCCGAGAGCTATCGGCGGGGAGAGGGCCATTTCGTCTGATCTCGCCGCCGCCAAATTAGATTCGGGGCATTTTAGGCGGCCAGAATGCTCAGGGTGAACGCTCCCTAAAGTCGGCATCTCTCATAATCATATGGTGGTTTTGGGACGTTAAACCCCACATATCAACGCTCCCTAAAGTCGGCGCATGCAGTTTTGTTGCAGTGACGCTTTTCGATTGGTTGCCTGCATGGCGCTATGAATGGTGACAGGCTATCTCGTAACACCGTATCACTTACAGAGCCAGCTTGACCACCAGCATTGTGATCATGAGAGGTGCGAGACGCCACCACATAGATCTGTACACAAATGAACAAAAAATTAGCTCATATCATTCCCAACATGAGGCACTGCATGAGGGGCCCTCTTTCCCTTGACCGCGGAGCACACACAAAAGCTAGGCGATTGGCGAGAGCAGGAAAGGACTAGAGGAGTGGATGGTGAACAGCTGAATTGGGTGCATCTGGCTGGCATTGATAAAATAGGATGGGCACTGCTACAACAGAAGCGTTCCGGCGAAAACCCAAGGCGCACGATTCTGCCCACCACAAGATAAGCGCACGCATGTGTGAGCATCCACTCTCCCTTCCCTCTCCGCGGGGCAAGTACGCGTGGGAGATGATAGCCCCCCCCCTCCCCCACACTGTCGTGCCATCTGGCGACGCGTGCTCATAACGCAATCTCACTGGTACTGCTGCAAACACGATAGCTCTCTAGAGATAGCCATCACCAGCGGTAAGTGGTAGATATAAATAGCTTGCTTTTTCAACGCTGGATTAGATGCTCCTTCGTGGCTCAGTGGCTAACGCCTCGCACTCACAAGCAAGAGGGGTCGGAACTTCGATTCACGCGCCGGAGTCTTTTTCATAACTATTCTGCTTTCTTATGTTTTCATATATATATATATATATATATATATATATATATATATATATATATATATATATATATATATACGGTTATTGACAGTGCTGCCGGCGATCCATCTGAGAGTGTCCATATAATTGCTATCGCAATAAAACAACAGCAACGCTACTTATCTCACAATTACAAACACGTTGGAAATGAATCAGTAAGCTTTAAAAGCGGCGATGAAAGCAGATGCACGAAATAAAGCACTGCCCCCATGAACGTGCGGGCAGTAAAAGCTACAACGGGCAGCATACAAATAGCCGCGCGCCCGTAGTTTCATGCAAGATCTTCGCCTGTACTTATACATTGGCACTAATGTGGCAACAATGGCAACAATACCAACGCGTAATAGACACATGTTCATGAGCGAGGTCATAAAGAGGGAAACACAGAGCGGCATTAGGGGGCTTTTATTACCTTAATAATAGTCACGGCGGCAGCATCATAGGGGTGCCTCACTCTGTCCTTATTTCGCAACGTCATCGAGGCGAAAGCAAAAATAGGCTGTGAGCACCGTTTTCCATTTGTTTATGTCCTCCCGTGGTGGTGGTGGCAACCACGCGCAAGGGTCGAAGAATATGAACAACTCGGCACCGCGAACTTGTGTTTCCAAAAGAAGATTGAAATTGGCGGCAGTGAAGGCCAGACCACTAACGTGCTTTTCGAGTTGAAGGTCGTAGCCTACAGATGGGGTCCCAATTCAAAGCGACTGTGTCAGGGAGCTCCGAAGCGATATGAAATGCCTTCGAGAACTTCGTTCGTAAAAGCCGGAATAAATTTCCAATTGCTGAAGAATAAATTTTAATCTGTCCCCACTGTGTTATTAGACGAGACGAGATGAACGATTCTTTCGAAGAAGACTGTTTTGTATCTTTAACCTTGATAATACGTCCACGTCACGCCTGAGCACATGCGTGAAGAAACTTGGCTTGGTAACATGTGCCACACTCTGCATGAAATCAAGTGGCCCCCACAAAAAGTTGGGCCACAGAGTACTGAAAATATATTTAATGCCTTTTGGTTACGACTATTTACCTCAATAAGTAATTTTGTAGTTGCACGGCCAGTAGGCAACAGCGGAGAAATGCTCTTGTCGTGTTAAAAATGTCAAAAAAGACACCAGCACGTTAAGTTTGCTTAATCTTTCTGCCCTGAAAGTCATACGCGCGATGTAAGTCCAGGCTGGTTATTGCTGCAAATAGTCATGTATAAGAATACTTGTGTGGACACATGTTAGGGGAATTTGTTTGGGAAGCTGTCTTTGTATATGCACAATCAGATGTATAAACTTGCGTTTACTAACCAATTGGAATAGATTTTTTTCACTTTTTCTGTGTTTTTGGACCCAAGTGCAAAAAAGTTTTTTTCTTGTTCAAGCGTAGGTAATGGCCTATCAATATAACACATGATTTGTGAAGTCGTGGTCCACATTTTGTTTTTGCTTAGCCATGACAAACAATTGAAGCCATGCACTGAAAGGTGGCAACATTTGAAATATTATTATGTACGAATTAGACAAAAAGTAGTGAAAAGCAGTCCGAACTACTACATGCTCTTTAGTCGAATCATGGCTTTGACAAGCAGAACTCTAGAAGTTAGGCTAATTATTCTTTTTATCCTTCCGGAAAAAAAAACGCCCTCACTTCTTTAGCATTGATTCTTTGGAATCGTTGACTATCTCGTTGATGCTTGAGTGGGATAAGTTGAGAGTAACGCTGTCTTTGCCACGTAATAACTATCGTTGTTTCTTTTTTTTTGAGAAGAAGAAAAAGTGGTGGACTCACTTTAGAGCAAGAAGACACCTTTAAATAAAGAACCTTCGGCAACAAATAAACTAGTAGCTCCATCTTCTTTGGCTTCAACGCAAGACGCACTAAGTACACCAAGTCAGCTTTTAGGAAGCTTTTTTTCCCACGAGGTGGAAGAAAGTTAATTTGACGTGGTCGTTTCGTTCATGAAAGACAGGCTACTATGAACTTCAAACTCATCTAATAACACTACATAATAATACTGAAAATGATTACCGTTCGTACCATGACTCATTTTGAGAGAATTTCTCACAAGAGGACGTGTTTGAGACATGGTTACCACTGGCACAAAACAAAAAAAATAATTTCTTATCTTCAGTTTTCTTGGTTGTTTTATTTTTGGCAGGCGTATTCCATTGCGATTGCACAGGAAACGCATGGTAAAAGACTTGCGTATACATAGGGGCGCGCTTAATCTCACTTAATGTTCTTGATGACGGGCGAGCTGCTTGTTCGGCATCATCAAAACTACGGGTTCTTTCTTTGGACTGTTATAAAATAATCCTGAAGACGTATCTTTTTCTCTGTATTTTTTTTCTTTGACAATCTCATTACTAGGTTAATCGGGCGTTCGAAGAAGGGAGGAATACATTATTTCGCGAAATTTGCGCCGGAGAGCCGAAGAGCAGGGTGTCATAAAAAAAGCGCAGGGAAGCGGCCATGTCGAAGATAGAAAAATAAAGAGAAAAAAAACGAAGAAGTAATCAATACGCCGAGAAGCGCGATAATAGGACCATCAGGGAAAATCATCAGCCAACGCTGTGGGTGAGATCTTGGCAGGCGCGGGAAAGACAGTGCCCCCATCCTCGTTTTCCGTTTTGCTCATATATTTCCTCTACTCAAAGCTCAGAACACTTTGTTTTCTGATAGTTGTGTCCAGGGCAAAAGTAAGCCCTTCTTTTCCGCATTGGCCCGCAATGACTATATATACTCGTAGCTCAATTTTCTCGCCTGAGCTTTCATCGTTCTCTGTTAAGACACAACGTGAGAAGTTGGTGTACGTTTCCCTGGAGTCCTTGGATCTTATCCTATATGCTACTCTGAAGTGTACGTATCAGATAATGTGCTGCGCCAACTCCTTTACTTTCGGTGAATTTTCGTTTTGCTTGTTTCAATGGTCCTTGGTTAATGTGGTATTAGAGCAAAAGCGAGGACGTTTATTTTATTTTTTTCTGGCCTTCTCATGTCCCATTTCTAACAGTGCTTACAAAACAAAGTTGATTTGTGGGGTTTAACATCCCATACAAAACAAAGTCAAGGTTTTAGATATAAATGTATATGAAATGACATCTTTCCTCTTTGAAGTGTACAATTTCAGGTAAAGGTTAAACTATAGAAAAACGTAATCTTCTAATAAAGAAGCAAACGGTGGCTTCAGTTGTGACAGCGCATGAACTAAACTACGTCGATAATTCAATAAGAACGGCAGTCCTAATGAAGTCGACTTGGTCAGAACACTACTAAGCTGTATAGGAGAATCATGGTCCACAATGCACAAACTTTCCAGACTGGAAACGCTGATAAAAACACACTAGTATACTCTTGCCAGCGCTTCTACGTTGTGCTATTTAGAAAGACGAGGCCTAAGCCACTGTAGTTTTGCAGTTTTTATGGACGTCTGTGTCCTCGTATCAGGGTCACGCAAACTTATAGCCTGGCGCGCCCTTTGTACATCGCACCAGAAATCCTGCGTCTGCAGTGTTGTGCCCCCGGGCATTAGCAGTGCGACGGCAGCACCTTTCCTGATTTGTTGGTGGATGCGTTTTCTTCGTTCTGTAACAACTCATAGTTACAGGATAGCTTTGTGCATTTGCTGAACTAGCACAAGGCGCCCTCATCTCCCTGGTTCTTCTGAGATCTTTTGGCTTGGCCACTAGTTTGTGTCACTGACATTTAGTCGTTCGCGCCATCTCGTTCGGTCTTTCCTTTTTACGAAATGTTATATATCGATGACAAGAAAGTCTAGGAGGCGACCAATCTCTATTGAGACAGCAGCGTCGCTTTTGATGCGTCCCTGCAGTTTGTATATCGAGCAGTGTTCCTATAATAATGAATGACGTTGTCCCATGTTTCTGCTCTAAAGTAGATGTCACAGCATCTATAAATGGATGGATTGCTCACACCTCACCACAAACGTTTCCAGGCTTCGTAAGTTCACGAGGTCTTATTCGCACAGATGTCGAAGAGTTGTGTCGTTAGAATACTTCAGGGGACTCAGAATCAGTCATGCACGGCGAAGAAATAAGAAGTTGTTTGGGTTAAGTTCGCAGTCACTGGCAACGTTTTTTGGGATAACTGACAACGTCTAACTGACATCTCTTTAATGTATAAAAGCTCACATTTATTGCCCCAACTTCTAGTTCCAGGAATTAACGGAGATAACACAATTTAGATAGCCAGAGTACAGAGACTTCTATTCTTATGACAACCCCATAGATACCTCGCAGAATACACGCCATTGGCATGGGTCACAAAATAATGGTGAAGTAGTAAACGTGGTGAAACTTAGCTCTGGTCCCTTTAGCTAGTGCCGTAGTCAATAGGTTAAAAATGCTGTCCTAGCTCCCACTCATACAATGTCGTTCATGCCTGTCGATAGACCGAATACGGAGGACATATTCGGCCTTTTCAATTTTGTCTGTGACAAGGTACTCTGTATGTTTGTTAATCTGAAATATAATGCTCATAAAAGATGCTAAACTGCACTTGTAAGCAGAGTAATGATAATTAAGGAGGCTACTTTCCCCGACGATGGCAAGCGTTTTGGATAATTAGGATGTTTCCATTGACTTCCGCCGGTAAGTTTCTGTGCAGAAATCTTGACACCTCGCAGGACTAACCCACATGCTGAGCCCCTTTGTTTGGAGTTAAAATACTAACGTTTTCCGAACAGGGTTAGTTGCCCATGGCCTCAACTTCATCGATAAGGGTAAAATTATAGATGCCTAGTGACGTTGATTGGTAAGATTCCTTAACAGCTACGTAGGAGAAAACAGGACTGCCTTCATCTTGCGCCAACCTTATGCTATATAATTAAATATTCGTAGCAAAATTGACAGAGAAAACAACACACGGCTATTTGTGAGAATCCACCTGTCCATCCGTCCGTCCGTCCATCCATCCATCTATTCGCCCGCCCGCGCACACACACACACACACACACACACACACACACACACACACACACACACACACACACACGCACACGCACACGCACACACACACACACACACACACACACACACACACACACACACAAACACACAAAGATTTACTGCATGTTAATGAGGCATGAGTAGCAAGCACACTGCAACACTGCAAAAGCCTATTGGAGGTTGGCCTGTCCCTACACGTCGATTGGACACTATCCATACACACAGATCTACACCAATTACCTAGTACCGAGGCTCTGCCGAGTGGCTAACTCGGTGGTGCCCATTTCACCAGCCATTACGGCACAGAAAGAAAGAAACTGGGCGCACTTAAAGAGAGGAGGACCAGTGCTGAGCTTTATGCTTAAAACTAGGAGATAACCGGATGAAGATGAGATAGGAGGGGATAAACGGTGGGAAAAGGGGAACAATATTAATCTAGGCGGGAATAAACGGTGGGAAAAGGGGAAAAATATTAATATCTAGGGTTTCACGTTCCAACCCCACGATATGATTATGAGAGAAGCCGTAGTGGAGGCTTCCGGAAATTTCGAACTTGTGGTGTTCTTTACCGTGCACTGATATCACACACGACACGGGCCTCTATCATTTCGCATCTATGTGGCCATCACGACCGGAATCGAACCCGTGACCTTCGGGTCAGCAGCCGAGCACCGTAGGCACTGTTTCACCTTGGCCGTTACAAGGGGACGAAAACTAAGGCCCTCGCTGGAAGAAGCAGGCGAGGTGTGGAAAAGAACGTGAGACCTACCATAGAGAGGCTAAGGACGCCGAATTTTTCAAGGGCATGCAAATGTAGACGTGACGCTTTCTTACTGAGCCCTTACTGTAGTATAAATGAAAAATCAAAGTGCGGTAAATACTGCGACTCCAACGGATAATGCACGCGTCATATTGTCACAATGCAGAAACAGCAGCAGTCGAATCCAGGGAACTCACTTTAATTGTACCAGAACACTGGCTACTACCTCTGTTTTTCAATATTTCTTTTTATATTTTGCTCCACTGTCATTCAGTTGCCCCTGAGTGCAATCACTAGACCTTGTTGCGCATTTCCTGAGCTTTTTTTTTTTTTTGCGAACGCCCCTTTGTCTTTCGGATGAATCTAAATATTCAGGCAAAGGGAGAGTTTTGCGCCTGGCCGACATAGTCAGAAACGTACTTCTTTGTATGTCAATCTTGTAGCTTATGCGTTAAAAAGAAATCGACAACACTTAGATACGCAAACAAGAATTAATATTTAATTATCAATACACCATACAGGAGCCAGCCGACTTGAGTACTGCTTACGGTGCTCGTCTGCCCACACAAAAAACGCGGGCTCGATCAAAGCCTTGGTTGTCTTATTTCGATGGCGCCGAATTTCTATAGAGGCACGTGTACTGTGCGTTTGCAGCGCACGTTGAAGAACCCTTGGTGCTTGATATTGTAGAGTTTTCCTCCACAGCACCTCTCGTATCTCCATAAATCAATGAATCATTCTACTGGAAAACTATGCGCAAGTACATGATGTAGGCAACGTTACATATAGGTACGTATACAGCACTGTCGGCTGTGGAAGGGAGCAATATTGCAAAGCAACCAATTGAATCTAACTTACAACCAAAAGGAGGTATATTTGTTTTAATGCATGTATGTTAGCCCAATCCACCCTTGAAACTTCCTGTTTTTTACTTTATTTAAGAAATGCTTCAGCTACATTGGCTTTCTTGCCAAACATGTGTCCCCTTAAAAATCGAACACAATGCACCTTTAACGCCATACATAGATAGCGCCTAAAACAGGTAAAGACATACATTTAGCATCAATTCACGCCACAACACTGCCAATTGGGAGTCTTGGCTCCCGAGAATTAACACATGAGCCAAATAATATAGCGCAGCTTGAGGCCTGGAATTCGCAAGAAATTCTCAAAATCTGCTTAAAATTGCTTTCTCTTCTCTAGATAAATGACGAAACAAGCTCTAAAATCACTCATCATAGCCAGCGTATTAACGGCTGATTTGAGCACGGTGCAGTTGGTCGTTACAAGGGCCGCCGCGAGAGGCCGTGACTTGTCCACACGTGCACGCGCGATCACACTGAAAAGCAGCGCATTCGGGAAAAAAAAAGAGGGGGGGGGAGAGACTCGAGGTCATGCGGCGTGCATGACGTATTTTCGTTTCCCGTGCCATTCCTTCCGGCTTAGCTTCCAGTGCGTTCATCTCGATCAGAGAAGAGAAAATGCAATTTCAGCGTGCGAGAAATCTTTGCAACTCCACTTGTACTGGACGAACTTGAAAAAAAGTGTGCGGCGGTCAATTCGTAAGGCAATAAGCTCATTTAGTGAATCGATTTCATGGCGACTTACACAAGTGTTGCAAGGCCCCTTTAAGCTTCAGTGTTGTGTTTGTATCACCTTGATCATAGTTGTGTGAATATAAAAATGTTACATCAGAGGCACAAAAACATGTCACGGTAAAATTTTTGTAAGAGAATGTTTCAGCCAACCACGAGCATATCATTAGTGACGTGGGCTGATGGGTGGGAAAGCACACTTACAAAATAGAAGTTTTGTGAATCTATCCCAAGGGCCTTTGGTTTTTATACGAAAACTATAGCATTCAAGTCATACGAGTTCCGGGTCCAATATTTTGCTACCTACGTTAGAGTGCACAAATGAGAAAAAAAACTACTATCCACAATTCAGACATATGGGAAGTTATTGTGGTTCTGAAAAGCGAAAATCTCATTTTTTTCCCACAGCACCTGTCAACTCGGACAAAACCTTGAAACATTTCATAGAGACGTATGGTCATCTGCTGACACCTAATAAAATCTGTGGGTTTCCTTACGAAAACCGTCACTTGTGCCAGGATTTATCCCGTGGTAGCCTTCATGAGGTAAACGAAATTTTGACAATATTTGCGGAAGTGTAAAAAAGAAAACGATTAAACACAGTCGGTGTTCGTTATTTCTTGGTAGTGTGGGTTTACGACAGAACGCCAGCATCCTGTTTCTCGGAAGATCATCAGTGCACGCCACACTTGCTGATTTGCATTACAGTGTCTCGTGGCCGTGACGTTGATGAACACTCTAGCAGGACTCGGAAATGCGTAGCCATTTACTTAGGCTAGCTAGCGCCCGGGAAATGAAAGGTCAAGTACAAGCCAATCAAAACGTGCCCTGATAGTGGCGAGAACGGCGTCGGTCGTCGAGTAGTCTGGTTTGCTGTAAAAAGTTTCGTTATTTAGGCGTGCGACATCGAAAGCTTTAGCATGATTGCTGGTGCTCACAAAGGCTCTTGAAAAGAAGTAAATATTCGCGACCTGTGCACCACGGTACCTCAATAATCCTAAACAATCGCCCCGCCACGGTGGTCTAGTGGCTAAGGTACTCGGCTGCTGACCCGCAGTTCGCGGGATCAAATCCCGGCTGTGGCAGCTGCATTTCCGATGGAGGCGGAAATGTTGTAGGCCCGTGTACTCAGATTTGGGTGCACGTTAAAGAACCCCAGGTGGTCGAAATTTTCGGAGCCCTCCACTACGGCGTCTCTTATAATCATATGGTGGTTTTGGGACGTTAAACCCCACAAATCAATCAATCCTAAACAATCGCTAAACGTTCCAAACACTGCAGCGTAGTCTGCGCCGGGAATTGATAAGAGTTTTATTTTTTTTCGAATGGTGGTGGTGGGGGGGGGGTGAAACACGTATACATAAAGATCAGACAAAAAACATGCGCGTAAATAGAACCAAAGCCATCAATAGTCTGGGCTGTGGCTTTCGTGTCATACAACGGTATAAACGTCAAAGTAAAAACAAATGTGGGCCAATAATACAGCCGTACATTTCAAGGTTTACAATGACTAGTAATATAAAGAGTGTTGATTTGAGAGCACCTTTCTGCTGTAGCTTTCTTCTTATCTTTTTTTTTTCCTCGCTAAGATGCGTTATGTCGATGCATTGCGTACATGCGCGACGTCAAAAAGAAAAGTGTAGCCCGAGAGAAAAAGTGGCGCTTATCAAACAATAGTTTGGCTGGCTTAAGGTATTTTTGGTAGTTTCTGTGTTCGGAACAACTTGGAAAGCGTACTTTGTATGACGCGTTGTGCAACACGCGGTACCGTAGTGGCTGAGAACCAAGAAATACACGTGCATGTATGCAGAGCGATGGGCGCGCCGATGCAACGTTTCGTTCAACTTACTCAAGTGTTGGCAACTTTCACCAACACATGTTCGATCCTATTCGATGGTCTCCGCGTCAGCATTTAAAAGAAGGAGACAGTGAAGGACAAAAGAGGAAAAAAAAAAGACGTAAGCTTATGCATCGGTGTTGAGCCTCGGAAACTACGTATCTAAGGCATCGACCCTTTAGACGCCGGGGCAAATCGAATTTCGAGTGCTTGCACGCAACGCGTGAGTACTTCACTGGAACCAGAAAGGAGCGCTGAAAAGGCATCAAGGTTTATGGACGATAGTTAAGGCCACAATTCGTTCACCCATGCAGGCGTCGCCACAACGTGGGATCGAACTCGTTTCTCTCTTTTATTCTCTCTCCTTTCTTGCCTAATATATGTTTGCTGTGTTACAGGGGAAGCGGGAAAATTATAGACGCTCTTTGAGTGTGGTATATACCTTTCGTAAGCTCGTGCAGTAACTGTGAGCGGAATGCTAAACACCTTATAGAGTACACCACGTCGAGTCGTTGGCCTGCCTCTTTGTTGTACGGTTTCAACACTTGCCTTCCAACAAAGAGAACATGTTAACGGCCCTGGCTGAACAAGTGTTTACTGTCTCTTTTATTATTGTTAAACACAAGCAGTGCGATGCGCTTGCGACAGCGACGCCAGAAGCCCCTTTGCGTCTCGGCATTTCTTGCCTATATTCTTTCCCATTATGCACGCTCCCGCGAAGACGCCTACAACACCTACAACATATGCGCTGACATACGCGCGCGCGCGTGCGAGTGAGGCCGAGCTCGCGTTTTGTGATCTTGCCACCAACTGCTGTAGCGGTAGTAATACGCAGAGACGAGATCTCAGTTATTTGCTGTCAGACACTCGCAGAAAAGAAAAAGACTGGTACGACCCCGGGTGAAGTTCTCGTTGATATAAAAGTAAACATGTCAAATAGGTGTCAACAATATGACTTGGCTCACTTTATAGCTGCTCAACTCACTGCACTCCCAATATAAATACTGTGGTTCAGGGTTCAAATGACAAGATTTATCTTGTCTTTGAGGGTGAATTATGTAGAACTCCCACTTGAAGGACGATTGACCTAATTGATGTTTCCGATTATTCTTAGTTTGCGTAATTAAAAGACGTTGTTCTAAAAATGAATATATGTGCAAATCCACGTAACATGAGTGTCCACCAAGTAGCCCGAAAAAGAACCTTTTTTTTGGTGGGCTAGGTTGCTACATCATTCTAGGCAGTTTTTCGCTATTCAAAATCTCTTAAAATGTGGTCACGCCCCTTCCTTGAGATAAACGCATGTTATTTAATAATAATTGCATGAGTTTTAGTTTCCAGAACCACAATATGATTGTGTAAGACACCGTAGCAGAGGGCTCTGGAAATTGGGACCATCTGGTGTTATTTACCTTCCACTGGCGTCGCACAGCACAGTAATTCGCCTGCATCGAAATGTGCATGACTGCCGCTACCGGTATGGAACCTGTTGCCTTCGCTACAGCAGGGCTTCTTTTTCCGGTATCCGAGAGGTCAACGCGACGTAGTGCATGACATGTTTATCTGATGTCGAGAAGTGATGCAATTGGCGAAACCGGCCGCTCTTCATCATTATTAATTGGACAAAAAACATAGAGTTTCCTAAAATTAACTAGAGGGGACTCTGTCATTGCGATCGTTCAGCGACCATTGGAATGATGGGTTTTACACACATTTGCCTAGTCTTCGTACTTGCGGGCAATGAATCGTACTTGTGGCTTCGTTTATTGCTGTGTTTCGGTTTCGTTTTGAAAGAAAGGTTAAACCATTTTGAACTTCGTGACCTGATTTGGAAAGGTAAGTCTAAAAGAACAAGGTGGGGAAGCGCAACCGCTGAACACTTCCTCATTTTTATTTCGTGAGAAAACAGCTCCAAGCCACACGCACACACACGCAGCAAAAATCAGGCCAGAAGTACGAATATTAGACAAATGTGTGCACTACTCTTCATTCCCATGCTTGCTGAAGCGCCGTGCGTTGCAGCTCCCATACACACTAGCGCCAGAGTTTCCTCTAGTGTATATTAGGAAACTTTATGGACAAAAAGTAAAAGTATAGCCACAAGGCCAGCTAGCGCAGTAATTACATACAGATATAAAAAAAAAGTTTCGTCGCCATGTAGGCCAAACACATGGATGTGTCATCGCTAGCAAAGCGTAGCAATCTGTGATTGTTTCTTGGCTATGGGTCAGAGTATACACCCACAAATAAATAGGGACTGCTCCGCGAGTTAACGCTTTTACCAGTGCTTGTGATACACGTCGTTTCATTGTGCCATCACTAAAACACGTTATGCATCGCTGAATCACTTTTCTTTAAAACAGCTTTACCATGTAATACACCTTGTATATTACGTGGTACAATGAATACACTGCCTCGCAAAAGATACTACAGCTGCCACTTAAAGCCTAATGATAAGCAGTTATTGCGGATTGAACCCATTATGAAGAAGTTACAATGACTCGCATATTTAGTGAGAGTAAATAACCATTAGTAAATATAAGTAATTAGGCTATGCTTCAAACGCAATTCACTCATATTTTTGTTAAAAGGAACTGTACAAGACGAATAAAAATGGTCAGCGTTTTGTCTCAGTTTATCTCAAGGCATAACAGTTCGTGGACATTACAGGCTTAGAAGCTGTGGCGCCATCTTGTATATGGGTAGAAAATCTGTGCGGTGTCTAACTCCTAACAATGATTGATTAATATGTGGGGCTTAACTCCCCAAAACCACCATATGATTATGAGAGATGCCGTAGTGGAGGGCTCCAGAAATTTCGACCACCTAACAATGTGTAAGCAAACAGTTTGCCTCAGTAGTAATGATAATGCATCGCTAATTATTCACCCTCACGTGAGATGAAAATAAAAATGGCTTTTTTTACCACTTACTCCTTGTAGACACGACGGAGAAAGCAGATAAAATGAATTTAGAATGTAGCGGATGGCCTTGTGTCGGTTTATATATGGTTTACAACACAGAAAATTGCACAACACAGAAAACTTTCTGGGTGACTAAGAAACCTGGCGACGCGGTAAGCGACGGCAACAGCTTGCCCTCAGCAACAGTCAAACTTGTCATTATGGAGTCGTCGTCGCTTGCCGATATCCCGAGAGATGCCTGCGTGCATGTGTCAGGCTTTACAGCTGCGACTTCCGGAGCGCCGCATGCTTGACTATGCTGAATAATGAGTGACAACTGTTTATGAGCAGTCTTCCACAAATGTAGTTTTGCGTGAGATCTGGAAGCTATGAGGCCGTTCACCAAACAACATACATTTAAAGTAATTTGACTCATATCAAACCTGAGGGACAGAGGGGAAGAGATATACCAGTTGAGAAGGAACTGGAGGAGCCCGCTGACCGAAGTGTGACTCTGTATATATACACTGTAATTGACTATAGTGTGGCTGTCTGAAGACTGGGGGTAATGTCCATAGCTAAGGGAGGAGAAGGGGAGAACAGAGTCTGAGATATGATAAGAAAGAAAAATTGGCAGATCCCAAGAAGAGGCGTAATCAATGATATGCGGAGCACGAATGAGGAATGTTGATATGTTCATTTAAAATCAGCGCAACGTCACAAGCCGTACGGGCGTAGTACACAGTAAACAAAAGTAGAAATGTTATGCGCACTCACTTATCTAGATAAGATGCCGGTATGTCGTTTATAGCCGCGTAATGACGGCACTACTAACGTTTGCAATACGAGCACCAGCCGTGGTAGGCTGATATTTTGTATATCAAGCTAGCAAACCAGCAGCAAGCGCACCATGAACGTGACATGAAATCATGCCGTATATGACAGGCATGTCGTTATTTGTACGTCAGGACCTGTTTTCATGTTTGAAATCGAGTAACGTCACTCGAAGCGTGCTAAGGTGTATACTGGCTGCAAGCGCTCCAAGAGCGTGGCACGTACATTATGCCATACATGGCTCCCACGTCATGATTATCATGTTTGCGCCTGGCAGTTGTGATACATGACTTCCACGTCACGATTACCATGTTTGCGTCTGGTAGTTGTGTTCATTGTCCATTCATGTCATGTAATACCAAGTTTGGTATATGTGAAGCTAGTAGAACTGCCGTGAGCGAGCTGTGAGCATAACAGGTTGTCATGCTTTACATGACACGCATGTGATGATTATCATGTTTGTACGTATCATTTATCTTGTCGTCCAATCGCGTTCTGCAATACAAATTCGGTATATGTGAAGTTAGCGAAACAGCGGCGAGCGCACCATGAGCGCGGCATGTACTCTTGTTCCTACGTGACACGAATGTCATGATTATCATGTTTGCACCAGTCATATACCTTTGTCATCTATTATTGTCACGTAATACCAAATTCGGTATATGCGAAGCTAGCGAAATGACCGCGAGTGCACCATGAGCGTGGCGTGGATTGATGAGCTATATAGATGCATGTCAGGATTTCTATGTTGCGGCCTGTCACTTATGTTCGCCGTGCAGCCATGTCACACTGTACCGGTTTTGTATTATGTTATATGAACGAAACCACCGACACAGCAGCAAGACCATGAAATGTTATTCATTACATTCATGACATTGATGTCATGATTTTCACGTTAGGACAAGTGATTTATGCTAGTCATACAGCCATGGTATGCCATCAAAATTTCGGTATTGATGTCGTTATCGTAACGGCCAGGAGAGCTAAAGGTCATAGGTGGATAGATAGATAGATAGATAGATAGATAGATAGATAGATAGATAGATAGATAGATAGACAGACAGACAGACAGACAGACAGACAGACAGACAGACAGACAGACAGACAGACAGACAGATAGATAGATAGATATAGATATAGATAGATAGATAGATAGATAGATAGATAGATAGATAGATAGATAGATAGATTCAAAGTCGCCGAATTTCGCTAAAAGATGCTTCGCATTTAATATAGAAATGTTGGGCCATGGCTTGGACAACTGTGCTTGCATAAGTTGTACCGAAAGGAATAAGCGCAGGAGGTGACAGGTGGAGTGCAAAGGATCCCACTGATACACAATGCATATTGCTTTTTTTTTGCTCTACTCAAAAACAAGTACACATCCAGAAATTCGCGTAGTGTCGGTGCTATTGGCAAGGCCAGGATTGACCTCATCATATGTGCGCTCGGTTGCGAATACGGACGGCCTTCCACGCTGTTCGTGAAGAGGACAAGCGCACGATACTCGCTGTTGGTTTAGAAATTTACAAGATACTGCAAAGGGTGATGTTGATTGATTGATATGTGGGGTTTAACGTCCCAAAACCACTATATGATTATGAGAGACGCCGTAGTGGAGGGCTCCGGAAATTTAGACCACCTGGGGTTCTTTAACGTGCACCCAAATCTGAGCACACGGGCCTACAACATTTCCGCCTCCATCGGAAATGCAGCCGCCGCAGCCGGGTTTCGAACCCGCGCCCTGCGGGTCAGCAGCTGACTACCTTAGCCACTAGACCACCGCGGCGGGGCAAAGGGTGATGTAGGAAAACATCATATCTTCGAGAGTCTTTTACTAGCGTCAAGGTGCTCCTATGTAGCAAGGCAAAGCCGGGATTTTTGTGAACTCATATGCACACTGACCCGGCGCATAGTACACACGGCATTGGGCGCTGCTGTCGCGACTGTAATCGCTAACAGATTGGTGGATTGCGGTGTTTGTAGACGAGACTTTACTTCGTCGTTGTGGTGGCACAACGACGAAGACCTGCTCATCTGCAAAGAAGATGGGCAAGTCTTTCATATCAAGTAGCTGTTTGCTTGGGGCTGCTGGTGTCCTCGTCGGAAGCGGTGGAGTAGGCGTGCTCGTTACACGGCCATGTCGCAGTCACCTGACACATAGCTGAGATGAACAGACGTGTGTATCTGCACTAGCTATGTGACCTTCCTTTGAATGTCACACAAGAGCCATGTCATAATGACACGTAGTAGTTTGCTGTCAGCCTCCATCGAAAGTCAACGTGCCCTATAGAGGAAGTGGCACAGCATATACACGCGAAGTATTCCAGCACACCGTATGCGAAGTGTAGGCATATTTTGAGTTCTTGTTAATAGCTTACGCTTTAGCCCCTGATCGCGATACCAGTGCAACAGGTGAAATTCTTCCTTTTTTTTTGGGGGGGGGGGTTTATAGAAAGGGGGTACTTTTTTTTTGTTTTTCCTTTCACAAAAGCTTGCAAATAATGTTTGAGTATATAAAATTTGCCCAGCATGATACCACCCCTATAGACCACCTACGTATACACAAGGAAGACAAACTAATATTCAATGCTTTCCCTGGCCCTCGTATACAACGTAGTGAGATACATTATATAATAAAAATTATACACCAACGGATTCCGTGCTTCTGCGTAAGTCTTTCGCTCTTCTGACGCCGATGCCCTGTTTAGGTTTCAGAAATTGTTTCTAAAGTTCACATTTGGTATCGTCACACAGTAAGTTCCTACAGGTTGCGAAGTTGGCACAGCCGTACTTATATTAACCGGCTGGTCACTGTTGCCAACATGCCCAGGTGTCACAAAGCTACAAAATGTATCCGCTAGTGTCAAACGCATAACTTTTTACTGCAATTTCAAGAAACTTACCGCCATTTGATTTTGAAATTCCCTTCGAATGCATTGGATAACCACCCTTTGTATGTTGAAGAACGAGCCTGATTTTAAAATTCGCAAGAATTGTTGTTAACTGAACAGTGTGAAGCAATGAAGTAGCCTAACACTTATTAAGTGTACCGATTTTGCAGCTACATGACCTTACTGCGATCGAACCAGGCGTAATTGTTTGGTAAGCTATCACACTCTTATAACTCTAAAGAAATGCAGCAGAGAAAGAACAGGCTGATGAATCCAGAGATACGGATAGTTGAGGCTCGGGCACCATGTGTGAACTTCTAACTGTTAAGAAATTTCCACGTCATATCAAAGTACAATAGTTGAAATTACGCATGCCCTTGTCTAGCGCTGAAATTTATCAAAAATTTAAATGCACCTTGCCACCTTGGTGATGTAAGAGGTAGAACTATAGAGCACTCACAGTGTTTTAATTGATCAGTATTAAACACAGTCAAATACATTTGCAGAAGAGCAAGTTTGATAAATTCCGGGCGCCATATAAATCGACATGTATAGTTATTGCCATGAGTGTTATTTTTTCTGATTCCAAAACAAACCAACCAAAAATTCAGACAACGCGAAGTACCACGCTGCTTTACTATAAGAAACAGATTGAGTGATTCGACACCAATGCCAACAGCACGCGTGTGCATCCCAATAGGGGCAGGGCGCAATCAGAAATAAAACCTTCGATAATATCTTGACATAGCACTGAACAAAATATAGAAATATCACTTACTACACATGCGAAGTACCGAACAAGAAAGCTCCGGCCTAATGAATTTTTATGCATCGATCGCGAAGGCAGCTTTTATGCTACCCACGGTTTTTCAGTCACTAAATGCTCGTCTGCCGAACAAGTATATTGTATCATGCATCCTCCCCTCCCCCAACATTAAATTAACCAGCTGGACACTTTGTTAAATAACCTGTCCGCCATTATTTCTGTCTGTTGAGAGAAAGAGAGAGAGAGAAAGAAAGTGCCTCTCTCTATATCCCCTGTGTTCAGGTATACCTGTAGCTCAGCAGCTTGGCTACCTCAAGTGTTCAATATAACAGTCCCATACACAGGTCATTCGGAGTGCCTGCCGTACTTAAAAAAGCTACTTCTTTCTATTTACTACACAGGAGAAAAAATAGCAACTCGCCGCACGCTCGGAGAGATTCACTTTTTCGATAGGGCCCTGCGAGCGACCCCAGGGCTGTGAGCGTCGCGCATGGTACATGGTCGACTTCAAACACCATCGATCGCAGACTGGCCCGCGTCCCTTTAGGAGAACTCGAAATAACACGCTCGGCCTTGCTAGAGAAACACATTTCGAACCGTCCAATGATCGATAACATTCAGCCAATAAACATGACGCATATGTTATGAAGGCACACGAACTTCGCCGTAGTTTGACCGGGGTAGGCCTACTTAGTCCAGAAATTTTGTCCGATAACCCCGTTGCTGTAAACGAACTTGAAGAGTTTTTTTTTTTCTCTAGAAGAGAGTAGTGCTTGTGTTGAAGCCTTGTGGGCTCAAAACGAGCTATTTAGCCCACTCGACTGCATCATGAGGGTTTGGGTGTAAATAAAAGACCTAGAATGCATCTCAATGGATAGTTTCTTGGAAGTAACAAGCAGATGGGATAAAACCTCAACGTTTCAGTGATAGCGTTGTCGCTTGTCCAGGATTTACTGCCCAGCTCGTAAGTAACTGCCTCTTACTAAAAGACGCTATTACGATACCTGGGTGAATACAGATACTATAACACGGCAGTAATCTTTCGGCACACCCTGCATTTATCCAATATTCTCACAATAGGACTCAGAGTAAATCAAAAGAAACACTGTCTTAGACGAAAACACAACTAGCACATAATTGTGACCAGGAAGGACGTTCTATAGCTTCATGCTCATCCGTTCAAAGGGATAAGTCACGCCACTTAGTGCAGCACAGGGCAAGTCCTACAGCACGCACGTGCTTACATATTGATGCATTACGATTATAGAATCGAATACAATCAATCCGTAATGCTTCTAGAGTCGGCACACATCCTAATGGACGCGAGTGACCATGCGCTGCTACGATTCGCTGACGTCCACCACCGAAAGGCGCATCCAGTTTCATTGATCGCATTTTGTTTTCCCTCGGCATATAGGTTCAGTTGCCACTACACTGCGGTTGCCCCATCACGCGCATTTCTCCTACCTGCACTTCTTTTACTTCTCTTGGCGGGGCTATATCTCTCCTTATTAGCCGTTTTTCTAATTTACTCCTCACAACTGCAACTGCTAATTTAATGCGACCCTATATGGACAGCTCCATGGCGTGAAATAAGTAACGCATCTGAGCTGCCGTGTGCAGCGAGGTCAATCCTGGCCGCGGCTCCTTGTCTCTCATCTCGCCCAGGGCTTGCCACCCACCGGAGGCAGCGTTCATCGAGCTGACAGAAACAAGCAAAGCACGGCGCCGAGCGACATATAGTGTGGCCCCTCCTGGTGCCAACTCGGAGGGAAACACTAGCTGGAGAGCATGCTCTCCCCGCCCTAATCCCGGCCAAGCAGAAAGCCCACTGTCAGCGAAAGGCGACGCGGGGTCGGCCACAAGCACGCGGAGAATGAAAGCCCCTGATCTTCACACGTCAGGTGCGGCCGGCTCCTCGCGAGAATCCCGACAAAGAGTCGCCTCCCTTCCCCATTCATCGTCCACTGCATCGGCAGCGACGGGCAGAGAGCGTATACAGCCGTCTCGGGTGCCCTGCGGCGCGCGAATATCGCTCAGCCGATTTCTCGCTGATTTCGAGAAACTTTGTTGGCCCTGATGGATGGCCCGGCGCCGTTTTCGCCTTTCAATTACTCTTACTCCGCACGCACGGTCCGGCGCGCAGCTCGACTCTGGGGTCTTATGAAAACACGGGGTCCGCTCCCGTCTTGCGTCCCGCTCTCCCCAAGTACATCGCCTCCCACACTCGCACGATACCGGCGGGGCTGGTGCGCCACGGGAACAGCCCGGTAGGTCGTGCAAAAAGCGAAATAAATATCGTCCTCGCGAGCTCGCTTCTAAGCGTTTTTCACGCTTCATTCGGCCGTCTACACACGCCGTGTACACATGACGTATACATTCGAATGGAAATAGCTAGAACGCGTCCAGTCAACTTGGGGTAGTTTGTCTTCCCGGCGCCTATATATTGCATCTGCACGAGCACTGCACACCAGCTCTCGCATCGCACTTTTTTCTTTAGTTTACAAGTTCTTTTAACTTCGGCATCTCTCAAGCTGGACAGTGCGTTCTTGTTGGGCGTGAGCCAGGCATTTTCCGCTGTGATAGGTGCTTTTCATTTTCCTTGATCGACGTGAAACGTAATTGAGGAAATGGTATAGTCGACTACGGCTGGCCAAGATTCATGTTCGGTAGACCCGACAAGGTGATCGAGGGCATTCCATCTGTCAGTCGAAAGCTTTCCTTATGTATGTTGATGGGTTGTGTTTTATAACTAAGCAAACCATAGAACACACTCCATTCTTCTGATAACTAAAACCGCCGGGGCGTGAAAAAAACGAAGAATTCCGAAGAGGAGTGTAAGGTTCCGAAGAAATAGATACTCACGTGGAGGAAACAGCAAATTAGGGCACATAAATTTATTTACTGAAAGGGAAAGGAAGCTAACCTGACCTATATTGCCTACCTGGCCTGCTACTTTACGCAGCTGAAGGAAATAAGCGATTATGATTCAGAGAAGCCAGTGTCCATATCTATCACGCAGGCGTCATCCCTACATGTATGAGCCTAGACCGGTGTCATACAAAGATACCAGAGATATTCTTATAATCATCACACGAGCTGTTTACTTCAGGCCAAGGCCCTAAAGCTGTGCCTTCGGATAGGAGTTAGCGATTAGTGCAGAAATGATAAAAAACCATGGAGGACTTGCAAAATATTTTGCTCGTAAAATATTTTTATTGCATTTCATGCACCGTCGAGCGATGCAATTCGCTGTTACAAACAATTAACGATTCTAGTGTAATAGTCGTCTGGGAATCTAGGCGCAAGATTTAAATCAGTGCTCTTTGGCAGACTTGCACCAGTGGTTACAAAATAATGGCATCATCTATGTTGTAAAGTATGACGTGCGCATCATCGCTCCACCCTCCTTCTCTCTCTTTCTCCCTCTTTAAACCTCCTTCCTCCCTTTGCCCTGTGTAGTCTATCATAGTGGTCCTTCTGCCCTGGTGAACCCTTCTCTCCTGTTCCTTCTATTATTTCGCACAGACTGGCTGCCTCCAAAAATATATTCAGTATTAGCATCAACCAGAAAGTTTTTCCGGCAGGGACATTTATCTTTATAACTTTTTGTGAATGTGATGTCTGATTGTCAGATCAATGTTAAGCACGTGGGTAAGAAGAGGTACCTGAGGATGCACTCTGCTTCGTTGGTGTTTATAACACTTCGTAAACAGAGCATTCAGGCGTGTGTGACTCATAATTCTTAGGCCTGGTTAATATTGTCGAAATAAATAAATAAAAACTAAATAAATAGGTTTCGCCACCGGCTGGTTCTGCAATTAAATTGTATGCGGCAAGGTTGAAGCATTCACCGAAAACCGCAGTGAGACTAGCAATCTAGAAGGCGATGCGTGTGCATGGGGCCTGATTACGCTGTCGTCTTCTGTTCTTGAAGGTGAAACTGAACCTTCTTCTGTGTGTTTGCTAATTTTTATTACGTATTTTGCCTCGATTTACTTTGGCTTTACGCGCTATGTCAGTTATCTGCCTCTTAAAAAAAAAGAATGCCTGTGGCGTACGTACTCGCAGTTCAACGATACACACCGTTCTCTTCGTTTTTTTTTCATTTTGTTGAACGTGACGTTCCCTAATGTCTATCGCAACCAAGAGGCTGCATTGCCTCGGTCGCGTCGCCTGTGTGCGGAGGGTTATCGCTGTAGCGACATCGTCCACGCTTTCTTCGTATACCAAGATTTCCGGCTGTCTGGGTTCTTCGCGGTATCGGTTAACACTCGCGACTTGACGACGAAAAGTGAGAGACCAAGCAAAACGAAAACCGCCTATTGCGCGCTATTTTCTGCACCGTCGATTCGCGAAGGGCTTCGCGAAAGCCGCCAACGGATGACAATATCGGAATCAATATTTTTCGCATTACGCGGGCATTACAGCAGCGCCTGCTGTGAAGAGTTGGGAAAAGAGAATGCAGGTATAGCCTTGAATATAGGTCACGGCTGACATACACACAGATCGGTCAATAAAAAAAATACTGCTTATAATACAAACGTACAATACGAGCCATGGTTCGTTTACTGCGTGGTGGTTATCTGTTCCAGCGTTAGTTGTGTGCTTCCATTTCGTTGAGATATCGCGTGCTGTGAGGCTCCGTCACTTACTACGCGCAGACATTGCCCTTTCAAAACTGCTGCTTTGGCGAACTGGTTCATGATTAAGATAAATTTACCAGCGCAAAAAGACGAAACACTTAAGAAGAAACATGCACCCACAACACTTTCTTCAGTCTAGCTCCACCCAAGCAGTACTCGAGCGTGTGTGGTACCTATTTAACAAAATTTTGTGTTTTTCTTGACCCTTTCGGCTCTGGTGTCTTCAATTGGCGACACCATATAAATATTTTCCTCGAAACTTGAAAACATAACCAAACTCTTTATTCTTGGAGAAGTATTTCTTCAATTACTCCCACTGCGATCGACACCACTGTTAGTTCATTTTTGCGGAGGATGGAGCCGTAAAGAAAAAGAAACTGGACCGAGGTCGTTCGTGACGATGACGTGGGCAAGCAGAGGTGGGAAGGCGGCACTTTCGTGTAGAAGTCCTGTGCTTGTTCTAAAAGATTCAGCACTTTCAAATGCTACGTTTGATTAGACTTTCTGCACTTTAGGGCATAGTATCAATAAATTAGCCACTTTCGTCATTTCATGACAATGGGGCCATGATGATCTAATTCGAAATCATGGCCATAAATACAAGTATACACACACTAATGGCTAAATTTTTTTGTTTATGGTCTTCTGAGACCCTAACTATTAGTCAAGTACGTACTTAGAATGTGTCTGACAAAAATAAAAATTTCAGGGCTGAAAGGAAAACGATATGTCGAGGCAATGGCTTCATAGCTGCGATGCGTAGAACTTCCACGTTGCACATTGCTTATACTGGTTACATCATAAATCTTGCACTATAACACTAACTTCATGTCTAAAGATTGTGGCCTGTACATTGAGAAAGAGTGTTTTGCTTTTCTTGTCCCACCCCACTTTGTGCGTTAAGTGGAATGCAGCTGTTCCATTCGTGTTCTATTCGCAGTCTTTTGATGAGACCTCCCTTGCTATGTTAAACTGTTTGTACTGGTTTGTAGAACAGTGTGTGTTTCAAACATAGACAGCTTGTGTTTATATTACGCATGCATAGTAAATCTAACGCACATAAAAACATTTACTTCTGATGTATTTGTCAGAGGTACATGAGCATCAGAGCAGTTTGCACCGTATTGGAAAAAGAAAAGCAGGAGACAGCAGAAAGTGAGAAAAGTTAATCAGTTATTTCCAACCGGTGTATCCGGTTATGCTATTCTACACTGGAGGTATATATGAGGAAGTGTGAGAGTTAAGGCTGTCAAGAAAGAGAGAGTTGGTCACTGTTGCGTTGCATGCGACGTTGCTCGTCGATCACGATAATCACACTTAGTCTATAACCTCCCGTCGAATTTTTGTCGTTGTCGAACATATTCACAATTCTCTCATTGATTTCCCCTTCAATAGCTTCCCCGTTGCGACCCGCCATGGGGACCTCGTGAATATACATGACACTCAGCTGCTGACCCGCAAGTGGTGGGATCAAATACCAGCACACGCACCTCGAACATTTTCAATGGAGGCGAAAATGTTCGAGACCTGAGCACTGAGATTTAGGAGCATGGTACAGAATCCTACATGGTTCGAATTCGACTGCCCTCCTCTACGCCGTCTCACATAATCATATTGTGATTTTGGGACGTTAAACTCCAACATATACACCATGCTACGGAGAAGGTAATGATAATATGTTTCGCTATATATGGCCAAATAAGCTCGTTCTCGTCAGCCAGCACCCTATTGTTTACGCCTGTATTCTGTCCCCCGTCTTGGCGCAGATATTGAAATAAAAAGTTTTTTCAGCCTTTTCTCAGCACTATTCTACAAAGAACAATTTTTCAGCTCGTTTGTTGTTTGTTCGGTGGATAATTATTTTGGCAATAGCAATAAAAAACTCACAAAATGAATCAAAATTTTTTTCGCTTAGCTGTAGTTGCCACGAGGTTGTATTTTACTAAAGTGAAATGTACCTCGTCAAGTGAAGGAAGAACAAATCGCTGGAATGTGTTCTGCACACGCTTAAAAGGCGGTGACTTTTGAAAAGGCGAGAACGCCAAAGACTACATGCTTTCTTTGATAATTTTTGCGGCACTTGAAGCTCATCAAAACTGACGAACGTAACTGCTAAAAATTTCTATGGTTTCCCCTCTTTCCCCACCCCACCCTAGACACAGCTAATTGCTTTGTATACAAAAATTCGCATGTTTCTTCTTTGAACCATCAGACGTAATCATAAACAGCGTACATACACTGCATCAAGGAAACTAATTCTGAGAAGCAACGAATAAGCTTCACCCGCGTGTAAGTTAATGCGCGATGGAGGAGAACTCGCGGCGTAGTTTGCGGATGAAAGCTCGAACGATTTGCGAAAATTAGGTCTCCGATCGACCCGAGTTTGGCATTCGATTACTCTGCTCTCCCAATGACACCCCATGCTCACACAACGAGAGCAGTGGCAAATCTGCGTGTGTTTAATGAAAGTCAATGTATTCCAATAACGATCCACGACGGCCCGCACGAGTCCGAGTAATGAGCGCCGTCCTCGAATAAATGACTCCAACACTGGGGGCCCTTGATAAATGTCGCGGCTCAAATTGGGCTCGTTGCCCGGACCACCAGAACCCCTGGTCTGTAACACAGGATCTGGAGAGCATGTTTCTAACCCCCCCTTCCCCCCCCCCATGCTCTATATACACCGCGGGCCACTTAAGAAATCAGAAAAGAAGAGAAAAAGACCCTTTATTTTAGTAGGCAAGAAAAGCCACGGTTGAATCCGACGCAAATCGCTCTCTGCAGCACCGAGAGGTCATACAAAGTTCCGCGTTCTCGATTTTTAGATGCCTCGTCTCGCATGGTGGGAACCAACATACGCAAAGAATGTAAAGTTTTCCTACGCTGTATGTATTGAGGGCGGGTCTATAAAGTATCGCGCTGATGGCCTTGTCTTATGGTAGCGAAATATTAACGTTTTTTATGCATTTTTGGATTGTGTCAGGAGAAGAGAATCACTATATTACTACGTTTCAAGTTGAAGGGGCACTCGAAAGGGGCACTCGAAGGAAAAAAAAAACTCCTCATTAGGATGTTTTTCGCTACACTGTTTGTATATTGTTTAGTACAACAAATGAAGCTCTAAGTTATGTGAATTTGCGAATTGAAGGTCTGTGCGCTTAAGTAGACTAGTACAGTCACGCTCAATATGAAGCGCAATACGCTGCCTACGCTCAAAGTGGCGCCAACACTGCAAAGCGGCTCCTTCACGAGTTGCTCAAAGAGCGTTGTAAAAAGGTTCTACGAAAGCCGCTCTTTCAGCTGTCGCTGCGACTGTGCTGTGCGTTCAGCGCGAGCCTGGCGGTACTGTTTTCTTTACTGTTGTTCTTCGTCAAGCGAACTTTTTATGCAGTTCCGGGTAAGCTTCCTTCCAACACACTCTGCAATATAGTCCCTATAACTGGTGTTTTGTGTTAATATGTAGCACCCTTTCAAGAGTGAAGGAACACACAGAGCACAAATAATCTTTGTACTGAATAACTAGCATTCATTCATTAGCCACAATGAATAAACTAAGTTCACCCGCTGTCTATGTTCCCTAGGCTATAAAAAAGTATCTTACCCGGTTACTCCTTCCTATAAAAATCTTTTTTTCAAGCCCGAAGTGGTTACTTTACGCATTACAATTGAACTAACTCCTCTTAAATTGCTTCCTGAATGAAGTATTCGTCGAAGAGTTTTCTGTCTCAACCTTGTTGACGTATAAAAATAGGCATCGTAAATGTCTCGCGTTTAGGCATAGACCTGAAATGTCCATGGGCAGCCTTTAAAGGCTATCTAAGAACCCTGCTTAATTATACGCTGAGCTTCTCCTACAAGGCGGCTGCCTAAAACACCGAGAAGCACTGAGACGCAGCACCGTAATGTCAGGCTTGTCATTCTGTATTCACTTAACGGTCGCAAATATGTCCCGTATACTAGCTTATTATGCGATTACCCTCCAAAGAAACGGATGAGATTTGTTAAGGTAACGGTATTGCTGTTCCACTTATGACATTTCATTGATTGAACTTAGCCATGGCGCCGAAAACATCCCATGATTTTTTTAACTATGCGGCAATGAAACGATGCTCTTGCGTTGTTTTTAGGAAAAGAAAGACAAATTGGTACTTAACTTAAAGACGCATTTCAGAAAGGCGGCAATGTTTGGCGTATTTGTCACTAAATGCTCATGTACAGAACAAGTCTCTCTACCTGGCCTGAATTTTTATGAAAATAATAAATTCTGTACGCCAGCTACGCCTTTTCTATTTACCTTAAATAGGCTGTAGATAACATAACCGCACCAAAAAAAAATACTGCAGTTCCCACACGCGCCTTTTACGATTCGAGAACTGCTACGCCCCCATAACTTTAAAGAAAATATGACACCCAGTTTTTGACCATAATCTGCATTATGTGTGTTAATCCTTGTGTGTTCACAAACTAGCAGGAGAAATTTTAGACTATTTGGTGGAACACTTAATTTATAATCGAATATTTTTACAAACGTATACGGGACACAAGAGTCGGTAACACTGGCTCAATGACGAGCCGTGACGTAACAAGCCGCTGGCGTTGCACACGTCCGGATTAAGGCCAACGAATGTGTTTCCTGGTCACCTGCAGGTTCAGTGAAGATATTTCAGCTTTCTTCAGCTTGATATTCAAATTTAACGATTTGCTGCGGCTCATACATTGATAGAAAATGAAGACTCCACTTCACTTCGTGGATGACGTCACACGCACCATAGTAAAATGTTGGTCGCCAGTAGTGAGTGGTCATAGCAGGGCTCATATCTAGTGCTCATGTGGCAACTTCCGTGCTCATTAAGCAATGAAATAATATTTTACGTACCATTTTTCATGTAGGTACAGACACAACAGACCCTCTTCTTCTATTTTCCACTTAAAACCACAATCTGTTAGGTGACCATGTCACGGCTCCTTTAAACGACTTTTCATGGACACGTAGTTGCAAGAGCCTACAACAACGCATAAAGTGACGAGATTCGTCAACTTGAACAGCATTGTGTGTTTAGTGCTGTGAGTCATCTTATATGTTTATAAAAGCCACGCCAGTGAATGACAGCTACAAAGTGTTTAAATCACTAGGTGAGTGGCATAACTAGGTATTGTCTACATATGTCGCATTAACTCTCGACTGAAGCGCTGCAGTACCTCTTCGACTCAACTGATATCAATGTACATCATCGTGTTTCTATCACTGATGTTTTTCGGCGATACCGGTGATATCACGCCGTTTACATTACAGCATCACTTTTTGCGAACTAAACGTACGCCACTTCAAAAATGTTTTAGGTGAGTGAGTTGCTTGACGAGTATGGCAACATGGTGAGATCACCAGAGTGGCTAATGCTGGGCTTGACAACTAATATAGGCATGTGCCCAGCGTGATGATGTGGTATTTTTGTACTTACTGCACCTTAAACGAGCAATGCTTTAAATAATGCTGTGTCTCACCAAAAAGCCTCTGAAACTTGCTAGTTTCAGCGTTTTACTGCTGCATAATACACCGTTAATGGATCCTTTTTTTGTGATTACTGATTTTAAAAAGTCAAGCAGTTTAAATGACTTAGCGTCGCGAATACCTGTTACTTCTTTCGTTACCGCGCCTATTGAATTCCATAACCGGTGATCGATGCTTTGAATCGTCTATTTTGGCATGTTGAATTTGTTTCTCCTGTACCTAGCACATCTTAGTAGTTTGTCCAGCCACTGAACATTTATAATCGGCTTCGATTTGCCCGTTTAGGCACGACAGTGATTTTCGACAAACCTTTGCGTGAACAATGGTGCGTGTGTTGTTGGAAAATTGCACTTCGCTGGCCAACTTGAAAGACGTGCGTGCCCTGGAGGTTATGCTACAGTAATATCAAAGTTCTGTATTGAAAAGAGCCTTTGCAAGTCAAATATTAAATTAAGGTGTAAGCTTCGAAATCTTAGAGTGTTGACCAGTAAGAATTGACTGAAATGTATTGCAGATATTCAATATAGAGCTGTTGCTAAGAGTCAAGGAGAATTCATTCTACAAAAATATTTCCGAAGATCTGCCGCACGCATAGAGTGTGTAGGTGGCCTCTTCAGCCAGTTTCCAGCTGCTTTGGCTTCGCTTGTATCGTTGTATCAGACACAGGGCCGTATCTAATGTTGTCGTAACACGTGCATGTTGCGCCACTGTGTTGAAAAAAAAAGCACGCACTGCCCTGGACTGTCTTGCAACCGCACCTAAACTGAGTGAGCACGAGCTTAGAGTCCAAGTATGAAAGCACCTCAGCTTCAGTTTTTACGGCGGCTATGTTTTGCGTCAGCCTGAGACATTCCCAGCCATTCATTGGTTTGTTTTGCTTACATCAAGTTTTCTCGTTCATCGCAAGTGCGTAGAATATGGTTTTTGTGCAACATCTTAGAGCTACTTTCGTTACGTGCGATATCCATGGGTCACTGAGGCACGAAATACTGCACTGGTTGCAGTGCTGCTCCTCAAGACAGGAAGCCACCGGAGCACATCTTGACCCCACACTAAGGAGTGGTGTGAAACGTTTTAGAACTGAACACAATTTCGTTTTTTTAACTTAAATACTCTCTACAAAAATACAAATAAATATGCTTAAATTCACACATTTGAACGCTAACTTATGCAGAGTAAGGTGGCGCATAAAAAGAGGTGTTGTTAGACGAACTAGTGAAGTCCATTGAACATCTTATTTTTAGAGGGATTGTTCACATCGCAGACACCTATCTCTATAGGAATACCTGTAGGCTTTCATGATTAAAAAACAAAAAAAGTATTGATAAAATTGAATGAGTGCACCTGTATCTCACAAAAAAAGTGGTGCTTCACCACATGGCAGAGCAATAAAGCAGCACGTCTGTTCAGATTTTCTTTTTCGATGTTTATAGACACAGTTTGTAAATGCTTTATTATATCTCATACTATTCCTGCGTCATATATCTTCAAAATGCATATTCTAAATTTTCTTTGTTTTGAACGTTATTCATGGTGAATGTTCATACATGCTTTTTTGTTGCACTGTTTATCGGCAGCTGGCAACCTAAACTTAGAGACTTCGCACAATTTTATAATTCTAAATTATTTTGTTCCTTCTCAACTCATGCTACAAATATTTGCTTTATAATTGTTTGGAAAAATATTTCATTGTGAATAATTTGGTATGCTGCAATGCCTCCTGACAACGGGGCTGGTGGCATCATGTTGATATTAGATTGCTTAGATTTGCTTCATTGTTGTTTTGCCAGCACCCGTACTTTATAATTAATCTTCGAGACTTCAGGTCACTGAAACAAATTCTAATGTAAAATTGACAACGTTCCGTGGACTAGATATGAGTGGAAAGGTTTGTTCGATTTCGGCGGCATAAACCCTCCATGCTTGTTATGTAGAGCTTCTTCGTTTTTACAGTACCGAAAGTGTTGAGGCTTGCCCAACTTCTCTGGCCCATACCAGCAGATAGCTGCTTGGCGCGCATCCGCTAGGCTAGTTATAGCCAGCTAGTTCATCTTTTGTGTACTGGAGGTGAATGAAGCGTATACTATTTCAGCAGCGCATACTCAATATATAGACCTGCTATGGACAGCTTTTTTTTTTCATTTTAGAGAACCGCAAGTGAGTAGTGAAGCTTGCCCAACTTCTGTAGCTCGTATACCCTCTAGGAGCGGCTTGGAGCACATATACCGCTTTTTTTGTCTTTTGTAGATAGGAGGTCACTGAGGCGTGTCCAAATCTGTCACACATACTCACTAAAGCTTGTTACAGACCGTTTCTTCATTTTTAGAGGACAAGAATTAAGTAGCAGGAAGGGAGCAGTAGATATTATTGTCTGGCCTACTGTCAGGCCACAATATCAATGCTTTTGGCATTGCTCAATTCAACTTCACTTAGTCAGCTCAGTTCATTTTTTTAGATCTCCCTTAAAGAAAAACTACACCTTGACATCATCTTTTGTCTCTTTTTATTCTATTTTTAGAGCCACGCCGCGGTGGTCTTGTGGCTAAAGTACTCGGCTGCTGACCCGCAAATCGCGGGTTCGAATCCCGGCTTCGGCGGCTGCATTTCCGATGGAGGCGGAAATGTTGTAGGCCCGTGTGCTCAGATTTAGGTGCACGTCAAAGAACCCCAGGTGGTCGAAATTTCCGGAGCTCTCCACTACGGCATCTCTCATAATCATATGGTGGTATTGGGACGTTAAACCCGACATATCATTCAATTCTATTTTTAGAGACTAGGAGCCCAAAGTGATTGTAACCAAGTAAATTGACCCCCCCCCCCAAAAAAAAACAGGAAATGCTCAACTTTGTGTAAGTATACGTAACTGATGTCAATCTGGTCGAATGCTGTTGTTACATTTGTTCATTCAAAGCGATATCTCTTTTTCCTACAACATCAACCAGCATCCATTGTGGTTCTACTATTCCCGAAAACCTACTTATGGCTTCCGCAGTCTATCTTGGCATTCAAAAATACATATATTGAAAAAAATAACGTTTTTATTTTTTTTGTTGTGGAGCCGACTTACCCTATGCATATTACTTGTTGCGCATGTATGCGTTATGTCATGTGTATTGGGAGGCCTCTGAAAATGGAAGCTGTTTTGTTTAGTTTTTTTGTAGAAAAAAAAGAGATATGTGCCAATTGTGAGGATTTTTTTTTATTTTGTACCTATGCTCGCAGCGTGACGCTTGTTTTTACGAGGCCTTGAAAACAACGCGACAATCATATTTGTTTACCGGTCGTAAACTTCCCGCTCTGGATAGGCTTCCTCAGGGGACCATGCTGCAGATCGCACGCACATGTATGTTGTATTTCGCAGACGTAAAAGTTGTCGTTGATGCGCAGCTTACCGACTTTGGAAAAAATGACGCGAGTTACTCGTTGCAGAAGCTTTTACTGAGCTCCAACCATCACGCAAGCGCATTCGCTGTCTTATATCATGTGCCTGCTGTTTCTCCCTCCCTCCCCTCCTTCCGCCTTTATTTTTCTTGCACCATTCGCAATATCAAAAAGAAAGAAGCAGAACACACTTCTAGTCTCGTTAAAAAAACAGCAAGGAAGTGAATGCGCCATTTTTGAAACTCTTACGCATTTTTGTGTTACGATGATCTTGCAGACAATATTGCACTGGACATGCACGATCTAACACGCGCACTAAAAATAAAAATAACTACAGTAAACTCTTAATGCTTCTGCGCATACCGTGTGTTATGGATTTCATGATGATGAATAAAGTTCTTGAGGTACAAAAGAAACCCAAATTATCTGCAAAGACAGCTCACGTAAGTGCTTTTACCGGGGCCGTATGGCACACTTCTCCCGTTATTTATTGCATTTTTTATCAATAAGTAGTGTTGAGACAACCATCTTTATTAATAGTTTGAGTAATTCGAGTACATGCAACATCTTTTTGACAGTGACTGTTCGAGGCATTAAGGCCGAGACATTTCTTTTGTTTTGTCTTTCTTCGCAGAAACGTTGAGCTGTGAGATGCTGAGTTGAGTGAAGTGATTCTTTCGGCCCTTCGGCGTTCCTCTTTGTTTCCTGATGAACAAAAAAAAAACTACTTGTGCTACTTCATGTTTGTGTTTCCTGCTCCTCTTGCACGGATGAAATCTTGTATAAATCTCTGTATCCGTTCATTGTTTACTGTGGGTCATAAGTTTTGATATACATTCAGTGAGAAGTGGAAATGAACAAAGAGATGAAAAGGTGTTTAAATCATAAGTGGGGTATAAAAAACTGCGAGACCATGCGTCTCTTTTTCACCGTCTCGCGTTATATGCAGCGCAACTAATATACGTCACTGGCAGCATAGAATTGATTATTTCAGTTCTTTCTTCAGGCGCGTTTTCTTCATACAAATGACTTCAAGCACGGTGCATTCCAACATGCGGAGCACTAACGTCATACAAGTTCGAGCCCTCCTCAGTTCACTCGGTTAGAATGTTTGATTTTTAATATCTAACTACGGAGATGTTGATATCCCCCCCACCCCGGTCACAAAAATGTAGCGCCTGTAATCACTCCTCCACTTCGTGTCGTCAAACTGCATGCGTTGATATTTTTAAGAGAACCGAAAGGAGGAGAACACAGAACACAGTCATAAATACTCTTATCATGACGATTTTGTGCGGCCCATTTTAAGTCGCATTGTGCGGCGTAAGCGCTGGTATTGTCAACAACACAGAGTGTATTTCTTAAATAGAATTTTCCGAAAAAACATCTCAAAAACAACGAAATAGCAGCCCGAAGAGTGTTTGAGTATACGTGACAAGAAATGTTCCTTTGAACGTCGAGGTCGAGCACGTTGTGCGATTCATGCATCCCTTCGCGTGGCGCCTGTATGGTGAGCACATTTTTTGCCCTGTACTATTTTGCATTATTTTTTTTACCCGCCACTCTTGCATACCGGCGACCATTTCGATATCATAAAGGGCGGGCGGAACTTACGATTGTCGTCCAATGCGGTTTTGACGCATGATCCTAGTAGGAACGCCGCGTATGACGTCACGAACAAAGCCGCACGTTGCTATCGCCTCTGGTTCAGGCTGTGGCGGTGCTGGCAAAACAGTATGAACCTCTAAGCCCCATGGCGTAGGTCACTGGTGTCGCAGTGACGCGGACCAACCACTGACACACGGCGAAATAGGGATAGTGTTGTAATGCCAGGCAAAACATTTTCCTTTCATTTAAATTTCGGCGGTGCTATTACGTCACCCGGGGCGTTTCTGCCCAGATCACGTCACTCTCCTGCATGCGACGACAACCGGAAGTTCCGCTATTGCACCGTTTAAGGTATGAAAACACGTTATACCGGCTTGTTCATCAGATAACATCAGCGATGATCAGTGACCAAGCCGAGAATTCCGTACAATAATAAGCAGTTGCAGCGATGAATTTTCGACATCACACAACTGCAGCATAAGCCTTATCGCGGGTACAATCATAGTTTATAAGAAAGAAAAAAAGGAAACACATGGGAAGTGCACCGCAAGTTTCACCCAACTGCAAATTTACGAATGCCATTGAAACAGCTGAGTGCGCGCACAATCAAAGCGACGAAGCGCGTAATAATAGCCGAATGATGTGGGTTGATCATGTGTTTATTTTTTCTTTCTTTATTTCTGTTCTTTTTAGTGATGGCGTATGGAATCGAAACAGTCCAGCGCACAAGGAAGACTCGATGAGGAAGCCTCCCACGTTCTTTGACAAGGAAAATGATGCATTTGCGAGAACGTGAAGAAAAAAAGTATGGAAAGAGTTATGACCTATAAGCCCTGATAGGTTTAACATGCAGGAAAAGAAATGGGCGCTTTTTTGGACTTTGTTGTAGAAGCAACTCAGCAAAATAGATTTCTTTAGTCTCTCTAGTCGCTAAGGCTGTCATACCAAGTGGGCATGGTCGAGCAGCAGCTATGCAGTCGACTAAGAACCCGTTTTTTCTTCTACTCCAGTTGCTGACGATGCTGGCTTCCGCCCCCTGCAAAGAAGCTCTAACGGACGGCTTTCACCTACCTTCGAAGGGCGCTTCCATCTGGAACGACACGGCGAGGTTCTCTTCGTGGTGCCTCGCGTCACGGGTGCAAGTTGTTCAGGGCGGACCGCCAACGCTTCTGCAGTCTTCTTCTTCGGCTTGGAATCATGCTTGGCAGTGCCCCGTGTTTGATAGCACAGCAAGCCTGCCTGTTGTCACTCCGATAATCTCCGAATGCTCATCAGCATCGTCATCACCCAGCCACAAGTTTATAAGCAGCCGTCATCCCCCGCGCGACTTCAGTGGGCATGGTCGAGCAGCAGCTATGCAGTCGACTAAGAACCCGTTTTTTCTTCTACTCCAGTTGCTGACGATGCTGGCTTCCGCCCCCTGCAAAGAAGCTCTAACGGACGGCTTTCACCTACCTTCGAAGGGCGCTTCCATCTGGAACGACACGGCGAGGTTCTCTTCGTGGTGCCTCGCGTCACGGGTGCAAGTTGTTCAGGGCGGACCGCCAACGCTTCTGCAGTCTTCTTCTTCGGCTTGGAATCATGCTTGGCAGTGCCCCGTGTTTGATAGCACAGCAAGCCTGCCTGTTGTCACTCCGATAATCTCCGAATGCTCATCAGCATCGTCATCACCCAGCCACAAGTTTATAAGCAGCCGTCATCCCCCGCGCGACTTCAGTGGGCATGGTCGAGCAGCAGCTATGCAGTCGACTAAGAACCCGTTTTTTCTTCTACTCCAGTTGCTGACGATGCTGGCTTCCGCCCCCTGCAAAGAAGCTCTAACGGACGGCTTTCACCTACCTTCGAAGGGCGCTTCCATCTGGAACGACACGGCGAGGTTCTCTTCGTGGTGCCTCGCGTCACGGGTGCAAGTTGTTCAGGGCGGACCGCCAACGCTTCTGCAGTCTTCTTCTTCGGCTTGGAATCATGCTTGGCAGTGCCCCGTGTTTGATAGCACAGCAAGCCTGCCTGTTGTCACTCCGATAATCTCCGAATGCTCATCAGCATCGTCATCACCCAGCCACAAGTTTATAAGCAGCCGTCATCCCCCGCGCGACTTCAGTGGGCATGGTCGAGCAGCAGCTATGCAGTCGACTAAGAACCCGTTTTTTCTTCTACTCCAGGTTGGTAAATTTCACTCATGCCACTCTAAAAAGTCAAACAACCTGTGTCTGCTGCTTGTACCATGCCCAAGTGTACTTTTTTTATGTATTTGCGAATGTGTTCATGTTGTGAAACTATTGCTTTTGAGTGGTGACGTCGAATCCAATCCAGGTCCCAATAATTCTTCTAGTCTTCCTGATGAGCTGGCTGAAGTCGTGAAGGCAATTAATGCGCACGTTGACGCACGCCATAAAGAATTAAAAACAGTTCTTGATGAATTGAAGTCCAGTCAGGCGATTTTGGAGCAAACTGTGTCAGATATTAACTCAAGATTGGTTGCTGTAGAAGCTCGTGTAAATTCCTTCGACAAAATGCCTCCAAGTAACCTGCAGCAAACTATAAGTGATACTGTTCGTGGGGCGAACGCTGAATTACGTTCACGCCTAGATGATTTCGAGGATAGGTCACGGCGAGAAAACCTTCTATTCTTCGGAATACCTGATGCTGCAGCCGAAACATGGTCGCAGTCCGAAGATAAGGTTCGCGAGATTATGTCCACTCTAGGTCTCCAACTGCCGACCGATGCCATTTCACGTGCGCATAGGCTTGGTTCATACGCAAATAAGAAGTGCCGTCCTGTAATTGTAAAGCTTTCTAATTTTAAGGTTAAGGAAAGCATTATGGCAAATAAGGCCAAATTAAAAGGTATCGGTGTCAGCTTAAGTGAAGATTTTTGCAAAGAAACTAGGAACACGCGTAAAAAATTGTACGAGTACGGAAAGTCGACTGGTCAACAGTTTGCAGTGCGTTACAACAAGTTATTCATTAACAAAAAATGCTTCGTTTACTGCAGTCAAACCGACAGCGTTTGTGAACTTACCCGTGAATTTACTTCTTCACTTTCCCCTTCAGGTACCAATATTCCTAGCAGTGTTCTTCCCTCTTCCTAGCAATCCCAACCTACTAAACGTGCCGCAACACTTGAACCAATTTCAGTCTTGTTTACAAATATTAGAAGTGTGCTAAGTAAACGTGACGAGTTATCTTCTATAATTGATGACTGTTCTGCGGACATAGTAGTGTTAACAGAAACTTGGTTGTCAAGTAAAATTCGCAACACTGAGGTTTTACACGGCAAAAACACCTACAATTTTTACAGATCAGATCGAATAACAAGAACAGGGGGCGGTGTTCTTATCGCGATATCAGATAGATTTTCCTCTCATATTGTTCCCATAAGTTCGCCACTTGAAATCGTATGCGCGTGCGTTCGATTTGCGTATCAGGACGTGATTTTGTGCGTTTGCTACCGACCGCCTCGCTGCCCCTCAGACTTTTGCGAAAACTTCCATGACTGTTTGCACGCAGTTTCTGTCAGGTACCCAAATTCTCATATATTTGTCATGGGCGATTTTAATTTCCCAGAAGTTACTTGGGGCAGTGGGGATGGAACGGCTAGCTGTCTTTCAGCGGAAGGTAATTGCTTTTTAAACATATGCAATGATTTTAATTTAACCCAAGTAATCCATGAACCCACGCGCATCACAGCATTTTCTTCAAATATACTTGATTTGGTTTTCACAACTAATCCTTCGGTCATTTCATCGATTCACTACCTACCCGGGCTTAGTGATCATCGCATTGTACACTTCACCTGCGCAATGCAACCACAGCGTCCTATGCACGCAACTAAAGTTATAAAAGATTATGCGAAAGCTGATTATGCATCTATATGTACTGAGTTGGAAGTCTTCACTGAAAAATACATTGCATGTGCCGCTGATAACACTGTAGAGGAGAACTGGGTATCGTTCAAAAATAAGTTTAATTCACTTATAGATTGTTATGTTCCTTTACGAACTGTTCGAACGGCGTTCCGCTCTCCGTGGTTCACATCAGCACTTCTTCGCCTACGTAATAAAAAAAAACGACTTTACCGCAGCGCTTCATCATCTGACACCACGGAAAGATGGGCGGCTTATTACAACGCAACATTAGAATACAAAAAAGCTTATGCAGTTGCTAAACATAGTTTCTTCAGCGATACCCTTCCCTCTCTTCTACAGTCTAACCCTCGTAAGTTTTGGTGTCTAGTAAATGGTCCAAAAAATAAGAACATTGATCTTTGTGACGAACTTGGTTTGGCGATTGCAAGTGACAGGTGCTGCGAGGCTTTGCAAGACGTATTTAAAAAATCATTTTCCGTTGACAACTCCAATCATTTACCAATTCAAGCCGATCCTGGATATCCCCGAATGGAACCAATCATCATTGATCAATTGGGGCTATTTCACCTCATACTAAAAATGAAAGCCTCGGCACCTGGCATAGATGGAATCGCTCCCCAATTTCTCAAACAAACTGCCACTTATTGTTCAGTCATTTTTTCACAGCTCTTTTCACAGTCATTACAAAATGCCTCATTGCCCAGTGACTGGAAGGCGGGGAAGGTGGTTCCTGTGCCTAAACCAGGTGACTCATCTAATCCTTCTAACTACAGGCCCATCACTTTGACTAGTATTCCATGTAAGCTTCTCGAACACATAATCTATTCTAACTTAATTATATTTCTCGAAGAAAATAACTTCTTTCATAACAGTCAGCATGGTTTTAGGAAACACTACTCATGTGAAACCCAACTACTTCTCTTCACCAACGACTTATTTTCAGCTTCTGACACTGGCTCCATTATCGATTGCATTTTCCTTGATTTTCAAAAAGCTTTTGACACCGTTTCTCACCGTTTACTCCTACTAAAACTAAGCATGCTAAATATTGACTCAAACACATTACGATGGATCGAATGCTTCTTATCTAACAGAACCCAACATGTAACAGCTAACGATCATGACTCACGCAATTGTTCAGTAATCTCTGGTGTGCCGCAAGGTTCTGTCCTTGGACCCTTACTCTTTCTAATTTATATTAATGACCTTCCATCTAGCATTACATCAACAATCAGGCTATTTGCCGACGATTGTGTCATCTACCGCATAATAACTAACTCTCATGATTCATCACTACTTCAATCTGATCTTGACAACATTACATCTTGGTGCTCACTCTGGTCAATGAAACTAAATATTGACAAGTGTAAAATAATGAGGATCTCTCGAGGAAGTACTGACTGCACTAGCCCTGTTTATTCAATTTCTAATTTTCTGTTGTCGTCTGTCAATACTTACAAATATCTAGGTGTTCACATAGATAACAATTTAACATGGAATAATCATGTCAGTTATGTGATTAACAATGCTAACCGCACTCTCGGCTTCTTGCGCCGTAACTTTTCATTAGCACCTGTTTCATTAAAACTTCTTCTTTATAAAACACTAGTCAGATCTAAACTCGAATACGCCTCATCAATCTGGGATCCTCATTCTTGTTCACTTGTTAATGCACTGGAAGCCATCCAAAATCGCTCAGCTCGCTTCATTGTCGCTAATTACTCCCGTACCGCTAGCATCTCATCAATTAAAAATTCTCTAGACCTTCCTACCCTTTCTAACAGGAGGAAACAGGCCCGACTCTGTCTCTTTCACAAAATTTTTTTTATGAATCCTGAAATAAAGGGCACATTGTTCTCGTCACCTTCTTACGTTTCATCTCGCATCGACCATAACTTCAAAGTCCATGTGCCACTCTGCCATACCAACATATACTTCCACTCCTACGTGCCGAAGACTTCATCCGAATGGAACCACCTTCCTGCCTCCATCGCCAGCAACCCTGATCATGCATCATTCAAGACTGCCATCTCTAACTTGTAACCACTCCTCTCTGTAACGCCGCAAATGGCATTGAGAGTATTTAAATAAATAAATAAATAAATACCAAATTATAACAGCTTGAGTCAATCTTGTACGTGTACGATGCATTGCTCGCGTTTTACCTAAGGCAATTACCACACGTATTTTCACTAAACAGTTCAATAAATACTTCTGAACAATTCATATTATTTGTACGTAATTTCTATAAGTATTTTTTATTTCATAGGGGATGCCCTGTGTGCTATGAACTTCTTATTCACCAACGTTATGCTTGAATAGCTTCTTGGTAGGGTTGCATGACTATTGCTAGCAACGGACACGGTAAAGAAAAAAGACATTTGTTGACTGCAGATAATAAGCACTGTTTTGTGCATCAATACCTGTGAGAGTGGGCTACAAAATTAAGGGAAAATATTGAGGAAATGGAGTTATGTGGAAACAGTAAGATACTAAAGAAGAATTGCAAGCAATAGGCTGTATTTGTCACTCAAGTTAAAAAAACGTGGCTGATACCCCTATCTAGGAATCGGTATGACACGAAAGTGAAACATGTCTTTACAGACGTAGTTGAGCGTTTACTGTGCATTGTTTCAGCAACAGCTACCACTTGCAATGTCACGTTAGGAACGGCAAGCAGTTCGAAACTTGCAGCGCACACCTCAAGAACAAAGCACGAACGAAATTAGCATACACCGGATGAGCGCGGACTAGCAACTGCCACATTTCTTCCTGCGTCGTGTGTCAGAAGCATGCTTCTTTCGTAAACGCGGCCGTAGCAGCTTACGAAGTGACTTTCGTCCTCTCCCGAATCACGAGTCTGATAAGCGCGTGCGCAGGAGAGACTACGCAGGAGGTGACCTTGAGAGCACGTCGAACGCGAGAACCTCGTGCCATCTCACCACTGATAATAAAAACGCGCTAAAGTTTCGAAGCTCTGAAGATTGCCAAGCGATGTGTGGTGTATGACTTGCCGTTAGTACACCATACATCGTTAGTACACCAAATGGCTTGCCGTTAGCACACCAGACAACGCTTTGTGGCGTAGCGCATAGCGTCAAGCGCTGAGTATAGAGAAGTTGCTGGTTCAATTCGGTGCGACAGATGTTTGCCTTTCGAGCTTTGCGTTTGTACTCTCTTAGTATATATTGTACACACTAAACGAAAATGACCTGAAATAATCTCAAAAACAGGGTAAACCATTTGTCCTCTGGCGCACTACCTTTCCTGAGTTTTTTTTTTTACCACCTACTTTCGAGGTAAAAATTTACTCTCGCGCTAACTGAGTTTTTGAACGTAGGCAGAGTAGTAATGAGCGAGTATAGAGAAAGTAAATTTTTATTGCCTTCACAAGGTTTTTGAGGGAATTTCAGAGAGTTATTTCCGGTGGTAAAAAATAAAAATTGACGGGTGCATTCGCCCAGAGTCGACAACTTTATTAAACAGTAGAATTGATTGAATTTATTAAACGGCAAAATTGGTGACGCATAGATTCACATACAGACAGACACGCACACACAACAAATGCAGAATAATACACCACTCGAACAGACTGCACGCGTTGCTCAACTACACTTTGACAATCCGGTATATATAGGCACAACTTTTTGACCAGCCCTGTAGGACCAGTAGGAGAGCTCTTTTTTCGCATCGATAAACAAGAACAGTTGAAGGTGCAAGCGTAAGCTTAAGGTGGGCTTCAGGGCACTAAATGTCATACCGACCTTTTATTGTAAATCTACCCAATCTCACCTTTTTGAGTATCCAATAATTACTTGGCACACCGGGCTCATGGCCCCACGCGTGTTAGCACTGCTGATGCAGAAGTCCATAAAATATACCTAAGTACGCACAAACCATGGTAGCTCAATGATTTTCCTTGAGCGACGGTGCACAAACACAGTAGCAGCACGTATTCATCACAACGGGCGTAGAGGAGCGGTGCACGCCTGCACACAAGCTTCTTACCGACGGCGCACTAGGCCTTTTTGAGGAGCACGGCTATCCGATGAAACACAGCTGGCGATCACAGAACACATATCCTGTGCGAATTTCGTCGTCATTTCAGACACAAATGAACACGTGACCACTATCTTACGGGGACGGCGCGGTGTATGCATACTTCCAACGAAAGACCACCGTCCGGGTTTTCGTGCTCACCGGCAGCCGCTTGTTGGTTCCGTCTGCCTCGTATAGGCTTCGCGCTACATGTTTGAGAACAGTTGGTGCATGAGGTGGGCAATTCGGGCAGCACTTTACTCACACAGACATCGCCTACTGTGGAACAAAATATATGCGATGCTTCTTTCACCTGCCCCGGCGACACACTCCCACTGGTCACTGGCGGCCGCGGCTCGGTGCCGACGACAGAGTGAAGCATTTTGGTTATTGCTTCTCCAGTAGGCAAGCACGGACGATGACACCAGATTGATTTTGTTACCACTGGCAGATATTCGCGATTAGGCTCGGAAGCGAGATAACCGCGACGTGCAGGTTTGGAGGCGCTCGGAAGCGCACGGTCGTTTGACGATGTAGGAAACACGTGAGATCCATCAGCCCAACCAGACACACAGATACCGAGCTTCTTGCACCGTCTGTGTCCAAGGCCAACGCCGAGCAAAAGCCAACAATTTGCGAAAATATGCAGGACAAATTTCCTGAGCAGGTTTTCTTTCTTTTTTTTCTTCTTTTGAGATCCCCCACTGTCTTTTTTTTCTTTTTTGTTCACAGAATGCTGTTCTCGCTTGTTGTGCTTATGCTGCCCCCAGTTCTAGTGAAAGTGCGTTGACTCGAGGTCAGTCCCGAGGCACGGCGATGCCAGAAAAAAAAAAACTGTGGTCCTCGCGTACCTTCAGGAGAGCGTCACGATGGGGGGTGTGGGGCAAAAGCCACCGAAGCAACTGCACCTTGCAGTCACGTGGTAATAAACTCTGAAACGCAGGTTAAAATCACGTGATAGAAAACTCTTTAAGTGGTAAAACTAGATTTTGACATCCTTTTACTACTTGCCTGAGAGGTGGTGGTAAAACTATGTCATGTACCATCTTTTACTCCTACACGAGGTAGTAATTTTAAACGCAAGAGAGTTTTCAGAGGTCATTAGCCGCGAAAACCCGAACTCGAATAGTTTTTGCTTACAGTGTAGATGCGAAGCAGCTTTTTGACCAGACTGTGTAACGCTGTCCGTCCGTGTCAACGCACCGCACCACGCTCTCTTCGTCGCAGGTTCTGGGGCGGCACCAAGTAAGTAACGCCTTCACTCGCAGTGCGCGATGACGTCCCTCTCTCCCTTGCCTGTCGCGTGCTCAGCACGTGTCATTTCTCGTTCGGTTCATCCTCTCCACCGCTCACAACGTTCGAGTGCATATCAAATGAACGCCCTTTCAGCTTGTTTATTTGCGGTGGAGAGGACGCAGGAAAGCGAAGCTTTATCGCCTGCCGAAACATGGACGGAAGCGATTTGGCCTAATCCGGCCATCGCCGATATTGCAGGGGTTAGCAGATCCGAGAGCGTCGTCCCGACGAATGGCGACGTCCCACCTGCAACACCGACGAGGCGCGAGCCAAGGAAGGGGAACGCAAGTGTCGGCAGCGGAAGACCAACGACACCGACGAGGCACGATTCAAGAACATCAATCGCGTTCGCGCACACTGCTGTGGCTTCACATCCAGGCTTCCCATTGGGAAGATGTTAGTTTTTTTAACGCCACTGCCATGACGGAAATACGTCAGTGGAACCGTGGTGGACCCCGGCACAAAACACTTTCGTGTTAAAAAAAGAAGCAAACAATACAGCCAACACTAAAACTCTGCCATGTTGAAAAATGAAAGGGGGCATCAAACGTCTGCTCCAGATGGCAGCGGAGAAATCTATTTTGTGTCAAACATAATGTCATGGCAAATGGCTGAAGGGCATGAACACCGGCTCTCAACAACGGCATCCTTTATAGAGAAGTATATAAAACATCTACGAAGCCGTCGGATCATTAGGCTCGCCGTTCTGGATGCTGTTGTGTAAGCTGGGTTATCGTTTTCGCGGCTGTATCTCCATTTGTGGTTCAGAAAAATAGCGCACGCTTACAGCTTAATTACAGACTTCAAAGCTACCCCTCTGCTTTCTTTCGCCACTGGTAGTATGCTATAACAAAAATATGAAAGCTAGCAACAAAATAGCATAAAAAACAGGAGTGAATTATTTAAGCGAATGCCTCAAAAAGCAGCTACATGCGGCGAATGGCCATTACGTATGCAGTTTTTTTTTGCTTATGAAGCAGAGCAGTGCTGCAAACTTTTCTGTTGATTAGCTGCTCACTCGCTTTACGCAGTTTTTATATCGATTGTAATTATTACGAAAAAAAGAGAACAATACGCGGAAATGAGACAGATGTCGATAGCGCCTAAAGTAATGGAATGCACTACATCATTACGAGACCTTGCATAACAACGATGACTGCATGCAGAGTATACGCATGGAGAGATATAGGCGTGGTTGACGTTTCTCTCATTTTTGGTGTTACCTGCAGTGGTAGCCTGACATGTAAAGTTGTCGGGTTCGTGAAATCGAAGGCGCGGTTTCGATTCTCGGCCATGGTGACTGCCTTTCGATAGGGGCAAAATGCAAAAAACACTTGTATACTTATATAGAGGTGCACGTTAAAGAATCACAGTTTGTAGTACAGAAAGCCGAGCTATAGTTGGTAATGTATTGTAAAAAAAGCACGTAGACACAGCAAACTCGTGTTGATGTGTCCACGTGTGTTTTGACGCAGTTTTGCAACCCCAGGTAGACAAAATTTTCCCGGAGTTACTCGCTACAGAGGACCGCATTGCGATATTGTGATTATGGTACGTAAAACGGCAGCTATAACAATTATTATTATTATTTTTTTTTCAATCAATCAGTCTGATTTTTATTACAAACCAAAGAAAAGATTACAAGATATCTGGACCGTTAGCCTACATTGGCTAGTGATTGGTTCATATCACAGTACATAAAAGCAGCTTAGTAGAGCATATTTAGCAATAAACACATATATACACAATTATTTATACATATAACTATTCACATATGCACACACATACTACATATATAAGCGCGTGTACATATATGCATTTTCACAACATACTCAAATATAGTTTGTTTCATCATAATCGTCATATATAATAAGTGACTGGGTAAAAGCACTAATTAGCGCAGGAGAAAGTGAAAAAAAAACACCTATTTATATGTCTTGATGCTGCAAGCAAAATAATTTCACACTGTGCTTAAAATTTCTTGCCACTTTAACTTCTAAGGGTAGTCGGTTCCAAATTTTAGTCCCATGAAATTCCAATAAGCGTTTTTCATATAAGTTATAGCGTGTATAGTTAAAATTGCCATTCGATGCGTGTCTAGTGTTTCGCGATGGTATTGTAAATAGAGTGGAGGAGAGGGGAAAGCTAGTGCCTATAATTTTCTGAACAAAAAGGGCAACCTTATAATCGCGAAGTGCCCAAACTGATAAGATTTATTGTTCCTGAAATGTAGTTTTATATGAATTTCAATGGTTTCCACCTATTATGCTTAGGGCTCTCTTTTGTAGTCGTAGTAATGGCTCTAGGTATGTCGTATACGTTACACCCCACTATTCAATACAGTAACTAATATGTGAATGACAGAAGGAAAAATACAATGTTCGAAGCACGTGGGAGGGAAAGCATTCGCGTGCTTTGATTAAGGTATAACAACCATAAGCCACCTTTCTACAAACACTATGAATTTGTTCTTCCCATTGAAGGTGCTGGTCAAAAAACACTCCTAAATATTTAAAAGAAACCACTTGTTCGATAGGACTGTTGTTCAGGTAAAGTTGCATAGACGCCGTGTCAATATCCTTTCGCCTTGATCAAAAAACAACATACTTCGTTTTCCCCGAATGTAGTGTCAATTTATTCTGTATAAACCAGTTGCTTACGTTTGTCAATTCAGACATTATGTTGGCTTGCAGTGTTGAGAGACTATCTCCTGTGAATACTATGGCGGTATCGTCCGCGTACATTAATGCTTTAGAGTACACTAGTGTTTTGGGGAAATCATTTATGTACAGAGAAAAAAGTACAGGGCCTAATACGGATCCCTGGGGCACTCCACACACTATTGTGCTGTATGCTGATTCGTTATTATTAATCACCACTTTTTGTTTGAGAAGAACTGGAGTGAACTGTCACTGAAGCCATAACTTTCAAGTTTTTGTAATAGTATGTCATGGGGAACTGTATCGAATGCCTTTTTAATATCTAGGAAGACTGCTACTGCGATTTCACCGTTGTGGAGCGCGGTGATTATATTGTGCGAGAGGGTTAGAATGGCTGAAGCAGTAGACCTAGCGGGAACGAATCCGTGCTGTTGTGGGCATATGGTGTGGTTGTCAACCAGAAAGCGTTTTAATTGAAGGACAATTATCTTCTCGAAAAGTGTATTAAGACAGCTTAGAACCGAGATCGGTCTGTAGTTTTCAGAGTTGTTTGAGTCCCCTGATTTGTATACAGGAACTACTTTGGCGTTTTTTAAGCTAGATGGATATATACGACAGGTAAATGCATGGTTGAAAATATGACATATCGGAATGCAAAGAAGGTTAATATTATCTTTAATAACCTTAACTGGTATTCTATCATCACCATTATTAATATTATTATTATTATTATTATTATTACCATCTAAGTATCGAAACAGTCATACCACTAGTTCATGAAAGGAGAATTCAGCAATGTTGTGCTATAGTGATGGACTTATCTACGCACTTGTTTCGGCCTTTTTCACAGCACCTGTATTGTTTAGACCCCCCCCCCCTATGGGGGCGTTCAAACGATCGCATTCCTTCCTTATTGGAATGACCGATGACACCCTGTGCGATGCCTGTCGTTGGGAGGAGATGATACGCCACATACTGTGTGACTGTTCGAACTATATTGTTCAAAAACAGTCACTTACATCTGTTATAGCACACCTTCAGAATATAAAAATATTCGTCGAGTCTATTCTCACATGTCATCGACAGCTGATGGCGGCCAAGGAACTACTGAGAAACTACTGAGGTGACAAAGGAACTAACGAGGTAACCTACGTTAGAATTGACATAATGAAAGTTAATCTTACGAGTATCATCAAAGAGCGTGCAATGGAAGTAGGAGATAGTCAGTAGACAGGACCCTGGAAAATTATCTCTGGAGACAAAAAATCTTACTTAGAGACGACAAACCATTAAAGCTCCAAATGCAACCGACAAAACAGAGCTAGTGGGGCTTGGGAAGTTAATCAATAGGTGTAAGGTAGCCGACATCGGAAGGTATAACATGAGAGAATGGAGAAGGCTGTAAAAAGCAGCTGAAGACTAAACGCTGCGAAGGCAAACTTGTGCATAGGCAAAAATTGAATCTATTCATTAAAAAAACAAAGAAAGCAATGTCATAACCAATATGAATAAGATAGTCGAGGTGGCAGAGGACTGCTACAGATAGCTATACAGAATCCAAGAAAACCAGGGTGATATCGTGAGAAACAATTATTGTCCAGAGGAGTTCGACACTCTACCAGTAACGATAGGGGAAGTAATGAAAGCCCTAGAAGGAATGGAAAGAGGCAAATCCGCTGGAGAGAATAAGGTAACAGCGGACCCCCTGCAAGATGGCGGAGAAATTGTGTTAGAGAATCTGGCCACCTTATACACGAAGTTTCTTTTGACAGGAAGGGTACCATAAACTTGGACGAACGCCAACAATATCCTAATTCATAAGAAACAAGATGTCAAGGACTTGAAAATTTACAGGGCGATTATCTCACTGCCCGTTATCTACAAACTACTGGAAAAAATAATAGCTAATTGAATTAGGGTGACATTTGAGTTCAATCAACCAAAAGACCAAGCAGGATTTCGTACAGGTTACTTCACAATAGACCATATTCATACTATCAATTTGGTGATAGTGAAATCCGAGGAATGTAACCAACCTTTATACATATGTCCTTCTTAGATTACGAGAAGGCGTTAGACTCAGTCGATACATCAGCAGTAATGCAGGCACTGCGAAATCAGGGCATAGAAGAACAATACATAAACATACTGGAAGAAATCTGCAGTGAATACACAGCCATCATGATTCTCCCTAAAGAAAGCGACAGAATTCCAGCAACGAAGGGTGTAAGGCAGGGAGACACGATCTATCAAATGCTTTTCACCGCGTGTTTACAGGAGGTTTCCAGAACCCTAGATTCAGAAAAGTTAGGGATAAGAGTTATCGGAGAGTATCTTAGTAACCTGCAATTAGCTGATGACATTGTCTTGAAGAGTAAGTAAGGGAACGACTTACAACTCGTGATTAGAAAATTTAACACGGAAATCAGAAAATTAGGTCTAAAAATTAATATGCACAAACCTAAAGTAATGTGCAACAGTCTCCACAGAGAACATGACTTTGCAATAGGTACAGAGACGCTGGAAGTTCTAAAGGATTATGTCTATTTAGGACAGGTACTAACCGCGGAGCCGAACCATGAGAGTGAAATAACTAGAAGAATTAGGATGGGGTACATCACATTGGTCAAGCATTCACAAATCATGAATGGTAATCTTTCACTTACGCTCAAGAAGAAAGTATGCAACAGCTGCATCTTGCCAGTACTTAATTACGGAGCAGAGAACTTGAGGCTTACAAAGGGAGCTCAGCTTAAAATGAGGACGACGCAGCAAGCGATGGAAAGAAAAACGAAAGATGTAACCTTAAGAGACAAGATGGGGGCAGAGTGAGCCAGGAAACAAACCGGGATTAAGCATATAATAGTGGAAATCAAGAAGAAATCAGCATGGGCCGGGCACGTAGCACGTAGGCAGGGTAACACTGGTCATTAAGGGTAACTGAATTCCCAGGGAAGGCAAACGCTCAAAGGAGAGACAGAAAGTTAGGGGGGCCGGTAAGATTAAAACGTTTGCAAGTACAACGTGGTGATGGAAAGCACAAGACCGGCTTGATTGGAAGATTATGAGACAGGCATTTGCCCTGCAGTGGGTGCATTCAGGCTGATGATGATGATTAATATATATTCCTTGTTAAATTTCTTAGACCAGTATATCTTGGCCAGAACATGTCATTGAGTTTCGGTTGAGGGTGCGTGGCACGTCTAAAGACTTCAAACCATTGCTAGATGACGATAGAAAGCTTTAACCATCCACAGATCCAGAGCGCCAGTGATAGAATACAGACCTTATTTTGTTGTTTCTAATCAGCACTTTCAACGCACGCAGAGACCTGAAAACTACTGTATAAGAGCGGTGCGCCAAGTAATCATTTATTTACTTCTATAAAAATAGAGGGTTTGTTAAAGGGTGTTGTGTCTTAAAGGAAAATTATTTTAAAAAAGCGTGCGCTTTTCGCAAACGGAGACTGCAATGATTGCAGTGGCCTTTATGCTCCCGGTAAGTACTAAAGAATGGTTCCAGGTAAAGCCCGAGGCCAGCCAAGATGTACGATCCTCCGCATGAGATAAGGAAGCACAAGGGAGCGCCCTTCCCCTCCTCTAAGTGGGGCAAAGTACGCGTGGAAGATTGGAGCGCTCGCCGCTGCGCGATGTGCCTACGCGCGCTGATTACGCCATCTTGCTGGTAATGCTGAAAGCACGATAATTCCTGCCGAGTCCCGTCAGCAGAGGTAAGTGGTAGATGTAATTAGCTCGCGCTTTGAACGTTCAAGGACGTGCTCCTCGGTGGCTCATTGGTCAACGCCTCACATTCACGAGGCAGAGGTCCCACGCCAGATTCCGCGCCGGAGTCTTTTATTAGATGTTTTTTGTTCTTGCGTTCTCACTCATATATATATATATATATATATATATATATATATATATATATATATATATATATATATATATATATATATATATATATATATATATATATATATATATATATATATATATACACACATTCAGTGATGGTGACGCCGGTCGCCAAATCCAGCCGAGAGTGTCCATATAATTGAATAGATATTTTCTGTGGTATTTTGCACTCATCACTTTTATTTTTTATACTCACAAAGTTGCACATACTACACGATGACCGTTGGCTACAGACAATAAAAGAAGAAATTATAGTAATAATTAGTAGGAACTGGATATGCGTAATACTAGTTAAAATAAGCATGTTTCACAAAACTTTTTATTTTCCATTCATAAACAGCCTGAAGATAAGAAATCAAAGACTTTTTATCTGAACTGAACAGAACTTTGAACTTTACTTCGCATCTATACATTTTACAGATATCGGGAACACTGGCAAAAGGCCACATAACAGCTCGAAGATGTCTGTGTTTCTCTTTTATTTTTTGGCAACAACAGTGGGCGGACGAAAACAGAGCAAAACGCATAAACAGGTAATTGTTCAAAAAAAACAGAACAGTGTGTGTAAAAGCATGACTGAACATAAGTAAATTTAAAGAAACACGTTTGTGCAGCTTTCAGGAAAAAAACATTATTATAGGGATAATTAGAAAAAAAAACACTTGTATTTCAAACATCGAACTGATCCATATGAAAAATTGAAACGCGTCGCTACACTTTTTGAATATATAAATAAAGATTATGCATAATAAAAGTACAAGCGTCATAAATATTCACTAACGAACATTCATGCTATGAAGAGAGTTTCACCAGGAGAAAATAAAGCTTTTTGTTGTAGACAAGAAAAAGAAAAAGCTTCATAGACAGTGAAAGCATAGTGGTCTTGTTATGAACTTTTAATCTCCGGTACTTTGGCATGTATCCTAAATTTAGAGGGAATAAACTCGGAATGCCTTTTAATATCGACGTTAAGTTATACACTAGAAACGGTGATATTATCAAAGAAGTAAAAGCTTAGGACGCAAAAAAAACTACAACATGCAAAAGTGAGAGGTATCTCGCGAAGGGAAGATTTGCGGTGACGAATCCCTGCTACGCAGCACGTTGTGAGTTCTAGAAAACGCACAACCAAGGCTAAGTAGCTTTTAATGATATCAGGTAGACAATTCGCAAATATGAACGAAACCTTATGTCAGGGGAAATTTATAGTGTCTTAGAAAATAATGGAGACACAGAGAAAGATTGAGGAAGACAGATAGTACTGTTCTGTTCAGTTATCAACGGTACTATGATCAATGTAAAATTGAAATAGAAATCTCTCCTTTATTGCTGTATTTTTTATAGCACTAACTCTTTCTACGGCAATGTGAATCTGGAGAACTTGTGTATTATTATTACCCAAATATTACAAATGATCGTTTCTTTATATACACTTTACAAAACAATATGTTGATCTAACGATGAGCGAGGTAAATTCTTGATTTATTTGCCTGATTTCTATCATAACGGCAACCGAGAATCAACGTGCCACCAACCTAATCGAAGGCTCAGACCGAGTGATGTTGGCGCCTGCATTGCGCTACCTGTGAACCAGGCACCCCGGAGCTTTTCCCCGATGTTTCAAAAGCCGTGCGAGTTTGAGGCGTTGTCACCTAGTTCCGAACTGATCAAGTTATCTTATTCCTCAATAAAATGCACACCTAGTACTTACCTCTCCCCCCTTATTTGTATCCCTTCCCCAATCACAAAAGGAAAAATTCTCAATACGACAATTACAAAATCATATAGGAAACTTGCACTTCGTTCTGCACCACGTAGACAACGTTTTCTACAATTCACTACTACGATTCCGTCTTTTGCACGTTTACCACTTGACTCCACTTAACAAATAAGTTAGCCAGAATACGGATCAGCTTGCTACACTATGCAAATTTGAATTTGGAGTTTGGGTAAATAAAGGTGAGAGGAAAAAATTATAAGACGACTTCGGGGCAGACGTTATCGTCAATATTCCCATTTTTTCCCTAGTCTGAGCTTCGTCTACGTCTCAGAGCATCACCTTTTGCTTTGCCTCGAGCTCAAGTACCGTATCAGCTTACAAACATTTATATGTACAGTTGATGTCGTGACTAAGTCCCCCGTCTTAACGTTGGCTTCAGTGACAATCCTGGTTTCATAACTTCTCCCGAATTCAAGCCTGCATCTTTCTGCTAATCTCTCTCTTGTCGGGGTAACATTTACAAGCATATTCAAGGCGAATCGATCGACGTACTAATATTTATACTCGGCATTTGTATACGTTGGTGTTTTCGATAAAAACTGAATTATGGAGATTGTCCCTCATTAGCGATGTCCTAAAAAGCAGTATTCTTTGTTTGCTAGACTGATTTGAGTCCTGATAAAGCCGGCCGTGCACTTAATATAGGCCAAGTGAGCAGCTGGAGTCCCTGAGGCTTATTTTGGGAACTGCGTGACCTGGAAGTCGGATAATGCACATTCGCTTACCTGTCAGTGGCGCAATTAGCGATGTCCATTTACTGAAGGATAGAAGGAGGGGACTTAGAAACGCAGCTTTCTCACTCGCTTCCTGGAGTGACCATCTAAAGAGCGTACTGCAAGGACCTTGGAAATGGTTCAGTTCAGTTCAGTTCAGTTCAGTTTATTCATTCATTCAAAATACAAAATTCGTAGAATGTAGTATGCAGGCGAGGGTCCCAAAGTCAAGCGACTGCAGGGGGACCCTCGGTTAAATATAACAATAAAATGATTAATTATAACAGCACGTAAAATACGCAACACAAAAAATAAACAGTGAACTTACATAAAATAACATCAAGTAAACAAAACAAGTGGGTTCCCATGATGAGCACGGTATGTGCGATTTGCGTTCTACTCGGTAAATGATTATCTCTTGAAATATGATTGATGATATGATGGCAAAGTATCTCTTGAAATATGATTAGCTCATACAGGGAAGAGTGACCATAGCAGGATGTACGGCTTCGTAATGCGCCCAGCATTCTGCTGCTTTGAATTTCTCTAAGCAGTAAAGCTTAAAACTTAGAAAATTCTTGTCTGGACTAATGTGGCGCGAGGTATTGATTGATTGATATGTGGGGTTTAACGTCCCAAAACCACCATATGATTATAAGAGACGCCATAGTGGAGGGCTCCGGAAATTTCGACCACCTGGTGTTCTTTAACGTGCACCCAAATCTGAGCACACGGGCCTACAACATTTCCGCCTCCATCGGAAATGCAGCCGCCGCAGCCGGGATTCGAACCCGCGACCTGCGGGTCAGCAGCCGAGTACCTTAGCCACTAGACCGCCGCGGCGGGGCTGGCGCGAGGTATAGGGCAAGCCATTTTGAAGCTGAGCCAAAGAGAGGTGGCCAAAGCAAAACCTTGTCACACGTCTGTATGGGAAAATTTTCAAATTTGAGAGTCACTAGCGAGTGCCCTAAGCTAAAATACGTTGATTGAAAATTCCGCCATGTCCCACGCACTGTGAGAATTGATTTCATGTGAAGCACTCAGTGAATAGTAGCCTGTCACATATGTTTGTTGGTTTGGCGGCAAGCATTCTTAAGCCTATTGTGCGAACATTGGAAGCAAATCATTTGAGGTATATTCTCTGCGTGGCTTGTTTGATATAGACTGTGAATCCCATGTGGTGCGAACCTGCATTCCATGAGCCGTGGTATGCGGGTATGTGCCACGCGTGGCTGAGGAAAACCGATTCATGATAAATACACGACAAGCATGTCACGTTACTCATGTAATAATTTCTTAAGCCTCTTCGTCATACACTCATGTCGTTGTACGTAAATTATGACCACACGAGCGCGCCCAGACGCAGGTGGCTTGATTAGATATATATATATATATATATATATATATATATATATATATATATATATATATATATATATATATATATATATATATATATATATAGATAAATAGATAGATAGATAGATAGATAGATATGGTTAAAAAGTGCGTTTGATAGGCAGAGAAGTGCTTCGCATTTTAAACTCCCGCTTGTGTTACGTGACATATATATCTCACCTCTCTTGAAACAAAGTGTTATTCTATGCCCATGCCTTGGTGTTCTTTAATCATTTTCGTTTCTGTTTATTTCTACGCAAACTCATCTTCAATAAACAAAGCTGAGTAAGTTTTATGTAACGGCGTAATAATTGTGATGTCACCTAGTAGGCAGAAGTAAAGAAATCTCATAATTATTGAAAATTCTACATTTAGTACCCTGTTGCATTTTTCTCATAACATTTTATTTTCCTTATTAACACCCATTAGAGCACCGAGTACGAAAAAAAAACAAAAAAAGAACGAGTGTCAAGCAAAATTTTGGAATTTTCGTGACTCTTGATACCGTCGTCCATAACGTATTGTGTGACCTGCAACAAACGAGAACATTTCAAACGTTAACTGACCTCATCATAAATTCTGGGGACGTTTGTGGTGCTTGGCGGGTGGCAGCCCGATGAACAGCCGTCAGAAATGCGAAGCAGTGCGGAACCTGCTCGGACTGCGGGACTGCCCCTGTGACAGATGAGAGAAAAGGCTAGATTGCACGTTATACAGGTCATCGGGCACAAGCATAAAGCGATAAAGATTTGGCTATGAAATTGAACGCATAGAGTCAGTGAATAACGATAAGTAATGGCTACGCAGTACAACTCTTGGAAGCGATCCTTAGGAATTTTAATGCGTGGTGGTTTTATTTAATTTCCAACGTTTTGCTTTTTGTCTATGCTCCATGGCTCTTGATGATCTAATTAAATAAATGCCGTTCTGTCTCGCTTGTATAGGAAATAATCATCCAGATGGCTGTACCGCTAAATGCTTCTGATATATACGTGTATATTAAGTATGCGGGCGTTAAATTTGGAGCAGTATTTGTTTCATTATGCGTGACCGTGGAACGTTTCAAACCTTGTATAGTAGCGAAATTTCACAACTCGCGATTGCGAATTCAAACGAAGAACTATCTATTAAAGGAGTTATCACATATAGCTTTCTCGCCCAGCCTACATTCTTGAAGAATGGCTCATTTCTGATCATCCTCCTTCTTTAAGAAAGAAAAAGACAAAACAATAAAGGTATGTATACACCTTACTAATGTGTTATCCTGCAGGGCTGAAAATCAGCTTTTCCAAGCTATTTTGCTTAATTTCTTTCACTTTTTTATGTTATGCTGTCCTTCTTGTATTCATTATGTGTGCTACGAGAAAAATTTATCCCTAAACGTGTGGTCTACAATGTGTCCCTATGGTTTTCCTAGCAAGATGGAGCATTTCAGAAGCACGATTCTTTATAGAAGAAAAGCTGTTTCATAAAGGAGTTGCCATGATAGTCAGCGTTCTTTCCATAGAGCAGTAGTAGCACATTTCGCTGAACTTGTATGTATGCCTTCTCTACCAGAATTTCCATAACAAGTTAGTTTGGCAACAGTGAGGAAAAGCAGTGTTAGATTGTGTTCTCCGATCAGTAAGAAGGCTCCCAGAATCTGTGCGTGCTCTGTGTTTCTCTTTTGTACTGCTTCTTCTTTGTTATATGAATTCAACCAGTGAACCTTAAGCTTCACAATACCCTTTTCTGAAAGCTAGTCGCACAGTGGGGCTACACAATAGTTTACGGTTATAAATCTCGCCTGATTCGCCGACAATAAATAACAGTTTTCAGCTACGTTTTGTGTTGTGACATTGCAGACGGAGACGACGGCATTAACGAGTGACCCTAATACAGACCAAAAGCTCCACATGCCAGCACACACCATCTATAATATTCCGCAAGAGAAAATAATGGGCACTTTTGTGAATGAAAAAAAAAATAATAAAAGAAGACGCATACACACTCTAAGGTCATATTAGTTTCAGTCAACAGACTGTACCACTGAATGACATACGTCTCTAAAAAGTCCTTCCTTTAGTTTGTCCACCATCAAAAAAATTGTGAACTCTATTTTGTTGTGACTACGTTGAACAAACATCGTCATAAAGCATGGTGTTGCTCAATAACCTTACAGCCGTCGCCTGAATGTGATACGGTATATATTTCCAATAATGGGAAGCGATGTGGAATGACACTGAAAGTGACAAAAATAAGAGTGAATGACGCATTGCTGTTGGGATCGGGCACACAACGAGACGAACGAGGAATAAGTCCTTTGTTTAGTTAACATTGACAAAGGCGCGTGTGATAGCTAACGTCGTCGCTTTAAAGAAAACGGAGCACCACATAAATGTTCTCTCTTACTGTATCTTAATTTGCCTGAGGGGAATGTATAACACATTCACCGTTATTTCCCGGCTTAAATAAAAATGCGTTCCTGATTTAACTCGGTAATTGGGCTCGGTCCATGCATATGAACGGTTTCTGCTTAGGAAAATATGTTATTGTGGCACTTGCAGAACTGGTGCATACAAGTGTTGTTTATGATTAAGAGGCCATTTTCTGTAGGTTTGCTATGAAGCGCAGCTGCCTGTAGGGAAGTGTCTGCTTTCACAAGACCCTCAGAGGCCCCCCACGCCAAGTGAGTTGCTACACGTGTTGTTTTTCTTGTCACACGATCAATTCAGGGTGAAGGGCGAAGAATGTGGAAAGGCTTAAGCCACTCTGGTTCTGTCTATGCGTGAACCAAAAAATAAAAGCTGCTAAAATCTGTGATTGAGCTGGAGAAGCAGGCTATGCAATGCGTATCGTCGTGACCTTCGTGAGATACCTCTCTCCTTCACCTTAAAAAGTGCAATGCATGCAGGTGCACCCCGGGGTACGAGCACAGACGAGCACAGGAGGGCATTGTAAGAATGCAGCAAGATTAAAATGGTTGCTCATGGCCAGGGATAGATGGACGTACAAAAACAGAAGAAAAGGTTTACGACCGAGAGGCAACTTGCGCAGACAAACACTCGACGAAAGTTCATATGTATTCAGAGCCGCTACGGAAATTCACCAACAGCCTTCTTTTTCGCAGTTCGTATAAAGCAGACGTGGCCAGAATGATATTTAGATGGCCGACTTCAAGTGCTCGAGACATTGTTGCAATTCTGTGGAAGACTTGATTGTATGTCGCGCTGACGCGATCCCGAAAGCAATGGCTTTTGCTCAACAGGCACTTCAATGCTGCTTTTATTTGCTTATAACGAACACATTGGTTTTAATAAGTCAGTTCTGACTTAAAATGTGAATTCACAGGGTCAGGTAAACAACTTGAAGCATCGCATTTTCATTATAAAAAAGGTAAACAAAAATATTTAAGCATTTAGTTTATTGTCTTAATGAATGACTACAGCACTGCCATACTTTTATACAATTTTGTACAAAACAAAGCGCAGTTTGCATCCCGAAAAACACTTGTGCAGAAAAAGATTGTAAGTAAGGCGAGAATTATTTTGCAGTTTTTTATTTATTTGCAACGCCACTTTAATATTACCGCTAGTTTAACTATTTCTACTAAGTAAAATACATTACACAATCACTGGGCAGGACATAGGTAAAGACTCAGATGACAGACTCGAAGTGCTGCAGACCTTGATGCGAATTTGTGAAAGATGTGTTTTTGTGTCGCGCTGATGAAAAAGCGAAAGCAACGGCCTCCACTTAACAAGCGTTTAAATGCTGTTTTATTTGCTCAGAACAAACACATTTGTTTAAAGAACTAACTTTTGGTTAATATAGTTGTGATATCATAAGATACTTCAACTACTTGAAAAGAAATTAGACAGTCCTGTTATTAAACAAAAACATGAAACATTTTATAAACATTTATTTTAGTGCCTACTTTTACCATTGCTTCATTGAATATAGAAGTAACAATGGCGTTTAATTGCCTAAGTTTTATTATATTATTATCTCAAAGGGCTCCTAAACCACTGTGTGTTGAAAGACGAAAGAGTGATTTCATCCTCGGCTGCACTACCTTGCCTACAGGAGCTGTCTCCTCCTCTTCGCCACTTATTTCTTCATAAAACAAGAGGGAGACATCCGTCAATACATCAGAATTTGGCCCTGAACGTATCAGGATTTTGCATTTTTTGCCTACACGATGTTATTTCTGCACACGTTGTCGAAAGCATTGCAAACTGAAAGGATAGATAGATATGTAGGGTTTAACGTCCGAAAACCACCCTATGATTACGAGAGACGCCCTAGTGGAGGGCTCCAGAAATTTCAACCAACTGGGGTTCTTTAACGTGCAGCCAAATCTGACCACACGGGCCTACAGCATTTTGAAAATGCAGCCACCGCAGCCGGGATTTGGTCCCGGGACCTGCGGGTGAGCAGCCGAGTACCTTATATAGCCACTATAGACCCCCGCGGCGGGGCGCAAAATGAAGGGAAATGGTTAAATTGCGCACGATATAGGCAGGCGATACGAGGCAAAAAGGACGTGGCAAAGCAGGGTAGGAGCCTGAGTCACAGCTCGTATCTCTCGTATACGAACTAGTCGAGAGCTCGTTACATCATGAAGTCACATGAAAGGATGGCTGATGTTACGATTTGAGCCGATAAGGTTGGAAAATAGCAGGAGGGAATAACTTGCTGGTTCTTTGTATTTTCAGAGGTTGTTTAGGGACTCTTTAAGGTTGATGTCTTCCGGGGAAATATCAGTTGTCTCTTCTAGCTAGCCAGTTCGATAAACTAAACTGCCTTGTGAGCCATAATTGTTCAGAAACAAAATTCGAGTTATATTTTCCTTCTTAAATATTGCTAAGCCCTGAGGTGAACTGACGCAGCATTTTATTCGTAATACTTCTTTTTGGTCCAATACTTCAACTAGTACGACTGACGACTCAGTGACTGGCAGTGGCCCTTACGTACAGGCGTGCGCAGGACAAAAATCCTTTGAACATGTCAGGAAAGTCAGGAAAAAGAGCCTTTTATCAGTGGCATTGCACTTGGTGGAAAGACATGACAAGCTGCCATTGCGCCATAACCACATCCTAATGAGAACAGTTTACCACATGGCCATCAACATCTCCTTCGATAATGATCGATATGTGGGGTTTAGGGTCTCAAAGCCAACATATGATTATGAGAAACGCCGTAGTGAAGGGGTGCGGAAATTTTGTCTATTTGGAGTTCTTTAACGCACACCCAATTTTGAGCACACGGGCCTACAGCATTTTCGTCTCCATCAAAAATCATCTCCTTCGATAGAGGACGTATATAAAATAAGGCATTCGAGTGCAGCGCTCTTAACAGCAAACTTCGAGATAAATTACCATAGTCTATTTTTTACGGAAGAAACACATTTTCGAGCCCTGATTACTGTTTATTTGAATAGTAACAATAACCGTGTGTCAAGACTACGATGTGATTATGAGTGACACCGTATTGTAGAGGGCTTCAAAAATTTCGATCATCAGGTATTATGAAACACGTATTTACATAGCATAATATACACACAGGCCTATTGCAGGTAACAATAATCGAAATGCACCAATTGGTGACCGCCATGGAGTAGCACGTCATTACACAAGAAATTCTGCATTCATGGAAAAACTTCATTTACTTTAAAAAAGAAACGCGTTGAGGGGTTAGTTTGTGATGCGTTCCTAATTAAAATATTCTATCGTTATTAATTTTGAGGATGGCAAGGCATAGAACTGACTCACAGGTGCGACATCCGTTCTGTCAAACGCTTCCAGTTTCTGTACTCATCAAAACTAGCGCTAAAATATTTTAGGTAAAAACATGGTTTATCCCGTAGTTTCTTTGTTGTTTCCGTCCAGGCAGTAGACGGTCCTTCGCCTGTGCACTATGGCCGCTTTTTTTTGCTTTATTACTTCGCTATCGTTTGGGTTTTATGTGCACATGTTGTCCCCTTTGGTTTACTGCGTAACTTTGCTGTACAGCAATTATAACGGGGTGGTGACATTCCAAAATTGCGCTCTTGTTGCTCCTTGTTGAAATTGTCATTGTTGATCGTTGTTGTTGTGACTGTCATTGTTGGCATTGTCATCACTTGTGATTGTAGGTCCTTGTTGAAGTTAAAATTGAAAACTTCTATTTGTGACAATATTTTTGATAGCCACTTTTGATATTTGATAGCCACTTGCTTCTCACACTTCTATTTGTTGTCGTTGTTTTGGTTGTTGTTTTTCAGCCCATCGGCATAGTGTGGCTAAACATAAAGGTATCGATGTGCTGTCCCGAGAATATTGCTCTCTTTTTTTTTTCCAGAGCGTAATATGTTCATTTGACGCAAAAAAACATACGGAAAGTACAAGGAAAAAAGAAACGCAGCTTTCCCTGTGAATGTATTTTGCCAAAAACAAGGCCCAGTGCGAATCGCGTGATTATATACGGAGGGAAGCCCACCAGCCACGCCAAGTCTGGCGCCACTCAGCAAAGAGTGGTTTCCGGATGACAACGGCGCGCGCCACCATTAGACACTGCCTGACGCCGTGTTAATAACGCGAGCGAAACTAACGATGATTATTGGGTGTCGTGTCGCACAGGCTTCATAAATCTCGCACACTGCCGAAAGGAACGTTATTGTGAAGAGAAGGGTCGATATTCAGCCGGAGAGGCGCTCCGACCACAACCGAGAAACTGTGAATGCCGGCAACTTCGCAACACACGCCGCGACACTTGCCGCAACTGAACATGGAGAGACAGGAGGGAGAGAAAGAAAATGTGCTCCGTGTAAGTGCGGGCACCTTTATTATACTGCAGGGCGTCTGGCTGGTCACCGCCCCTTCAATATGGTAATTAGTGAAGAAACAGGCGAAGTCTAGTTTATTTAAATTGCTTCGAAGTACAACAGCTGCAAGATAAAGAGCCAGAAAAAAAAATGAAAACAAGAGCTCAGTTTGAATTCTCGACAATCACCAGTGAATTGGGCGTTCATGGGCGACTCCCCCACCGCCAAATCGAATAGCGTCTTGGCTCAGCAAACGCTTTTGATTATATTGGCCTTGAGTACGAACCGTAGAGAGGCCATGGCATCCGCCGTCTGCGTCAAGTTCTATTGACTCAATCCCGTGAAGAGAAGGAAATTAAGTTTCTTTTATTTTTCTTGATATGGCCTCGTTTGTCTCAGTGATCCATATTGTGTACGGTCTTCTGCAGCTATTGTAACAAGGCAAACGAAATGATCTTTTTTTTTAATGTAAGGAAACGGGTTGTCGAAACATACGTGGTGCAACTGAGAGCAAAGAAGAAAAACGAAGAAAGTCAGGATAGGCTCAATCTGATCTTCTCCCGGTTTTATTCCTCGTTCTCCGTTGTGCCACGAATAACTTGTTAAGCTACGCACAAACTCGCCCAACATTACAGCCTTATAAAATGGCTGGCGTTCTTGCCTTCAGAATGGCCACCATTTGGACATATTTTGAAAGGTTATTTGCCAAATGACCAAACCATTCAAGAAAATGAAAGTGGCATGCACTATCAAGCAGCGAGACCCTTTTGTCACATATGTATCTAGATTGGTATATGAAGTTACCGTATCATGTGGTTTTCACTATACCGGTCAGATTGCTAGTCTTCTACATAGACGAAACATTTCTAGAAGACAGGAGGAGGGTGGTATGCTGCAGTAGCCACTCTCTCATAGGAGGGACAACACAGTGTTGCGAACTACCGCGGCGGGAATCTTTCTGTACATTGTAATGAGTTTGGAATAAAGGAAGCTTTGGAAACAGTCATTCAGTTTGCGCAGGGTAGCCGCTAAAATTGTCAAGATATGAGCAAGATCAATGAAGCTGATGTAATTACAAATGCGGTTTAGCCGTGCGTCCACTTTTCTGTATACTCGAAAGAAACCATGCTGTTCTTCAGCACGTTTCCTACCTGCTGTCAGCATTTTGATCTCGTGATGTCTTGAGAGAGAGACAGAGCGACAGCTTTATTTATCCTATCTGAAGGGAAAGGGACTGCGAGAAGGTAAGGAATGCTACTCGTGGAAGGCTTCTTCTATCACCTCAGCCAGCTCAGGACAGCTTCCTGAAGATCAGTGTTGTAGCTGCACATGGCAGCCTCCTTCAGCTTCTGAATACTTATTTGCAGAAAAAGCATTTTGATGAATAAAGGATAGGTTGACAGTAACCGCTTGTGCTGCCGTGTCTTCTCTCTGTCATTTGTGTGCACTCGACAGTGTTCGACGAAAATAAAGAAATTGCTTGCATTGGAGATGCTTACGCATATATACAGGTGGATTGCGAGTACATAACAAGGCATGCAGAACCCCGTGGTTTGAGTTCAGCCATTTGATTTGATTGATAGATATCTGGGGTTTAGTGTCCCAAAACACCCATATGATTATGAGAGACGCCGTAGTGCAGGGCTCTGGAAATTTCTACCACCTAGGGTTCTTTGACGTGAACCTAAATCTTAGCACACGGGCCTACAGAACTTTCGCCTCCACCGAAAATACAGCCGCCATAGCCGGGATTCGGTCGTACGATCTGCTGGTCATCAACCGTGGAGTTTAGCAGTCTGTATGCCGTAATAGTTGGCTTTCTATAGTCAATAATGTGTTTATTAGGAAAGCAAGCATGTATAACTAGAGCTCAAAGACCAGACACAAGAATGTTTTTATAATTCAAGAGCTGCTTACGGTAAAGTGTTATCTTTATTGGCAGTGCAACCTTTCAACGTGTAAGGAAAAAAAGTGTATGCTAGATTTGATCGTAAGTAAAGATTTTATGAATCGCGAAGTTATACCTACATAACTATAGTAAGGTACCTTCCACGCAAGTGTGCTCCTCTCATATATACGTCTCCAGGCTTTCTAGCTAACAAGCAGGGAGCGTTGAAACCATTTCTGCGAACTCCATCTCAGCCTTTGAAAGCATCCCCAACTGGAATAGATTTATGCTATAACGAGAACAACAAAAAAACACAGAAATATGAGACGTGCAACGTAGCTTTTAATTTGTAACATCGAATAACTAGAAGCACAAGACATACACTGACAGGCCAGGTTCCGAGAAATATTGATGATACTGACACAAATTTAACCTTTACTTTGGCAAGAAGAAACTTTCAATGAAGTAAATAATAGAGAAAAACATTTGCCGATTGCACCGACAGTGCAATCAGAGTGCTTCAGTTTGTCGCCGAGTGCAGCTTCGCGAAAATTTGTATTAAAATTTCGCCACAGAGCTGGCCAAAGAACTTAGTAAAAATACATGGTCGAGACTTTTACAAAAGGCAGCTTGAGAAGGAGCTCCTTAACAAAGTTAATCAAGGCACTCGAGGCATGCTGGGTCGCTTTTCGAGAGAAAAAATCTCCCCCTCCCCCCCCCCCCGCGAATCTCATCAATGCTTCGCCTAAATTCTCAAAGTACCGATGGCTTTCGTGCCTCCAGTTTCTTGCATTATTGTGTTTTGTTTTATCCCGCCCAACACATTCCGGCACTTTACTCGAAAGGTAGCCGTTTTTAATTTGCTGGCTGCTTTTTTTTTCCTTCTACAGCTCACGAGAAGGCGCGAAAAAACCTTGGGGGGTTCAATAAATTTCGTAAGGTTTATCATGTAGTGTGACTTTGTTTCTGTCTTTTTATCCTAATAGGCAATCAAGCGTATAGCCTTCCACTTTGTTTGATACTTTCCTCTACTTTATCTTAAAGGAAACTTTCAATGGTGTGTACGATGGTAAAAGTAGTACTTATCCTCGATTTTCAAAAGTTGCAGCAGGGGAACTGTAGCACCATTACTACCTTTTTTTTCACGAAATTCCCCTCATTAGTAGAATGCTGTAAGCGTTTGACCTCCGTCACGATGATGTCTCCGTTACGTACTTTAGTCTCCAGTTATGTCTATACATTTGGAACTCTTCTTTTTTTTTTTCTTCCTTTCGATGGAGGAACGGCGCTGCTCATACCACCCTCTTGCGGCGAGGAACATTCCCACTATAGTGGCATTCACGTCAAGAAGCATGGGCAAGGCGATTAGTTTCTTGTAATTATTATGCCGCGACCTCCGTTTAGTTGGGCAGTGTTTTTGGGCGTGGCGAACGACATTATTACGTGGCTCGTGTTATTGAATGACACGCGGTTGTAAAGGCCAAGGACAGCACCCCTCCTGTTCCTGTAAACATGCACTTCCAGAGTTCGTTCGATTCCTGCCGCTTTTGTTTTTCTAAAATAGGGGCTACCTAGATGGACATGTCTTCGCGATGTACTTACTCTTTTCGATCTGAGCAGAGGCAAATGTATAGGAAATAAAGGCTCTCATTTACCACCGTTCTACCTATATCCCGACACTACGGCAGGCAGGAGGCGATACGATCGCGTACAACTCATTTGGCACTTATGGCACACATGGTAGTTTCTGCAGTCAATAAAAAAAAAAAAATCGGGCTTCTGTGTATGCCGCTGCAGTACGTTCTGCTTTTTTTCTTCTTGTAGCTATAGGAATAAAAGCTTCATGCACTCTTTCGCCTGTTTTATTCCAAACAGTGTAGGTTCGTTCGATTCTTACAGCAATATATATATATATATATATGTGTGTGTGTGTGTGTGTGTGTGTGTTTGTGTGTGTGTGTCACATAGAGACACGCATGGGCCAGTATAGACGCGAATTCATTCTCTACATTCATTCACAGTACAAAAAAATACGTAGTCAATGCAATACTACATAGGGTCTTGGTTACGTGATCGTTATAGGTGCACAGCTTCCACCTAAATCTTTTTTCATTTTTTGTTATGTCGCACAAGATCGCATGAATTAAAACATAGGCAAAGGCAATCAAATGTGCTTGTGTCTTTATTTTTTTCCAACGTCAAGACCTTCAAGCATTTCCACTACTAAAGTGATGACGACAGCAGATCGGCACGATAAAGTTAGAAAAAAAGTGAGCCGTATGAAAAGAAAAAAAAGTAAAGAAAGACAAAACTGTTTCTCTGATTGCTAAGAATAATAGCAAGTATAAAATTCGTTCGGCGGCTTGTTTTTCGACTTTTCATCGACAGCGTACGAAGCAGAGAAACAAGTATAGGCTGCTCCAAACTTTAAATTGGCGGTTAAATGAAAACTGCGAGTAGACTTAGCCGGAGCAAAGGAAATTAGATTCTCGATCCCCCCTCGACGCAATTAACTGCCGCTTCGATCTGGTGAAGGACAGTGGCGCGTAGAAGCCATCTCGAGAAGCATGTGCGTTTTTATACGAAGAAGGCGCCTGGGACAAAAGAAAAGTGGGAGCCGACAACAACTTTTGCTTCGTCGTTTACTTGTAAACAAGGATGAAGGAGATGTGATGAGGCCTTAGTTTCAGTTTAAGTCCAACTGCCCCCCCCCCTTCCTACAACAAAAGCACTCCACGTCACGAGTCGTATGGAATAAACGGCCGCGACTTCTGAACGACTGCTTTATGCAGTATTGATGCTTGCCATTTGCACGCAGATCACGGTAGGAAATGACAGCGAAGGAACGGTCGATGAGCGCGGACCCGAATCAAGAGAACTCGGTGCTCTGTTTTTCCGTGACCGACTTACTTGGCAAAAGTAATCACCCCATACGCCGAGTTTATACCGATTGCTAGAACAAAGCAGCCTTGAGAACCGCACGGGTGCTCTGCGCAAACAGAGAGGAACTAGTTGCCTGGCACGTGCCTAACCTTCGCTGTAGAAAATGACTTCCCTCAACCCCCTGAACCTTCAGAGATGCTCCCACTGGACGTTGCCGAACGAATGAACCTGCAGCAATTTCAAACGCGACGACTCATTTTATTTTCCGACAACAAACAAGCCTAAGGAAGGCGTCATGAGATATTCATGGTAACATTTGATCGACGATTCTCATCCGTTAATAAATCCCTGAAGCGTCTACTCACCAACAACAGAAAGTTAAATGCCAGTAAAGTCAATCGGATGGAGTCGCGCAAGAGTAAAAAGAAAGAATAACTGAAGCGCACCGAGATTGTAAAAATGGAATGGCATAGAGAGTTTAACCAGAAAAAACTTCCTATTTTCTAAATTATATCAGAGAGAGAGAGAGAGTGGTGGGGAGGGGGGATGAAGAAAGACATGAGAAAAAATGAGAAACAGATCGCATGCACATAATCACTACAGATAACAGTACAAGATAGCAGTTACCACTTGTCGCACTTCTCCGTAAACCTTGAAAAGAGGCTTTCGTCACACTGTGCTGTGACGTACTAAGATGGCTCAATTCCAATATAAGCGCTCACGACAATGGTCTAGTGGTATTCAAGGAGCTACCCGAACGTCGTGGTTTTCATAACAGCCGCAGTGGTTCGATTTTCATAAAGCCAATGGTATTGCGTTACAAACAATGACGTTACCAGTGCAACGTTACTTTTTTCGGCAACTTAGTAACGTACTCGTTATCATTTCGGAATAGTAACGGGGACACACTAAGTGTAATGTTACTCGTTGCTTTTTCGCCAATTATACCTGCAGTTTTGCACTAAAATCCCTCGTCTCATAGTTGCTACCTTCGCAGAGCTTGCCCCAGCGTTTTTTGTTTTTTTTTGTCACCGTCAGACTGCTGCCGCTGTGCTAGGCGTCAGGAGTACCATCTAATGCGTCCCCCGAACGCCTATTTTGCACAGATTCTGACTTGATAATTTAGATGGGAAGCATGCTCTTTGCCGAAAGCTTTGAAATTTGAATATTGCTCAAGTTCTGCAATGACTTGTAGTTATTAAAACTTTCGTCTAGACAATATTCAAGCGCTGGTTCCAAGCTATTTTTTCAAATGACAGTTACTCTTTTCTATCGACCAGTGCGCGTTCATGTTTCTAAAGCTACTCAATTATTTAGCGAACAAGGCTGACCTTGAGCGTCTGATCGTAAATGTTCGCAATTTTTGCGGCAATTATATACACACGTTAGAGGGGAGAAACTGGGTATGTGGGCCTATAATTCATTTTCCGCTGAACTAAGTCACTTAAGCATCTATTTATGGCTGCAATATATTTTTTATGGTTACATTATTTGACATTTCTTCCGTTAGTAAAAATGCACCGTAGGAATTACTATGAATTTGTTGAAAGTTGTGAAACGTTTTTTTTTTGTTGTTGTTGTTGTTTCGTGCTTGATATCATTTTGTGTTCAATGCAACCCTGACAAAAATGACATTAGCCGGTATCACAGACTTGGACGCCACCTCAATAAGCTCTACAGGCAACTTTACAGGCCACTATAATATTGATGATGTATGACATATTGGTGCTATAGATATATACGTGGAGTTGATGTGTGTCCGCATTACGATGACCGTATACCCTCGCACGGCTAGGATAGTACGTCATCCAGTTGATAATTCAATAAACTCTTCTTTTTCTCTCTCTCTCGCTGTCTCGCCAAATCATTATTTCAGGTAAAATAGTTGTTCTGGCTAGGCATTTTTTATGAAATACAAATATGAACTTTGTAACGTTGTTACTGTTCGTTCTTGCGCAGAAGACACACTGTTCCCAATTTCTGCCTATGGAGTAACGGCCCAATAACCTCCGTTCCTTTTTTTTATAACGGTAGTGGTAATACGTTACCCTGTTTTAGAAGTAACGCAGCGGGGTAACGCGTTACCCTGAATTAGAGATAATATAGGTGGTAACACGCCCCTTTTTTGTTAGCGTAGCGAGCAACGTATTTAGTTAGTTTTTTTTCGGTAATGCCAATACAACACTGCTAGAGGCCCGTGCATTATGCGCGGTCAGTGCGCGTTGAACACCACCAGACGGTCGGAATTTCTGGAGCCCCCCAATACGATGCCCCTCATAAGCAATCGTGATTTTGATTAATAAAAACAAAACCACGAAATTTCGTAAATCTTTGAGCTACCGCCGACGCGATTGCGTGTCTTTGCAATACATGAAGGACAATCGTCTAATATCCAGCTCGAACCACAGTTATCACAAGTAAGCATTGTCAGCAATTTCACTAACGTAAAAAATAAAGGAGAACGCGATTCAGGCATTCATGTGAAACAGAGCACACACAGTCCAAGCATGTTGGCAAAGCGTCGAGCTCAGCGTAGGACGTCAAACGCAAAAATAGCAGTGGAAAGAGCACCAAAAGCTCAAGAACAATGTTGAAGCGTTTACTATATATGCTTCGCATCATGTTAAATGAAAAAGTAAAGAGGCGATAGTACTGTTTTTCGTTTAACGTTAAAAAAATCATTGGTTTCTCAGTGCGAGGCACATAAATATGATCGAGACATGTGGGAAAATCGGGTATCATACTCGTAAACTACACTTCCACGCGTTCACGCGGAAGCCGTAACACCCCAGATGCGCCACTATTTGCTCGCCCATGCGTAGTGCAAAACGATGACGCGCATCTTTGTTGATACTATAAGCTATAACGACGTTACTGTGAGAGACCCCTGCTGCGACGGTGCGTTGAAGCTTCATGCAGCACTATCGCTTCGACATCTTGTTCTTGTTCGCGAATGATAAATGACAAAGCTCTCTATAAGTCCCGTACTTTTCAGAGCGCTTAGAGAAATAAACATTTTCAAAGTTACACTCGTGATTGGTTACATTAGCAGGAAATCGCAAAGAATGTTTGAGAACACCCTTTTTTTTTGCCTATAAAATGTTCCAGGTTGACGAGAAAGTGATGCTAAACGCTATATTCATGGATTTAACGGCCATTTTTGTAATCATTTGATATTACAAGCACAATAATGGAATCATGCTGGCCTATAGAATCGCCGGGAAAACTTTTCAGCCGACAGTGCACTTGCTGAGAAAAGCATTATTGTGCAGCTTGTAGACGTTCACCTGTAGACGTTCACACGTGGATGAATCGCAGTTCTTTCCGCCAATTATACTATCACCCTCCATCAGTCACTGTCCCAGGGAGCCTCAGCAAGTTCGGATAAAAACCTTGGACGCACATGTGTTTACAACCACCTTGACTTTGTCTCTTCACTCACTCACTCACTCACTCACTCACTAACTCGCTAGCTCACTCACACACGCACGCACTGACGTGGTCAATATTTAGACACATTTCCACTTTACATGCGCACACTCGCGAGCACCACATGCACGAATTTGCGATCAAACGCTCATAATTCCTCACACTATAAGACGGCCACGCAACGTAGCATACCCAGTCTCAGAAGAAGAAGGGTAAAAAGGGAGGCTGTGAAGGGAATCAGCAGACTGAGTCACCCACTTGGGCCCCGGAAGGAAATAAGGTAAATGATTGCACACGCTGTAAAACAGAAATAAGGATATAAAAACGAACATGACAAAAGAGAGCTAGAGAGGAAAAACGTACACACACCCTCCGCTTAGTTTCGCTCCTGTGGTCGAGCGAGGGCGTAACGCTGGCATTACGCACATCACCCTCGGGCGAGCACTTCGTGGACCATGAAGAAGACACCGTCTCAGACTCATGACATTCCAAAGATAGCGATCGTCTCCGAAACCTGCTGTTTCCTGCAACTGCGCAGGGTCCGGTCAGCCACCCACCACCAGGATTTCCGTATTTTGCCGCATTTCGCATGTCTGCTAGTTTATTTGCTTGTGCTAAAGACGACAAAAACAACCAAGTGGTAGCAGACATCCACCCAAGCTGTTAGTTCGGGACATTGTAAAGACATCAAAGTTTTTCTTTTCACTCATGCGCACTGGCTAACGGACACCATGATTTGAAAAAATAGTTTAAGACACATTCTTTTGAACTGGTTAAACTGAATCCCAGCGAACTGGATCAGTATGTGGTCACACCCTAACAGCAAAACCTGCTAAGTTGCGTATGCAAATTACAGGTGCCTGCCTTGTAAACAGAGATTTGGTGATTGTTAGCGCATGCAGTGAAGTTCGTGCGCTGAAGAAATTTCACAATAGAAATTGTTTGCTGTTAGTCAGGCCTGTTTGTTGTCTATTTTGTAATAATTGCATGTTGGTACATGGAAGTTACCATTCCTAGATTGACTAAAGCATTCACCGCACATGTATGCATTTAGATTCCTCAGCTCAGGTTATAAATCCGGTGCGATTGATTGATTAGCCGCAGAACTTCACTAATTATGGAGCTCCACATTTGAGCCACTGGTCGAGGGATCAAAGCTTGGCTACGGTGGTCGCATTTAGATGGAGGTGAAATACTAAGGCCTTGTAATCAAATTTAGGTGCATGTTAAAAAATACCGTGTGGCAGAAATTTCCGGAGCCCTCCCCAACAATGTCGCTCATTATAATATCGTATTTTATAGGCGTAAAACCCCAGCAATTATTATTAGCGTTTTCTCACACGCTTATTTTTTCACGGAACTCAGAAGGCAACGAATACCAGGAAAAGGTGTGGCGTGGCGATACACTAAACAGTGAATATTGAACTGTGCTTGCTTGTGATGTAACAGCGTTGATTACCACATTCCGGCACTTGTGAATGCACACTTCATAATATAAGAATTTCATTTCTTAATTCCGCTAATAACACTGAACGTCGAAGCATTTCGTTCTCTGTGGGCTACGCTCACTGCCAACTAAGCAGGATTCATGACGCTATTCTCCAGCACTACCACCTAGGACGACGAGTGTACCTGCCACTTCTCTCGCACTGGAGTAAAGATGAAAGTACCACACTTCAGCAGACTTCCATGCAATACCTGCAATCCCAGCACACCCCTACTTCCCATCTATCCGACGCTTTATACGCATACAATTGCCCGATCTGCGATGCACCAGGCACACTGGCACACCTGCTGCGTCAGGACGTGAGGCATGAGGAAGGCCTCACTAGCAAGCCCGTAGCAACCACGGACATCAACCTGCTCGCCGAGACATTAAGGGCCAGAATTCTTACCTGGCACCTGGACGACTAACGACGGCTCGTCATCAGAGCACGGGATGTGACTGCGACCAGAGGGTTCATATACTACATATTAAAGGACTCTCCTACTTAAAGTGACAATGAGCTTGCGCAATCAGAACTCTGTCTTGGAAATAACTGTTGAAATAGGTGTGTGTGGACGGCGCCGCCACCGATGCTGAAGCGCGACATCGTGCAACTAAGAAATGATCCACATTAAAAAAAATTGTTACATACCCGAGAGACATCTTAGCTCCAAGCGAAGATAAAGCTCATTATATATGACAATGTACGAAAACAAGATCTAGATGTGAAATGCCTAGAGGGCTCCGATTTCGTGCTTATTAACGCCGAGGAACGTATTTGTCATTAAACGCACCAGATATGCCTTAGTTTTCGCAATAACTATGCGAGTGTCTTATGCCATGGAAATGAATTGAAGATAGTCTCGACGGCACATGTCTTCTTGTCGAAACTTTGTCGCTAGCGGTATTCTGTGTTGATAATTTTTCATCACATTCAGATCGATGTGTCGTGATTTGGCAGTGATAATTTCTTCAAAACATGATGTAGCGAATAAAAATGCTCATGAAACACTTTAGTGTCGTATCAAGTGGTCTAAGGCTGTAATAAGCTTAATCTAAAGCAGTAATAAAAATAATTACGCTTGGAGAACTCAAGACACGTGTACTGAAAGCGTTGACGAATTTCGATGTTGATGCGAAAACCCATGTCATACAATCAGCAGTGAGCTAACCTAATTGTTTATCGTGGCTCGAGAAACCACGCCAACGTTCATATACAGTGTATATTCAATTATTCGTAGTCCACTGATCAGCCTTTCGTTTTAATTGGACCAGATTGAGAAGACTCAAAGTGCGTTGCACTTTGAAGGACTTCCTTTATTGTAACGTGAGTTAATGCATACAAATGACTGCCACGCCCAGCGAATGTCAGGTGGACACTAATCCAGCATTAGTGCTCACAGGCCTGTCTAAATTTCCGGTGCGATCGCCAGCGGAAAACCTGTGAACAAACGAAGCCGGTGATGACCCGAATGTCCATAAAAGCAGTAGGCGAAGCTTCGTGGAGGTTGCCTAATATCGAGGCCGCTAATATCTGGGGGACCGAACTTTGCATGAAGTAGGACGGTTTATCCTTCAGAACTCTATCTGTGTAATTTTAGCAAAAAAAAAAAACATGTTTGGAGTGGAGGCACAGCTACCTGAACCGTAGTTTGAGAAGCTTAATTACTGACTTATTTGAGGTTCCAATCAGACATACGTAAATACGGTACAAAACACAGAAATAAATGAAAAAATTACCATACACACACTAAAAACTCGGGGGACAGTAATGCTTCATTTGTCTTTTCTCATTGCTACAAGCCCCTGTCTTTCAACGACTATACTAGGCACAGGCCAACACGTTCTCGGGCAACACTATTACAGTCAGTAATTGTTCGCTACATTTCTGCACTGGTGCAGGCATGTGCAGGCATGTGCACACCAAAGTAGCATAGACATTAGAAAACATCCCTTGAGCCCAACAGGGGATTTCAGGCTTCGTCTAGCATGAAATAAAAGTCGCGAAGAGGTCCGTGAGAAGTGCAGTTTATAGCACCTGGTTGATTTTCAACAGACATGCTACACAGTTGACGCGAAAAGTCATCGAAGCATAATCGACTAACAGGCTAGGCGACACCTGTCGTCAGTTAACCTATCTAGGAAAGAGTCGTCTTAAACGCGAGGAAGTAGGCTGCACGTGCAACATGCACCCTACTTCCAAGTAGGGTGATGTATAACAGGTTTCGTTTCCAATGCATTTGGTTCCTCGGTTCGAGGTAAGAACTGTTGTAAGCGAGTGCTCATAAGTTTCTTGCGCTTCTTTGTCCTTGTACAACGGAGTAAACGCTTCATTTATGGTATATAACATGCAGCATTAGAGCCGGTCAAGAGCTATGTATAAATGAGTCAAGACTGCTAATGTGCTGTGTACTTCGTGTTCGTAGATGCACGAAGCCAAAATGCCAAGCAAACAATAATGCATTCATCAAAGATTTCGTGACTTCCGGGAAGGCTCACTTCGAAGCCGTGTTGGCACGCGTAATGCGAGCGAAATGTGGTGCCAATTTGCTGCTGTTCCAATTTATCGATGTCAGCTATGAATAATAAAGCAGTCTTCGTAAACATAAGGCTCTTTCGTAAGCGTCCATTCCATGGAGCACTGCCATTCTCCTTTAGCAGATGAAGGAGCCGAGCTGACATGAAGGAGCATTGTTGTTGGGATAGGACCTCACCCGAACCACCGTTAACTAGCTGATGGATCAACAGTACCCACTGAGCTGTAAGGCCAACAACCCAGTGGGAACATTAGGCTTTCGTTCTGAGAGAGCCAGCGCTGAAAGCCAGTCGCGCTACATCTACAGCATCTGTGACGGTGTCTTCGCTGTTTCTCGTTCGATTATCGCAGATGATGATGTTGATATGACATATGGGGTTTAACGTCCCGAAACCACCTTATGAATATGAGAGACGCAATGATGGAGGGCTCTACAAATTTTGACCAGCTGAGGTTCTTTATTCGATTATTGCAGACTTGGAGTATATCACGAAAAGCTACAACAGATCATTTAAAAAATCCCTTAGGGGATTTGTTCTAGCAGCTATGTTTCCTGCGTAAGTGCGTGTATTGCTGGAATAGTTCAATTTTTTTTCATGTCTTTATTAATCGCGTAATTCGTCGTCAGCATCCACCTATCCAGACGGCTGTTACGCACTGCATTATATTGTCAGTATACTGATGGTTACACATTGAAAAGACCGTAGTCGATAAGCTCGCCGTTTGCTGCCTCGTAAGGGGTCGAAAGAAAGATCATGAGGCGCTGTTCTTGCCTTGACTGCATGGTTATTTGCGAAGAGCAATGACAGTGACAGAAACTCTTGCGCGGATATACTATAGGTAGTAATATCTGTGCTTGTACGTGAATAATTAAACAAAAACGTCGGCATATACGTAAGTCAGATGAGCCACTGCTCCAACGATAGGGTAAGAAATTCACATATATGTTGGACACATCGGTCACTACTATAATGTTGTGGTGATAAGACTGCATGAGCTAGATCGCATGACATTCTTGGAACACGAGCGCGAACTTTGACGCGGAATATAACGGAGATCTTCGTTTATGAAAACTGGAAATAACATACTGTCATTACGCCCCGCCGCGGTGGTCTAGTGGCTAAGGTACTCGGCTGCTGACCCGCAGGTCGCGGGTTCGATTCCCGGCTGCGGCGGCTGCATTTCCGATGGAGGCGGAAATGTTGTAGGCCCGTGTGCTCAGATTTGGGTGCACGTTAAAGAACCCCAGGTGGTCAAAATTTCCGGAGCCCTCCACTACGGCGTCTCTCGTAATCATATGTTGGTTTTGGGACGTTAAACCCCACAAATCAATCAATACTGTCATTACATTTTATAGTAGGCTTAATTATATTGACACATGCCGCCATTCATGAACGATTCACTGTAGCTCGTATTTCGTTGCTCTGATTTTGGGGCAGACGTCAACTCCTGGCTGTCGGTCTTGCTTTGCCGAGGAAAACATATAACAAATATGCGTAGAAAACTGATCTTCAGTGGCTCTGTTTATGGGTAATAAGTTGCACATTAACGCTTCTTGGCAAGAACATCCGCGCTGTAGGGTACACTTAAGACATACTTGCGCTGAATTTGAAATCAACTTGAAATTTGACCGCAGTATCACTCATTTCATCGGTATAATTGCTCGCATTTTTTTTCGTGTCATTTGTAAGCTCATTTTCGCTTACATTAGGGATATTTAAGCACTTTTCTACGTAATGAGCTATCGGAAGTTAGCAGCGTCGTTAGTAGCGATACAGTACTCTCTCAGCACCGCTAAATTTAAGTTGTTCGAACTGAACCAATAATATGACTTACTAGACTGTTGAGAATTTTGTCTGTTGAGCTGCATTTATGAGTTCACGTATCATTCAACAAATTGTCGATGAAGCATTGTCTAAAGTTACCTCTACTGCCCATCAACTTTATGCCTCAGCATTATATTTACATGGTCTTATTTATGCACGAGATGTGAACTATGCTGGCTTTCAGTCTAATCAAGATAATTTACTACCATTCTATCCGCTCATCAATCAAGGTTGAACAATCATGATTGTATAATAGAGGTGTCTTATTATATTTGCGAGTTTGCTTATGGAGCAAGGACGTCAACGTGAATTTCTGCTGCCGCACCTGCGCGTAAGCCTTTCCTTTCGTTTTACACTTAAGAATTTGCATGACAGACTAATTTGGTTGTTGATAAGTTGCTGATTATGACGATACCAAAAACGTTTAACTCTTCAAAGACGGTTGAGCGAAAGGAATTGAGTGTTGGCCTACAGCCTCAGTTCCTCGCTTGAATGCACTCTCCTCAGTTACGTAGATTGCCCTCGGAAAACGCAGAAAACCACGGGCGAAGTACGAGCATGGCGTTTACGGCCTACGGGGCACCGCCTGGCAGCGTATAACCTTGTGCAACAGAAGGGAGAGTGATGGCGGCGTTTGACCCGATGGCCGCGGAGGGCGTCAGCGTGCGCGTTTACTCCGCGGAGGACGAAAATGCCCTGCGTGTGGGTGCGCTTCTCGCCAATGGGCTCTCAACGCTTGACTGCGCACATAGCGCTTCATGCCTCGTGAACTGGCTCCAAGGCACTCGCCGATAAGCGTTCTCGATAAAACTCCGCAGTAGCCCTGTTATAACCCCCCCCCCCCCCCCCCACACACACACACCCTCCCGCAGAGGCGCTATACAAAAATTGTTGTTTTTCTCACGATACCATGACTTCATAAGATTTTTAGTACTGACTAAATAAAGCGTAGCACTTTGCTAGTGCTTCACTCACGAAACTACAACAGTCGAAGTCGGCAGGAAGTTTCGAACGAGTGAAGCCAAAAACTCTAGTTAAAGAAACGTTCTGCCCAGCTCTCAGGAAGTTTACACAGAAGCCTCGGGGTGAAAGATTTTCTTTTTTGTTTTGAACTTTTAAGCCCTCGAAAACGTTTCTGTGTGAGACCGTGTAGAAATACAGGCTCATGTAAAGATAAGCCGGGCTCTCTGTCTTCTCTGAACAGATGCGTGACAACGCAGACGATGTGTTAGCTAAAGTTTTTCGAGAACCGATACGACAAATTCACAATAGATTGGCCAATATCAGGGAAAAATTTAAACGCCACCTTTAAGCCACAACTCAAGGCACAAATTTAAAAAGAAATGCGCGCTTCTTCACCCATGAAAACGAAAGTAAACAGTTCCGACTCGGTCTGTTAAAAACCGAATACCGGCCGTGTTCACTTCCGAGAGAGCGAACGGAAGCAGTTTTGTAAATTGAAAAAGGTTGGCTCGCACTCTTCATGAGTCGCATTTATAGAAATTACTGCTACGAGGTTTCTAGAACAATCAAAGGGTGTGCAGTGAGCATCAGAATTATGCCGCAACAAGCTGTGTCCCAGGCACATTTAGAACAGCAATGAAGGCACTGCACTCCCCTTAGACACGCAGTTTATTCGACGCACTCCACTGCGCTTCCCTCGTGTGTGTCATTGTTTCGCCTGATTTTTCTTCTGCTTTCCACATTCTTGCGATGCCGACACGGGTGGCCCCTAAAGAAGTGAACCCTCATTCTTCCGCATGGTAGCCCCATCATCTCATTGGGGATTTTGAGTTTTCCCTTTTCCACTTGGTGTATCAGCCGGGCCACCATATGATATAAACACGTAAAAACAAAATGAAACGTTGAGAAAAAAGGAAATGCTTGGTCGTTTCATACACGACTTTCCTATAATGCAGGACGCCCTTTCTGATACCGCTCTTTGTAAATGGAGCAAAACTGTTTCCGCGAACGCATTCGCGAACGAAATTATACGTTGGCGCATAGGCCCGTTTCTGGGGTGTGTTATGATGTATAAAGTAATGACAAAAGCGACACAACGTGGGGCACAAATAACCAACAACGTGCTAGAATCACCCTATCCTATGAACGTTTGCGAAACGGTGGTATAGAACGGATATTGAGTAAATGCTGCCGACGAGTAATGAACTCTGTTTCTGTTTCGACAAGACCGCAGTATACGTGCTTGCTTTCTGGTGCGAGAGATTTATGTTTGTATTGCTGAGCACAAAGAGCACACAATCAGACAGACATTCACACGTCTGTACAATTTAAGCGTTGGAGTTTACGTTGTCATTTTTTTTCGGCTTTCACAGACGAGGTCAATATGGGATCGTGACGAAGTATTCAGCAGTGTTGCGGAATCAACAATACTCCAGTCTCACGATGTCGGTATACGTGAGCCGAAAATAAACTGCTCTTACGTGGCCAAAGTCTGGGTCATATAAATCTACTGAACATTCTAAGCTTTCCACGTATTGCGCTTGAGGCAAATGAATTAATCGCAATGTATGGCTCCCGAGGGTATAATTTTGCGATTTGTTGTCACGCAGTGCTATCTAGTGTCTCTATAGAAAAAATGAGCACTTAGTGGAAGACAAAAGTGTGCAAAGCTAGCAAAAAAGGTCGTGGAGGGCAAGCAAAAGCTAGCCCTCCACTACGGCGTCTCTAATAATCATATGGTGGTTATTGGACAGTAAACACTTCATAGCAATCAATAAATCAATCATTACATGCGTATATTGTAGTATGCATGCTGATAGTACCTATTTTTCTCAATAGTACCCATATTAAGCTTTTCTAGACAAATAACAGCCAGCGCCCCTCGTGGTCCCGGCTCGAAGCTTGTGAGTTTTCAATGAAACCAGTGAGGTTTTTTCGAATAACTAATTTAGAGGGTGAATATTGAAAAACGCAGAAGAGAGAGTGCGTCTGGAAACCTAAACGGACGAGAAGGTTGCAGCGATCATGTTGGGGTGATCTTAAACTTTGTTCCCAGAGCTGTTAAAGATCGATCGTACTATGAGAGTCTATGGAAATGGCAAAACAATTGCCTGTTTTTCGAGACAAAAACAATCACTCCAGTAAAACTAAGCAGATTATATTATTCGTCAGTACAACGTATGTAATCCTGACAGTCAGCTTTCGATTGAAGTCATTCTCAACTTGCTGCAACAGGCTTAACAATGCTCCCTAACGCATTTTTTGCAATGTGGTCCTTTAAATAAATGCTTTTAGTAAATTGATAAACTCTTGCTTGTCGCAAGAAGCTTGGTGTCGTTCGTGGCCGAGTGCGTTACTCGCACAGTTGCGGGGCACAACATCGGCGAGCGTCATAGGTTCAATGCCGCGCGTCGGAGCATTCTTTTGTTTTTTTAAGCCCGTGAAATAGTTCCACTGCAACCTACAAGATGTCGCCACCGAAACAAAACAAAGAAGTTTCTGTTTCAGTTTCGATTTCTCACTGTGGTCTTGAGGGGTGGTTCTTTTACCTTCGTTTTCATTACATTTAGTTTATTTTTCAATACTACACGCCTATCACAGTCTTAAAATGTACATTTGTAACGCTTACTTTATTCTTTTAAACATCCTAAGAAAAACATCACTTGATCAAGTTATGTGCACAAAGCTCTTTCCTTTTTTCGTACGCGTATCATAGTGTAAACTTACTTCTCATTTTTATGATTTCGTTATGCTCTGCTCAGGTCTCTACAACTAACCGATGTAAAGAACACGAACTAAGAGTGGAGAAGCAAGACATAGGATATGGCTGATTTATACGTTTTGCCGTTGCTTTTTGAATACGAAGTGTTTCATTGCGTAGTAACTATCTATCTATCTATCTATCTATCTATCTATCTATCTATCTATCTATCTATCTATCTATCTATCTATCTATCTGTCTATCTATCTAACCAGCCACGTGTGTATATATTGCCGTATAAACCATAGTAATATATATATATATATATATATATAGGTTAAACGAGAATTAGTATTCAGGGGTAACAAAGTTTGACGGGTCATGACATCAATAACTGGCAAATCTCGTTGTGTACGTACGTCGTTAAGCCTTTTCCTCCACACATATATGCAACATACCCGCCGAATACCCCGTGTGGCGGTATGCGGGTATACGACACAGGTCATTGACGGTTTGTTTACCCTGAAGCGGCGGGAGCAGACATATGTAATTTAGGTGTGAGAGTGCCAAGAAAAGCTGAAACCGGCAGTGGCGAACTGATAAATACAAAAGTTGAATATTATGATCCCAGCAGGAATTTAAATCAAGCATTCTGCGTGGGAAATAAGTATGGTACCAAAGCGCTGCGTTAGGTTTTGAAACTGCTTTGGGAAATCACCGTATTGCTGGTGAAACTGCAGTTGTGGTGGCATCACTGGCCATTCAAATTTATAAGCATCCGCTATGTACTCCTATGACACAGGATTCACGTGGCCTTTGCGTCCGTTATACACTTCATCGACATCCGCTGGTGTTGGTATATGCGCCCCTAACCAGAGTTTCCATCCTCGCAAGCACAAGCGCTACATATCCGCTTACTTCTTTTGTGTTGGTAATAAGTTACCATGTTGCTGTGAGCATTGGTGCACAGCTGTAAACGTCATTGATGTGCATCGTTGTACAACTGTCAACATCGTTGCTGTGCATTGTTGCACACGTGTAAGCTATATGGACACTATCGATAGGTTCTCGCCGTCGACATGGCCGTCACCGTCATGTTCCGTAAAAAGTCCCCATCTACATCATTTTTCAGTGTACCGTATGATCTACGCGCGGGTAAAAGCGCGTGAATGTATCCCGGCTGCGGCGGCTGCGTTTCCGATGGAGGCGGAAACGTTGTAGGCCCGTGTGCTCAGATTTGGGTGCACGTTAAAGAACCCCAGGTGGTCGAAATTTCCGGAGCCCTCCACTACGGCGTCTCTCATAATCATATGGTGGTTTTGGGACGTTAAACCCCACATATCAAAAGCGCGTGAATGGCAGGGACGAACACGGCTGATCAAACGTATCGGCCGCTCTCCGTCAATGAGAGGACGCATACGATAAGATTAACCGGCGGGTGAATAATGCCATCAAATGCTGCTGAAGAAAAGCGTAAACGCCCTGTTTGCGTTGAAGGCGCTTCAAAAGACGCGGAGGTGAAGGTGAGGGTGGGAGAGGAGCGTTCGAGTAGCGACTGTGAGCGTTGATGATAGGGACGCGATGGTGAATGCTATGTTGACAGACAATAGCGGACGGCTTAATTGTATAAACGAGAAGCGACTGTGCGGATTCCCCTTTCCTACCGCAAGCGGCTGCGTTCTGTGTCATCAGCGTCTTGTAGAGTTATGCAACACTTGATGTGAAAATTCAGCCTCACCTTATGTGTCGCTACCGCACTCTTTGCATCACCGTTGCGGTGAAACTGGGAGAGTTTTTTATGTGTTGCCATATAGAAAGCGCTGTGTGAACAGAAAACGACCAGCATGCCTTCTTTTATGACCATCATAAATCTCAGTGCGCTGCATCGGATAGCTAGGTCTGCGCGATAAGACGTATATAGATCATAGCTTTCAGAAAGTTTCAGAGATTAGTCGCAAGAAACAACAAACCGTCATCGATAGAACATACTTCACGATCACCATTAAGGCTTTTTAGTTGCTCGATAGAGCAAGGGAGTCTGCGCTGATGCACTTCCACGACGTTTCACAATTTTGTGGACTTGTATGATTCTTTTGACATTTTTTTATGTTTCATTTGCTCCATTTTCTTTATTTTCTTTATTGGTGAAAAGCGCATATACATATATTTATGCTTGAAAGTACCATCAGTTTTCTGACGGTACTTTCAACCGTTCAACAACCGTTGAAAACCGTTCAACATTTGTTTTGTGAGCGCCGAGAGTATAGTGTACAGCGACTAAACATAAACACCCCTCCTTATATCTGGAAGATCTTCTGATGTATTGTAGACCTTTTTATCACGTTTTGAAAAAAATTTAAAAAGGGGGAGAAGTTTACACTACCCACGGAAAGCTTTAAAAACACCGCAGTTGGTCGATCTCAGGGGCTTAGCGTGGCTTTCATAGGTGATGCTAGGTTGGTGTAGTAGAGTCGTACCACGGCCTGTCAGGGACAACGCAAGAGTGTCTCTAAACTCCAGCGTCATACACTAACGGGCAAACCTGGCTGCAGCACCACCGGTGGAAGCGTGGACCTTTCGTCACTCGTACTCGGCCCGTGCTACGCCGGGCAGACTCGTCCCAGCGACTGAGAGGACTGTCTCTATGTAGGGGCGTGGTTTGCCTTCGGTTGCTCTTTGGCGCATGCGCTGCTAGACGAGGTTATAGCCACGTATAGGGCACCGCGGTCTCTTGGTTATTGATAAGCAACGACGTGGAGGGCCTTTCACGGGCACAACACATGTTACCTCGTGCTTTAGGACCTAAGATCCTAAAAGTCTTCAAGGATATTGAAGCTTCCCTAATACAAGTAGAACGCGATGACATTACCGGGTCCAGTTTGGTTCACTTTCTCATTCGCTTGCCATACTTCCATTTTCGGTAAAGATATGGCTCAGCAATACCTTGAAATAAGAAAGGGTGTATGGACGTTATACTGGCTGCTTAAAATTCACTCAGGGCGCTTCCCTGCAAGCACTATTGCGGAGTAACCACTGCATCCTAAATCACCTTTTTGAGAAGTACCAAATTACTTACCACGCGTCTATAAGACAATACGTGTAACTATGTACCTAGAAAATGAGGCTCATGGTAATGATTGGCCGCGCCCTTTCTAATGAGTAGACAGCTTTAAACCACCCTAATCACGTAATTAACAGGTACGAAGGCAGGTGCGATCATACGCTTCTGCCACACCATATTAAATCCGTTAACATGACTCCACATTCGACAATAACCATGAATGTTTCTTTCTTTCGAAGCTATTTCTGTCAGTGGAGTGGTTATGTGGTAGAATTACTTAACTGCCAGGTATATGCCTGGGTGTGATTCAGATGTGTACCCCGAGTTCTTTTATTTGCACTAATAGGGAGCTGTCATTCACGGACAACGCCTACAATGCCGCATTTTCGGTGACATGAAACCATTATTGCATTATGAACCCATGAAAAACTCGTTATAGATACTTTTAAATGATCTTCGCTCTCACTCAGCCCAGCGATGAAGCAGCGTCCCGAAAAAGTAGAATGAACTCAACAGAGCTGTTGCCAGAAATTTTTACAGAGGGGAGAGCACCTGCTGAAAACCTTGAAAATCCCCCATTTATATTATTTATTCTCGGTAAAACAGTCCCTTCATCCTAATTTCGGAGAGAAGGGCGGCAGGCCCCCAGAAAACCCGCCTCCTCCCCCATATCACTACGGGCTAGGAACTGAATAGGTTTTGTGTACGAGCCCGTCTTTACGAGGCGGGTCAGCTTGTCTGCAAGACGGTGGTGAAAATAATGTGGATGGACTCTTATGCTCCGCTCAATGTACTCCGCAGAGGAGCGAGAAAGCGTTTTGCGTTCTGCTGCTCGCATGACCTCTCTGCACACGCGCACTACAGTTTTTTTACACGTTTGTGTGTAGATCGCTAGCATACGCAGGCCTGACTGGAGCGCATCCTAAGCGCTCAGCTAAAACAGCCTAATGGTCCTCGTGGATGTTACCTGATGTGCAATGGCATAAAGGAGGAGGGAGTGACTAAAAAGTTGGTTAAGGAAAAACATTCTAAGTCGATCACTCATCGTGGTACTGATATGCGGGGTTTAACGCCCCAAAACCACCATATGATTATGAGACACGCCGTAGTGAAGGGCTATGGAAATTTCGACCACCTGGGGTTCTTTAACGTGCACCCAAATCTGAGCACACGGACCTACAACATTTTCGACTCCATCGAAAATGCAGCCACCGCAGCTGGGACTTAATCCCACGACCTGCGGATGAACAGCCGAGTACCTTAGCCACTAGACCAACCCATCGTGGTACATAGCTTTCAATAAGCGCACTCAGGGGATGCGGTAGGGGAGAGGAAGGCTGGCGATCCAAGGAGGTGTACACTGAGCCTTACGCCATGCGAAAAAAAGCGTACCATGCAGGAGAAGGGCTGAGAATACGGCGTTTGTTTGCTCAACAGCATGGAAGCGAGAAAAAGAAGCTATAGCAAGCTCGGAATGAAGAAAAAAGTTAAAAATAACAAAATACGAACACCACACAAAAAAAGCACCGCAAGCGATTTCTTCAATGTTCGTTCCACAGCACACGGTACAGCAGTTCACCAAGGATGAGGCTGTCCACTTGAGAACGGCAATCCATTACATAAAATCAGGAGGCATCATAGCACTCTCTACGCGGCCGCCAGCTGACGTTTGCTCCTCCAGAGAATGATGCCGTCGGTCTTGCACTACAGCCAGAGGACATGGGGCCTCGGCTAGCGGAGCATTCCTTTTACTGACATTTTTCATCACTCTGCAGCATCAGTAAACAAGAAGGCAAGGAGAGCTAAGGAGGAAGATGAAGGGGGAAAAAAGAAAGAAAAGATGGAGCCCAAGGTTTTCAATGCCTTTAGCTGAATAGGCCACTCGGCGATCTGCGGGCAAGACAAGCGAGCTGATCGAGAAATCTTCCTCGGCCTAGCCTTCGACAGGGCGGGGCGCACCGGAAGCGAGCGATTGCGGAGCGTAGCCGCATCGTACAATGTAGTGAAGAGAGCGCCCCTGTCGCTGGCCTTCCCGCACTTCATGTGTGGAGAGAGTTTGATGCGTCTGGAGAAAAAAAAACACGCAAAAAAACAACCTGCCGCTCCCGCAAATATCTAACCATAGATTCCCGTTGACGGGTGGCCACATGAAAGATGTTTTAACGTCAGGGTGGCCTCTTCCTGGCGGCAATGGCACGAAAGAACCGAAACAACGACGGTGGCATGAAACTGTGCCTTTAATGCGTTCCAAGATGGCGACATACCTAGCGCAGAGTAATACGTGAAATAATACAACAATAACGCCTGCAGATATGAATTAGAGATGATACGCTGTCTGATACCGAAGCTATGGCGGTAAGGTCAAAAGGCAAATTTGTTCTCAGGGTTACAACTGTGACAAATAAAGCTCCTACTGATGGCCTAGTAGAACAGCATTAACTATATGATGATCATTTAGGCAGTGAAGAATTATATACAATCAAGTAGGTAAAGAAAGTACTAATACTGTTTAAATAAAGCATTTTCATTTCACTCTATACTAGTGCGTATTCTATTGCTTCTAGCGAAGCAATATCTGAGGCATACTTGGTGCCTGCAAATAAAAAGAAATGAGCTAGCGTAGATTGTCTATTGAGGAGCGGCACTGAATGCTAGTCTTTATGAATCAAGTTTCCTTGTGTAATGAAATTTTAGCCATTAAAGCATAGTATCACTAAAGAAACCGTTAAGGCTATGTCCGAGAGCAGTGAAGCTGAGTAAAGGCATATGGAAACGGCAATACGTTTCACTACACACTTTGATAAAGTACGCTTCATACTATCATGATGCTTAAAATTTCTAGAAAATGTCATGCTGCATGTGTTGGTGGAAATTAATTTCGCAGTTATGCGTGCTGACAAGGAAGCTAATTAAATTCATTTATTGGTACGGTGTTAACAGTTGCGGGCTGTCTAGTACTTGTAGAAACTGATTGACAACATGATATTTTTTCATTGAAAATTCCTTATTTTTTCCACACTCAAAGACTCATATGAAGATACGGCCTATGTGAACTAGTAAATGAAATGATTTAAGTTAGATAAGATATTCATGATGCATAGAGCACGAACAAGTTAGAAAGTAGCACAACGTATACGTGCTATTAAGGTTGATGTTTTATGCTCACGACTATTTGCCCCTCCGTCTCTGTCTAGCCTCCTGATGGTACACATTCATACATGTGTCCTGGTTTTGTTTCGAAAACTTGTACGTCCTGGTTAGTTTAGTTCCAAACTCTGACATCGCTATTGAAGATGTCATAACACTATGAACAGTAACAATGAAGTTTTACTTATAATGTGTGTAGTATATAAAATTGTTGATAAACAGTGCTTATGGTTTGAGTGGAAACCAGCTAGCTTGACTGTCTTTCACATAAGGTCAGGCTCAAGGGCAAGTGATTGCACGGTAAGCGGTAATTTTTTTATGCATGCTGTCAATGTACGTAATATTGCGGTAAGTGCCGCGCGCGGGTTTAAAATGTAGGCAGTAGGGGAAGTATTTCTGCGGGTGCTAGGTTGAATGCACGCCATTCAATCTGGCACTACTGCTCCCACAATTACATACTGTTATGCCACAGATATAGTCCTCGTTCGAGAGAGCTTCTTTTCACGAGATCGAGCGCTGTTCTGGCGAACTGTTTCCCCCCTCCCAGCGCCACCTTCGACGCAGAAGGCGGCACCATGCAGTTCTGGGCAAAGCCTTACCTCCTCCGCCGAGCCACCGTGCTGTTCCGGGGAAAGCTTGACCTTCTCCTCCAAGCACCGGAAACTGGTCTCGTAGAAGAGACCAAAACGGTATTTAAGGCCCTCCCGGCCCCATGTTTAAATGATTTCTGCCCCAGCCGACTTCGTCGTGCTGGCCGGCTCTGTAAAAACGATAAGCTTCTATAGTAAACGTTGCTGCTTGTTGCTGTTTTCAAAACCGATTGCCTCCGTATTCCGCCTCTAGGCGAATAATTCAGCGACGTCCGTTCGGCTGCTCGCCGCTTTTAGCTACCGCTACCATCGCAACAAACAGGAAATCCTAACAGTGGTGGCAAAAGTGAATGCCATCAAACCCACATTTTTAACAATACAGAGACTGCATTTTCAGAACGTTTGAGTTGCCGGCAAGAAGTTACGACTCACAGAATATTGTCTCCAGCCCATAAGCGTAACCCACGCAGTCGACGTGATGAGGATGAAGAAGTCCTTGCAGTGACATTTTTTTCCAGCCTTTACGTCCCGCACAAATCCAAAGCTAAGCGCGAACTTCTGATTTATTAGACATGGATGCACTCAGCGTTGATTCGATCGCTTTGTTCGGCTACCTATATAGGGTCTACAGTGCTGCCATAGCATCACTTAAAAAAACTAGATTTACGGAAATAGCCCCCTTTATTCTTCAAGAAATGCATCTCGGTGAGTGATGCACATAGAGAAAAGAAAGCATCTTGCCGGAGAAGGACAATTTTATTCGGGAATGGCAGGCATTCATTGGCCTATCGCTCGCTACTCCATGCAATAGGAGGAAACTCCGCTACACTAAAGAAAGGAGTCAATTCAGAATATAGCGTCCTTGGTATACATTCCGTCCTTGGCCTACTACGCTCGCCCTTCCTGACTAATATGATCGCTAATCGTATTGTTCGGCACACACATCTCAGATCGTCATGCATCAGAAAAATTCCCATGCCATTCTAAGTGGATGCACCACAGGGAACAAACGCATGTTTACATTAAAGTGGGAAATGCATTACAATATAAATTGGCAGCCATGCTCTTGGTAAAAGAGAAGTCAGGTTTAGAGAGAGATCGAGAGAGAAAAGAGAATGGAAGTTGCACTTAAAAATCTAAATCTACTTATCGTAAGCTCGCTAACTCAAATATAGAGGCGACTTCTAAGACACGATGAAGCTACCACAGCCGAGGCACAGAACACAGGAAAGCCGAGTTGCCACAATAGATAAAAACGACAAACACTCATGATGACGAACATTGTTGAAGAAGGCAGATGTGAATAGTAAATTCCCACACTAACCCCCCCCCCCCCCATTCGAAAGCGGTCATCGTGATCGCAGTCTCTGACCACAGTTCAAAGCGAAGAACGCCGTGTGAAAGGCTTCATGCGGGATATGTGGACTGTACGTTTCTGCTGCCCGGCAGCGGTGGTCCGTCGGAAGAAGGACGGGTGCCATGCGATAACTGACAGGAGACGTTTACTCCAAGGCAATTTAGGGGCCAATGAAGCGTAATTGAAACTTGTCGCACAGGTCAGAAGTGCGAATGGATGTAAGAAGGAGGACTTCATCGCCAGGGCTGAAGGATACGGCACGATGAGAGACATCGTAGTCAAGCTTACAATCCTGTTGCTCGGCTTCAGTGTTGACGCGGGCCAGCTGGCAGCAATGAAGCATACAAGACGCGTATTCTTTCAAACAGGCACAGAGATGAACAAACATCGCGAAAAGAAGAGGGGAAGCGACCGTGAACTAGGCAGAATGACGAGTAACCGGTTGTGCGCTTTGCCGAGGTATTATACGCAATAGTGTCAAATGCCGAAATTGCGGCCCAGTTTTTGTGGTCTGGTTCGTATACATGGCTATCATTTTTTACAGTGTGCGATGAAAGTGCTCTATCAGCCCGTTAGTCTGAGAATGGTAAAAACTGGAGCTTGTTTTAAAGATAGTGCCGGATGCCTTGAGCCCTTCTTCGACGATTTCTGAAAGAATTCTTTTTCCACGGTCGCTCAGCAGCACCGTGACGAAGGAAAGCTGAAGTCGAAAGCTGAAGTCGGCAACTTCCGAAGCTGATGCAGAAGGCACGGTAGCTGTTCCGGTGTAGCATGTCAGGTGGTCGACAGCTGTAACTATCCTTCAATTGCCCGTGACAGTCATAGAAAGAGGGTCGTACGGGTCAACGCCAGCTACCTCAAATAGTTGCAGAACACATGTCAGTATACTTGTAATAGTCCGATTTGAGCGGATGAAGGGAGCTTGTGATGCTGACAAAGGGTACACGAGGCAACGTACTTCGCTACACTGGTCGACAAGCCTGGCCAGTAGGAGTGACATGTAATGGAGCCATACGTTTTCCGGAAGCCCAGGTGTCGAGCCGTTATGACGTCATGATATGCCTTGATTACATGAGCCCGAAAAGAGCGAGGTAGAACGGGCACTCAGCGTTGACCATCAGGGTGGTAGATATGGCGGTAAAGGACGCAGTTGTCGAGCTTCAATTGCGTCAGCTGTCGGCGAAGACGGGCGTTAGGGGGCCAAGAAATCCTGTCAAGACTGTCCATGAGGCGGCGACAGTAAGGATCAGCGCGTCGGTGGGATAACAACAAACCACACTCGTTTGAACGAGTTGGGTCCAGAGTAGCTAAGGACAAAACGTCTGGGGCGGCCGAAAGCTCATCGAGCGCGGCAGTGATGGGGTTGTTGTGTCTCCGAAGGATACGGGCAAGACGTTTTTTCCCCGACTTGTATGTAATACTGAAGTCATATTCTTGTAAACGAAGAATCCAGCGACCAAAGCAGTCAGAAAAGCTCTTGAGTGTCGAGATCCAGCCCAAGGTTTGATGGTCCATAACTATCATATAAGGTCAAAACTTTTGTATAGACCGAAACACCGTTAGGCACTCCTGCTCGGTGATGGTGTAATTCTTTTTGGCAGGGGTTAGTACATGGCTTGCGTATGCGACGACCCTCTCACGTGAAGATTTGTTTCGCTGTAAGAGAATTCCATCAATGCCATGACCACTAGCATCTGTATGCAGGAGTGTAGGTGCGGTGTCGTCAAAATGACAAAGGACTGGTTCGGATGTGAAAGCACGTTTTAGTTAAGCAAACGTCACTTGTCATTCAGGAGACCACACAGAGGAGACGGCTTATCCGAGCAACTTGTGCAAAGGCGAAGCTATTGAAGCGAAGTTGCGAATAAATCGGCAAAAATAGGAAGCAAGGCCGAGGAAACTGTGCAAACATCTGGCTTTTTCAGGACGCGGGAAGTGTTGGACCGCGGAAGTCTTATCTGGATCGATACGAATGCCGTCCTTGCTAACGATGTGGCCTTGCGCTTTAATTGTCTTGCTCGCAAAACGGCTCTTTTTTGCGTTCCTCTCAAGGCCTGGGTTTGCAAAGCACGTGAGAACTTCGTCCAGTCGTTGCAAGTGCTGATGGAAGATTGACAAGAAAATAACGATATCGCACAAATAGCAAAAGCAAGCCGTTCATTTCAAGCATCGTAAAACTGCGTAAATCATACGCTCGTACGTTGCTGGAGCCTTGCAAAGGCCGAATGGCATGACGTTGAATTCGTAAAGCCCATCTTTTGTAGAACGCTGTCTTTTGTTTGTCGCCCTCGTGCATGGGTATCTGCCCATAGCCCAATGCAGATGTAAGTTTGAGAAGTACTCGGCACCTTGCAGTAAAGGCAAAGCATTGTCTATGCGCGGCATGGGCTACGCAATCTTGCGGGTGATCTCATTGGGTGTAATATTATTCACATTTAAAATAACGACTCCTAGCGATTTTGTGTCTATGCAAAACTACACGAAGCCGTATTTTAAATACGAATATTAATACAGGTAATCGCACGGAGCCCTATTTCAAATGCCAAGAATTTCTTAGCGAACTTCTGCGACTTTGAGCATATCTATCTATCTACCTACCAAGCCACTTACGTTTGGGTGCTCTCGTGATCACCCCCTAATTTGGCGTGAACCAAAATTAGGAAGGAGTGTAAGATGGTTTGACGAATATGACGCGCTGGTCAAAACATAAATAATGTCGCATTCCCATCACGTACGTCGTCAAACACTCCCCGCCAGACAGTGCACACGGCCGAGTACTACGTGCCACTCATATGCGTGTATGCACCAAAAGTGATTGACACTTAGTATCTATACCGAGGAACGAAGAGAACACACATTGGCAATTTTAACGCACGAGCGTATACAGAAATACGTCACATTGATAGCGTCGACCCGACTAATGCAAATGAGTGTTAGGGTACCAGCTGGAATCAAACCCAAGCATTCTGCGTGGCAATGAAGCATTCTACCGCAGAGCTATGCCAAGTCTCGGAACAAACTTTCAAATAGACGCTAATCTTCGCGAAACGTCAATAGTGGTTGTAGTGCTGCCTACCCAATTTTATAAACATTACGCGTGTACTCCTTTTATACAGCCGTCACGTCAGGTTAACGTAAATTGTGGTTAGTTGTCATGCGTTGAAGTTGATTTATGTATCTGTGTCCAGGGCCAGCATCTGCGCGAGCTTCAGCGCTTTAAATCAGCTCCGGGTGTTACTAATACGCATGTTCCAGTTGACATCGTTGCGCAAGTGCAAACAACCGGTTATATAAACATCTATAGACTCTTCAACATATGTCTGTGCGTGCAACATGTGTACATATATTTCATGCCATTTTATGACATGTCGCTCAATAAAAAATTGCGACACGCTCACCTTCTCTCTGCATGCTTCGCATAACGTCGAATCCCAAAGTACGTGGAATATGCCGAATATTTTTTCCGTACTAAAACAACAGGAGATGACCAAGGCCTCACGGAGGGACGTATGTTGTTTGTTAGCAGCATAATACGGCGACATTCTTTTCAATGGCCTTCTGCCTTGATGAAGAGACGCGACATGGTGGACGGTGTATGACGGAAGTGTCATCGGTCTCGATACGATGCGTGATATTGGACGTCTGTCCCAGAGATGAGGAATGGGCATCAAATGATGTCTCGTGCTTTTGTAGCAAGGCTAGCAACTCATCTTTCTGCTAAAAGGTCAGCTCGGCACTATTAGTCACAGTCAGAGCAGAAACGCATGAGCAATAGATATGTCGAATAGAAGGAACGCCAGAACACGCCGGCATTCAGCGGGACAACAGAGACAGACTGGGACTTGGTAACGCAAGCCATTGTGCTGCCTTTAGGAATGAGAATTTTCTCGAACGTCTGGTTTGTAGCGTAGAGAAGTTCGGAGCCATAGTGGAACCACATTAGACCTGAAGCAAAGTCAATAATACCTTTTGCGAGACAGCGTACAGATGGCAGGACAAACACGTTATCATAGTCGTTCCCGTAAGAAGTGATGATAACTATTCGTTGATGACCAGGTGGTGGCTCGGCATCTTCTGCACAGAGCAAGCGAAGGAGCTTATCATACACGTAAAGGGCGTAATTGGTTCCCCTATGTGAAGAATATTTTATTGACAGAAGATGGAGGCGTTCGCCGAAGACAGAAAATTCCAGCCTAATATGACTCGTGGGCACATGAACTCAGCACGGCGAACTGTACATAAAGGAAAAGACCATGAATGAAAACACGAGCAATGCTCATGGCGGCAGGTGTAGTGGCGTCCCCTCGAGCAGCGAGCAGTGTAGGTTCATCATAACGGGTGGTGACTTTTCGCAGACGGGAGCACAAAGAACGATCAATAACAGACAAACAAGCACCGGTGTCTATCCAATTCTCCACGTACACAGCTTCTACTAAAACAGATATCGTATTATATGAACGCACTGGAGGAATTTCTGTACTTTCGTTCAATGCAGCTTTTCCTCCAAAAGCTGCAGATGCTAGTTTTTTGGGTGTTGGTTGGTGAATTATTAGGCAGGTCACAGTAGAGACGTAGAGCGCCGTAAGAGCAATCATGAGTGCTGTGTAGTAGAGTGGTAAGGAGAGGCTGTCTCTGGTGTCGCAGTGGGATATGAGGAGCGACGTGGTGGTGGATCCTATGAACGGCGTTGAAAAGTGGCCCCGACGGACTCATCATCCCGTTCTTAGGTGTTCGGGTGAGGTGGCCGCCATTATGGGTGAAAGGTCTGGCTAGGTGCACTCGGATTCATCGAAGACAGAGGGACAGGTGTCGAGTGTGCAGGTGCTTGCCCGGCCATGGACGCCAACTCCTCTTCGACAACGTCGCGCAAAAGGGTGTTCAAATGGGGAGGTGGACTCGAGATCAATGAGAGACGCAGAGATTGCAGCTCTTCTTGTATAATCACCCTGATAATTGCACGTAATGAGGGATTGGTGGTGGGGGTGTTTTCAGGGCTATCCAGTGGTAACCGTTGGAACTCAAGTTCCTCGAAGTGTGGCCACAGCATCAGCGACTGTTATCGCGTTTTGTATGGCCAAGGCATCGAAGGCGACCGTAGCGATTTCCTTAGTAGATGGCAAACCCTCTCTGATTCGGTCATGAAAGTGCTGAAATGGTGACAGAGAGCAAGTACATCCTCTATGTACGATGTGTAAGATTCTCCGCGTTGTCGCTTACGAGTGTCCAAGGTTTCTTCGCGAGGGCTGAACGAACCGCTGGGGTGCCGAAGATTTGGCGCAGATGTTGCTTAAAATATGTTCAGTATGTGATATCCGTTTTATGGTTGAAACCACGTTTTCGCTACGCCTGTCAGATAAAAAAAACCTGGCGAAGCTTGGCCGGATTATCTCAGTTGTTAGTTAAACTTGTTCGATTTAATTGGTCCAACCAATCCACCACATATTCACCTCAAAGTGCTTCGAACGTGGGTGGATCACGCTGGAGCGCCCAGTGATAATCCACAGTGAATAGACGTAAAGGGAGATGTAGGAGCACTGGTTGGCTTGTTCTGAGGCATGTTATATTGAACACCTGGCTCAGACGGCGACCTGATCGGAGCTCCAGGAGATAGAGTGAGCTGGAAGAGGACGAAAGATCACTCACTGAGCACCCTCCACCACTTGTGACTAACGGTAATAGGAACGCTTGTTAGGCCGAGAAGGTCTGAGCACACGGGCCTACAACATTTCCGCATTCATGGGAAATGCAGCCGCCGCAGTTCGCCACCACATATTCATCTAAACTTATCGGCGCCAATGGACCTCACCACACCTGCATACAGCAGCTACTTGTGTGCGGTTATAGCCACAGGTGGTTAACAGTCTTTATCAGCACAGTCTTTAACGTCCTCGTGCCACTAGAATCGCAATGCCGTTGGTGATGTTGCCGATGTAATTGATTGGTATTCGGGATCTAATGTCCCAAAACCGATGGATGGATGGATATGGCTGTACCCTTTAGATCGGGCGGTGGCTAGCGCCACTAGCGCCATTAAATCACCATATGATAATGAGAGACGAGGTGTGGAGGGCTCCAGAAATTTCGACCACCTGGGCTTCTTTAATGTGCACCCAAATCTGAGCACACGGGCCTACAACATTTCTGCCTCCATCGGAAATGCAGCCGCCGCAGCCGGTATTTGATCCCGCGACCTGCGGGTCAGCAGCCGAGTATCTTAGATACTGGACCACCGGGGCGGGGCTGAGGTGCAGATGTTATCTTTAAAAAATGCGAATTATACTCAAGGTCCTACAAATAGGTTTAGCCCAGCTTTGAATTATTCGAGCGCTGTGTGACCGAAAACGCATTTCTTTACCTTATTTACCGAACAAAAAGTCAATTTTGTTTGGAAATCATTACAATGTTAATTATTTATTTTATAGTGTTCAGCTCACAAAAGGAGGGATGGCTTCATCTCACGTAGTGTTATTTTGTTTCCACATACGCACGCCGCGTATTCCACGTATGAAAACAATACCCGCCCGTATGCAATCGTCGAACGCAGTGTCCTTGAGATGCATCACTCAAAAGCGAACAGCGCCTAAACGTGTCTTTGTTAGGTTCTCTAGGGATGGGTTTACTTCCCTGCGCTGGAAATAAAGGAAGCAATAATGTAAAAGAAGCACAAAAGGAAGCAACATTGAGAACACAACGAATTTAAAGCGCACCACGCCACGGCCGTGTTGGGCACCGTGACAAGACTTCCTCGAATTAAGTAGATGGGCTGCATATATTTATCAGCACCATCCATCGAAGCAATTTCTAATCGATGGCGAGAACTAGTCAGCTTGAGCTGACTGGACAGATGTAATCACAAGTGCAATGTTTTAGGTCATCCGAAAATAAAGTTTTACTACGACACACAACTTCACGCCGGGCATAGCAGTCGTTGATAATGGTAAAGCTTCGAGTGCGTATTTAAGGCATGCATGCTTGATTGGTGTCCATGAGAATTAGAGCTGATGATGCAGAAGCTGGTAGCGCATGAAACGTGTTCAACCAGAAAATTACTTTTGAATGCGGATAGGCATCTTCTCTATCACTTTTTTCCTGCCCTCAGACTCATACTTTATCCGGTGTCACGAGCTACCATCAAGATAAATTATTCATATGTAGTTTCATCACTTTTTGTTTGTTACTGTAAAACTATGCATTTTGTTTACCTTCTTCACCGATACATATGAAACTGCTTTTCGTATGTATTGATAATGTAAAATGCTATTTCTAGTTGTTCATGATCTTTCAGTGTGGCATTCGGGTGCTTGGTACTGTGTGGCAAAGCACATCTACCTTTTGCCCTTATATCGAAGGCATTCTTCTCAAAAATAAATAGCTGTAATAAAAAATAAATAAATACACAAAAATGAATAGATAAATAAATAAAAATTTGGCTTGCTTTAATAATTCCTTCCCCTCTGAACTAATTTGCTGCAACAACGTCTCGCAGAGGACGGCACTCGCTTCAACACTGCATGGTTGACATATCTATACATAAAACACCAGCAATGCCGAAGAAACCACTGAAAACATCATGTAATTTTGTCCCAGTCAACGTCGTCATCTCCGTTAGATAGCGATCTAATGGTTAGTATGACCATTCACACAACTAAAAATGTAGGATTCTAGGCCTTCAGTGTCAATGGCTGTGGATGCAGGCGCTGCTTTAAGTTGATGTTGATGATGATGGTGATGATGATGACATTACCTGAGTTTTGGTGGAGAAGATCTAACTCTTCACCACCAAAACACAAGTATCACCATCAGATAAACACAATGACAGATAATGATGTGTCAACAGTCACACCGATTCTTAAGCCCCGCCGCGGTGGTCTAGTCGATAAGGTACTCGGCTGCTGACCTGTAGGTCGCTGGATCAAATCCCGGCTGCGGCGGCTGCATATCCGGTGGAGGCGGAAATGCTGTTGGCCTATGGGCTCAGATTTGGGTGCACGTTAAAGAACCCCTGGTGGTCGAAATTTCCAGAGCCCTCCACTACGGCGTCTCGAATAATTATATAATGGTTTTGGGACGTTAAAACTCACATATCAATCAACACCGACTCTTAAAAGGTCGCCTTGCTCTTGCTATATAAGAAGTACCATGGCTCAATGCACGTATACAGCGACGACTCTGTTATGCCAAACAGCTCATCTGCAGCCGTCGTCATACTAAAGAAAGCCGCAACCATCACATTTAAGACTTCCCAGCTGACGACAGCAATAGCTGCAGAGCTCGCAGTGCTCGCAGCGCTTCGTGTCGGATTAGAATTCATGACTGATGAACGGGCACAAAAAATTAGGGGACCCTAAAGCTTCGCCTTTAGGAGTTGAACGCGATAGCGACATTCTGTTCCTAGGGCCTACTTCAAACACTTAGTGCATGAAACCTTTTCGAATTTGCTATGCACCCACTACGTGTCCTAAATGGAACAGGTACAGTAGCGTATGTGCCTTTTGTAGTGGGGTACCGGCTTTTAACCATGGAGCCATCATGATAAACAGATATTCTGACGCCCGTTGGCAGTGGTCGCTTGTACCACGCATTATTACTGTAATATTTCATGTTGAATTGTAGAGCATGTATACAGAACGCGTTTGTTTTTGCACATGAAAGCTACTTTCGCTGAATTTACTGGCAGAGGAAGTCCTTTTCACTGTTTTCACAAGCAGAGGCGCAGCCGTGTGGTAGAGCATCCGCTTGTCACGCAAACGACCCGTGCTCAATCCCTACTTAGACCCAAACAACCCTTGTTTGGTCCCCACTCTGCTCCACGATTTTTTATCATTTATTTAGTTTATTTTCATCATTCCTAATTTTTCGGTCACTAATAAGATGATGAGATTTCACTCACAACAAACGACGCCAACACCGACATCGACGCCGACGCTGGAATTTCTGCGAAACGAGCTCTTTAACGCTATCGCGTTCTTCGGCGACTTAAAGGTGGCACTGCAATCCCTTCTGTACCCTTTACGCAATGGCCCGCACATGCAACTGGTATTTTAAATAGCAAGAGAGGCACACCGCTTACTTAAAAAATGACATGAAATACCTTTCCAATGACTCCCAAGTCATTGTGGCATTATAGGCAATTTCGGGCCAATCAAGCTACCTGTTCAGCCCACACACACAAAAAAAAACAGTCACATATTAATGCCGCTTTCTATAGTCCTCACGCTCCATTGATGCTCCGTGTGCTTATTCACCAGTGCACTACGTTGCAGTGTAACGAGCCGCGCACTTCAAGCATGCATGATTATATTCACTGGATCCAACTCTCAGCTTCCGAATTCCTCTGGGACTTCACCGAGGTGACGCTACTGTTTTGTGTAGGTTATTGTTGGGCGTCGCATTTACGCACGCGCACGCACTTCGCGTAGGGATGGCTGACTCCGCAGCATGTGCCCACTGCGGCAGTCATGAAAGTAGTCCACATATTTTGTGTGAATGCCCCCAATACTGTTTACAGAGCTAGTCACTTTACAAAGCACTTGATAAACTGGACGACCGAACTCTTTCTAAAGAATGCATTCTGCGCTACGACCGAACATAATGTCCCAGAAGAAGGCTGCTCAAGTGCCATACTGTGCTTCCGTTCAAGTGGCCTCTCAGAACGGTTTCGAGCATCCACACGTTTGTCCATAAATGTGTGTGTGTGTTCATGTATGTATGCGTGTTCGTGTGTGCATGTGTGTGTATTGTTAAAGGCATGAAGATCAATGGTAGATACGACGGGTTTTCTTTAGGGTAGCTGGCTCCCCGCCGGCGTCCGCATAGCCAATCTTCGCCAGTGAGAAGACGCGTTAAGAGAGAAAGGACGGAGGTTTATTTATATGATAGTATAAAGATGGGAACTGTACAGAGATTCAGAAGATTCAATTAAGTACAGAAGTTCAGTCCATGATTCAGCTCATTTTTACAAAATGTCTTCTGCTTTTATAGCCAGTCGTCCCCTTACACGGAGGTCCAAAGAAGGTGGAGACCACTCTTTCCACAAATCAAGTGACGTGATGGCTCAGTAGTCCACCCCCCAAAAAGGGTGCATAAATTGGACCACTCGTGAGAAGAAGAACGTGGGTGAAAATGTCCAGTGGTCATCACGAGTGCACCACAACATGACGCACCCGGCCCACGCCTTGATGGCACCGCATGGCGAGGAGGTAGAGTTCGGAGAGGGAAAGTTGAGCTCCTCCGGGGATATGGCCGCTGACCAGAATGTCAGCAGCGGTCCATGGCTGCTTTCAGCTTCAGGCTTCCAGAACTCTCTCGAACATGGCAGTCCAAACGCTCGATCCCTGAGAACGGCTTCTTCGACGTCTTTCCACGCTTCCGGAGCTTTTGTGACGATTTCGCGTCGGCGACGACAGCTGAGTCGACAGGCTAACTCCATGAGAACTTCCGCAGTGGCGCCGTCCCATGCTGTTCAAATTCGTTAAACAAAAGGGTTGTCTCGCGAAGCTTTCGTTGAGACCCGACCACTACCTGGAACCTCTACAGGATAGCGTCTAGCTGACTGGGCGCCGATGGGGTCGAACGCCTCCTAGCAGACCGGCTTGCGCACAATGGCGTCTGTCCAGACGTACAGCCCGACCAAACGTAACAGTGTGTTTGTGTGCGCGTGCGTGCGTGTGTGTGAGTTTCAGTTTTATTTTATATATCTCTCTACAGCTCCCTATTTCCCCACCACTGTGCAGCTAGGTAGCAAATGGGTTACATTTAGTGGGTTCACCTCCCTGCGTTTTTCTTCTCATCTATTACTAGTACTCTCTCCCTTAACTGTGACCATTTTTATATGATAATAGGTTGTCATATGACTCTACTTCAAGTCGAGAGGACTCCGCGAGCAACGGTAGACTTGATGTATACACGTTCAAGTGTGTAAGATATTGGTGTTCTGTCCCTTCCTAGCATATATTTCATCTCTTTTTGCCCATTTACCGCCTTCTCTCTCTCTCTCTCCACACACACACACACACACACACACACACACACACACACACACACACACACATATATATATATATATATATATATATATATATATATATATATATAGGGAAAGAAGTGTATACCTAAGGGCTCGTTTTTCCGTGTTTTAACACAATATTAATTAGATCTAATAGACAGTAATGCCAAGGAATGTACAGGGAAAATTATTAGAGCCAATGGAATGTAAATAAGAAGAAAGAAAAGTGGATGAAAAAATAACCAGCCGATGAAAAATAACTGCTCACGGCTGGTTATTTTTTCATCCACTTTTCTTTCTTCTTATTTACATTCCATTGGTTCTAATAACTTCCCCTGTACATTCCTTGGCATTACTGTCTGTTAGATCTCATTAATATATATATATATATATATATATATATATATATATATATATATGGCGCTACATAGTATTGTAAACTAGCGCAGACAAGACGAGGATACAGGAACAAGAAAACAAGAGAGCTAACTTTCAAGTCACGTTTACTTTTTCGAAAACATAGCTTATACACATGGACAGTCAGCACGGTGTGTATGTATATGTTCGACTCTGTCAACACCATTCTTCACTAAAAGGCAGGGCTAGTAGCCACGTAGCCATTCACAGCGCTAATTGCAAGTATACACCGTGTTTTGATGAGGCTACCATACTCTTTTGAAATAGAGATAAAACTTATAGAGAAGTAGCTGAAGTTTTTTTTATAGCAAGTTTAGATTAAAAATGCATAATACATCCATATTTATTTGTATTTGACAAGAAAATAGGTTTCCTGACGTCAGAGATGAAAAATAAAAATAAAAAGTGGACATCAAAATGCTGATTATGTTTATATAGTGTTTGTGTTGTTGGATGGTGTCACTGAGCATGGCCAATCGGTTCCATTGGTACTACGCTCCCTTTTCGTAAAAGTATACAATCGTCCGTTGAAAGTTAGCGCTCGCGTTGTCTTCTTGCTGTGTCATCATATCTTTTGCGCTATTTTACGACGCAGTACGAACTATAGCTTCGCGCCCCGCCGCGGTGGTCTAGTGGCTAAGGTACTCGGCTGCTGACCCGCAGGTCGCGGGTTCAATTCCCGGCTGCGGCGGCTGCATTTCCGATGGAGGCGGAAATGTTGTAGGCCCGTGTGCTCAGATTTGGGTGCACGTTAAAGAACCCCAGGAGGTCTAAATTTCCGGAGCCCTCCACTACGGCGTCTCTCATAATCATATAGTGGTTTTGGGACGTTAAACCCCACATATCAATCATCAATCGAACTATAGCTTCGCTTTCTGTACTGTTACGCAGTATTGTATCCTGTGGCCTTTGAAATATACATCAACGATCCTTCGTGGCATATGATTGCCCGCAGAAATTTCAAAGTCATTGTACCAGCTCTCTTTCTATCAATCATTTCTGCATTTTCGTTCAAAGCGTTATGAAGTAATTTTTTGCTTTTTTCTGCAGCTACCTAAGAGATTTTTGCACATGCTATATATATATCTGTGTTCCTGAACTCTGCGTCGACTTTAAATTGCAATTGAGGTCGCACGAAGCGAACGTAACAGAACCGAAGTAATCGAACAAACACACCAGGAGCAGCAAGCGTGTTGTGGTTTCGTTGTTCTCCGCACGGTCTGTTCCCCTAAACTCAAACTGCAGATGAATTAAAGATGAACCAATTCACCAGAATCAAGATGCGCCCATTGCATGGGCTGGTCTTTTCTATTCTAGACTTTCCTAGTTGGGAATGTTTGAATTACATAGTGATGTGCCGAGTCCTTTCTGTACATTTAGCGCAGCCGACACGTGCCTCACCCCAATGTGGATATAATCTCCACAATGCTTATTTTCAACGGTCGACGGTATATTTTACCGTTTTTACCTTATTTTCTCGTTTCAGATGGTATATTACTACCATTTGCGAGTTGAGCCCTACGCAACACAGCTGACTCAGAAAGTGCTTCACTTCTCAATAGTGACATTGAACCGTTAATGAAGCGCTGTGAAGCACCTCTTTCGAGGTACCGCACTGTTGCAAACCTTACTTCGTCCAGGTGGAGTGCTCAATAAAAGGACCTATGAATCTCTAGAAACGATAATCTCGTAGGCCGCCATTAAAAACAATCTGAGAACTACCTATTTTACCTGGCATTATGAAGTTGATTAACCAAGAGAATCAAGTTTTTCACTGGAGGTTGAGTACCAATACATCATGCGCTTCGCAAATTAATCATCAGCAACTCTGGACTGATATTTTATTTTTTCCTGTTCATTTAACAGTTTTTCCTGATAAGGTGACTAACATTCACAGCAACAATATAGCCCCAAATTGACTCCGTTTGAACGAAGAGCGGAAATCCGTTCCACTTTATATCAAGATTTCAGTAAAAGATGTATACACGAAAACTCTTGACACGAAACTTGTTAACACGCATAAAATTGAGTGGGCGTGACTGAAATGGAGAGGAGTGATTAACGATCACAGAGACATTTGCTATTCACTTTTTTATTATTAGAATGGCGAACATGCCTAAAGGGCTGCATAATTTCCCAACCACTGAGTCAGACATTACCGATAGAGTAGTTTTCAAAAGCAATAGGGCATGCATTTTTCGACGAAATGAATTCTTCGTCCTCAAATGTAGGTGCATTTCTTGTCATTCTTTAAATTTTGTTTTGATGTCTTATTACAGTGAACGCGATTTTCTGAATTTAAACAGCTAAAAGCGATGAAGTTTCTGTGTTTTTTTTGTTCTTTCTCTCTTTCTTTAAATGTAACGTAACCGTCTAGCAGACCAGAAGTTTCATTTCCGGCAACAGTTTCTGCCTTTTTGCTTCCCAATGCGCACACACACATGCGAGTGGGCGTCCGCAGGGAAGCTTCAGTATGATCCTCTTGCTTATTTACGGTTTTCTCGCATGCTCTGCCGAGGAAAAGACAATTTTCACGGTAAAGTCGCAGCGCATTAGCGTTCAGTTTGAGCGTGCCCCGATAATATTACATAGATTATACCCTAAAACTGTAACTTTGTATAGGAACTAAGTAACTGACGTATTACGCTCGGTAAACTTACGGTACAGATGGAAAAAAGCACGTATGCTTGCGGAAACTTCCTAATGCTTCGCACAATGCATTGTAGAATAATGATTATCTTGCTCACACGATGGATACGCCATTCACCTTCAGAGAGCTGGATATGGCACTTAGAAAATTAAGAAGACGCTGTGCCGTGGGTCCCGATTTGATCAGCAATCAAATGCTGACAAATATATCATATGAGCGAAAAAGGGCCCTTTTGGACATATTTAATCATGTCTGGAGCACGGGAGAAATCCCATTTGTTTGGAAGACAGCATGGGTGCTGCCAGTCCTAAAGTCCGGAAAGAATCCCGCGAGCCTCGCGTCATATCGACCGGTATCTCTTACGTCATGCGTATCTAAGTTGATGGAAAGATTAATATGTACAAGATTAACTTGGTACCTTGAACAAGGAAGACGATGGCCATCGTGTATGACCGGATTTCGCCCACGACTGAGTGCCCAGGACAGTGTTTTGGACCCATTAAGCCACATCGAACACCACCGCGTCAGCGGACTCTCGACACTCGCCGTCTTCATGGACGTTGCCAAGGCATATGATTGTGTGCTTCAGGCAGGCATTGTGAACGGGCTCCAAGCCATGGGTGTGTCGGGAAATGCTCTTCGGTTCGTACATGAATTTCTCAGAGACCGCTGCGTCCGTGTTAAGCTTGGAAATGTAACGAGCGAAGAGAGACGCGTTTCCCTCGGCGTCCCACAAGGAAGTGTTCTATCTCCCTTGCTTTTTAACGCTGCCATGGCTAGGCTTCCCGACACTCTGCACTCAGCTCTGAAAGCAGTTAAAATATCCATCTACGCCGATGACATCTGCATTTGGATCTCAGGGTACCAGCACAAACGTTTGGCCCGGATAGCACAGAGCGCTATTTCAATCATTGAGCGTCACTTGTTGACACTTGGCCTATCTTTATCAGCGGAAAAGTCGGCCTTCATGCTCTTCCCGGGAGCGCGACGGAAGTCAACACGTCTGTCGCTGAATATTCGAGGCCACTCAATTCGTTGTGCAACAAGTGTTCGTTTCCTGGGCATTACCATCGACAACAAGCTATTATGGCGACGTGCGGTTGATGGTATAGTCACTGCATCAGTGCAAAGGATCAACGCTCTTCGTCGCATGGCAGGGGTCCGTTGGGGCAACAATCCTATGTCCATGCTTAAATTGAATGATGCGCTTATAACAAGCCGCATTTTTTATCAGCTGCCCCTGATATCACCATCACCAAGCCAGTTCGAACGCCTAGAGGCAGTGCACAGAAAGGGTCTTCGCTTGGCGATGGGAGTCCCTCAGGCGGCTTCAAACATGAAGGTCACCAATGAAGCCGAGTCTCTTCCGCTCCGCCTTTTGGCGTCTCAGGCCTTATTGACGCAGCTGTCAAGACTAGGCGAGTCCTTCGCAGGCACGGCGCTTCTCCGGCGGCTAAGAGCAAGAACTGGCTCACATTTCAACGCGGCACTAAACACATTTCAATATTTAGGCTTGAAACTGCCTAAACGGCGCCCTATGGACCCGCCATGGTCTTTTGTGGATGTTGCGTGCAACTTCAGCGTACCCAATCTACCAGCGAAGCGCACCATTCCAGCCGCGGAAGCAAAATTTCTTGCGCTGGACCACTTGAGCACCATGTACTGCGGCCACCTACAAGTCTACACCGACGGATCAGTGTGCACACAGACTGATAGCTGCGCAGCGGCTTTCTGCATACCCAGCCTGGGCGTGTCATGGTCGGGCCGCCTGGATCGCGTGGTTTCGTCCACAACGGTAGAAAGCGCTGCAATTACGGCGGCTTTGCGAAAACTGCGATCCTTTTCTGCACGAGATGTTGTAGTGCTAACGGACTCCAAATCGGCGCTACAAAGACTGCATCGTGGCCTACCTCAAGAAAAGTTCACCAGGCAATCTCTGGCACTAATCAAACACCTAAATGGCAAGAGTTTTAATATAAAGTTCCAGTGGATCCCTTCACACGTTGGCATTGAGGGCAATGAAAAGGCTGATGCCCTTGCATGCGAAGCACGTACATCGTTTCCAAAAGTAAGAACTCCCAAGACTTACCAGAACAACAAAGATGTGATACGCAATCATTTCAAGGCGATCTACAAGCTTCCACACCAAGCATGTGTAATTCATGGACTTTCTCGTGAAGAAGCGACGCTGTTGTACCGCATTAAAACCGGCTCCGCATACACCCCGGCCTGGTCATTCAAGACTGGGAGATACGCTTCCCTGTTCTGTGCCTTCTGTGGTGACATCGGGGATATTGAACATTTTATTTGGCTTTGCCCACAGTTTGATGCGCAAAAAGCAGCGATGATCCGCACCTTGCGAAAAGGCTGTCATAGGCACCGGACAGTTGATGACATCATCTTTCCTGAAGGACCCGCGGCAACTAGGAGGAACGTGCAACGAACTTTGTTGGTCTTCCTGCGAGACACTGGGCTGTCTGACACGTGGTGACATTTTCCAAATTCAGGAGATGCTCAGGCGGAACAATTGCCGGCCATGCAGGCCAGGCTAACCCCGCCTGCTGCAACACCACCACCACCACCTATCTTGCTGATATAATTTTATCTGGGCGATTCCACCAGAAGCGAACCATTGGGGGAGTCTCTTTTCCTACGATTACTACAAGTCAGTGTTCACCCTATATGAGGCACTGCGCCATGCTCCCAACCAGGCTGTATAAATTAGGCACGTTCTTCTTTCTCTAACCACTACTACCACCACGACTATATATGACTGGAATATCCAGTCATTTGAGTTTGCTCGTGTCATTTGCGCTAACATCAACGTTACTTAAGCAAAGCAGATCCATTCACGGTAATCTCGATACCAAACATAAAACAAAGGACCATACAAACATAGACACAACAAGTACCTGCTCGTTGTTTTCTCTCCGCACAGACAATCTCTCGATTTGGACTTCAGTTTTATATCATGCGAATCAAAACACCAAGCCGCTCAACCTATTCTGTCTCTGCGTATACGGCTCTCGTAATGGCCGAGACTTTCATTTGTACATTGATAAGCACATGAAAACCAATTCCAGTTATATGGGTGAACTTATCACACTATAAACAGGAAAGAAGTGAAAGCGGAATAATTAACCCCGTTTACTCGGTAGTTGCTCGCCACAGTGCTACACAACAAATGATCCACGTACAGCGATTGCAATGACTCCTGTAATGAAGTGCGGCTTCACTTCACTGAATAGATTCTGCACTCGTTATAATATAGCATATTTTACTTTTTTATTTCCAGGAGAGGGTGTTTCGAGGTCCCATCACCTCCAACTCCTTCTTTGTGCGAAATGACCTGTGTCTTTCTTCGCGAGCTGCGTCCTGTGTGAATGATTCCTCTTTGTTCGAGTGAGGGGGTTACTGTCGACGGAAAGGCGGCACTGCTGGGACGTCCGCTTTTATCACGCGCCAGGATGGAACCAAAGAATGAGATAGACGTTTTGTTTCTCGGCCGCCAGCGAACCCTCCTCAAATAGCTTAAATTATGGCCTGTAATTAGGCACAAGACAAACCGTTTCGCAGGGCAGCGTACATTAGGAACAAGTTCAAGATAATAACAAGGCCAGTGCGCTGCTGCTCGGTTCGCCGCTAAAGGAAACCCCAGGCGCATGCAAAGGGATGGCACTCCCTCACCCAGTCGCTCTTCTTTTTTATTTACATTTCGTTTTTCTTCTCTGTAGACCATATACGGTACCGTATTGAGTCCCCGCGGCGCGGCGATACCGAGGGGCCGACAGAAGAGAAGAAAGGCGGCAATGAAGGGACGCGTGGGCTGAGGAAGGGTTTTTTGTTTTGTTTTGTTTTTACCATATACCCTTTTTTGCGTCTTGCTTCTTAGCCTTGACTTCCAGAAAAGAAGGACAAAGAGAAGCGAACACACGTTTCATGAGAACAATGGAAGTATTTGCTGTCGGTGTTTCACTCGAGTGAGCTAAACGAAACCGGCTTGAAATTACGAGCACAGTGTAGCGGCGGCATCAAAACGTTTTCGTGGCTGGCAATTTTTTTTTCGATCATCCTTTAAGCTCAAGAACAACATGGGAGACTGAAAAAAATATATGACCGCGGGAATCGGGAGATGAAGGGCGGCACGAAAATAAACAAAAGTTGACCAAACAACGGTGCACCTTTCTCAAACATATTGCACTCATTCGTGTCCCAGCTTGTTGCGTTGTGCGGCTGACTTGAAATGCGCGGGTTTTAACTCATCCGCGGCGGTCGCACTTCAACGCAGGTGAATTGTTAGAGTATTCGTATCTGTAAGATGTCGCTGCGTGTTAAGAACACCAAATGGTCGAAGTTACCTCAACCCTCGACTATATATAGAGTGCCCCGCCGCAGTGGTCTAGTGGCTAAGGTATTGGGCTGCTGACCCACAGGTCGCGGGATCGAATCCCGGTGGCGGCGACTGCATTTTCAATGGAAGTGAAAATGATGTAGGCCCGTGTGCCCAGACTTGGGTGCATGTTAGAAGCCCAGGTGGGCATCATCATCATCATCATCATCATCATCATCATCATCATCCTGAATACGTCCACTGCAGGACAAAGGCCTCTCCTATGTTCCGCCAGTTATCCCGGTCCTGTGCTTGCTGCTGCGAATTTATACCCGCAAACTTCTTCATCTCATCTTCCCACCTAACCTTCTGTCTCCTCCTATGCCGCTTGCCTTCTCTGGGAATCCAGTTAGTTACCCTTAATGACCAGCGGTTATTCTGTCTACGTGCTACATGCCCGGCCCATGTCAATTTCTTTTTCTTGATTTCAGCTATGATATCTTTAACCTCCGTTTGTTCCCTAATCCACTCTGCTCTCTTCTTGTCTCTTAAGGTTACACCTACCATTTTTTTTTCTTTCCATTTCTCGCTGCGTCGTCCTCAATTTAAGCTGAACCCTCTTTGTAAGAATCCAGGTTTCTGCTCCGTAGCTAAGTACCGGCAAGATACAGCTGTTATACACCTTCCTCTTGAGGGATAGGGGCGATCTACCTGTCATAATTTGAGAGTGCTTGCCAAATGTGCTTCACCCCATTCTTAATCTTCTAGTTACTTCAATCTCGTGGTTTGGCTCCGTGGTTATTACCTGCCCTAAGTAGACATAGTTTTTCACAACTTGAAGTGCACTATTACCTATCTCTATATATAGAGCGCACTTGATCATATATTTTTGTTTTAGGACGTAAACCTTCACAAATCAGTATTTTTAATGATAATATTTGGAGTTTAACGTTCCGAAACCACCATATGAATATAAGAGACATCATAGTGGAGGGCGCCGGAAATTTTGAACACCTGGAGTTCTGTTAATTAACGTGACCGAAATCTGAACACACAGGCCAACAGCATTTTCGCCTTCATAGAAAATGCAGCCATGGCCACCGGTATCCGCTCCCACAACCAAATCAGTATTGTTGAACCGAGTTTGACATCCACAGTTCCTTTCGAATAGCGAATCTGTTTAAGCCGACCATTGGTGCACGACGCTTGAACGTAAACTATCAGCATCATAAACACTGAGTGCTTTCTTCGTTTTCTTCATCATCTGCTTCGCCTTCAGAACACGTGCGCTAATTTGTCCGGTGCTGGATGCAATAACCATAATGAGTGGAAGAATGAGACCAAAGGCAGAAAAAAAAGAGAAATAGATAGAGAGAAAACCAAAGGAAAATACAGAAAGATATAAAAAGTAAGAGAAACAGTGAAGTTCTTGCCGAGGCAGGATTGGAACATTCTTTAACCACAATCTGAGGGTGAGTGTATTTATCACTTGGCTACCCCGGCTCACTAGCACAGCATAGCTTGGCCTTGTATAGCGTGGAACATCAGAGGGGTGGGAAAGGAAAGTAAGAGTGGGTAGGAGAGGTGTGAGGGTTGAAATGATGGAATGAATGAAGGGAGAGGTAAAGCATATATCATGAAAAAGTGAGGAAGAAAGAAAGCCAGAAAGAGAGAGAGAGAGAAGTAGAGAGAGTTAAAAATGAAGAGGTAGCAAATGATAAATAAAAGAAAGAAGTAGAAAGAGAGCAAAACATGAACAAATACAAATGACAGAAGAAACATAGAGAAGAGAGAAAAAGAAGAGAAGAAAATAAAGAGAATTCAAGATGGCCGCCCAGCCCCGCACTTCCTTCAGGTTTGGCACCACTAGTGCGAATCTGCCTCAATTTTTTCGTCATAGAAAAGATAGAAAAAGAAGAGAAGAAAATATTTAGAATTCAAGATGGCCGCCCAGCCCCGCACTTCCTTCAGGTTTGGCACCACTATAGTGCGAATCTGCCTTAATTTTTTTGTTTCTATATTCGAGCCATCGAACAACCTGAATGCTTCGACATTCTAGTGACGCTAACAGCGTGCCACACAATGTCCCAGTCTACTTTTACGAGAGAGAACATCTTGGTGAGGATGAGTTTATAGGAGGTTTCGCTACATTCACTGATATGTAATCGAAAATTATTTTTTATGCATGCTGCGTGGTGCGTAGGTGAGGCCGATAAGGCCTTTTTGATGCCGGTCAGGGAACACGAGCAGAGTGGTCGTGATCTTCGGGTTCGCAGCGAACTGAGTGCGCTTCGTTGATTCCACCTGTGCAACTTGGTAAACGCTGGTTCTGCAGTCAGTGCTTCTCAAGAGCCGCTTGACTTTCCGGAAGTTGAAGAAAAAGAGAAGCAAAAACACTTCAGAGCTGTAGCATCTGCATTGTGGAGGACACAATAAAAGAAAGTTAGCCTGGAACTGATTAGCTAACAAAATGACTTGTCTTTCACGCCAAGCAGTGACGAAGACAAATCCCCTTGCCCAAACGTTCGCTCGAGCCAGATGCTTTCCCATTTCGCCCACTTCAAGTCTTCCTCTTACTGCGAATATTGTGTTCTCTATTTAGCATCTATACAGTTGTACTGAAGAAGCATCCAGCATACTTTCTTGAGCGCTTGTGGATATCAGGCTTTGCCGGTGTAGCGACGCCAATATGCATACTGTTACTTGCGAAGTGAAGTTTAGTCAAAATAATAAATCAAAAATTGGCCCCGTATCTGCATGTTACACTGCAAATGTCGTCGAAAGACGATAATATTGTGTCTGGAGAGAGTGAACAAAATGTTCATTTGATGTTCTGCGCAAGAAAATCGGTGAATGGTATTCTGGAAGCTCTGCGTCCGAGTGCCTCGAGCGTTCAGCGGAGGCGAACGAGTGCATCCAGTAACGTCACACGTTAAAGTCCATAAAAAGAAACTAAAGTAGCACCAACCACGCCCCTTCGCCTTTACCACCTCTTTCAGCAACTACAGCAGTGCCTCTAGAGTGTCCACCAGAAAACTACGAATGCGAAAGCATGCGGGCAACGTGGGCGCACTGGATGTGCCAGACGCTTGGGCATCTCGGGCACTACTGCTGCACCATGTGTTCATCGAGCGGCCGTGCCTCGAGTATGCTGAAAGGGTACGCCGGTGGCGTCTGTTCGTAGAGCGCACGCTCGCGAAAGTGGACAAACAATATGGTGTTTGCGACACCTTCATAAAGGCTAGTGCGTCATGCTGCAGATTCTTCGCACCGACGAGTGCACACGGACAGTAGTGGAGCTGCCATCGAGAGCGTCACCACTGAGCGCGTCTGCACGCAAACGGTGGGCTATCGCATAGAGTGTTGCGTGCTTGAGGTGATGTTTTTTGCCACTACATGGCGCTTGCTTATATAAACGTCACATTGTCGTATTTAACGTTACTCTTCATATTTTTTTTCTTTCTCAATTACACTTTTGGTGCATCGCCTAGAACCGCAGCACCTAAATTATCTCTAACGGAAAGATGAGCACACGCCCATCTTTGCGGCCAGGAGCTATACATCCCCTCAACTAGAGTCGTTTACTATATGATATGCCTGCGAGGGGAGAGGAGCCTGCACATTGACATGAATGGCGCTACTTTAGTTTTTTTTTTCAGGGACTTTAGTCACACGTGAGGCATGAGCGCTATCTATGAGTTATCTTGGAAAACGAAGCGCACGGTGTGCGTGCCCGTCTTGAAGGCGATAAGGTGTAGAACGCAAAGCGATGGGTAGGTGCCGCCACCATGTCGTCTTAGCAGAGCGTTGGAAACACTTGCCTTTTCTTGCAAGCGTTGGATTATCAGCGCAGCGTGATAAACGCCACGATCCTTAGAATCACTTTTGTATGATTTTTCTAGTATAAAGGCACACATGCAGAATATTGACGTGTTGTTATGTTGCCTCAGATATGCGCAAAAATTGCTTTATTTCACAATCGCATAAATATTAACACTAAAACTTGAGCGATTTTGGTGGGCGCTGCGATGGGGTCTGCCATTTCGGATATTGTTTGGTGTTGTTTGGGGTACCGTTAAAAGCGAACAGACAGACAAATGTACAAACAGACTGACCAAAACTTTCGCGTCAAAGGTCCCCAAGATAGACTATCGTGTTTAATAAATTTTATAACACGAGTCCTCTAACACTAAATATTTGAATCCACAACTAACACCAGATTAGGCTGCTCAAGAGGTGATAGCCCTCTAGTTATGCAATAAGCATGAGTCGTGTCACACAAGCGGGGGCCATTCCATGCCTCGTTATGTATTTAGCCACGCACACAGTAAGACAAAAGAAGCAATCTATAGGGGGTTGTTGCCTTCTAAAAGAGTATACTGCAACAACACTACTGAAAGTTGGGCGAGTTGGTACTCATTCATGACTTCTTTGCGCGAACACATACACGGACACAAGGAAAAGAAGCAAACAACACGGGCGCCCGTGTTGTTTGCTTCTTTTCTTTGGGTCCGTGTATGTGTTCGCGCAAAGAAGTCATGAATGAGTATACTGCACTTTAGGAGCACGAGTATAAAGCAAAGTCATTGATTTTGGAGGAATCCTTGAAAGGATTGCGAAGTTTTCTATAGTGAGCATGTGTTTTTGCCTATTTAGCGTTTGTGTAATATGAAATACCTGGCTTCGGTGGCCATGCTGTGCCTTTCCCAAACTAAATAATTTTGGCAGTATGCCCTACCCACTCTTCTTGATGGTCTGACAACGCTCGAAGCTTTTCGTCTATTTTCGATAATCTGTTTGTGTGAGTTGTTATCGTCAGTCTTCGCAAGCCAATTTGTATAGTCCTTGTGTTTTATGTCTCAAGGCGAAGCATTTGTAACGTCGGCGTGACATGGACAAAAGCAGCAGACTGTATGTCGGAGATGAAACTGTTTGTTCAGCCAAACTTGTCGCCGGTAAACAAAAACTCAAATTACAGTGGTACACAGTGGCACTGATAGCGCCGAACAGAGCGTAGGCCGTCGGTCAAATGATCATCGTTGTGATGCGCCATCACGCGTCATACATCACGCGTCAATCTTTCCTGGTTTATCAGTGTTGGTCGCGAAAGCTATGGAATAATTTTGAGTGTTCGCGTCTTGTACACAATCGTAACAAAATAGCCTACGACAAACGTTCTCGAACACTGGACACAATCTGCGCGAAGTATTATTGCTCACAGACTTTGTGGGTTTAAACAGATCTCATCAAAATAACACTCATAGAAATGGCCCCGAAGGCAGCAGACATACAGTCTGCTGCTTTCGTCGACGTCATGATCACGTGACACACTGATGTTTTCTAATGCCCTCTGTGAATAACCTGGCTTCGTCCGCTAGGTGTAATTCTCGGTAGAAGCAATGCGCTGTTCCGTCGAGATCTACACCTGTGCGAAGGCAGTTGGCACGCGCGTCAAGCAATGCTGTTGCATAGTTTCGCTTTCGGTAGCAGACGAGGTCCTCTCACTGCGTTGTGGGGAGCTAAAGCAACGAACCTCGAAAACCTCAAAACATCACTTGCTGTTTTACATAATGTTCATTATAGCCGAACACCTTCACGTTGCATTCGTGACTCTTCGTAATCCCATTTTACAAATAGATAACGAGGCCTTTGCTATGCGAGGATTGCATCCCAACGCCACTCCTTTGTGTTTCATTTTCCTGTGTGGGCAGATTCGCGCTCGACTCACGTTGTAACGGGGCCCAACCAGTTGTTAAAAGCGGAATATGAGAAAGGAGGAAAGTTGAGCGACACATTGCACCGACCGCGCAAGCTTGAAGGCGAAGTTCGCAAATAAAAGCGCAACGCAGCAGGAGTGGAAGGTACTCACGGATATTGAACTATGGAGACGTTATCCGGACATTGTCGGCGTCAAGCTGCTGTGACATATGCTCTTGAGAAAAATAAACGGCCCGTCAACGGCTGCTGCAGCTCTGCCGGCAAAACGCAGACATGCGTGCGATTGGCTGCCAGACCGTGTGCCCGAGCCGTGACCTCGCCGTGAAAGCGCAAACCGCGCGAGATTAGAAGCAGCGTAGAGGGGCAACAATGAGTACAGAATGAGAAAGCACCTTTAGGAAACCGACGCGCCAGGGCCAATGAACTGTGTAGTGTTCGTGGCACGCTTGAACACCCTGGTACCGCACGTGCGTGCACCGTCGCCTACGCATCTCTCAGGCAGCAGTTACAGCGCGAAGCGTAGGCCGCGAGACATTAGACTGTGCACTTAGCAAAAAAAAAATGTCTGGCTAATTGGATTGTTTATTCTGTCACGAAGCGTGAATAACTACATAGGAGAAAGTTATGAAAGGTGCAACAGCAGCGATAGATGCGGCCCTGCGGGTCTCCGTTGCGTGACAGGCCAGTTGAATAGACAAACCCCATTGACAGCTTATACTGCATGCAAATAAATGCGAAAGCAGACGCGACTAATGAGCGCAATACACATACTTGTGACGTAGGCAAGGTATATGTGTAACAAGTTCAAACGTTGCTCAGAGTAAGATGCGATTTATGCAACGACCATCTGTATTCTACAACCTTGTTATGCGTTGGGGATGCTAAAATGTTCGATCAACGTTTTCGTTTTCTCTTTTTCCTTTCCCAACACATCCAAGAAATATGTAACATTTGATGAAGCATATAGAATACAATCTACGTTGTGTTTAGTATGCAGAAAATGTTTGCTCCTGTTAGGAGTCCAGACACCTCAGCGTCTTACTAACGGCGGCTAGACTTTTTACTCCGGTGTCTGTCAGTCGCCTTGTTTTTGAGAAGTCTTCCCACAATCTCTTTAATTTAGCTTCTTTTTCTGTCGTAAGCTATAAGCATCTGTATTTAAGCAATGCGCATTTAAGAATCCAAAGTTGGGAAAGTTGGTACAAATTTTAAATTACTAGGCGAAGAAAAAAGAAATTAAACGGGCACCGGGGCGGAAGCACACAGTACACGCAGGCTCACAAGTGCTCAAAAATATAAAACAGAGTGACACATAACGAGGAGGTGGTCCCTGCTATGAGTATGTGTTCCTCCTCCTATGTCACGCTTTATAAAGAAGTAACAGGCAGTCGCGATGTACACGACATGAACTCACAATTGCTTGATTCTGAAAACCTGCTATGAATAAACTATTCATTAAGATATTCGTGGTATGATATGAAGTGGAGGGAACAGGTGAAAAAAAGAAACGGCAGGTCTGCGTGGGACTCGCAGCACAGTCGTAACGAAAGCTGTAAAAGCCACCTCTCAGAGCCTTTATTAATCCTTTCAACCCTGGGTTTCTCATTTTGGTCGGATACTTTTTTGCGCTGCCTCGTAATTAGAACCTCAGAGAAACACAAACGAGAAATTAAGCCAGTGGTGCAAGCATTTTTAGATTAACGAATGTGGCATCAAATTAGATTATCACGGCTCAGTGTTTGAAAATTGCGAAACTGGCTTCTTTATTCCTGTTAATCATTAAAGCTCACAAAATAGGAACCAACGCCTTACTTGTCAGCCTAATACTCATTGAAACAGCTTCAGTATGACGTCCCGAGAATAGACCTTACCCGTCTCAGCTTACGCACCCGGCTTCACCAAAGACTTCGGTCACGCTTCCTGTTTTTTGTGGCTGCTAGGTCGATAATTGTGCCTAAACTTTATTGTAAATTGCAGTGGAGATGATTGAAGCACTATTCACCTACAAATTAGAAGTATTGGTTACATTTACTAGATGCTAGGTGAAATGTTGTGCGGTGGTGTAAATTTACACAGTCAGGGCCGAAAGGGTTAAACACTCTTTCGGTAATTTCTACAAGCACACTTGCACGCTATCCCCTACGCCATAAATCATCCAAATTTTTGTGTAATATGGAGGCATTCACTATGTCATTCTTTGTCATTCTTCAAAGAAGCTTGGAACCCGCTACACAACTGCAAGGAGTTTGGTGCAATTTTTATTCTGTATCTGATGAAGATGAAGAAAATATGGCTGAAGGTTTTGTAATGGGGTGGAGCATTCGATGACCCAATCGTTACGTAATTCACATTCACTGACGCCAGGTTATTGCTTTGAGGTTCTAAAATGCTATATTACTTATATGAACGCGATTTTTTTCCAATATCTAGCCAACCTAAAGCCAGTTTGCAATAGAGTTTCATGCACCGGCAGGGCTATCTGATAGAATACTGGGCTGGCACGCAGGAGAACCAGGTTAGAATCTCATCGTGTCTTTCGTTTTTTTTATTTACTGAGTATATTTTCCTATTTCATGCAATAGTGGTTAGGGACACCGAAGGCGGCGGATATATAGGTACAACGCACGCAACCCTTTTTGTGATCTCATAACAGATTTTGCTGTAAAAAATACTATACGCCACAGGGCTGTTTTTCATGTGCCCTAAATCGGTGCTGTTATGCTTCACAGTTACAAAATCCTTTGCTGGGCCGGAATTCCCGAAAAGTTCTTTGGTTTATTAGATGAAAATTCGACCCATTAAAATGGTAAATATAGTTTTAGCGAAGGTGACTAGCGAATGGAAGGTATTGCTTACAAGCGAATAGCTTTGCTACGGTAGTACCTCCTTGCAGGCTGGTTATTCAGTTAATAACGAACCCGTGGTGAACTTAGCAAGCACGAGGTAGGAAATAAGAAAGTGAGGCAGGAAAGACCACGAATTGAACCGATGGATCTGCAAAGACAAGTGCTGGTTGACTTATACCCCCGTCTATTTTTTGTGTATAACTCAGTTTTACACATTAGCAAGAATGAATATGTGTACAGAGTAACTTGACTGAAATAAAAGAAAGATTCCATCACCTGCGCTTAAAATTACCGTGTTGTGTTTAGTGTACCACATGGCAATATAAATACAGAGCATTATAATTTACGCGACACGCATACTTGATTTGCTGATGAAAAAAAAAAATGAGCTCCGCTGAAATGCAACCGAATGAAGCAAGAAAAATTTTCTTTCCACGTGATACTATTGTAGCGCCTCAACATTACTCCTGCGTGTGACGTGTTTATTACGTATATTTTGGCACTTGCCATTATACATGACGAAAACAAAAACATCAACTTCAACGTTGGCAAGCATCAGACGAACACATTCACTTCATGAAAGCTACATTTTGTCAGCAATGTGCGACCAAACAGTGTGAAAAATTGGTATACAAGGACTGTTTTAGACTTTAGCAAAAGCACTAGATCGGGTACTAAGCAGCAGGGTGCTATGCTAAGTAGCTACTGTACATACGCACCACCTCTTCTTGCCCCCTTCATCATCCTTGATCCCTAGCTCTTTCTTGCCCCCTTCCCTCAATGCCCTGTGTAGAGTAGCAGGCTGGAGCGCACTAGCTCAGACTGACCTCTCTGCCTTCTAATAAATTCTCTCTCTCTACTAAACCTACAGAAGTGTTCTAACATCGGTTCATTGCATAGTTCTGATATCTGTCAAAGTAGCATATTTAAATATGTACTCATAGCAATTTTTTGCGCTTTCATTCAAGCGATGGGCTTAGTAATGATTTTACGAGATTGAAGAATGAGATGAAATCGCAGATCGTGTGTACGGCAGTAGAGCAAATAAATCCTGGCGTAAAGCTTTTGGGCAAATATGTACAGCAAGTTTGGGCTACAGTTGGGATAGTTGCCGGTAACTTGACTTCTGAACAAGCACAAAGCAACGCGCACGCAAGAAAAAGACACGGCAACAGGACGGGTGACGCCCCGTAGCCGTGTCTATTTCTTGTGTGTTTCTTGCTTTGCACTTGTTAAGATGTATAAGTTCATATACAGCACAGACGTTCATGCACAGCGCACGCTTATTCGCGAGCCTAATCAACAAAGAGTGCAATTTTACCCTATATTTTATTGGCTCATTTTTGGAACCTCTTATAGCACAAGTCGTATACTAGCGCCCCGCGTTACCGCGTGACAAAGGCATGAAGTCGACAAAGTGAAATGCTCAGCTACACAATTTGCGGATTTGTAAGCCCGAGTATACGCAGTTCAACCTCGGAATTTCTATACTATGTCTTCTGGAGAGGAGGTACGCCGCGATAAGTGACGCCAGTCGCCGCCGTATTGAAAAAGGACTGTGAAGCCTGTGAAGCAGACGAGAGACTGTGAAGACTGTGAAGCAGACGACAAAGTGCGCTTCGTAGCTCCGTCCTCGCAAGTCCCTTTGGAGACTGTGACATGCTTTTGTAAAGCAGTTAAAGATTTTACAAGGTCATGGTGACTTCGTGCATCGCTTATGGCTGCAGAAATCGCACCAAGAAGACGCCTGGGATCACTTTTAACGTGTAAGTATTCTGGCTTCGTTTGCTGACGATCGCCTGTTTTTCCGCGTATGCTGTTAAATTAGAAACAATATCAAAGGTGCGCATGCATGTAATACATGCATATAGTTGTGTGGAAGGTAACTTGAAGCTTTAAATGCTCGCTGACACGACGCTGTCCCCGAGTTTTAGGTTTATGGACGAAGCATTTGCGGTCTGTGGCTGCACGTATCAAACATTGGAACGTGTAGGACGTCTGAATGGCCTTTTAATTTCAAGTTTTCTGGTGTTGTATTACAATGCAAGACTGATGGCGTGCATGCATATTTTTTGGCGAGCGAATATCGAATTTGGTGCATGTTTATCGAGGAATCCGCAATCGTAGAGAACAATTTCATGCCGTGATTATCCATGTTATACAAGTTTCCGAAAGACAGTGTGCTGCGTTCTGCCTGGGAACGTGCTGTTCGAAGAAATAATTCGAGGGCTATCGGACGGTAACTACCTCTGTTCTATTCACTTCGAAGAATGCTGCTTCGACAGAACGGGACAGACAACCAGACTGCAGCCTGGCAGTGCACCTTCGATTTTTTCTGCTTTCCAAGCGCATCTGCAAAAACCTGTTCGTTTTAACCTCCTTGACGTAGCTTCAATAAAATGTTGTCACAAAAATAAGCAATAGCGTCTAAAACAAGATAGGACACCTTTAAAATCTGTTCTATCTTGCCGACGAAACCGAAATCAAAACGTTTGGCAAGACGAAGTTGCCAAAATGAGTATATGCCGTTATATCAAACATCGAGCTACCTCGTTTCTAGGCTCTGAAGGTTGCGCTTGCCATGACAACACACGTAGCCAACGTAAGTTGATGAATATTATGCATAACTAACGCCACTGCAATCGTTCTCATAAACAATTCACTTGGGGTACGTCTCCTGGAGTTTGTCGGTTGCACGCGACATCGGCGTTTCTGTTTTGGTTCCGCCTGTATAATGGTTAGAATTCGATAACTCTAGAAAAATTACTGATGACTCCCAGTTTACTTAATTACTTCTCTTTTCTAACTGTAGCTTTAATTACTTCAATTCCTTCATATATATTTTCTGGTAATCTTCCGACAAACACACAAGCACATATATGAAAGAGGCGAGCAAATGCCGCGTTCTCCTTGATCTTGAGTATCTGCAGGCACATTTCCTAATATTCCAATATATACTACAACCATTTTGTACCGCAATAGTGCGCCAGCAAGCTCGATATGCGAAACGTTCCTCGACAACAGATCGATCTGAAAGCGTGCAGCTGACAATGGGTGCATGAGATAATTTGTTTCATAAACGAGAAGAGGCATTTATTCGTTGGTATAACCTAAAGGTAGTTTCCATGTCATTTTGTTATCATGGAAATGCAAACCAACGCACGCAACGCTCGTATTTCATTGCGGTCTATGGCGGTACTGCCCTGTTTTTCCTCTAGAAATATGGCCGCCGGCGGCTTCACTTGCTCCCGTTGGCGGCGGCCGGGACTGCCACTCCAGAGGTTCTATAGAACCTCCTTGAGTCCAACGCGCCCGCGATGCGATGGAGAGGCTAGGCCTGTCTGTCACGACGTGGGAGTGGCCCGTTACGTGCTTGTTCACACCCAGTAAGGCACAAATGAAGCTTGTCTCATTCAATTTGATTCGCTCGCAACAGCTAATGTGCATGTGTACCGATATTGCCAAATATTGTTCTCGAAAAAATTATGCGACTGATGTTTCCTCATACAGACTGAACCGAGCATTGCAGGCTACTCTGCATCCTTGAAAAGACAGGGCAAGACTTGGGTGAGCCAGCATATAACATTTCCTGGGCTCTTGCCATACCCGAATGAGGAACACATGACTGTGCACTGCTGCGTATAAGGCACTGCACAGCGCTACCTATCACCACCGGAGGAATATTTGACAGAGCGAGAACGCCTGGCAAAACAGCCGCAGCAGTAGCAGCAACAGCAGTGGCCAAAGATTGAAAGCCAAGCATGGCAGTGCCTCCCGTGAAACATGCAACAGGAAAGAACGGGTAATGCCTGACGCCAAGGAACCATTTTGCCCGTAGGCCACAGATCTCGTGGTGCCGTCAGTTTACCGATAGATGTGCTGATTGAGTTACGCTCAAGCGCTGTGGCTACGCTCGACTTCTGCGAGATTCTCGTCGGTAAGGTGTGGATAAGGAGACAGGCGGAAGTACACCGAGAAAATTTTCGCCTGCTCCCAGTGAACATCAAAGCCATTTTCTGGCTCTGCCCCGCGGTCTGACTCAGTTTTTTCAGTGTTCACTGTAGTTGATATATACGGCTGGTGGAAATGACTTTTATTGTGATGCATTCAACTCACTTTATCTATAACACCCCCCCCCCCCCCATCGACACACACACTACTCCTTTTTTTTTTGCTATCTCATAGTCTGACACATGTGTCGGAAGTTGCAGAAACTGTGGGTATTGGCAATATTTCGAAAAATAAAACACTACAATTAATACCTTCCACGCAGGTACCGCAAGATTTTCTTGGGTCGAGGCTGTTAACGTCACTTGGAGTGGTCGCTTTTATGCTTTCGCTTTTTCTGTTTTATGTTTCTCCTGAAGTATAGCCGGAGTTTTAGGTTTGAAAGGTGATTTTGTCATCGAGTGGTGATTATTACGCGTTCGCAGCTATGACGCACGTCCGCAAAGTACAAATGCTGTTTGTTCCCGTTACCATACATATATACACTTACCTGGTCATGCATCCATTATAACAAAAAAGAAAGTTCCTGCAATATACAGTTGACTTCCGTATTTGTACGTCACCGAACACAACTTCTACACACAGAGAAAGATGAAAAAAAAGATAAGAGAAGAATGTAAATTAGTAATGAAGATATTCAAGATGACCACGCTTCGCTGTACAATTGTGAAAAATTTATTGCATAACTATTTTGAAGCGTCTTTCTAGTGTACAAAAGTCCACTATGAAGTAAACAAATCACGCTGAATGTATGGTTCAAAATGCTATTTCTACTGAAATGGAGCATTGTGCAATACTTATTAGCATTCACGATGGAAAAGCACTGCAGTGAAATGGGAAAAACAAATGAACAAACATCCAATATTCTTCCACAGAACAAGTACAATAGAGACTGTTGGGCAAGTATCACGCTCTTTAAAATTTCCGAAACCAATTAAATACACTGCTTTCAAACGAGACAAAGGGTATTCATTTTGTATCACACCCAGTATGTTTCTTATTGTGGGTAAATGAACTAAATAGAGGCCGTTGTACAGAATAAGCTTTCAGGCACCAGGAGGACCAATATTTCTAACTGCAGCAAAAAGTCAACTATAGGCACAATTGTTTTAATAACTCACTGACTGAACGGAAGCAAGAGAGCAACTGATAAATTACCATGCCACGCCGTGTTTGTCTTGGTGCACCCGCCATGATCATTCTAAGTGTATTCAAAGCATGTTAAAATTGATCTCTTGCTTTTTTTTTGGCACATTGGAATGGTGACACTTAGAATATAATCTTATTATAGACCACAATATTCCGAAACAGAGTATACTGCCCCATAGAAAGAACAAATAATGCAGGGAAATGTAGAAGTGCAAGCAGCCGGTTTCTTTTTCTTTCTTTCATTTACTTTGAAAGTTCTAGTAGTACATCGATAACACCGAGAAGACGGGGCTTATGAGTCTTGACCAGTTAATCGACACCATCGTGATGTCATACTCAGCACATTTACACTGTCAGCAAGTCCACCTGCCGTTTACTAGATTTAACGAATTTGCGGCCATATATGAGATGCGGAGGGTAGCATAGACTGTTTCAATGTTTCAAGCATTGTACCCCAAAAAAACTTCCCGCCACCCTATTTATCAGCTCCTCAAGTCGAAACTGAAAACACGTTTTGAAGTTTTTTTCTGGGGTAAGGAAAGTCTCTCTTTCATTTTTTGCACATAAAAGGAACGTGCGTAAAGTACAAGGGAATCTTTCATAACTTTTAGGTAGCTCAAAAGAACATTTATTTGAATATATTTTGGCAATTGAGGGAAGGAAACTGTAGAAAATCAGTGGGCTATTTTCTGAAGCTCTTGTTGTCCGCCGATGTTATTAAGGCACGTCAATGGACTAAACCAGATGTCATCAAGGGCTGATGTTTGTAAACAGGGAAAGGGTCTGTAAACTTGTAAAACACCCGATTTAAAAAAAAGCTTCTCGCTTGTTTTTTTTTTGTTTTCCATTTTTGAGCCAGCTAATTTGCGCACGTACGACATTCTAAACCTGCGCAATCGTTAAAACAACGAAGCAGTTGGTTTGTTTGTTTACTTGCTTGTTTGTTTCTTTGTTTGTCTTATAAACACATGCCGACACGCTCGTTGAGGCGTTCTTGTTTTGAACACTCAGCGCGACTTTTCCGTAGCCGGAAGCGGCAGGACGCAGGTTTTACGAGCACCACTCACATCGAAACCGCGGAAATCCCAGCTACGCGACGCGCCCACGCCGGCGATGTTTCCGGTGCTTCGTTTTTTTTTTTCTGTCACCTTCATGTCTGCAACGCTTCTCTTGGAGGACGGCCTCAGTGGCTGACGTCAGGTCTCGCGAGACGTAGCCGCGTGTCGGCGTGTACACGCTGGAGGCTCGGAAACACGCGCGCCTACACTTGCTTATTCATGAAGGTGGCGTTCCGAGCCAGCTTCCCTGGCGCGTTAGTGGCGAGCGGGAACGGTGTGGAAAATAATAGTGAGCCCTCCGAAAACGCGGCCTCAAACTAACCCGGTGGTTTGATGAATATGCCATGCGCTCCCGATCCAGTCGATTGTCGTTTATAACGGGATTTACTTTCCGCGGATACGTGTTATCTGTGTTGCTATATAGGGTTAGGAACCATGTACTGGCTTGTAATTTCAATATTTTATGTTGGTTTGATATATCTTGCCCATTATACTATGTTAATTTGCGATTGTAATGCCCCTTGTCACTTAAAGTATGAACTGAAATAATTTTTTATCTACAACATAAACTTTCGACTCGTGGCAACCCTTGGAACATATGTGACATCCGCTGCTTATAATGTATAAGAAGTAGTGACTTTACGTATATATATATATATATATCTATATATATATATATATATATATATATATAACCCGTTTCGTAAGAAAGATTATTTGAGATTATTGCAATCCATTGTATATGAATCTGATATGATAAGATTACCCAGTACAGGCTTCACACACTGGCTAACCATAAAACAGCAAGCCAGCGTAACCATTCCAGATAAGGGGGAAAATGTCAAGCATTTAAACGTCCTAACGGTTGTGTAAACACACGTTCCAGACCTCGCATCACAAATGACGCTTGCACATCAGTTTAAATCCACAATGTGCCACACAAAGCGAGTGTTCTTGTCGGTGCAATATTCGGGCGTCTGTTTCTTACGATTTTCAAGTTATGAGTTTAAAGTAAAAAAAAACATCGACTATTCATTAAAAAAGACGTTCTACTAAGGTTGCAGTGACCCAACAAATCTCACTTTCGTATCATCAAGTTTAGATGCGCTGAAATGAACAAAGAAAAAGCAAGGGTCCTCGTAGTTCATATAGGCAACGACTTAACGAGCGTGAAGTTCAAATTTGGTCCACCAGAAGGTGCACGAGAGGCTTCGGCTTTCGCCCCTACAAGTTTAATTACGTCCTAATTGCGATCGCAAACTTTGACGACGCATGTGTCTCCCACCTACTTTTGCCTTTCTTCAAGTGCCCCGCGCAAAAAAATTAAGTGAACTTGACTCTGTGTGCTTGGTTTAACGCCAGTCAAGTTGTTCTGCGGCACTCTGACAATGAGTTTTTTTGGTCGTGATGCGGGTGATTGTGTCGGCTGCCAGCCAGTACTGTTACTTAGCACTGGTAAAAAGAAAAATTAATTAGTGCGAAGTCTGTCGCGTTGAGGGGCCATACTTATTTATTCTTCTTCTCATGGAGCTAAACAACGTGTCCACTAACTGTCGTTTTTCCAGTGAATACTATGACCGGCAGCAATCTGGTTCTAGATATCCTATCACACGACAATCCTCAATTGGCTTATGTTTGCGTCACCTTGAAGATTTCTTTGGGTATTGCGTTGCACCAAGCTGATGATAAAGATAAGTTCGCTCTCTGCAGCTGTGGCCTTTATTTCGGGAGTGCAAATTCAGCATTTGGAATGACAGATGTGGCTGCTTAATTGCTATGAGCGCTGATAAAAAACAAGGCCGTTTTGTTTTGAGTACCAAGGAGTCCAAACACTTTTGCAGTGACTACTTATCGGGGCATGCCCGTGATTTGTTGGAGGTGTAAAACTCGTGACTCAGTTCAATTTAAATGTATAAACTATGCTAGACTTCCCCCATGGTGAGGCTAACAGAAAACTGGTGGTTTAGAAGACTTAACGTTTGAGGTACCTTTCAACACTTTTTGAGAAAGGCCATGAAACACTGCCGATCCGTATACAGTCGAAGCTCTTCAGAACACGTGAGCGAAATGTTCGGTACGCTGCCTGAAATTTACAATCAACCTTCGCGTTAGCTAGAAATCGCTCACTCTTCTCTCGACAGGTGACGCAATGAGCCCTGACGACCATTGGCTTATTTGAGCATCGTGAGCTGCATAGTTACCGCTGCCCCTGCGGTTTGCCCCCACGTGACCCTACGCGCGCTCGCGGTCACAATAAAGTAAGCAACGCATTCGAAAAAAAAGAAAGAAAAGAATGTGTGCAAGGCCATGACGCGTTGGTAAGTGGGCTGCGAATGGTGGTATCTTCTTGGTCCATTTTCCTCCTCTCCCCCGCCCCCTCCTGCCTTATGAGTGGCTTTCATCGCACTCGCTGCTATACGGAAGGCCAGAGAAAGCTTTCAGAGTGTGCGGCGAATTCCTGCAACCCCGCTCGTACTCAACTGATTGTAAAATTTTTTGTCGCAGTTGACTCATGGAGGCAATAAAGTCTTTTAAAGCAGCCATTTCGTTATTACTTTAGATAAGGGCATGTAGGGTCTCTTCAAGAAGCTGCATCAACAGATGCCGTAAAATTAGTAAACGTAATCTACTCGAGGCTTTCCCGTATTCCTATCACCCAAATAAAACAGGGGTCGTCTTTCAGGGGCGAAGCACTGCAAGGATGAGGCTTTTTCGTCCGTGGAGCTAGTTGTCATGGATACATTACATGGGGCAACACTCGGGTAACGTATACGGTAACATGAAGACATATATGAGACATGCACGAAAAAAGATTTATCCATGGACTGACATCAGTCATAATTGTCAGAGACCAATGTAAAGCACCAATATATACAAGAACAAACCCTTCATGCTAGTCGGCGACTTTAACGCACACATTATGAGCCTTAGGACCTTGCTTTGTCCTCAACTCTTTATGTCACTTTATGTCACTCAGTTTACATTATATATGAGGCAACACTCGGGTAACGCACGGTTACTCACCCATATAATATCTAGAGCTTCGTCAACTCGTCATTATTCACTTAGTGAAAGTTCGTGAGTTTTTTTTTTCCATGGTATACTGTCACTGCAGGTCGAATGTACAACTCCCGATAACCGACGGCTTCATGAGAGTTCACAGAAGGCAGACGAGGTGACAGCTGTGCACGTAGTAGGCTCGCTTCACGCAAGTTTGTGTGCAGGTAGAGTGCACCAGAAAAGGGGAGTGCTCCCGCAGGTCGTGGGATCGAATCCCGGTTGCGGCAGCCGCATTTTCGATAGAGGCGAAATTGCTTGAAGTCGTGTGCTTAGATTTAGGGGCACGTTGAGAACCCCGAGTGGTCGAAATTTTGGGAGCTCTCCACTACAGCATCTCTCATAATCACATCATGGTTTTGGTACGTTAAACTCTAACATCTATTATTAACAGGGCCGTGCTGAGAACGACCGCATCGCCAATGTGCAGAAAGTGAAGCTTACGCAGGGTCAAGGCGTTTGGAGCTTGTGATCGGTAGTCTACAATTTGTCATAGTTTTAAGAGTTGCGCACGGCTCCAACAATGTGGGGCATAGGTAGTATGTCAATTTCCTACTGAAAAAGCCCAGATTCGAATCGCAACTGTAGATGTTGAGTGTCTATTTTTTAATGTAACTTGTTACAGGTGTATTGTTTTTCTTTGTTACTTCAACCTAGCTTCAGGTGGTACGCATTGCTACTAAATGTTACTTGAAACATGAAATGAAATAGTAGAAATTTGACAGTAAGCATTATTATTTGAAGCGATGCCACACGGCATTCAACTAAAACGTAAAGTATGGCCTCTGAGATTTTCTGTGTGCGCGAAGATTTCGGAGTCGTACTTTACGTGTTGAAATATATTTGTATCCAAAAGTGTATACATATTTGCAATCCAAAGAGCGAAACACAAAGTGCAACAGGTTCAAGAAATGATATAAAACCTGTTACAAAACAGTAGACCTAATGAAGTACATGAAACGTACGTTAATAAAGCTTGGTATGATTTGCTGCGAAAGTTTGTAAGTGTGCGTGTAATACCGGCAAATCATTTTAGACTATAGTGTTAATTATTTAGACTAAAGTATTTCTATGATGACGTACACAACACTACAAATTACTCCTTGAACGGTAACTCTCCTACAAAGCGATAAGGCAGGGTTAAATAAAACATGACCCATAAAAATAAAACCCGACAAAATGGTATCTTTCTGCCTGCTCTCGTACTGACTGTGCGCTCAAGCAGGAGTTGCAGCAAAGTGATCGTCGTTACGTGCAGATAGGGATCAGAGAGGTGATACTGCCACGGTAGTCCAGTAGTTATGATGTACGACTTACTGACCCAAAATTCATGTGATTGAATCGCGGGCGCGAAGGCCACATTTCAATGACGCCAAAAAAGTTGAAGCCCCTGTGCTTTTATTTCGAAGCGCTCGTGGTGGCGGGAGCGTTTAAAGCTCTCCACTCCGGCCTCTCTATAATAGTCATATTGTGGTTTTAGGATGTAAGCCGCCAACAAGTATATTAGATATGTAAAAACGTGTATCACGAGAGTAATTTTGCTCTGCTTAGTCATACGAAGCCTGAATACACAAAACCAAGCTTTATAGCAATTTCTTTAAAATGTTTGACATATAGCAGAATTACTAGCGCTAAAGGAGTTAGGCTTTCGGAGGTGTTACTGATATTGGCGGAACGAACGCGCATATAGCCCGTATGCCTTATTTTAGTGGCAATATACGCTAAGTAAAGCGGTGGGAGCGTGGGTTACCGACACGCTTTGTTTTCGCGTGCACTCAAGGATGAAAGGCTGTATAATCCAAAGTGTCCTAGGCGTGTTGAGTTAGAACGAAGCGTACCACCGCCCACTCTAGCGGTGGTACGCTAGAGTGGGCGCTCCTTCTTCACTCTAGCGTTTCGACAACGAGAGCTTACGGCCATCGAGCAAAAGCTATTTATATTTGCCTCTGCCTGCGAGGCACCATGCTTGTTCATTCAATTGCAACGTAAATATTTACAAAACTTTAAATGGCCGATAAGTGTGTGATGCATAATACTATTTTCTAACGTGCTGGGTGTTTTTTTAGACAACACAGATTCTTTATAAAAGAGAACAATAGAAGAAATATAGGAAAGATAAGGAGGTTGACTAGACTGCATTCAGTTTGTTACCCTGCAGATTGAGACGGGTATGAGGGAGTCAAAGAGAAAGAGAAATAGAGAAGGTTTCGGTCATTTTCGTACATGAACTCCACGTCGAGGCGAATATATTTTGCCACACCTGAAATGACACTGGGATAACTAAAAAAGCTTGTTAATTAACATTTATATATATTTTAACGGATGTTTTTACATTAGGAAGTTGTAGTGTGGGTGAATAGTGGGCATGCATTTTTTCATAATATATGAAAGTTGCACGCAACTGGAGATAGTCGTCATAGAAATTTAAGGGGGATACGAAACTTTCGGTGCCCGAAAGGCAGGAGACGGTACCTCTCTCATACTTTCCACCACAAATACCCGTGACAGGGAAGTGTTTATATTTGAGTCAAAGAGCCCTAGGCAGATTTTTCTCAGAAAAATCGGGAAGCATTGTAATATACAAATGGAGACAGCCTACTGTTTTCGTTTGAAGTTAAGGGTTTTTTTTTCTTCCTTAAAGTACCCTATCACATTTGTAAGATTATAAGGCGACTCGAATGTAAATCAATGCCTCGGCCCCTCCAAACTGCAGGTATCTAAAAAAAAAGTGCTTGAGCGCCTTTCATAATTTTAAAATCAATTTATTTGCGTATTCGTTGCAATAATTACACGTAGACTGGCTATAGTTTGAGTGAGCGATCATCCTGTTGCACACTTAATGGTCGGATCCTCGTAAAAATTAGCGCTAGACAATTTTGAGACGGTCTGTATTACCAAATATATCCGCAATGCGTTTTGCGCGCACACACACACACACACACACACACACACACACACACACACACACACACACACACACACACACACACACACACACACACAAAATAAAAAAACGCGAATTCCAGTGCACCAATGTGGCTTCGCGGCAGGGCTGTGCAACTATGCAGAAGAAAATAGCCTCGCAGATTATTTTTAGAAAAATTTCCGCGGATCGTGCCTGTGAGTGACTGTTATACGCGATAAAATATGATATATGATAGACGTAGAGGCGGAATGCCCAACGTAACGTCCTAACCTTGCTACGGGGTTACTGATTTCCAGTTCATCTCACCGTGAATCACGCCCCGCCGCGGTGGTCTAGTGGCTAAGGTACTCGGCTGCTGACCCGCAGGGCGCGGGTTCGAATCCCGGCTGCGGCGGCTGCATTTCCGATGGAGGCGGAAATGTTGTAGGCCCGTGTACTCAGATTTGGGTGCACGTTAAAGAACCCCAGGTGGTCGAAATTTCCGGAGCCCTCCACTACGGCGTCTCTCATAATCATATCGTGGTTTTGGGACGTTAAACCCCACAAATCAATCACCGTGAATCACGCTACAGGTTTTCGTTTCACTGTAGACGGCGACCACCCCAACTACAGATGACTATTTGAAATAAAATGGGTCAACCTGCAGTCATGTAAATACGGTGTATGTAGGGCAGGCGCGAAAAGCTATTCTGCAAAAAGCGTCTCAGTGGCTACTCCTGAGTTTTATGCTTCCCCATAAGACTAATATTGATGCATAAAAAAAGGTTGATATTGTGATTTCTTGTGTGCAGCTGAAAAAACTAGCCAATAACCAAACAAAAACACCCAGCTAAGCATCAAACACTACATGCCATGGTAAGGCGATGCGCTACCGCAAGTGAGGTGACATTTGCGAGAAGATAGGGCCGCGATGCGTCTTCATTCAGATTTCATCAGTTTTGTGTCACGGGTATAGTACCGGTCGGACGTAACAGAGTGGTCGTGCTTCGTACGCACCGGGCATTATAGGCTTCAAAATAGCCTTTAAAATTGGATGACGATTGCCTGTGATTACTTGAAACTTTCGTAATTTCTAAGAAGTCGATATACCATAAATTAACGTACACTAAAGCTTTCTAAAGGACCCTCAAGTCAATATTGTAAAAATAATTCAGAACTCTCTCAATTAGGCGAAACAATGTCGTTTCAGGTGCAGCAAAGTATTTATGGTACGACATGAAGTTCGCGAGTGAGAACGACAATAACATCACTTGAATGGATTTCTTACTAAAGATCTGTATTGTCTAAGAAAAAAACTGTATATCTTTCTGTGAAGACGTGACTTTAAGCTTCAACAGTACAATCAAGGGAACAATACTGCAACACCACCAGAAGCGGCGCCAACAGTGGCGGCAACATCCTTAAAAAAATTGTTAGCTGCCATTTACCATCAACACTCGAGTTTCATCGATGTATTTTGCGCATATTTCTTTTGTTTTGCACAATGCTGTTTTGAACCATCTAGTGCACTCTTATTGCTTGTGATGTAGACACACATTTATGTTGGAATATGAACACATTGAGAGCTGTCATTGTAGGGCTTCATGTATATTTAGCTGTTTTATTTTTTGTTACACTCTCATGCAATGTGTAAGCGACCACGAAAATGTTTTAATGAAACGAGCACTGCTTCAAAAACGAAAATCAAAGGCAGCTAGATGTATTCAAAATATGGAAGCACTCATATGAGAGAAGATTGCTTCAAACATGTGAGATTGCTATTGTCTTTGTGCCATTCCAGCTGAAATCGACCAAGCGCGCTGGCTCTGAAAGATGAGAAAGAAAAAAAAAGCATGAGGTTTCAGCTATCAATGTGAAAGCAATCTGCGTATAGAAAAGATGTGCTTGCCTTCCGCGCTTTTTCCTTCTGCACGTCATCATTGTGAGACTTTATATAAATGTGTGTTGGCGGGGAGGAGGAACGTGAGAACCAAGGTGACGTTACGTTTATAGCTTCTGTTCATCAGAAACAAGAAAGATACGCTTGTGAGAAAGATTTTGCCGATAAAAGTAGTGATAGCCTCTTAAGAGAGCTGTATGGCTTCGATATCCCTGTAAGTTCCATGAATTATTTCAATGAAAAATAAAAAATAAATAAAAGCAAAGCTGCTAGCATGCCCAACGTCATGAAGTGAGAATCCGTAAGGATTGCCACTGGCATTAAAGATTAAACAGTTTTTATCGTGTCTTCTTTTACAAGAAGAGCCTGATAATGCTCGATGCCTTCACGTAGAGTACAAGAGTTTGTTCACCCGCCGTCCTACCATAAGAATTCAGCACCGCGTCATGCGTTCAGTGTAGACACGTTGCAGATTTACCACCATGACCGGCACTGTAACTAATACTCTCAAGGTCATAATAATGTTTACTTTCAGTGGTTAACGTCCTAAAACCATCATAGGATTACGAGAAATGCCATAGTGGTGGACTCCGGAAATGCTGACTACCTGGGGTTCTTCAACATGCAGCTAAAGCAGACTGGCCACAAGCATTTTTGCCGTCATCAAAATTGAGGCCACCGTAGCCGGGATTTGATCCCACAACCTGGGGCTCGGCAGTTCAGTACCATAAACCATACCGTGACGGGTTACTTTCAAGGTTATATCTAGTACAGTGAAATACCCAAGGTAAATAAGACGGCAATATGGCGTCTTTCTAGCTCAACTGGTAAGAGCATCGCAGGTGTAATGAGATGACGATAATGGTTTCGATCGCACTTGGAGTAAGCTCTTTTTTATTTTTTTCGGAGGCGAAGCACGGCACGGTTTCGGCTTGCTGACTTGTGATGTCTTCGTCACGGTTTATTACATACGGGTATGCTCCATAAGTATTCTGGAAAATCGCAATACTAGCCACCAGTCTTTACAGTGGCTATAATGAGTTAATAATAATAATAATAATAATAATAATAATAATAATAATAATAATAATAATAATAATAATAATAATAATAATAATAATAATAATAATAATAATAATAATAATAATAATAATAAAATCCAGGATTTTACGCCCCAAAACCACGATATGATTATTGGAAACGCCGTAGTTGAGGTCTCCGCAAAGTCTGACCATCTAGTGTTCTTTAACGCGGACTGACATCACGCAGGGCATGGGCCTCAACCTTCATCAAAAGCCGTGACCTCAGGGTCAGCAGCCGGGCACCACAGCCACTGCTCCACCCCCGCGGCCCTCATGTGCACGTTGGCGCCCATTTATTCGCCGCTCTGATTCGTCCGTGCCAACGACACGCGTATGACTGACCAGTCGTAAGTTCAAAAGGCAAGCCCTGAAAAGAACCTTAGCGGGATATCTAGATGTTACCAGACAAGGGGGCACAACAATTGGTGGTAACTGTCATCGCAGAGTTTACTGACCCTTGTAAAAAGAACAGCAACAGCGGCGTTGGGGTGCCGAAAATTGTTGTTCTATGCATCACCTGTATACGGACGTAATCAGCGAAAACCTGGCCGTATACAACGTGATTGTATACAGATTATATATATATATATATATATATATATATATATATATATATATATATATATATATATACAAGCAAGTACACGTATACAAGAGAGCAATACAGTCACGCCTAACGTTTCAGCCGCGGCACGGCTGAAACGTTAGGCATCATTGTATTGCTCTCTCGTACGTGTAGTTGTTTGTGTTTGCATACATACATACATACATACATACATACATACATACATACATACATACATACATACATACATACATACATACGTACATACATACATACATACATACATACATACATACATACATACATACATACATACATACATACATATTGGTCATGACGCATGAAGTGTACCGCGACAACCTTCGACCATCTTCGATCACAACGAAAAAAAATCGTACAAGTACATGTGAACGTGAGAATCGGTTATTGAGGTGTTATAATTCGTAGAAAAAAATTGTGTTGCCTAAAGGGCACTTCAGACTTTGGGCACCCACGGAAAGCTGTGTCGTGCTAGATATTTCATATCATATTATTCGTTTGAGCAACCACTACGAAACAGATTCTCCTAATCTATAGGTGCTACTCTTCCAGAACTATGGTAGCTAATTCATTTTTGTTTGAAGTTCTTTTGTCACCTTGGCGAAAATTGCAATATGGTACTTGTATAGCACTTTTGTATAAAACGCGGAGGGTTTTTTTTTTGCGAGAAATGTATTCACATTTTCCAAAATTTCCAAAGTTCCTATAATAAAGTAATTTCATACTTTCTGGAACAAATGAAGCACAAACATTGCCAGAATATTGGGAGAAAGTTGGCATAAATAGCGTTTTTACTGATAGCGTGGCTTAATTTTCAAAAAGTGGCGCTTCAAGTAAAAATATGGCTTATATAATACCACATAGTATAGTTTATCAGTAAGACATGTACAAAGTTTTGAAAGAGTAGTTTGTTTTTTGTTGTTATAAGCAAGAAATATTTTTTTTTCATCTCAGCAACCAAAACATAATACGAAGCTCACCTTTGCCTCCTCTTCACTGCATAACAGTCTGTGCGAGGTTTTAGCGGGGGCTTTTCGGCAGCTGATAATGCATATCGTACCAGAGATTGTCACTTGCTTTAGTAATACTGCACTACAAAACGCCAAAAAAGCGCAATAGTGCTTATTTCATGTAACACTGTCTTGCCACTCTGACCATGAAAGGACAGGTTATATTGAACCACTGCTTAGTACCAAAAGCAGAATCATAATGCAGTCGATGTCCTGCGAAAACAATAATAAAGAATTGTGTTTGGCTTCTGACAATGAACTCACATGATCCTAATAATAATTATTACATAATTAAATTGTAGTTTACGTAAAGCCCATTTGGGATGTTTTCGGTACAGAGAAATACGTGAATGTTAGCCCCAGGTGTATATGATGAAAGGATGTATCCTAAGCACGTTAGAGATGATGAGATAACATGTCCATAAAGAACACTTCAGTCACCACTTCCAGAGGAAATATAACATTTCCATTCCCCTGTTTCTCAATGACCCGAAGGTGCTGAAAATATTTCAGCTGAAAGCCCGTTCGGTAATGGCAACGTGCTTTCAAAGATTTCGACACCCTAAGACCATTAAGAAGTATGAATGAAAAATTTAAATGACAACCTGAAATGGTGAAATAAGTTTCATTGATGGGCACGGTATCCAATAATTTCCAACGTATACACCCAGGATAAACCATTTTAGCATGCACACTAATGGTAAGTGATCACGCATCGGCCAATACCTTAAACATCATAAAAACAGCTTGAGACAAAGTATACCCTTATTATGCCGTTAGATAATAATAAGAACATGCGTATTAATTATCAGAAGCCAAACACAACACCCCAATACTGTATTGCAGGCTATCGATTGCATTATAATTCCGACCCTTGGGACTAAGCAGCGGTTGATTATAGCCTGCCCTTTGGTGTTCCAATGGGGAAGACACAAACACTTCTCCATTAAGTAGAGCACTATTACTAAAAGAATTAACAATCAATTGTACGACATTCATTTTTCGCTGCCGAAAAGTCGCCGCTTGAACCTCGCGCTGACGTGCTATGCAGTGAAGGCGGGGCAAAGAGAACCTTTGTAGTACCTTTTGGTTGTCCTGAAGAAAACAATTTTCATCCTAAAAAAAGCTACCCTTTTGAAACTTTATGCATGTATTTCTGATGAACTATACCATGAAACAATATATAAGCCATTTTTTTACTTGAGCTGCTACAGCGCGAACATTAAGCCGTGATATGAGTCAGAATGCTGTTCTTTTTCAACTTCTCACAATATTTGGCAATGTTTTTGCTTCACTAGTTCTCAAAGTATTTTAATAATATACTATAATAACATTTAAAATAGAAAATATAATTCTATTACTAGCAAAAATTGTGCATTTTATAAAAAAAACGCCAAACATGCAGCATACTGCAATTTTTTCGAAGGTGACAACGAAAGTTGAAAAACAAAACAAATAAACTACCGCAGTCATAGAAGAGTAGCACATTTAGATAAAAAAAATTTTATGTATTAATTTTCTAAATTAGTAATATTGAATATATATATATATATATATATATATATATATATAAGGGAAAAAGGTGTATACCTAAGGGCTCGTTTTTCCGTGTTTTGACACAATATAAATGAGATCTAACAGACAGTAATGCCAAGGAATGTATAGGGGAAGGTATTCAAACCAATAGAATGTAATTAAGAAGAAAGAAAATTGGGTGAAAAAAATGACCAGCCGTGAGCAGGAATCAAACCTATGACCTTCGAATAACGCATTCGATGCTCCATGTCTTTTCTCGCTCGCATCGAACGCGTTATTCGAAGGTCGTAGGTTTGATTCCTGCTCACGGCTGGTTATTTTTTCACCCACTTATCTTTCTTATTTTCATTGTATTGGTTCTGATACATTCCCCTATACATTCCTTGACATTACTGTCTGTTAGATCTCCTTATATATATATATATATATATATATATATATATATATATATATATATATATATATATATATATATATATATATATATATATCAGTGTGTGTGTGATCTAGCGTGAGACTGTTTCGCTATATATGTCTATATATACTGCCGATTCTATTATTGCACAACCTTCAACAGAAAAGATAGATGATGTGGGAATGCAGTCTTTTTTTTTATAGTTCCCGTGTAGCTGTTAACAATTTGACGTTTAGCTGAATCAAAGCAGTTGAGACAGGAACCTGTTCTGTGCCACCTGCATTTATGAGTACTGCATATTCCAGAGAAGATTGTCCTACAAAAGATTCCATATCGACATCGTAACGCCTGTCAGAGCTTAATGCCGCTACTAATCGTGCGGATGAAGGCACCGTTTCGGTTATCGTTAACAGATAGTCTTGATTGAGTTATCGACTTAACCATATGGTGGTTTTGGGCCGTTAAACCCCACATATCACTTGAGTTATTGTCTTAATTGATATTGCACAAAAGAGCACACGAGAGGAGCTGTCGTTTGCGGGAGGCCGCATTGCACATACATCTTCTGTGGAGACAAATCTCAACGTCGACGCACTGCCGTGACACACTGTGAGCAAAAACAAAGTGAAAGGCGAAAGGCCAGACGTGCAGTGTCCAGCGCTTTTCTGCTCACAACGGGCAGAGCGCTAAGCGTTTTTTTTAATTTTTTTATCACAGATTCAAGTGCACTGTTAGGCACGCACATCGACTAGTGGGTTAGCGGGCGAGGTAAAAACTATCGGCCTCTGCACTTGCTCGTTCGCGTGAGAGAGAAGTACTGGCAAAGGTTGCGTGATAGGACTGTGAAAACTTTACTGTGCTGCTACACCAAAACTTTTTGGTGATTTTTTTTTCTTATAGTGGTTGAGTGTGTCAGCATAAGTGCCTGTCTTTCTGTAAATAAATTCTCCCTCTATCCACCTTTGCGCGAGTGTCTGATCAATAAAGAAACATCATATGCGAGTGTCACCACAAATCCCAGAAAACCAAACTAACGTGCGTAATTTTACTGCAATAAAAAACCTTATTTCGCATACATGAACGCGAAGTTTTAACCAACAATCAGTGTTAGTGTTTTTGTGGTGTCTACAAATATGTGCGGAATATGTAGCATTAGCGAGATCTGAAATGATTTTGGAGGGGAGAGAATAGTTTCTTAACTTTGTAAAAGCAACTGGACTTCATGCGTGGCCGTAACATTTTCCTCAGCTGGAAAGGATTGTATATGGTCACCTCTCTATGTCACCATCGTCCTTTATTATTCTGCCCTGGTGTAGAGTAGCAGGCTAGAGCATGATATCGCTCAGGTCAACGTCTCTGCCTTTCTCTATAAATCTGTCTCTCTCTCAACATTAAGACCAAGAGCAAATGCCATGAGTAATCATAGGAGTGGCCAATCACACTTCAGAGAAAGAGGGGTATGATTTCAAATTCGAAGCATTTATTCCGTCCGTCCGTCCGTCAGTCTCTCCGTCTCTCCGTCTCTCTCTCCATCTGTCTCTCCGTCCGTCCGTCTCTCCGTCTGTCTCTCCATCTGTCTCTCCGTCCGTCCGTCTCTCAGTCTCTCCATCTGTCTCTCCGTCCGTCCGTCTCTCAGTCTCTCTGTCTCTCCATCTGTCTCTCCGTCCGTCCGTCTCTCAGTCTCTCTGTCTCTCCGTCCGTCCGTCTCTCAGTCTCTCTGTCTCTCCGTCCGTCTCTCGGTCCGTCTCTCCGTCTCTCTGTCAGTCTTTCCGTCCGTCCGTCTCTCCGTCTTTCCGTCCGTCCGTCTCTCCGTCTTTCCGTCCGTCCGTCTCTCCGTCTGTCTCTCCGTCTATTTCTCCGTCCGTCTCTCCGTCTATTTCTCCGTCCGTCTCTCCGTCTATTTCTCCGTCCGTCTCTCCGTCCGTCTTCCGTTCGTCCGTCTCTCCGTCCGTCTTCCGTTCGTCCGTCTCTCCGTCCGTCTTCCGTTCGTCCGTCTCTCCGTTCGTCTTCCATTCGTCCGTCTCTCCGTTCGTCCGTCCGTCCGTCCGTCTGTCTGTCTGTCTGTCTGTCTGTCTGTCTGTCTGTCTGTCTGTCTGTCTGTCTGTCTGTCTGTCTGTCTGTCTGTCTGTCTGTCTGTCTGTCTGTCTGTCTGTCTGTCTAGCCGCCTATGTCTACATAGGTCTGAGTGTTATCGTAATCACCTTCTTAGCTTGTGGTGGACCAGAATTGATTGATATTTGAGGGTAAGAGGCTTTGACGATTATGACTATCTGGCAAAAATGTTCATGTCTAATGTTAAAATGCCGTCGCGTGCAACGTCAAACCCTTTCCTCCCGACACGTGTAACATATACACGTATACCACAGGCCACCTTATGCGAGTATCAGCCACAGGCATTTGACAGGACAGTTCATATCTACTGAGGAACAACGAGAAAAGACATAGAAAACTTAGATGCGCCCCACCATGGTCGTCTATAGTGGCTTAGGTACTCGTCTGCTAACCCGCAGGTCGCGGGATTGAATCCCGGCTGTGGTGGCTGCATTTACGATGGAGGCCTAAATGTTGTAGGCCCATGTGCTCATATTTGGGCACACGTTAAAGAGCCCCATGTGGTCTAAATTACTGGAGCCTTCCACTACGGCGTCTCTCATAATCACATGGTGGTTTTGGAACGTTAAAACCCCCCATATCAATCAATATCAAATTTAGATGTGAGAACGTTAAGAAAAACTGACGTGAGTAGCTTTGACCTGACGAACGCAAAAAATAAATGTTAAAATCACAGCTGGAATCAAAGCTGGGTGTTCTTCGTGACAATAATTCCAACATGGAGCCACGCCAGGCCTCGGAACTGGTTTGGAAAAATACCGTATATATGCAGGTGCAATGTTGGTGAAGCGTCAATAGGGGTTTCAGTGCTGCCCATCTAATTTTATCAACATAACATATGTACTTTAATGATACAGGCGTCACGTCGGGTTCACGTCAATTGTAGATAAGCGCCATGCACAGAAGTTTATCTACGCAGCGCTATAAAGGGCTACCATCTTCGCAAGCACAAGCGCTACATTTCAGCTTACCGCTTCTTTTGTTGTAATTCCCATGCGGCTCGTGGCATTGTTACACGATTGTAAACAATTAGTTATATAAGACATATGCGACTGTTAAACATAACTGTAGCGTGCAAAGCATTTGTACGGATGTTTAGCGTCATGTCGTAACGTTTCGTTCAACAAAATTGATACACCATAGTCAGCTCCCCTCCGCATGCTTCGCATGTCATCAATTCCCGTGGTACACGAGATCTACCGCCTTTTGTTTGTAGTGCTTTGGCATTTTGGCAATATTGGGCATAGCTCAAGAAGCTATTTAAACTACTTTTATACGCAGTATTCTTCTAATGTTGTCGGCCATATGTTAAATGGCAATTTCATTTTTAACGTAATGTCGCATTCGCTGATCGCGACATTGATATCAAACTGATAATTTTATGGTACGACTAGGCTTGCCTTGCGGTATAGCAGTGAACCTTGTGTTGAGAGCAGTGGTGCAGCCAGCGGGGCACATTTGTCAAGTTCCCCTCCAAAAAGTTTTTTCGGTCTTGGTATGCCGGCCACAAAACGACCCTCGACCAGACTTATCTGTTCAGCTTGTATTTCGTATAATATATTGATTGTCAGGGTTTAACATAAAAATCCAGCGGCATGATTATTATGAACCACTTAATCGAAGGCTCCAGACATTCGGAGCACCTGGGGTTCTTTAACGTGCACCTAAACCTAAGTAAACGGGCCTCAGACAATTTTGCTTCATAGGAAATGCGGCCGTAACACCTGGAATTGATCCTGGAAACGTCAGGGCAGAATGCACTTCGGATCTAGCACGTGGCCCCACTGAAACAAAGTTCTGCTTTACGCAACTGGCTAGAAGGGAACAGTGATAAACAGGGAAGTAGTGCTGATGGGGGAAGGAGGAAGCAAGAGTGCTTGTCTAATTACTACTTCTTGGAGCAGTTACCACAAGAAGTATTACCCCGTTTTGATTTTATACTTTCTCTATTCTCCATGCCGCGAGAATAAGCTTTTTCGTAAGGCATAGTGCCGAATTGACTAGTAACTGTGTTAACACGCTAACAGCCGGAGTATTGCATCTTATTCATGTAAAGTCAAAAAGAATATTTCGCACCATTTTGTATAGAAACATAGATTGATGCTGTATTTTGGAACAATTTGCGTGTCATTGAAGATAAATACTGCATTTTATAGTACCCCAGCCGCTGGGGAGGTTGTTTTGTAGAACAAAAGTCACCAATTTAGTAAGCGACAAGAACTTTTGTATAAATGTCTTTTTGCACAAGATTTTATTGTTGCTCTAACAGTGATAACAACACAGTATCGCAGTGTCTCATTGCGGAATATATTGAATATGTTTAAAATGCGAGTAAGCAGAAAAGTGTGTTTGTAACTTGAAAAAAGTGCTAAAAAATAAAGCGTTCTTAAAAAAGCTCGCAGTGCTTGTGTAGGCGATGATGTTCAATGTTGCCGAATGTTGTGTCGGCGAATGCATATGGCACAACACACTTTAAAAAATTGGTATTAACCATCAATGTCCCTCCAGAGTCGACGCAGCAAATATTGTTTGACGCGGTGGGACTAGTGGGAATAGTGCCGAGTCATAACTTCGACCTGAGCCCACATTCAATATCCTGTATATATATATATATATATATATATATATATATATATATATATATATATATATATATATATATATATATATATATATATATATAATATATATATATATATATATATATATATATAGGCAGGCAGGCATGGTGGTTGAGTGGCCGAAGCGTTGCAAGTACTCAAGTCGATCCTCCGTGAGCAGACACAACGTGGTTTATTTCGACGTTTAAGCCAGAGTCTGGCTGAAACGTTGAAATAAACTACGTTGTGTCTGCTCACAGAGGATCTACTTGACTATATATATATCGAATCAATCGATGAAGTCATGGTTCCGTCAACATCCAATTAGGTCTGCCATGGTCTGAAAGATATATATCTTTTAAACCATGCCAGACCTAAATGAATATTGATGGAACCATGGCTTTATCGATTAATTCTACGGCAGCCATAGGAATTCGTATTAATTTGAAGGACTTGAGCATATTTAACGAATACGTATAATTCAGCCAATGCGGCTTGAAGTCAAATTTACGACATATAAAGTTATTGATCATCAGTGGTACGTCACAGCCGCTGGACGACCACTGCAGATGGTGCTGTGCCTAAATTTTGGTAAGGTGAATAAATACCATCCAGTTCGACCTTGGCGTAGCGGTGTTGGGAAGTTTACATTCAATTTGAACTCCAGTGAGCCGATCAAAAATAAATTAAATGACAGAACACGTCTTGAATATTTCTAAGATTTCTAATATAAGTGCGAAGCACCCATTTTGCCACACTCTCGCAATACTTGCAATCGTGAACCAAATCTACAAATACAAAAATTTTCCAGACGTCGTCGTCACCTAGGCCGGGGTGCTTGTTGCCCCACCCCGCTCAATGACGCCGGACATGTTCAATAAAGTTTTTACTCACTCACTCGTTGTGAACCCTTCAATAAAGTTTTTTTTCTTTTCTTCTCGAGAACCAAGCTAAGGTGATTCGAAAACAATCATCTGCAATTGGTTGTGAAAAACTCGGCACGACATGTGTATTCAGCAACGATGGCCTGCCCGGTCGAAGGTGTGAACACACCGGTACACACAAGCTGTAGAGACACAGACAAACGCTTGTTTTTCTAGGAGAAACAAATGTCGGAAATTTATCCGTGAAAGGCTCCATTGCTTTTCTGCGTAGCAGCCAACGAGCTGCCACCGGAAGAAAGAAAGTGATGACAGGACAGGCAAAGACATCGAAAGGGTCAATAATGCGAGCTCAGTTACCATCTTACTTCGTTTTTTGTCCATCGTTGGAAGGAAATGCTGGGAAGTTGGGGCCGAAAAGAAGCCTGCAGTATTTGCTTCCTCGGTGTCGACGCCGTGTAGTAGATGTCAGTGCATGCCATGAATGTCTTCTTCAAGCTCCTCCCCCCCCCCCCGCCCTTTTTTCTTTCTTCAAGCAAGTGGGCAGAGGCAGTCACCGGAGCATTGGCGAAGCCTGTTGACAGCGCTTGTACACCCTGTGTAGAGCCTCTTTTTGGGACTGTTTATTTACCAGAGGCGACAAAGCGGACGTGGCAACGTTAAGACAAAGACAAAACGGCCGCTCGCTTGTCGGAATAGCTGGCTCGTCTTGACGGCCCCTTTTCACGTTCAGTTCGCGTTGAAGGCGAAAGCAACGTGAACTGTGCCAAGGTCCGACCTATCCGTGAATGTAGTCACAAGTGCGTGAGGACAACGTGATATACGAGCTGATAAAAACCAGGACGCTTCGCTGGACATAAAATCGGCGAATAATGTATGGCTCCTCATGCATGTATAGATATTTCCTAAACTTCCTGATTTCTTTTATGTATAGCTCTGTGGAAGATTTAAAAAACAAAACAAAACAAAAACCGTCCACGCAATGGCAGACACAAAGAGAAAAATGGGTAAGCCTGAAGGGAAACTTGAAGAGGAATTCCGTGGAACGGTCTTTCAGCAAAATGAAGAAAAAACTTTCTGAATTTCTTTCTCGTGTGAAATTTTCTTTAACTGAAAACGAGCAGATGTATTTAAAATAAAGAGTTAAACCTCTTCACACTTCTTAGTAATTTTAATGCCGCCATATTCTCTATGTACAGTATTGTACATTGTTAAAGCGCATGCACTAGCATAAAACGTGCGTTTTTTCTTATCCTGCAAGTGTGAAAGCACGTGGTGTTGCAAAGAGTACTTAGTTCTATAAGCGCTGACATTAGTTTTCATTCATGTGTGAGGTGCATTGATATGACTTTTTTTTTTACTGTCAACCATATACAGTATATTGACAACCTCACACAATAGTGTTAAAAAAGTACCACACCGTAGACTTTGTATGCGGTGACTGCTTTTGTGAATGACATCGGTCAACCCAGCATACAAATAAATGACGCTAACGTGCATTATTAGTGTTGAGACAAAAAAAAGTAAAAAAAAAGATGCAGTATAAAGTTTGTGGAGTCGATTGATCAGAAGGTCTTTTCAGCGCATTTGTACAATAGCGGTGTTTGACTGCTTCAGACACGCTCATACTAGCATAAATTATTACAAGATAACCTGTACTACACGAGCATTGATTTAGAAGATAATAAGATGATCCAGTACATATTAGTAGACCATAAATTTCTCGGAGACGATTAGATTTTCATTTTATATATAGGCTTTATACAATGGATCAGCACTCGAACTTGCTTTATGCATTAGTAGTATGCTGTAATAGCCCATGGAATGCCCAGATGAATATGATTCATTCCACATCTGCTTCACTTTAGATATTTCACGTGTTTAGTAGGTTGACACATAAGGCGGAATCGTTACGAATGTGCTAAGCATCTTGTGGGATTTAGTTCGATAACATGTAGACGCACAATACAATTAACAAGGGCACGCCACAGTACACGCGCCACACTATAGCATCGTTCCTGACCCAGCCGATAAAACGTTTCTGCAATACAATTTGCTGAAACAGTGGTGGCTTATGATAGACTTGATTATGAGAGGGTGATGCGTTTTGCAGTGAAAATGACCATGACCTTCTATGGTGATCTTGTCATCGCCAAAAAAAAAAGCAAGACGATTTTTAGTGAATCAGCAGTTGATCGACAGATGTACCTCTCCATGATGACTATATTGATGATGATAACCTCCCGTTTGATCAAATGCACATAGCAATCGCACGGGTAGGTTATTAGGACTTGCACTGGGGCTGTGCTATAGATTTACGTATCAAGTGGAGCTTAGAGGCGCCGAGCTGTAGTCGTTGCGCCTAAAGTAATAACACATTAGGGCCAGATGCCTTCCCAGAAAAAAAAAACTCACAATTTTTGTTATGTTTTCTTTCACGAACTCCATGGCGTGTTTTGATGCGTTTTCGCTGAATAATGAAGCGAGCACCTCGAAAGAAAAAGAAAACGTTATGTCGTTTTACGTGTCAAAACTTCGATATGCGTATGAGATATGTCATAAGGAGGGACTTAATATTAGGTCTCATTGCGTCGGATTGTTTACCACATCCTTCAATTCAAGTGCACGAATTATTTCGCCTCTCGTAATTATCAAATCTGTGTGCAGCACCTGAAATAGATCACACGACATCCAAAGGTAGCCCAACTCCCCAGCACCTGAAGAATAATGGCGGATGCATTCCTCAAAAATGAGAGACAAAGAGATATTTAAATAATCTTTGAGAAGACCTACTGTTGCAACTACTAGCATTAGGATAATGAGGAAGAAACAAAAAGCAGAAGAAAACCCGAGCATATAAGTGTTTTCAATTCTTTTTGTCACATTGATCGAACGTTGCAGCTCATATATAGTCAAATGCGTTTGAGTATGGGCCAGTATTCTTCAAATACAGACACCTTCACTCCCTTTATCGGCCAACTATCGATGTTGTGATTGTATAGGAGTGTCAGCAAAGATAGCAGCTGATCATTGGGGTGTCGCATATAGCATTAGAGGTTGTTTCCTAGAATAAAATGGGGAACACCAGCGTAATAAAGGCTGAAGTCTTTCTCAGCCCCTCACCCAAACGGAATACGACTAAATGCAGCACATTACAATGGTGAATAGATGCACTCCTTTATCTGAATTTGTTATCCTCTTTTAATTTTACCACAAGCACATTAAATAGCTCATTTTGCTGAAGTTTTGGTGCCGCCGTCTGTGTCGGTGTCGTTGGTTGTAGGCGAAAAATCCTTATCTTGTTCATGACTCAGAAGTAAAACAAAGATGCAAATGAAATGAATATTAAAGAGCTTCGTTTCCCAGTGAAAATATAACCGAGACCACCTGCGTGGCTATAGCACATGTTGTACTACAGAGCTCTGTCAATTATTGAAACTGCTTCGAAAAAAAAAATAATCACTATGTTGAAGTGATGTGGTGGGAGGAGTACTTTCCTTGATGCACGTAATATTGCCTGGCAGAAGCGTAGTATCATGCCAGGCGTCGAAATGTCTGAATTGTGCGGCGAGTGGGTGTTTTAAAGGACCACACGTCACAGAGCGTTCTGGCATATCTAACCATCACCAGCAACAAAGCATCAACAAAGCGAGAGATGAACAAGATATTTTTTGTCCTTGCAGGGTCAAGGGAGGTGGGTGTCGGAAGGCTACCCCTTCGAAGCACCCCCTTCTTCGGGTGGCGGCTAGACATTGGGTCTTGTAGGCATTTTTGACCAGCTGAACTGTCCATAGTTTGCCACCCTGGCACTTGCTGAGCAGCATAACCTCCCATTTCTCTGGCGTGGTTATCCTAAATGTAGGATTGGCGCTGTGCTTTATGGTATGTGTCGCTGCGGGGCATTTCCAGATAATGTGGTCGAAGTTGGCGCGAGCCGCCCTGCAAGCACTGCCCCTGGGTGTTTAAACATCTGGGTATATGCGATTATAGAGCGTGGGGGCAGGTAATGTTCATGTTTGTAGTAGTCAAATATTGACGACTGGGGCTTATGTATCAACTTGTGAGGAAGTGGATACTTTCATATGACACACGGTAAGAATTTCACCCTAGGTGATCATTCTGTCTTTCGCGTGACCACACTAGGACTCGACTTCCTCCTCCTCAGCCTACTGGATTCGTCAGGAGGGTAGCTGCTATGATAATGGGTGACGTGCTAGGTTTACCATTTCTCGGGGAGCTCCGTTTCCGGCTTCGTTCCCGACAAGGCCCGAATGACCCGGAATAAATGAAGTTGGCGGCAACAAGGTGGGGATGTTCTTTCAAGTATTCGGATCACTTGCGGTGAGATAAGGCCCTTGGTGAGGTTGGGGATAGTTGTCTTGCTGTTACTAACGATGTAGAAGACGGTAGTCATCGCGTAGGCTAAAGCGATGGCAGCTTCTTCGTCCTCTTTGGGTTATGTGATGAGTAAGGTGCTCGTGGTGGCAGTAACATGATGCTGCCTAGTTACGACAGCAAGCGCCAAGGCCGGTTGTGGCGAGTACTCTGATGCATTACCTTAAGATACATGCGTGGCCCCCTGGTAACGCTTGTTCAGATGTTTCGAGCGGTCGGCATGCCATCCTGCGTTATACAAAGTATGCACACTTTTTATTGCTTGGAATGGGGGAAATTAGGACCATTTCTCGAATGTACTTTGAGATTTGTACATTGGACTTCGTCTGTGTAACGTATTTCTATTCAAGGGTATGGAGCCAACACCTGCGTAGGTTCACGTGTTGCCTTGCAGACGCATAAATGGGCCCTATAAGATTATTCGCAAACGAAAACTTATGGCACAAGGACAAGTTGACTATATTACCGGTAATCATTCTATGATATCTCAAAACTGTTAGTGTAACGCGCAGAGTCGTTCTTTTCCTTACCGCATGATTGAGGCATTTACGGAGAACCGAAGCTTAGCTAACAATTGAGAAAGTGTTGCGCACGTGGCCCGATTACGCTGTCATGTTCTATTCTTGAAGGCGAAGCTGAAGCGTCCTCCAAATGTTTTCTATACGTATAGTTGCATTTAGTGTGCAAGTTAACGCAAACAGTCGCTTGAAATCACTCGAGCTGGTATATCGAAATTCTTTCATGACAATGAATACACCGCGCTCAAGAAGGTTCCACGCATGTAATACAGTTTAAATACCTTGACCAACTTTTGTTAACTCAACGGACCTTCATTAGTTAACTGTCATTGGCAGTTAACTACATAGGAATTTCAGCAAACTAGCATACGCGACGTTCACTTCATGTGTCAGAAAAAACATTCCTTCTTCTCGACAGCTGGCTCAAATAGTAAGTGCAAGGTTATTCACCTGCCTTGACTGCCAAGCTTATTCAGGCACTTCTACGACTCGGGTAATAGCTAAACAATAGCGTCGAACGATGTCGTATATCGCGGTACAGTAAGCTATCCGATTGTACGCCTTCGTAAACAAATTTCCCTTGCTGCTGTAGTCGTGCAAGCCTCTGAACTCACAAGTCAACCGTAACTTACGACGTCAAGAAAAGAAAATGCCAATAACAGTGTAGTTTTACGACAGATATCTGTTTCCCGCTTGCTCCGACTACAAAATAGGTTGGGGGGGGGGAGCCATCGTCTTCATGTGATCCTATCAAAAAAAATCATGCCGATAGTGATGGAGTTAGAGGTCAACAGAGAGTTTTACAACTGGCATGACTGCAGATCTCTAGTCGCAACACTCGGTTCTTGCACCCTGAGCAAAATAACGCGCGGCTAAAACTGCATCGATAATGTCTGGTAGAATAACTTCTGACAAATGCTTAAGCAAGTGCTTCATAGACTTTCAATGCCCACCCAAAATGACTGAGAAAAAGCATTACAGACGTAGTACGTCACAACATCCAGTCTTTTTTCCTTGGTCCTTACAAACAGGCATAGAGTTCGCAGCGAGTAAAATACAGCTGTTGCGTTCACTATCAACAAAGCACGATCACAGAAACTTAGCTGTTTTTAATCGCCTTTGCCGATTTTATACCTCATTCGACTCGAGACCTTTTTTCGGTCTGGTTATCCAAAATATGCTGGAGTAGACAATAATTTCTTACAGTAGAGAGACCAAAACAAAACTTGTCCAAACACATACATATTACAACTATTATATACACGCTTGTTTGTAATACTTTAACTATGTTGACCACCAACGAAGGCTGCAAAGCAGTTTGAAGAAACTTGAAGTTCGGCCGGCGCAATATGTGTGCTTGTTAAATAGTTCACGCGCCATTGGTTGAGCCGAGACATTGAAGAAGGCTTCGAGTACAGCAAGAGAGTAAAGCCATCTCCGCTCACGCAGCGAAAACAGCTAGAAATGAATCTTAGTTTGACGCCGCGAATAGAGGAGTGCACAAAATACTCCTCAATACTTTCTGGAATGTGACCTCAACAAAGCTACAGCTGCGCTCCGTCTATAACTTAAAATCCTTTTCTGTGTTCGGAGCCCTCCTAGACTTTTCACGCTACCATCGGAGGGACCGTCGAAGCACTGACCAGCCAAATATACGCCTGCATTTTTAGAAACACTATATAAGATACCATGCTGAAGACGCTCTCTCAACTACAGTTTATTCGCGAAAATGCTTTTTTTTAGTGTTTATGCAATTGATAGCGAAACAGAGTGTGCCCTTCTGCGTCAGATAGGCGCATTTTGTTTTCCTAAGCCACTCATCTGGTGCGATGTAGTGCTCTTGTTTGCCGCCGAGCGTACAAATTCCGATATTTATAGACGTCGAACACTTTATGCCACCTTCCTGGAACAGCCCTTGCTCCGAGAGTGAAGTATACAGCAGTTGCAGCTTCGCCTGGCCTAATGCGCCCTAGGAATGCCATGCGGAATCGACCGAACTCCAGGACGGTGAAGGATTCCAAACACAATTTTTGTGGCCCCATTGAGGTGGAACGAAAGGCGGACTTCCTCACCACTCTACTTTTTTTTCTCGGGGCAACGCTTCGACGCATTCGCCTTCGCTTTTCTCCGAAGAACCGGAGCACTTGCATTTCATGAGCTGACAGCTAAAGCGAAAGAGGGACAAATGATGAAAGGGACGCACCGAATGCACAAACTTTCATCTTCTGGTTGCATCGGTGGCATCAGCTCCAAACTTCGAAAACAGACAAAGCGCTTTTCTGCTGCATTTTTTTTTCTTGTACCTACTGCTTTTGCTGCCACCTTCTACAAGCTCCACTCATCACGTTTGGAAGCTATAGGAGGACCTTGCCTTGCTCTACACGTCCGATGGTAAGAGCTCGCGTTGGAATTATGTCGCCCCATTAGACCGTCACAAGCGTTTCTTAAAAACTATGGAGCGCCTGATACATATATCTGTTGATTCGCACCAACAGCTTCATTTTTGTAAATGTAAAATTGTTTTCCTAGCTGATCCTCTTTGCAAAACACCTGTTTATTGATGATTTGCGATGACCATTGCCTAAATATGAACACTTTAGAGTTGGATATACAAAATGTACTTTAAGCGTCTAATGCATGCAGGTATAATCTCAAAATGTTTACAAGTTTCACTTTATAACTCATAGGACTGACTTGGCGTCACCAGATTCGAAAATAATAGAAGGCGTATAGCTTTAAAAGTTAAAAAAGTGTGCTTATTTACAGTTTTCTCCGAATGTTTTTTTAACCCTAGAAGTAGTAGTTCTCTTTCTCCCTTTTTTATCTGAATGCGTGTATGTTCTTATTGTAGGGCGGCAATAACCAGAGATAGCTGAAATCATTGTTTTTTTGAACTTGAGCATGTGCTCACAGCGCTAGTGTGCCTGATTAAACTAAATAATAAATGTTTTGGCTTTTGCATACACACGGAACAAAATGTGGACATGAGTTTATATAGCAAATGTCCATTATTTAGGCGGCCATAATTAGCGGAAAACTCTCGAGCAGTTAGCGAGTTCTGTAACGTGTTTCAGAACTGGATGTAGCATCAAATAGACGCCAGACACTTTATGTCACCATTATTTAGAGAAAACCTTGAATAAAAAGCTGTTGCCTTTGCAAATGATTCTTCCGGTCGGATTCGTAAAAGCACCGAAACCATCACGTAATCTTGGATAGAAGAAGTAAGAAAAACTGGGACGTTTTGTAAAACAATATTAGTTCACTAACACTTATGAAAAACAATACAAGGGCAATGATCTATTTGTGTCGACGTGAAAACACAGTGCACTAAATGAGTCGATGATGCTTTTCTGCGGTTCCTAAACTGCTACAGCGCTTCATTTCTTCACGATGGCGCCAGTAAATTCAAAGAACTGTCAAGAACCTGCTCGATACAAACTGAATTCTTCAGGGCGGGATTTTGCAATGACAGAGAAAGATAGTCTTTTCCAATGATGTTGGGAAATGTTGTTCATTTTGTAAAGCGAACCATGGGATGAATTGATTCTGCCCCCCCCCCAATCCCCCCCACTGCTTCCATTCGCCCCGTCACTTCTGTGTGTGTAATATCACGCGTGATTTCAAAAATCCATCGTCGAACTTCTAGACCACGGTGCCAAATAAACCAAAACTAACGCACCGTGTGCGTTAGTTTTGACGCACTTGGCTGGTTTTGTCGCACTCATTGCGGTAGTTTCCGTTTATCCGGCACCGTGGTCTGGAAATTTGACGATGGATCTCTAAAACCGCGCGTGATATTCAGTTTTTAAAAACTAGCCTCACCATTATTTGTGACGTAGAACAACATTTCCATCTAAACAACCACCCTAAAATTAATAATAAAAAAGTGACAGCTTCGCCGCAAAGGCGAAGCAATGAACGCGATAGCAACAAATTGGGAGGTCACGCGCAGAGTGGCAAGCACATCAAAACGTGCCCCGTATTTCTCGCGCACAAATAACACACAAAACGTAGTCGCAGCTACAGATTAACGTGAATAAGCGTCTTAGTTGTTACTACGCTGTGTCTGTAAAGAGCGCTCCTTTCGCAAACAGAAAATGTACAACAATTGCAGTGAGCTTTGTGTGCCCAGTAACTACAACAGAATCGTTCAAGCAAAACCCGAAAGCCAGCCAAGACGTACGATCCTCCCCACCGCGAGATAAGAACGCATGAGCGATCATTTACTGCCCTCCTCTCCTCAGGTCAAAGTACGCGTGGGAGATGAGAGCGCACCCCGCCGCGTCGTGACGATGTGGCGACGCGCGCTCATTGCGCCATCTTGCTGGTAATGCTAGTTTTCACATGATAGTTCCTACTCGAGATGCTCGTCACCAGCGTTAAGTGGCAGACATAATTGGCTTGCCGTTCGAACGTTCAGGGACGTGCTCTTTTGTAGCTCAGAGGTTAACACCTCGGACATTCATCTCAGAGGTCCCAAGTTCGATTCCGCGCGCCAGAATATTTTCCTGGATTTTTTCTTGCCTTTCTTATACATTGATGTGTACACATATGCGACGAGTGACGGTGACGTCCACGTCGACGCCAATGCCGGAGGCACAATCCAGTCGGGAGAGTTCATATAATTGCCATCGCAATAAATGTTAATGCAATCATATTTATCAATTGTTCATGCTTAAGTGATCTAATTAGTGGCAAAATCTTTCCGCCTCGGCCTGGAAAATCACTCTAATGATCACGAGCGCCTACCTTTTATAGTATTTTAAGAAAAAAAATATATTGCTTAAAAAATACAAGCACCGGCGTTCCAAGGTGAGAGCGGGGAGAGGGGCGTCGGAAAGACTAGTATGCAGGGTGTTCAACATAACTGGAGCCAAGAATTTGAAAATAAAAGACACTTCAGTGGTGAATCGAACCAAACGCGCACTACTCGCACTAGTCTGTAGGTACTTAGGCTATTTTTATTTCTTCCCATACTTATTATTACTGATGTTTCATTACGTATATGTTGTAGGCCAGTGTGCTCAGATTTGGGTGCACGTTAAAGAACCCCAGGTGGGCGAAATTTCCGGAGCCCTCCACTACGGCGTCTCTCATAATCATATGGTGGTTTTGGGACGTTAAACCCCACAAATCAATCAATCAACCAATTATTACGTATCTTTATAATGGGCTTTAAACCCCAAATATTAACACTCAGATGTAGAGCTTTTTCAGAAACCACCATCAAAATTGTTTCCTGTACCATATGTCTAGCGCTGTTATTTTTACCGCGTTGTAAGAAAAGCCAATATCACTATAGCGGTGCGCTCGCGGCCCGTCACACGGCTTCTTTCACGTTTCGCGGGCTTTCTTTACAAAGTGAAAAAAAAAATAACTGCGCGAGACGTATCGTACAGGAAACAATTTAGTCGGTGGTTTCTGAAAGTGTTTTACATATCATTGCTCATATGTTGGGTTTCCAGCCCATAAATAAAAATACATTAAAAATAAGTATTTATTATTAATATGGGGAGAAATAATCATCATCATCATCATCAGCCTGTCTACGTCCACTGCAGGACAAAGGCCTCTCCCATGTTCCGCCAGTTAACCCGGTCCTGTGCTTGCTGTTGCCAATTTATACCCGCAAACTTCTTAATCTCATCTGCCCGCCTAACCTTCTGTCTCCCCCTACCCCGCTTCCCTTCTCTGGGAATCCAGTTGGTGACCCTTAATGACCAGCGGTTATCCTGTCTACGTGCTACATGCCCGGCCCATGTCCATTTCCTCTTCTTTATTGCAGCTATGATATCCTTAACTCCCGTTTGTCCCCTAATCCACTCTGCTCTCTTCTTGTCTCTTAAGGTTACACCTACCATTTTTCTTTCCATTGCTCGCTACGTCGTCCTCAATTTAAGTTGAACCCTTTTTGTGAGTCTCCAGGTTTCTGCTCCATAGCTAAGTACCGGCAAGATACAGCTGTTATATACCTTCCTCTTGAGGGACAGTGGCAATCTACTTGTCATAATTTGAGAGTGCCTGCCGAATGTGCTCCACCCCATTCTTATTCTTCTAGTTACTTCAATCTCGTGGTTAGGCTCTGCGGTTATTACCTGCCCTAAATAGACAGTCTTTTACAACTTCAAGTGCACTATTACCTATCACAAAACGCTGCTCCTTTCCAAGGTTGTTGTACAATACTTTCGTTTTCTGCAGATTAATTTTAAGACCCAACTTTCTGCTCTCCTTGTCTAACTCCGTAATCATGAGTTGCAATTCGTCCCCTGAGTTACTCAGCAATGCAATGTCATCGGCGAAGCGCAGGTTACTGAGGTACTCTCCATTAACTCTTATCCCTAACTGTTCCCATTCTAGGCTTCTGAAAACGTCCTGTAAGCACGCAGTGAATAGCATTGGGGAGATTGTGTCCCCTGCCTTACACCCTTCTTTATTGGTATTCTGTTGCTTTTTTTATGAAGCACTATGGTAGCAGTGGATCCCCTGTATATTTCTTCCAGAATGTTTATATATATTTCATCTACGCCCTGATTCCGCAGTGTCTGCATGACGGCTGATATTTCTACTGAATCAAACGCCTTCTCGTAATCTATGAAGGCTATGTATAGTGGTTGGTTATACTCTGAGCATTTCTCTATTACCTGATTGATAGTATGAATGTGGTCAATTGTTGAGTAGCCTGTTCTAAATCCTGTTTGTTCCTTTAATTGATTGAATTCTAATGTTTTCTTTACTCTGCTAGCAATTACCTTTGTAAATAGCTTGTATACTACAGAGAGCAAGCTGATCGGCCTGTAATTCTTCAAGTCCTTGTCATCTCCTTTCTTATGTATTAAGATGATGTTAGCGTTCTTCCAAGACTCTGGTACTTTTCCCGTCAGGAGACACCTCGTAAATAGAGTGGCTAGTTTTTCTAACACAATCTGTCCTCCATCTTTCAGCAGATCTGATGTTACTTGATCCTCACCAGCAGCTTTGCCTCTGTGCATGCTCTTCAAAGCTTTTCTGACTTCTTCTATCATTACCGGTGGGGTGTCGTCTGGGTTACTGCTAGTTCTTATAGTATTAAGGTTGTGGTTGTCTCGGCTACTGTACAGATCTCTGTAAAACTCCTCCGCTATTTTAACTATCCAATCCATATTGGTAGTTAATTTGCCTTCTTTGTCCCTTAGTGCATACATCCGCTTTTTGCCTATCCCAAGTTTCCTCTTCACTGCTTTGGCGCTTCCTCCGTTTTTCAGAGCGTGCTCAATTCTCTCCATGTTATACCTTCTTACATCGGATACCTTACCCCTATTAATCAGCTTCGAAAGCTCTGCCAGTTCTATTTTGTCTGTTGTACTTGACACTTTCATGATTTGACGCTTCTTAATTAGGTTCTTCGTTTCCTGGGAAAGCTTGCCGGTGTCCTGTCTAGCTACCCTGCCTCCAACTTCCACTGCACACTCCGTGATGATACTCGTCAGATTATCATTCATTGTATCTACGCTAAGGTTGGTTTCCTCGCTAAGAGCAGAGTACCTGTTCTGCAGTGACACTCTGAATTCCTGTACTTTCCCTCTCAGTGCTAGCTCATTGATTTGCTTCTTGCGTATCAGTTTCTGTCGTTCCTTCTTCAAGTCTAGGCGGATTCGAGCCCGTACCAGTCTATGGTCACTGCATCTTACCTTGCCAACCACTTTCACATCCTGCACGACTCCTGGGTGTGCAGTCATTATAAAGTCTATTTCGTTCTTATTTACGCCATTAGGGCTCCTTCATGTCCACTTGCGGTTTTCTCGTTTTCGGTAGAATGTATTCAAAATACGCAGATTATTGCGTTCTGCGAATTCTACTAGTAGCTCTCCTCTGGCGTTTCTAGTGCCGATGCCATAATCTCCTACTGCCTGGTCTCCAGCCTGCTTCTTCCCTACCTTTGCATTAAAGTCGCCCATTACTATAGTATACTGTGTTTTCACCTTACTCATTGTCGATTCCACGTCTTCATAGAAGCTTTCAACTGAAGCGTCATCATGGCTGGATGTGGGCGCGTAAGCCTGTACTACCTTCATTTTGTATCTTTTATTCAGTTTAATTACAATGCCTTCCACCCTTTCATTAATGCTATAGTAATCCTCTATGTTGCCAGCTATGTTTCTGTGAATTAGGAACCCTACTCCCAGTTATCTTCTGTCTGCCAAGCCCCGATAGCAAATGACGTGCCCATTATGTAGCACAGTATAGGCCTCATCTGTCCTCCTAACCTCACTCAGCCCTATTATAGCCCATTTAATGCCTTCTAGCTCCTCGAATAATACAGCTAGACTTCCCTCACTAGATAACGTTCTAACGTTAAACGTTGCTAAGTTCAAGTTCCAATGGTGGCCTGTCCGTATCCAGAGATTCCTAGCACCCTCTGCTGCTTTGCAGATCTGACCGCCGCCGTGGTCAGTTGCTCCGCAGCTGGTGGGGACTGAGGGCCATGAGTTAATTGACGAATGCCTACGGGAGAAGGTGGCCAGATACTGCACCAGGGTGGCCAATCCTTCTATGGTGAGATCATCGGTGCGTACCGGCTTTAAGCCGGTACGATCAGACAGTAGTGGGAATGCTCCATGCATGTCTTCCTTATTGTTGTTCAGCAGCGTTGGCAGCCACCCACCACGGAGCCCAACGAGGGGACGCTACAAGGTTACAAATGCTGAAACCTGCAGACGCCAGCCGTACAACGCCACTATAACCCAATGCGCCTAGACCAAGGTAGGCTATTCGCACAGGGTTAACCCTAGCCGCCAGGAAGTTTGGAAGTAAACGGAAGAGAGTAGAAGACAGGACAGATAAATAGTAAGAGATAAAGACGAAGATGTAGGGAGAGAGAGATAGGAAAAGGCGACTGCCGATTCCCCTGGGTGGGTCAGCTCAGGGGTGCCGTCTACGTGAAGCCGGGGCCAAAGGGGTGTGTTGCCTCTGCCAGGGGGCCTTAACGGTCCAATCACCCAGCGTCGGCTCAACCCCCAGGATCCCCTTTTCCTCGGACACGGCAAAGCCACGCACGGCTAGGCGTGGGAGGGAGTCGAAACTCCCCGTTAGCTCGGGTTCATGGTGTCGCTACACACCAAACGCCTACTTGCGCAGGCGCCCCTGCAACTATGGGGAGAAATCAAAATAGCCAAATACTTACAGTCTAGATCGATCTCGTAGTATGCGTTTGATTCAATTCGCCTCCTAAGTACCTTTCACTTTCCGATTCTTGGCTCAATTTATGTGGGACACCCTGTATACGGGGTGGCTAGTGAACGGTTGTGCAGTGCAAGCCGTCGGTTTTTCACAGCGAAAGTTGTTATGAGATCACAAAACGGGTCGTGTGTGCGCCGAAGCTGTCCGCCGCCGCCACTGCCAGTGTCCGTAACCACTATCACAGGAAATAATAAAAAAGTAAGTAAATAAAAAACATTAAGGATGCAATGTCATTCAAACCCTGGTTCCCTGCACGCCAGCATAGTATTCTATCGCTCAACCACGCTGGTGCTTGGAACTCTTGTCCAAATCGGCCATATGCAGGCTTGATGTCGGAAAAAAAATCGCGTTAATATGAGTAACAACGAGTTGTAGAACAACGAAAGAACAACTAGGTGTCAGATAATTCTAATTGCACAACCAGTGGTTCGTAGAATGCTCCATTCCTTTACAAAAGCTTGATCTTGTTCACCTAATAAATGTGGCGCACACCCACTGTGGGGATTGTGGGGATTATAAAAGCTTCCGGCATAATACTTCATCATTGTTAGCCACAGCACAAAAAATTGCACAAAGTTCCTTGCTAGTGCGCAGCAGGTACCACGCTTCTCCGAATAATGACGAAGGATGACATACTGAATGCAGGGTACTCGCTGCCTGCCTACTACACTATGATTATTCTGCAATAGGCAGGCAGTGGGTACCCTGCAAGTGTGCTTGTAGCAGCTACCCAAAGAGTGTTAAAAAAGGCTCTTAAAAACAGCTCTTCTAGCTATCACTGTGACAGTTCTGCGCGTTCAGCGCAGGCCTGGTGGTTTTTCCAACGAAGAAACTCGCAAGCAGACGCTGCTTGCGTCGGCATTGCGAGGCGAGAGATGGGGAGGGGGGGCATCGAAGAGAAAAGAGGGGGGAGGGGACGCGCATGTGCGTGGAAAGGTGGACGCCGCCGGACAAGGGACATGATCCCCCGGCATAATAAACGTCGCATCTAAGAGATATCATTGCGGTTATCTATATAGTTATGCAAAAGTGTTAGTGAAGAATACAAGAATGTCATCGGTTGCACTTGAACAGGCCGCGCTACTTTATTTGCATGAGGTGTACAGTGCTCACGACAAATTTATGCTGATGTTTCAGTTATGGCTTCAAGCTTAAACGCCATTGTAATAATTCCAGCAAGATCTATGACAACAAAGCTCAAAATGTTTCAGCAACCTCAACTACAGCTGCTGAACTAGTAGCTAAGAGCTGCTGTTCAGATTGTCAGAGAGCAGACACCTAATTCATGGACTATCATTCGCGATAGCAAAGTAGCCCTTTAAAGCATACCCTCCGCTTTACATCATGGCTCCCATGAGCAGCTCGTAGCGGCAATTCACAACAACGCATTCAAAAGTGCACGACTGCATACTTTGAACCCCGACCTCCAGCTACTTATCCTGCTCAGCGTATCACGAATTGATAGTACTACCTTGTTGGCACGTCTGTGACTAGCAGTGGCGTTTTCAAATGCTTCATAATTTCTGACTAGTGTGCTGACAGCCCGCCATGTTAAGTATGCGGTGAAGCAAAATGGTCGAGCACCTTCTCTGTGATTGCACCCGCTTTAAAAGCGAAAGAGCCACTCACAAACATCTCTTATGATCAGCCTGCCTGGCTTGATGCTGCTTTGACGCATGAGACATTGCGGCTGGGCCTACGCTAATTTCTTTCGAGTCAGCGCTACCAGAGATGCACCAAAAGCGGCGACAACAGAGAAATCATTCTTCTAGTTATCCCAAGTCGTCGGCGCCCCTCGTAAACCCTTTGGACACGCCTGACCGACTTACGGATTAGGAAGAGTTGTTGGCCGCTGAGGAGCCTTGCTTTGTCGTCTAGGTGCTCCGGGCAAAGGGCCCAGCGTCTCAGAACCGTCTGCGGACGCCTTTCCCACGTTCTTCATGGCGCCTTGCCACTGTTTCCACAATTTGTGGTCTGCCTGGCGCCACAAACCCATCACTGCAACAGACTACAAAATTGATTGCCTCGTAAGACTCAACATCTTCGAGCTGTGCTGTGTCGTGCGTGGTGTGCAGTGTTTCTCCCTCGCCATGGGCTGAACTGGGCATACTTCTTCCCTCTTTCCTTTGTCGGAAAGAAGGCGGCGTTTCACCTTCCTCTTTCGAGGGCGGAGGTGAATATGGCCATTTTCATTGGACTGTCCTGGCCTCCATTGTTTTTCATGCAGAGAATCCTGGGAAGGCTGGGACGTAAAACGCGAGCGCCGAGGGGCTCCCGACAAGCTCTCACAAGCTCCCAGAAGCTACCATCATGCTTCAATCGAGAGCTTTCATGATGATGCTACCACCATTATGTAACACGCTACCTGTAAATATTGTAATTAAAACTTACTGTTATCAGCTCCGGGCTCCTCTCCTCGACATCTCCCCGAGACTCTGACTGGTTCCGGCACTCTGGGCGGAACCACGTTTACATCACCACCCTCTCACAAACAACAAAAGCCCGGGGCCCTGGCTTAACCGGCCGGCAATACGAGCCGCTCCGAGGGCATTGTTGGGGTTTCTGCAAGGAACCGAACGGAACTGTGACTGTTCGCGGACAATGTTGCTGTGGAGGAACTCGGATGGCGCTCCAGTAATTTTTGTTCTTTTTTTTCCTACTGTTTCTGTCACAAACCCTCCTCCTTTTCTTTCAATCTTTTCCACCCCATTCCACACCAAGAACAGGGTAGTCAACCACAGTATTCCTCTCATGGACCCATCTGTCTTTCCTTTGTCTCTCTCTCTCTCTCTCTTTAATCAATGACTACACCGTTTTCTTTTATTTTCGGAGTTCTGTTACACTGCTCGCTCAGTCGTTCGCAGGTGAAGCCAACGGAGGCGTGGTTATTCCTTGCTTCGGAAGTTAGCCATTTTCTACGCTTACTAATAGTGCTCATGGCATAATATTACGGCCACGACAATCCTAAAGACTTGGCGGCCTTCAACGCAAAAGTTTTGGTCTGTCTGTTTGTCAGTCGGTCGACTTGTCGTTTGTCCACCAAAACCATACCCAAAACGGCCAAAATTCAACCCTATCAGCAGCGCCAATCAATATTGCTCAAGTTTCAGGGTTCATATTTGTGCGATGGTCCATTAATAAAGCAAATACTGCGGATATGTGAGGCACAATAAGAACAAGTCAATATTCTGTACGTGTCTCTTTATACTAGAAAACGCATACATAAGTAATTCTAAGGACTGTAGCGTTTATCACGCTGCGCTGACAATACAACGCTCGCAAAAAGGGGCAAGCGTTTCCAACGCTTAGCTAACACGACACGGTCGCGGCACCTACCCGTCGCCACCTTGCGTTCTATACCTTATCGCCTCCGAGACAGGCGCGCACGCCGTGCGCTTCGTTTTCCAAGATAACCGCCAGATAGCGCTCATGTCTCACGTGTGACGTGCCTCGATGCGATCGCTCGCCTCCACTGCACGCATCGAGGCACTCTAACGCAGAGCCTCCAGAATACCATTCACCAATTTTCTCGCGCAGAGCATCAAATAAACGTTTTGTTCACTCTCTCCATACGCAAGACTGTCGTCGTTCGACGACATTTGCAGTGAAACGTGCAGATACGGGGCTAGTTTTTTCTTGGAGGTATTGCTTTCCAGTATTAGAGGGATATGTTGTCTGCTCACGTCCGGCAAAACGGTTTACGATTATTTGAAACCATGTGCCATATATGTATTTATTACAAAAATTGTTTTCTTGGTCACTGCTGTTACCGCCACGAGCCGCTCTCGTCAAGCGAGGCTGCTCGCGATACGATGATCAGTTGTAAATGGCATTTACGCAAATCATCTCTGCATAGTGGCCTCCATATTTATTTCAGCATGAAAGAACGACAAAACTAGGCGTATTCAAACATGAGGCTAATACAAGCACTGCTGAGAAACAAATAACTAAATTTCGTACAATTTCGGTAAATGGAAGAAAAAATATAAGTTCATGAAGTTACCGTTTAATAAGCATTGCACTAGCCAAAGTGTTCAGAAATCTGCTTCTTGTGTGCCAGAAGGCATCGTCGTCCGCTCCGTGGCAGCGTGAAAGGCGGCATTGGCAGTCATGTCGTTCGTGCTTGCCAGTTTTTCACCTGAGTCACCTCGCTTAAATTTCGCTTTGTCACTCGTAAAAAATATTTTTAGGAGAATAGGTCTCCTTTAGCGTTTCATTTTAGTAGGTTGGGGTTTGTTATCTTTGTGGTTGCTTTTTGTTTTCTTCATGCCTCTTTCGAGTGAGTAGCAATTACGCACGTTTAAAGAGCGGATCGTTGCGCCCATTCCAAGCCACACGAGGTAATAAAATATGCACAACTTGCAGATATATGTTGAGAAACAGCATATATGCAACCTGTATACAAATAGAAGCAGTAAGTTATGAATGATAGTAGGGGGAGAGGGACGGGTTATCATTGGCTGCACAAACGTTTCTTGCTAAAGTGAATTACATTCAATTTATCCGCCGTGGAATCGACAGGGGCACGTCACTCACTACTTTCGTTTCCGCATTCATCAATGTACACGCCCCGCTAAAATTGAAACAAGCACGGCCTCGCAACTTCATAATCAGGAACGTATAGGCAGTAAATGAATGAAATGCGTCAGTCAATTAAGGCACGCGAGGAGTTCAGACAAGCCAATATACAGTTTCCCAGCCGTGAACACATCGTGCCAGAGAAACCTATTTCGGTGAAATTCTTCCAGTGGGACGACCACATTCCCACACGGCGGAGCCCGCTCCGGTCACACGGTTACCACCGTATGTGTGGGCTGGAGGGAGAAAGGGGAGATGACGATGTATTTGTTTATTTGGCGGATTGTGTCCGTGTTTGCACGGCGACGCCTATCCTTTCGATTATCCGCGCCACTGCTCCTCCGCGAATTCATTCGCCTCCGAAAAGGCGAAATTCGATTTGGTCCCAACAGCACGTGCCGGAGCAATAGGTGCACTACTCCGACAGCGACGACCTCGTCCCGTTCTGCGATCTCTCGGCTCGGCGAAGACCGGGACGAAGAGCGGCCACGAAGAGCGGCTACGACAGCCGGAGAGACTGCACCGCGGAATGCGAGGAACGCGGGGGAGATGAAGACGCTGCCCCTCAAGACGCACTCATCGCGCCTGGCGCACATCGAGCTTGCACGTAGCTCGCCTCTGCGAAGCCTATTGTTCGAAGATAGAGGCACTCAGCGCTCGAGCGTTCTCCGCTTTCACACAGTTCTTCCTCGTCAGGGATGACGACGTGCTAAGCGTGGCACCTAACTGCCCATAATTTACGTATGACCGTACTGTATATACAAATCCCGTTCACAAAAAAGAAGACATACACAAGACAAGCAAAGGAAAGAACCAAGCGTTCCACCGATGACCTGCATTTTCGAAAGAACAGGAGTATGACATAGAGCCACAGTGATCGTTAGAAAGAAAGGTTTTACGCCTGCACCACGAACGCGTGTACGAAATTTATTAGCACAGATGTGAGATAACGTAAGTGTCCACCAAGCAGAAGCTACAAAGTGAACGAAATAATCATACGCTAACCTCAAGTTGTAATATACTTCCTCTCCCTTGATTGCCACCTATCCATAGTTTCTTAGAAACTTATTAAAATGAGAGGAGAAGCGTGAGTATGTTTGCGCTGAGAAGAAGGAAAACAATGCATAAAAATGCATCTAGTTTAGGTAGTGCCTGGAGCACCTGGATCCCTTGTCCTTAAGTAAGATGTAAATTAAATTCGAGATGATAATAAGATAGACTTCAAGCCTCACGAAGATGAAAAGGCTCAAGAAAGGCGCTCACTTGTCTCGAATGCGTGTTAACGGCGTCACGAACACGGCTCGTGGTGGGTCTCCGTGCGTCGAAATGTCCCCTAATGTTCACTGTTACGCACAAAAGCTACTCGCACCACTGTTAGCGTGTAGCTGTATTTGACCGATACACAATTTTGTCTGGTAAATAAAAAAATTACAGTTGAATATACTGGCACTTTTGCACCACCGAGAAAAAATATATGGTATAACGAGACAGTGAGAGAAAATGAATGGTTTAGGATTTAATTCCTTCAGGACTGAACTTTTTGGCTACCTACTGATGTATTGAGAAGAATTGAAAGAGAAGGGAAGAAAAAAATATTTACAGCAAGAGAGCACATTGCATGCATTTATTTAGAGTTCGCACAGTACTGCTAATTCAACTTTACGAATAACGCACCTATCGTGAGAATTACCGGTTATGACGTTGCGCAGCCAAGGAGGAGATCGCGGACCAGCAGTGCTTAAAATAGGGTGAGTTGATAGGTCACCGTAGCTACTACAGCGCGAGTAGGAAAGGAACAAACAGCTGAGCCGTTTCTTCAGGTCCTGCTTTTGGCCGGCTCGACTGCGTGTTTCTTTCCGTGCTGTTGCATTAGACTGTGAAGGTCACGCAGTGAAGTCTCAGCTGAACAGGCCGCACTCCATTAGGAGTGAAATGCGAAAAAAAAACTATTCGTGCACAGTGCAACGGTGGACGTTAAAAACTACAGGTGTTCTGAATAATTTCGAATTTCGCCAACATAGCATGAATCGTCATGAGGTTGTGATTTGGCTAAAAAAATTTGCGGATTTACTTTGCAGAAAGGGCCGGGCAATATGGTGAGCCAAGGAGGAGGAGGAGAGGCGGAAAGGAAGGCCACGGAGGTTTACGAGTACTCAAACCGGCTGGCTACCCTGTGCTGGGGAAGAGGGTAAGGGGAAAGAGTTTTCTAAACATACCTTAGAGGGAACTCTGGTGATAGCGTCTATGGGAGCTGCAACACATGGTGTTTTAGCGAGCATTGGATTGATAAGTAGTACACAGATTTGTATAATCATCGTATTTCTGGCCTCAAGTGTGTTCGTTTGGTTTGGAGCTGTTTTCTCACGAAACGAAAATAAGGAAATGTTCAACGGTTGCGCTTCATCATCCTGTTCTTTTTAGCCTACCTTTTTAAATTAGGTCACGAAGTTCAATAAGAATCGTTTTCTTTCAAAACAAAACCGAAACAGCACTGAACGATGCCACAAGTGCGATTCGCCGCACGCAACAGTCAAGGTACAACCGTACAATCAGTCAAGGTATGAACAAAAAAGTGAAGCCAAAAAGAAATGTTCACTCATACAAAAAAAAGACGTACTGTGTTTTTTTTGTGGTTGAGTGAAGGAGAGTGCTTGCGTGCGCTCGAGTCTGCAGGTATCTCTGTATATCTGTCTCTCTCTCTCTCTCTCTCTCTCTTTGTGTATGTGTGTGTGTGTTGATTGATTGATTGATTTGTGGGGTTTAACGTCCAAAAACCACCATATGATTATGAGAGACGCCGTAGTGGAGGGCTCCGAAAATTTCGGACCACCTGGTGTTCTTTAACGTGCACCCAAATCTGAGTACACAGGCCTACAACATTTCCGCCTCCATCGGAAATGCAGCCGCCACAGCCGGGATTTGATCCCGCGATCTGCGGGTCAGCAGCCGAGTACCTTAGCCACTAGACCACCGTGGCGGTGTGTGTGTGTGTGTGTGTGTGTGCGTCATTCCGCGCAAGCAGCCCCGCCTCATACCCTCCCTGGTAAGAATAAAATAAGGGGGACAGGAAGGGCGAAATAAATGCAAACATAAACTTCACGCGAAGTGCCCGAATTGCATCACAATAACTGATACTAAGTTTCAACCGAACTAGCAAAGAGAAGCGAGCAGAGGGAGAAATTAGCAAATTTATCATGCCTTGCAGTGATTCCACTTCCAACAGGGGGGACAAGCTTTAGGGTATTTATGGGCGAAATTGCTTTCTCACTGTCACTGAACAAAAGATTGTAGTGTCTTTGCGGCTACCAAGATATGATGTATATTTTAAATAGTGGTATAGGGCATATGCCTGTTGGTTATTTATTTATTTATTTCCTTAAACACCTTTAGCTTCAGAACGAGAACGTATAGTGCACATTTCATCATATCAGGATCACACCTACGCGCAATAGAAGTTTATTAACACACTTGGCGACGGTATTTAAAAATGAGACACACGTTTAGGTGCCGTCAATCACCTTCATCCTGATTGTACCATAAAGCTTTGCAGAAAGCCCCGAGTCTTCCGTCATTGACTGCATTATCTGGCACTTTCTCCCCTGCGTGCCTTCTTTACAAACTTCTCTTGCGTACAAACCGAATTGAACCTCGTCGCGCTACCTGAAAAGGCAATGCGAATTTCGCTGCAGTGTTACTGAACTGATGTGAACGCTAGGCTCCTGCATCGTGCTTGTGTTCCTCTGATCATTTCAGTGTTGTTATTAAGTTAGTGCTTACCCGTACGCGAGCCCCTTTAATAACTTCAGGTTATCCTTGTTTATACTTCCTGTTTCTGTTAGGGCTTTGAGGGCTAGACTTAAGCACTAATCGCTTTGAAACACAGCGTTTTTTTTTTTTTCTAAAACATCTTGGGGAAAAAAAGGAAAGGCAAATTTGGAAAGAAACTTAAAAGAAGAGATGTGGCTATAAGAGGGAAAAAAAGAGAAAAGTGAGCCCCGTAACTGCATGCATCAGGGTGCAACACCTCAACAGTGTCTCACAAGGAATGGGGGTGAGGAGGGATCAAAAGGATAGGATTAAAGGTGTAGAGAGAGAGAGAGATGCGCTGAGCCAGCGAACAACGAACAACGCGCCTAATGCATATTCGTTACGGGGGTTAACAAGCGTGACCGAATCGCGCCTTATTCTCATGTACAATCGAAGATGTCGTGCGAAGATGTCGCGCCTTATTCTCATGTACGAAGATGTCGTACAGTGCCTTGAGTTTCGTGGCAAACTTCAAGAATTTTCTCTTCTATAATTGTTGTTGCCAAGAACTTTACTGGTACTCAAAAACTGTATTTATCTCCTTTAATTGCGTCTCTGATTTCGTATCTAGGACGTTTTAAAGCAACTTTTGGTCATGCCCTCTGTACTTGGTTTCCTGTAGATTTCTTAATATTATTTACAAAATTTTTCGCAAGCTGTATGAAGTACAAAAAAAAGATCACCAAAGTTCGGAATAAAATAAACAAATGCGGTCATATATGGCATTGTTTATGTAGCACTATGTTCGTCGCATTTGTTCTCGCTCACGTTTGAGCAGCGCGAATTCCGACTAAGATGCCTCTTCTAACAAAGAGGGAGTGCTGACAGCTCCTGTGGGTCATGGTCAACCGTGTATGAGGTCATTTTGTTACACACGAGGCCCATGGGCCTTGTTTATAAGACCGCTGCTGTAAATTATTAAAAGATTGTCGTATGCGCTGTAGAGGTTGACTTTGTCGGTACCTACGGACTCATCCGAGTGTCATTAAAAAAAACGGGATGGGGTTGTCGACGATGAGGACTTTCATAACACCGCCGGTACATAATGACAGAATGCTTGGTGAATCTTGAAACTGTTGTACTAAGCATGCGCCTTACAAACCACAAGTACGTGGATGAAACTGACATCTATAATTCTAGGTCAGAAAGAGTAAAAAAATTTCTGCGCAATTTTATAACGCTGATAACCAATGACATCACAAATCTGTATACTTTAGTGCATTGCATTAGGTGCTTTGATTCTTCTGTTGCTTAATATACTGGCGCTGACGCCGGCCGTTCGCGATAGGAGTGCAGCGAAAAGAAGCAGTGAAGGGTGTTCATTAATAATGCAGTCACAAAAATGGCACTACAGCAGAGCGCTCTTCTTAGGACGAAATCGTGTGATGGGTGTTATCGACATCCCCACAAAGCATTGAACGTTTCAGAATTACAGTGTTTAGCACAGTCGAAGTCGCCGACCAGCGTATAATAAGCTGTTCAAACGTGCAATTTTCCCTGTGTGTGCCAAACGGGATCGCTAAGAGCCTGAACGCGGTACCGGCACGACGTCGTGCCTGTAAACAGCCGAAAGGAAACCGCCTGTGTGCGCTTTAATCCTTAATATACTTTAATACATTGGCTGACTCAATATACGAGCCGGGTTAACAACGCGTGACAGTACCGACGAAGTCAATGAGGCAGCCCTTTACCGTATGCACGGCAGAACACGTCAAGGGAAACAACCAACTAAGACTTCTTTATGATGCGCGAATATGAACCAGGCTTTCAGGTATACATATGCATGCCCCCAGAAGCCGTGCGCCTATAGAATGTGAACCGCTTATTCGCCCCCAAGCGCAGACTTAGAGCACACAGGAGTGAACCCTCCAGCACAGTGGCGGAGCCATCAGCTCACAAAGTTATTTTCTCGTGCGCCTCACACATCCTGTTTTGGGCACACGATGTTGATGCAACTTCCTATCGCCAACACGGAGTGACATCAGCATTAGGCATGCCACAAGAACTGGCTTCAACGTCGTGTGAAGCTTATATACAGAAGATGCGAGGATGGCCGTTATTTGGGAGAAAGCCGACCAAAGCTGACAGCAAATGGAAGCAAGGCAGAATAGCAGAGACTTTAGAAGTGAGCTCTTCGGTGCTCTCCCTGCAGGTGGTCAGCGTTGCAATAGGTACACGGGAGAACGTCACGATAAGCCATAAAGACGGGACACTTGCCTGCGGCGGGACGTGAAAAGCTCGGAACCATTTTGTTGCACTGGACTCGCTCGTCGTCGTCGGCCGAACGCAGCACATTCCCGCACTGCCGCCTCCAAACGGCCCTCGGGGCACCGCATAAACAAAAACAGCACGCGCTCGACCAGAAAGTTTCCCTCGGAGTCACCTACGTCGAGTGGCTTCTCGTATCGATAAGCGCGCCCCTCGCGTTGGATGGCTACAGGCGGCTATTCCGCAATTGCGCACAGCTATAAAGCGCGGCGACGAAATTTTGCCAGTGTGTACAGCGGCACCGTCCATGTGCTGACGATGAGATCCCCCTCGCCAACCTTCGAGGCCCGCTGCAACAACTTGCTACATCATTACTAAACACCCGGCAAGAACGGTCGTGTGCGCGCTTTTCCTGCAAAATGTTGCCCGCCATGCGACTCCGTTAACGCCGCGGCACCGACTATTGTTTCCGGCCCGTGTTTCCAAAGAACGCGAGGAATGGTGGGTGCGCGCGTAGACGACGCGTTGCAATGTAACACGGCGGCCGCAACGAGTCGTCGGCAGTATACAGTGCAACACTGGAGTGACAGTATAGAGATTCGGAGCTAACCGTAGGGAGGCCCGCGAGCAGCAAAGCTGATGGTTCGGGAGGAACACGGAGGAGCTTAGCAGGATGGCGCGGGCTCACGGCCGCGTCTCAAAAATGGAGCGTCTCTTACCGCCGCAGCCCAACGGTGAAACCGAAGCCAGAAGTGAAAGCCATGAAAAATGCCCAGTTGGCTATTGTCTACGTTCGGTCCCCTACGACTGCTCTTGGGGGTCACTCACTCGAGTTTTTGTCAGCCTGCCCTCCTCGCTACACAATGCGAGGCGCACGGTTTCAGTTACCTTTCTTCGTGCGCCAGGCAGGAGAAAAACCCTGAGCTGATGACGCATCCAGCTGCCCCCGGAAAATATAAATACAACATGCGGTCTCCCCATTAAGCTGCCGCGTTATACAACTTATATAGAAACTGGTAAAGTGCCCTGTAAACCAAGTTAGCGAAGAGCCACCATTTGTGGACTAATGAAAAAAAAAAAACAACGGTTGATATTATAGGTGAATTTATAGATTACCGTAAAGGAAATTAAGAGAAAATTTTATTTTACAGACACAAAATAATAGGGGCAATCAAGGATATCAGCTTCATTTTTTTTACTAAAAGTCTTAATTCACGTTCATTAAGGAACAAAACCGTGCCATAAAAAGTAATCGAAAATACAAGGGCTGTATTCATGCACAAAAGAACGGTTAATCGTAATCAGGTAAATGCTGTGCAAGGTTGGGTCAACTACAGACTCAAGTGGCTAGAACTAAAAGCTGTCACACGAACCTACTTTTTTTTTTCAGGCACCTGTCTTTGCTTACAAAAACGGCTACATAGGGTTGTACAACATTTTACAACACAATTCCTAACTGTTTAATCTGTTACAAAAAGTGTTCACAAGCGTCGTCTTTCAAAACCTACCTTAAGTGGTTTCCATGGGTATGTTGGCGCAAAAATCTTTATTATTATTATTATTAGTACTATTTAGAAATTTTTTCAAGTGAAGTCCATAAACTGGATTGTTATTGCAGTATTCAAGGTCACCGGTGTTGTTTTTATGGCTGTTTTCATAAGAAAGCGCGAGAGAGGCCTACGACTCTCATTACGTGGACTCACTCTAAGAATAGGCATTACAATGAACTGTAGAAAGCTATCTGTGAGAGTATTTTTGTTGTTTCCTGGCTTAAATGCGAAGTGCGAATGTCCTCCGGACCAGGAAGTAAATAAATAAAAGAAACGAAAGGGAAGATCGGTCGACTAATGGCATCCGTTTTCGTAAGTGTGACTGCCCTAAGCCTGCAACGGGGGAATTTCAATTCAACGTAAGCGAATTTCTTTACTGGGAATGTTGCTACATGCTTTATCGTCTGGGCACTTCGTTACAAGCCGAATCAAATACGTCGTGTATCTGCAATACAGCAACGGCGAGGGATTGATTTATTGATATGTGGGGTTCAACGTCCCAAAACCACCATGTGATTATGAAAGACGCCGTAGTGGAGGGCTCCGGAAATTTCGACCACCTGGGGTTCTTTAACGTGCACCCAAATCTGAGCACACGGGCCTACAGCATTTTCGCCTCCATTGAAAATGCAGCCGCCGCCGCCGGGATTCTATACCCGTCCAGCAGGTCAGCAGCCGAGTACCTTAGTCACTATATTTTAGCTAAGTTAGTGGATGCATTTGTATGTGCGCGTGCATATGTAGACATGCAAAATTGAAAAATTTTAGAAAAATAGGAAGGGGTTGTCATCCTCAACAACCCCTGGTTACGCCATTGGCTCACAACACATGACGACAAAGTTAAAACGGATGCGCGTCGCCAGCGCCTTATCCACTAGACCACCGCGGCGGGGCGCGACGAGGGACACTAATGTAAGAAATACGGTTAGTCGTATTTTTACAGGGAGGCTGCGGATGGTTAGGTGAAACCGAAGTTCGTCGGTGCTAAGTGCGCAAAATTTCCTAGCCCGTATCTGCCCCAGAAATGGGACAAGCCCCAGTACTCTAAATTGAGCCACTAAATATTAAGCGGAAATACACGGGAGGCATACATCAACTAAGATTTGTTGATAGATGAAACTAATAATAAAAAAAAACTTTGATGAACCGTCGGGTATAAACCAGGAATAAACACCGGGGCCACACGTTTCAGCTTCGCATGTTAATCATATAAGCGCACGGTCGGGGATTTTTTTTTTTAACTTAAGTTACACCTCACCATATACGGTTCCTGCTTTCAATATTCGCTTATGTGGCAGTTACGTTTCAGCGTCGAATTAAGAAGCTATTTGACAGTAACGTAATCATGCAAGAAATTAACGTACACTTAAGTGCGTTCCCTCTCGAAAACTATTTGTACAATAAAAGCAACAAGTTATAAATGAAATAATTGCGCGTTCCTTGTGCTACGTGTCTCTATAGCTTGATTTTTGTGCACCAGGAAAACGCCACGTACATCACGAGTACAATAGGTAACAGTGGTTGATAACAGTGTACAGACGCGACCACGTCTTTTGCTCTGCGGGGCGACACCTTGGGGCAGTTTCGGGCTCTGTCAAGGTTAGCCTGATTACATCGCCACGCATGCTCCGGACACACCACGCCAGACCCCGAAACTGCCTCAACGTGTCCCCCCCCCCCCACCGCAAACAAAGTAAGAACAGAGGCTTGCACACTATACACAGACGGGACGGCGGCTGTAGAGTAAATAACATTATGTTGAAAAACGTGGGCATTCTAACAGTAGCTCCAGAGAGAAATCGAGACACCACAAACGCCGACGAAAAACTGAGAAACGCGTACAGCAACGGATAACAAGGTATAGACACAAAAGCTTATCGTCGCATGCCCAAGCAAAGGGCGAACCTATCATGCAGCAGGTGTGGTGGTCTATGAGAGAGATTACTTGATTTTATTTTTACGCGAGTTGATCAAAGCCTGGCGCACGCAGGCGCTCCCACTATTATTGGTATGCCAGGCCTGGCTTATCGATGAGAATGATCGCGTCAGCCAGCCCCCCCCCCCCCCCCCAAGAAAAAAATGTGAGAAAAAGTTGAGAGCCAAAAATCTTTAACTCCATTGGCACCATTTTGCGGCAAACGGTTCGCTGACATGTATTCAGCTAAATTCGTTGACATTTTCATCATAGTTCCTCACGAACCAGGAAATTACGCCATGAAAGTCTATTTTGCAGAAATAAAGAAAAATGAGAGACCCATACTTTTGTAAACAACTACCAATTTCCTCGTCGTATAGATATTGGATATAAGGTGGTGGCGTGCGAGAAACAATGTGAACAAGGGGGAAAAGTGAGTTGAAAGAGAGTCTACACCAAGTGACGCAGCTGACGAAGCTTTAGGTAGAAAGAAACACAAAGCGATTTTTCCTTGTCTTTTTTTCTTTTCCACGTCATAACAATATTATGTGGGCAGCGTTCTCGAGCTTAAAAGTGTACCATTGAAAAAGCTTGAAGGGCGTAAAGTACACCTTGTTTTCCGAAGCCTACTTGTCCAATCACCAATCAAATTAATTTGATTGTTATGCGGGGTTTAACATCCCAAAATCATCATATGATCAGGAGAGACGCCGTAGTGGAGGGCTCCGAAAATTTCGACCACTTGGGGTTCTTTAACAAGCACCCAAATCTGCGAGCTTCAATCAATGAGACCCGTTTGATGTGCACCATTGTTACATGTATTTCGGCTATACTATAACAGCCACATCATTTACCACTATTACTGGTATTAGGATGAACGTGAATTGCTCGTTTATAAATAAAATCATTTACAAAACCCTTGATTAATGCGTACGAATGAAATGTTTTTATGTAAGCGTAAGTTGATCGCAGAATCTACCGTTATTTTGGAAGCTTCTGGAATTATTAGCAGTCTTTATCGAGAGGCGAAGTCACATATTGAACAGGGAGTAAAGAGGCATGTTTCAGGAAAAGCTGTTGTTTTTTGTTTTTGTTTTGACTTCCTGCAAAATTAACACCCTCGTCACACAGAGTGTTCTGCTAATGTTATACTCGACAGGGCTTTGGCGCTATAAGTTTTCGGCTTATCCATATGGCAACTGCGGCGATACCTCATTTCATAATAAAAGTTTTTGTTAATACCTTTAGATGCTCATCCCCTCTGCCCGTATTACTTTCAGATTTTATAGTGTTTGCTTTCAAAACGGTGATACTTTCGCAAACATCTCTGTGTAACCCATGTATACATGTGCACACATGCTTTATCATTGCCAACTTTTGTAGTTTTGAAGCAATATTTAGGTAATAGCTAAAAATCTTCAAAGGTACAAAAGTTGTTTGCGAATAAGTAAAACATACATGCTTCTAACATATGCAATCATCATACGTTTACGTTTAGCATATTTTTAAATGTGTGCCCAAAATTGCTGTTCGTTTAGCCTTACTGTGAGCACTCAATTTCGGAGTGTTTGTGTTCAAACTGTAATTCCGCGCATCTGATACAATATCCAGCTCCAGTACGTCGGCCTCAACGTCATACTTATTTAGTTAAAACTATGAATTTATCTGGTCCTCTGTATGAATTTGCTCGAAGAATCAAAATTCATCAATACTTCTTTCGAGTTGGTTCAAATAATGAAAAACAAAATTATTTCTAGTCTAGGGTATTTTATCGCTTTTCCTATGATTTACAATGATCAAATAAATGCTATCAGCAAGGCTGATACTATTGTTTCAAGTAGTAGAGTGAACGTGAAACTAAATCTTAAATATTCGGTCACGTAAGAAAGATCTCCTCAGATATCAAACTGGCAGCATTCATTCACGCATCAAATGCCACGTATGGAATCCCTCCAGTCTAGAAATGTAGTTAGAATGGTGTCACAAAAAACCAATTATTGCCTAAAAATATTCGCTCGTAGCACTCGCTGAGTGCTATCCGCGGAATTTATACCTGGTTACGTACACCGCGCAGTAGCGTAAAGAATTCCAAATGAGCAGCAGGAGAAGAGCAAAGCATCACCACAATCGTGGCGATCTGGTTGAAGTAGATAGATGCACGTAACACCGCAGGTTGCCTGTCAGAGAAAGACGTACTTTACCGGCATGGAATCGTAAAGCGCAATAACAGGCCATAGAGACTCCGTGCTGCTGGCTGGCGTCACGTACATTCGCTCCTATAAATTTCTCTACTTAAATATCAGACGTTGTATGTGATCTTGTATTGTGAGCTTTGTGCCTTTTACGCAATGACAATATACGCCCTTGAAGTGCGAAACTTTTTCGATCATGAAAATGACGGCATAGAATGTCATGCGCAAATAAATGAGGAAAAAGAAGTAAAAAAAGCAATGTGCCCCCAAAAATATCGCCAGGTTAGACAAGAGCCCGCCAGAAACTGATCTTTTAAATTTTTACAGAAAACAGGAGCTATTGCAACTGCTTGTAGTTCCGAGAATCCGTAGCGAGCGCTCTGTTTGTGAAGTAGTTTTTAGAACGTTTTTCACACCACGAAGAGGAATTATCAGTTTAACGTTAACGCATTTATTTAGATAACTCTAACTGATACCACCAAGCGCTCATCCACGTCATAAAGAGGCTATAGCGAATGCTTCTGTGCCCAGTTTATTGATTCACTTTTGAATACTGTGAGTTATGGCTCAATTAGGTGGCTACATGCTTTTTTTTTCTGCTGAAATTGGGGTTTTGAAACTTCGTTACGTCACATGAGGTCGCTAGAAACTTTCAGATTACGTCAAAACTTTCATGGAGTCGCGTTTTTTTTAGCTAATCATGGCGCTTAATTTGGGGTTATGTAGGGAGCGTCTCCATTGCACTTTCCAATGTTGTTCTGAGCGTGTGACAAACACCGCAGCTAGAAAAGGTTGTGTGTATTTTCTTTGGTAACTATAGTTTTCTATTCACTCAGAATACTTGCAAATTAAGAACCATACTTTGCCGAAGAAACCTACTGCTGGCTCATGCTGTGGCTGGCCAAAGCTCGGTTTGAGACTCTAATGTAAAGGTTTGAAGTTTGTATGCCAATATACTGAACGCTATATAGTAAGTGTGACTGTATACGCAGTGTTAACTTGTTTGTGCATGCATCTATAAAGGCCAAATGTTTTCTCGAGAAATGATCATTGAGCTAAATTTACTTCAACATTTATATGGCGATATTCCTTACCATTTTCTAAAGACATTGCTTCATTCTTGAGATCGGTATTGGCGACTGTCCACACACTTCATTGTAATTCATTTTTTTTAATCGGCATACGTTACCGACTTTTGTGCTCCAATTTTTTTCTCTTCGCACTTTGTATTTGACCTGAGTCGTAATAATGACTGCTTGCGCTTTGCAAGCCAAAGCAATGATGAGAAGAATGCCGTGATGTGGGGAACTAGGGATTAATTCTACCGCAGGAGCTCTTTAACGAGCACCGATATGTAAGTTACAGAGGCATTCTTTTATTTCGCCCCTATAGAAAAACGTCCGCTGTGCCAGGCATTGGAACCCACGCACTATTATAGCTTACCAAGACCCATGTGGGGCTGCTTAAACGACTCAATCACCATATTATTCGCAAACGGTAAAAATAAGTATGTCATAAATATGAAGGCATAGTTTAGTTCTGATTTGCGTGAATGGCATCGCACACTATAAATACCATACTTACTGCTTGAACATTCACCTTGAAATGTGCGGGTGAATTATACGATAAAAAATTTGAAGAGTAAATTGTGCTGGTGCCTTATTTTTCAAATTCTCAAAAAAGAAAAACAACTCAAGGCAGGAAATAGTTCAAATAGTCTTACAACAAATAAATAGATTGAATAAAAAAAAACAATCCCGAAACTAGCATCTATGCAGCTTATGAGTCAATATGAACATTGCTTGAATAGCCGAAGACAACGTTAAATGACTGCTTTATTGTTGCTGAATTATGAATGAACTAACGTCATAAAATTTACCTTCACCAGCTCTTCACTTAGCGAAACCTTGTATGTGAAATGTAAAGTCACGCACCTTTTGCACAGTTGTCATTATAATGTGCATCATTTATTACTTTTTTGTTTACAGATTGAAACGGAGTTATACGTGAAAGGCGTAATATTGGTTTACGAAGACATGCCTCCCCCTTTAAAAGCAATGCCGTTAAAAAACTGCGCACATCGCGTCTACTTAAATATAACCTAATTTTTTTAGGTTTTGACCATCGCTGCTGTTCTATAGAGGCCCAATAAATGTCAACAAAATAATTCTGCGTTCATTTGTCACCATGATCACAGTTAAAACTTCCGACAAGCTTTTTCTGCGTCTTTCAAAACAAAGTGCAGCTTGCGTACTGGGAGCGTACTGTGTTTCTAAATCAATTAACTCTGAAATACTGAGGATGGTGACCCGGGTTTAAAAAAAAAACATTCTTGCACTGAAATTCGACTTGTTCATTTTTTGAACCATTCGACATAGTATACGCCCAAACGCTGCACCGTTTTGAGACAACTATAGGTAGCGAATTGAGCTTCGAATCCTCGATGCGAAAAATAACAGGGTCTAGCAAAAAAATCTTTCATAAAAGTAAAGCAAGTTCACGCGAAATTTTTGTAAACACGAATGTTTTGCACAGAAGCAAAGTAAAGGTATAGGTACACATCTTTATACTGATGTGTACGTACCTTTTCTTTACTTCTTCCTGACGCAAAATTATATTTAGAGACCTTAAACCACAGTTTACACAACACACCGTTATCATGCCTATATTGTTTCCATCTTGGGCTAGTTTTGGTAAGCACAAGAAAAAATTTAAAGAGGATGTCGCGCGACATTATGAAGGCATCCGGTTATCGAATATTCTCTCGTCCGTAATGTACGCCATCATTTTTTTTTCCGAATACACATTGAATATTCGCCTTCCTGTTTTGTCGAATGATCTTCGTACCTATACTAGTGACTTCTCGGCGCAGAACTTACGCCTCCAACAAGTGTACTCTCACGTGCCACATGATTAGCGGTGATCACACCCGAGCGCACTTCAGCGGGACTTGGCGCACGCACGCCACAAAAGCGTCGTGGAAAATTACGAGTCGTTTGTCATCGCAACACTCGCTGTGGACGATTGCCCTCGAGAGCCGACACGCACACGTTCCACCAGGGAAGAGCTTACCTTTCTCAACTTCAAGACTTTCGTGGCCGATGCGCCGCGGCACTTGATAGTCTTACAGTCCAGGCACCTTCGCAATGTCAACTCGATGATTCGCGCGAAAAGAGAAGGAAGTAGAATAAACAAAAACAGTTCCAAAGTTTGAAACAATTGCGTAAGTAAACGGCTAAAACAAGGGAAAAGAAAAGAACATGAAGGGACGCGAGAAAAGTTTTCTCGCCTTTGAGCGACGGCTCAGGTCGGTCACGCAACCCGAGTTTGCCCAGCTGTCTCGTCACGTCTCACGCCCGCAAGGGTGAAGAAAGCTTTTTGTCTCACACTGAAGATTTGTCGCACGCTGCCAGAGTAGCGTCGCCGAGTCAGTTCAGCAAGATGCAAGATGAGAAGTCACACAGCGTCATTGCGCACGCGCGCACACAACTCCTGGCCGGAACGTCCCACCGGCGGCGAACTCCATGAAGCGCGGGGCTGTAAAACTTTTTCGCGCTGGTGTCTGTCGCTGTGCGCGGGAAGGGAGACTTCTGGGAAGTCGAAGAAGAGAGTTCTGCACTCGCGGTCGTCGTCAGTCGAAGGTCACCGAGCCCTGGTGAAGGGGCTCGCTGGCCTCTTCGTCGCTGGCCTCCTGTCCCATGCGGTGGCCGGACAGCACGCGGCCGGCACTCGAGCTGGGGCGCCCTGCGTGCCGCGCGGCTTCCAGTGCGCGAGTGAGCGCCGCCGGAGCCGAGAGCGGCCCGGCCCAGTAGCGCATCTGCGCACGCGCCCGGACGGACATCGATTTCGCGGCCCCTGCGTGTGCGTGTGTTTGTGCCGCGGCTCCCGTGACCAAAGGGTTCGCACCGTTCGCAGGTGAAGCCCGTCCCGCGCAGGGCTCGGCTCCCCACGGCGGACTGTCTCGGATGCGGGATGCGCCACTGGGCCAAGACGGAAGTGTCACGCTCCTCCCTTGGGAGCCGGCGACCAGCGTGGCCACACCGCGAGGAGCCAGCCGCAAGCGTCGTTCATACGCGCGCACTTCACAGCGCACGCGCACCTTCGTACTTTCCTCCAACTGTGCTCAATTAGCTGTAGTAGCTAGAAATTTTGTATACTGTTGAAGTCACTGCTGGAGAAGATAAGGAAGAGTTGAAAGAGTTGATATGCTTGCGTTTCATCAAGCTGTAGTAGCTAGAAATTTTGTATACTGTTGAAGTCACTGCTGGAAAAGATAAGGAAGAGTTGAAAGAGTTGATATGCTTGCGTTTCATCAGCCTGCAACGCACGTTGTTGTACTTATAATGTGGAGTGATCGTACAGCTTTTATTTGTAGGCACGTTGGGTGGTTTTGGCATTGCTGAACGGATCCTCTGCAATGACATCACGTGGCGTAAGTAATATAGTGCCAGTAATGATTCAACGCAACGTTATTTCGAGTAGGCATGTGTCCCCAAAGCAAGTTTGGATGGTAGAATAATGACAAAGATTCGATAATTGTTAATATAAGAAAAATGCAGTAACTTGTGATATGACCTCACGAGATTGCGCCCAACCTTGTCTGCCTATACTCTAACTGCCACGATTGCCAGTTGTGCGCAGGTCTGTAATTTGATGCTATAGGGTCCAAATATAAGGAAAGATGATCATGGACAAGGAACTCTGGCCTCTCCTGTGTGCATTAGCCAGTTTTCTTAAACGCGAGCTACATGTTCTGTATTGGTGCAAGAAGCGATATGTCACGAAACGACTGCTACTGTGTACACAGTGATTTAACCCGCATGTCTGATATCGTGTTTGGTAAGTGTCACGTCCTCCTGATAATGCACAATTTAACCCGTCTTTAGCCAAAATCCTAAACATTTATTTTTGATGTACTTAGATAAATAAAATAATCAGGTGTTTTGGATGATCTTGAAGGGGTAGTGCCACCATATTTGTGGCTTGCGATTTTTTTGCTGCAAGCGGTTCTTATAGCTCTACGAGGCACAATACAAGCATCAAGGTTTATGTATTCGCGTTAAATAAATAATGTAATATCTTGTTCTTTATGTGGACAACATTTGATTTCTGTATGTGGACGCTGAGTTGGGTGATGACATGTCGATGCAAGTGGCTTGGTCACGTGACCACACAAAGCTGTGATGCACGCCGTGCTGAATATCATATGCAGTCGAACGCACGTGCCGCACAAGCACCAGCAAAACGAACGCGTCGACAGTTGCCATATAGTTGCACCGGCCACGAGTGATGTAGCAACATATGCTTTGCCTGTACGTACGTCGCGGAGATGGCAGAGATCCGGAGCTCACTCACATCACTAAAGAACTAGTGTGACATCCATGCAACTTTCGCTGCCCTTCCAATATATAAAGCGGCGTTAGTGTCGGACGCGCTAGTGATGGTTCTTGGTCAGGATAATTTGTGTAGAGTGCTTTTGCGTACAGAAGAAACCCACAACAGGCTTGTTATAGCCTCAAAATCAGACGGAACCACCCCTTTTAGGCATGTTTCCCATTTTGCGAGATATCAGTTTCAAGCTATGACCACTTCGTTCGGCTTTTTCATTAAGAATGACGTGTTCATATTGTGTAATCGGTTACAACATAAGAGTAAAATGAGGTTTTGCCCACAGCCCATGCACTGCCATTGGTCCCCAGCAGAATGCGCATAAATGGACCATCCAATGGCAATGGAGTGTTTACGTGACCACAAGCACCTCTCGCGTTGTTGGTGATGGCGACTTTCTGATAGAGGCACATAATCGTGTAGCTAGTTTTTCGATTGAAAACTTCGGCTTCCTGGGTAACTTCAGCAGAAATTCTGATTTGACTGCTTGACCAAACACAACATTTCAAAACGGAATGACAAAGCTTTTATTCATAATTTGCGCTGTGCTTGCATCAGCAGTGAAAAAGTCCTTGTGCTCAGACAAGAAAAAACACAGCACAATTCTCTTGCAGATATGAATATGACGCAGACTTCTGTTTTGAAGGTGGAGCTTATATTAATCCTTATGCCACAACCTACTATAGTTTGCTAATACAGTTTTGCGATAGCTTATTTTCTGCTGTAACTGAGGGCAACACTGTTGAGCCTCATCTTTAGCATCTCAAAAACCAAATTCACGAAGATGTTGTAAGAAAGTGTGATTAACCATTACTCAAAATAATAGCTTCAACAAGACAATTTTTCGGCATCTATTCTTATGCACAATACCGTGACATTTTAATGGTTGTATGAAAGGGTCGCTATGAGTGTAGCTTGCTAGTGTTAAGTGAGGCGTGCAGTGAAAATCGAGATGGTACTAATGCATAGCATTAACTTATTTATGATGACTTTTGAGTAGTGCCCTATAACATACATTCCTCAACCATACCCCTATTCTAACAACCCACCGCTAATTTTCTTCACCGATCTACACACATGCGAATTCTTAGCATTGTTACTTACCTTATATATAGCCGCACGCTTAAAAATATAAATCTTCGAACACTTAAGACGTAGCGAATGCACGTGGCATTTACATTTAAAATGAGCCATTCAAGTGGACTTTGTCCCAAGAAGGGTAATGTTTTAGTAGAACTAAAATGAAAAAAAAAACGTTTCGAGTTCAAGCCCTACTAGCGCTGGCGCAGTGACTGCGGCTATGCACGGCTCCATGTGGCAGCCAGCAGTACGCCAAAGTGCTGTGAAATAGTTCCATGTGAGCTGCAAATGCATCGTAGTCGGCCACATACATTGTTACTGAACAGTTATGATAAATGAAATCGGAAAAATATCATGGCCCGGCCGTCCTGTTTGATGTCAGGAAAACAATAAATAACAGATAAACTGGCAATAAATTTAGAAAATTTATTGCTTCATTTTTTTAACAACCACTCATTTTACAATATGAATGTGCGCGCAATTGGACAGGGATGCTCGTGCAACCATTTTGAGGCAGCCCAGAGAAGGGGATTTATGTAGCAATTACCTAAATTAAATGCACGTGCACTCCAAGTTCGCACAAGAAAAGGTTGCGCAGAAGCTGAAAAAAAATTAGTTTATTGAATAAAGTCACTTGCGCGTATCACAAGATTTTAAATGAATTAAGGGTAATGGTTAGCTAAGTGAAACATTTGAGGTATGTTAAACAGTTGGAAAATGCACAAGATTTTAAATGAATTAAGGGCAATGGTTAGCTAAGTGAAACATTTGAGGTATGTTAAGCAGTTGGAAAATGCACGAGGAGCATTAAACTGCAACAAATAAATTAATGAATGAAGAAATAAGGAGTTTGTAGTAAATTTCACCTTCCTAACATTCTGGCCTGTAAGATGCATAAAGTTGGAGCTCACACACAGTCACTACACAGCTTTCAAGGTATTTTGACCATTAATTACATTTAAAAAGCATGAAATGCGTTATTGCAATGTCCAATGACGCATTAGAGGAGCTCGGAATGCCAACAACACGGTAATAAACAACATGTAAATGTAATATGCAGTGTCAAATAAGACTTTTAACAAAAATGTCGGATGTATGCACTCGTTTTATGCTGAATGGTATAGGATATTGCCGCTATTGTTCAGACCACCCTCTGTGTTTTAATCTGGGCAGAAGGAAAGGTGCACGACTGAGCGTCTGAAGGAGCACCAGTAGAAATGCAATAGGACGCCTGCAGATGTGTGCGTGTGTGTGTGTTTTACCATTCAGAGCCAAGGATACGCGTGTCTATTTCTCTAAATTGGCGAGAGCAATTGCGAAGTCAGTCGCATAAAAAGGAAAGCGAACATATTGACTTACAATAGTTTTACGATAACTCCTGCCTCAGCAGAACTTCGGAAACGCCGTCCGGAAAATAACTAAGTTGCCTCTCACATGGTTGGAGTGCTCTCTTTTGGAGTGCTCTCTTTTGCTATATGTAGGTCCCTTCGCTTTCTTTTGTTATCTTGCTTTTCGCATGTTACGACGATCACATGATCTGTAACGTTGATCTGAAAGCAGTTTTGTTCCGATCAACTAAGAAATAAAACGTTATTGTTCTTGGTAACGCTTCATTGCGCAATGTCACTTACGTTCGTCATCGCTTTTTTCATTCAGCGTTGAACTACCGCTTGTCAAAATGCACCGACAAGATTACTTCACCATACTTTTTTCTTGTAGGGGCGATTGGCATCGAGGCACCATTAACTATGTCATTGTATCAAGATTATCTCGGCAAAAGCCCAGCTTCCCGAGGTCGTTGGAAGGGGACATAGCCATTATGGACACTACTTAACACAAGCATCATCGATGACGCGGTGGTTCGCAACCTTACTGAACGCCGTAAACCTGTTTTTTTTTTATACAGAGCGCCCGATTCTGGAGACGATCATTGCAGAACTAGGCATCGTAAGTTGGGAGCAGATGCTAGAGCATACCCTGCTATGACCAACTTGGTATCCTTATCTATTGCACCTGCACGTTTATTGGTAGTGAGGGGTCACTAAGTCACGACAACTTACCCTCCCTGTGGGCATATAGTATTGTCCCTTCAGTGTTCTCGTCGTTCCTAATAGCAAGAATACTGTTGCGTTATTACCTCAAAAAGGAAATCATTTCTTATTACATTTACTGACCAATTCTACTTTACCAATGCTTCCATACATGTAACCTTGCATTTCGTAGTATTTCATTGTGTAGAAGCAGAGGAGAGTTCAGAAGTCGCAGAAAAGACTAGGTGCTTTAGTTTCGCTGTATACGTGATAGATATACTTTTACTTTTGACAATTTTTATTTATTTCTTTACTTCTGAGTTTCTCAGTGACTACAGCGTACAGCCTATTATGAAGTCATCAGTGTAATTCATGGATGCGAAGGCCTCATGTCATTGGAAGCGAAACGCGAAAACATGCGTATACATAGAACTATGGGTGTGTAAAGAATTGTAAAAGTACTGTAGGGGTCTACATTAATTCTAAGCTATTTTCTATAGTGTCGCACACGCTTCCTATTGCTTAGACATATCTATATTGCTTAGACATATGTTAGACATATCAGATATGCTAAATTACACAATTGATCAGTCGGACAGTATTCCCTTTATTACAAAGGAAGTTTTACAGCTCATCTTTATTTATAAAGTATATTTTAAAAACACCGGCTTCATTTATTTATTTGTTTTTGTTAATATTAGTAGTAGTTTCTGCATCATGCTTATGAAAAGTTACTGCCAGACTAATTCAGGTACACATTAATGGGTGCAAAGTGAATCCCATAGTAAATATATACACAAAGAAGCTTCATTTCGCTGCGACAGGCTTGTTTTTTGTTCACAGACAGCTCTTCGAGCCGCCACATTAGGGAAATCGCATGCGTTTACGATACACCAAATACAAAAGAATAATTCAGCAATGCGAGAATGACAGCCCTGATGGACACATCTACAATACAACAATACGACATCGTTAAAGTAAAACAATGGTGGTCACCATTTTCAGCCCTCTTTGGTATCAAATCAGTCAGGTAGCCTCTTCTCACATGAAAGGAATATTAATGAAAGAGAACAGATTAGCTCCATTCATTCAAGTGCTCCAGAGAAAAAAAAGATGAACGTGGAATTTGGCATTAAAGGTAAATTCTATCGTCTAGGTAGTTAGATTGAATGCAGGTGTCACTACTCTGTTCTGCTTCATAGTGGCCTAAAAGTATGCTTGAGAATAACGACGGGCGCAAGCTTACTTGGGGCAGAACTAAACCGATTATGCGTAAGCAGTGCGTAGACGAATTAAGTGTTTCTTATACAGAAGATATGTCGCTCTTAAAATTCTGTTTTCCATTGCTAGGAGTTAAGCCGAAATTGAGGTCATTTTGATGCCATACATTATTCATGCTTTGAATGGGGAAAATTCAAGACACCTATAGGGCCGAATTCAGAAAGCTTGTCGTTCGTAAGTGGACGGTGCCATTGGCCAATGGCTCTCGCTAATCACATAACTGGGAGGAAGATTAGAATACATGATGGGCAGTACACGGAATGAAAACACACAAGAAAAACACACATCTGTCTCGCACATCTCATGCGTAAGCCGCTTTTGAGAATACAGCCGCGGACTAGCGCACTCTAGACAATAACCCATCCTCAAGGAAAAAAAAAAACATGCACGTATGTCGTTCGGGCATACAGCGTATGCGTAAAAAAATTAGCGCAGCTTGCGTTAAGTATCGCTAGGTAGGGTGACAGCAGAGCTGGTGGACAGCTAACTGGTCTAGGCTTTGCTAGGCTTTCACCCTCTCCCTTTTTTGCTTTCCCACCTATAATTGTATTGTACATGGTTATGCTTGCTAATTTTTCTCACTTTTCTTTCTTTTTAATCTGTTTCTTTGTGCATTTTTCACTCTATATTCATTTCTCTGTCTCTCTTTTTGTCTTTTTTCCGTCTTGCTTTCCTTCTCTTTTTATTTTCTGTCTTGCTTTTTCATCTTCTTTTATGTACTTATTCTTCCCTTCTTCGTTTCCTCCTTACACTCGCATCTGTTCTCTTCACGATCACTTTCCTGTCCCACGCCTTGCAATATACTATACTGTACAACGTTATGCTATGCTCTGTTAGCATGCCTAAATATATGTTCACCTTCAGATCGTGGTTCGGATCGCACCTCGCCAAAAAACATTTTTCAGCAAAACGTTTTTCTTGCTATGGCTTTCTCTCTCGCTGTGTCCCTTCTCTCCCCCATCTACGTTAATGCATCCCTCGTCGGACAAACGGGCTCATGTGTTCTGGAAGCGAAGCAGACCAGAAAAGGGCGATTGAAAATAGGACGAAGTAAGCGAATTCGGGTTCATACTAATGATGATTTCTTTTTACGACCCACGGCAAATTTTCACCACAACAACACTGCTGTAGAGATATAAAGCTATGTGCGGTAAATACACCTTTTTTTTGTACGTCACTATGCCACAGGGCACTGGCTCAGCGCTTGTGCTAGAGCGAGGGATGCGAGCTTCAAGATGCCTTGAGCGCCATTCACGAACCATCGATATTATGTTCGCGCTAGGTAATGTTTTATCTTCCATGATAGTATATAGTGGTTATGGTGCTCGAATGCTGTTCTGCAGGCCGCGGGATAGAATCCCGGCTTCGATGAAGGCGAAAATACTTGAGGCCCGTGTGCTTAGATTTATGTGCACGTTAAAGAACCCCAGGTGGTCAAAACTGGCGCACCCATCCACTATGGCAACTCTCATAATAATATGGTGGTTTTAAATCATTAAAACCAAACAATTATTATTCGTGTATTCTTTCTACAGACTGTGAAGCAGTTGTAGCCCGTAAAAGGTAGAGTGTCTTCACAGTTCGTGAACCAGGTCTGTTAAAGAAAAGAAATCAAAATTGTGCTTTAAGGTGCCGCAAAGTTTGTCAACCACCTCTTTTTCTTATTCCGTTAGCTCTGCGAATTCATAGGTGAAAAAATGATAACTGTTTTTTTTTTATCGAAGGATAGGTTTATTCACTGAAAGAAATCGGCATCGTAGTAATAGTATTTATTGTCATCCGCCATTGTCATTTGATGATCCGGTACGGGCTGTGATCAGTAAGTGTAGCAATTTTTTTTCGAGGTCTTGCTCTGACATAATTCTAAAATATCGAACTCGTGGGGGTGGGGGGGGGGGCACTTAAAAAAATTTCCATTTCGGTGCCATGTGATCTGATATCCTTTTTAATGTGCCCTTGATTTCATTTCCCAGAAAAGTGCTATCTGATAATACACTGTCAGGTTTTCATTGAAGAAAATATTTGACTTAGCTTTCCTTAATTGAGGTTTCTTCTTCAGCCATCTTTTCTTCGTAGGGTGAGGCAAGAGCCTATCACAATGTCTGGTTTATCACTTTCCTTTGCGTTTTCATTTGGCCTATACCGTGAGCGGCCTCGACGTCACGCTCGGATTGAGGCTCGAGATCACGTGCTATTTTGTTTATATCTTCAAGAAGTTTTCATTTCTGTGTTCGGATGAGCCATGCCCTTCAAGGTTGGACGTCTGTTGTACTAATGTAGCTCAATGACCTCGTTTTTAAGTTTATCCATTTGTTTTCCTTTAGCCAAAGACCGAAGTTTCACGACTCGTTTTCTTTCTTGCCCCGCCGCGGTGGTCTAGTGGCTAAGGTACTCGGCTGCTGACCTGCAGGTCGCGGGTTCATATCCCGGCTGCGGCGGCTGCATTTCCGATGGAGGCGGAAATGTTGTAGGCCCGTGTACTCAGATTTGGGTGCACGTTAAAGAACCCCAGGTGGTCGAAATTTCCGGAGCCCTCCACTACGGCGTCTCTCATAATCATATGGTGGTTTTGGGACGTTAAACCCCACATATCAATCAATCAACGACTCGTTTTCGTTTTTTTTTTGAGGTGCGAAATGTTATTGGATTGGTGCTTCAGTTTCGCCACAGATTCGTTATATTTATTTGACACAAGTTTTACCGAATATTCAATGTTTTAACAGTTGTTTTAATTTCTTGCAAATCATCGGCCTTTGATTTGATGGTTAGAGATTCGTTTAACTTGTGGTGGATTTCCTCTAGTTCAGAAGCAAATTTTGTTTTTGAACCACCAATTCGACACTCTGAACGACTTTCAGCATCAGTCACCGACTTTCAAGTCGCGCATAGGCATTTTCTGTTACTCCAGAGCATGTACCAGCATGGTAATAACACCGAAATTCAGAGCCCAAAAGCCACATATCACTCTTATCTCGTCGTTGCAATTGCGACACGTGTCGCCCATGCTATCAGTCAAGTGAAAATTACTTCACTCGCTCAGCAGCAGAAGAGACCGTGAACTAATAAACTCACTTGATATGCTTGAAATAGCTAGCCGAAACCAACCTGCAATGTATAAGGTACGCTTTTAGAAGCCATTGCGATGCCTCGATGGTGCCTCTACTGCCGCCTAGGGCGCAAATGCCGTAGAACTAGGCAGGAGATGTCCTCTTACTGAAGAAAAAATGCTTGCCCGCCATAGGCTTTGATCTACTGCTTCACCAATGACTTGTTTTCTTTCTTCGGTGCGAGCTCCAGCAGGCGCTGACAGTGATACAGATGTTTTCTGCAATGTAAAAGGCACGCTTTTACAAAACGCTTCGATGCCTCGATAGTGCATCTACTGCTGCTGATTTCTTGAAATAATATGTATAGGTATATGCAGGTTCTGCACAGTAGATGTAAGCTGGTAGCGTAACTTCAACAAAAGCTCATGTACCTATAGTTGTTGGCGGCTCGTTGCCATCGTCGCTATCTACGTATGGAGGAGATAACAGCAAAGAAAAAATAAAAAAAACATAATATGACGTCACAACCAGAAGCGGAAGTGACGTCGTGCATTTGGCTTACATGGCGCGAAATCGAAATTTTCCTTCATTGCTGACCTTTTATGCGTTGTTAATATTACGCAATTTTATTGATTCTTGTAGCTCAGTCATCACAGGCGAGAAATAAAAACAAAAAAACACCAGAACTTGAGGAAGCAAAGTTGTTTTATTAGCGAAACGGCGTACCTACAGTAGGCACACATAAACTTCGCAGATGCATTTGTGACCCAAATGTTCACGAGCACAATAAGATAATAGCTTGGAAACTCACGTTGCACAATCGTCAAAAATTACTGCAGCGAGACAGCGGCTTTGAGAATATAGCTTTGGCAACCGCAGACTACAGCGTCTTGTTGCTTAGCCTGTTGCATTCACCATCACCAAAGACACGGGCACGCCGGTCGTGCGCCAGCGAAAGAAGTGGGCTGTCACAGGAGCGGCAATCTACACATTCTGTGAGATAATTCAGCTCTGAAATGTCAAACCGGTAAACAAAACATAAGCAAATAAGTAAACTATGGAAGGTACGCACGAAACCAAGACGGAAAAGTGAGCGATGCGTCGTTCACCCGGCAATGCGCCGAACCAGAGAACACGCCGAACTAAACACAAGCTCTGATAGCAGACAGTCTGGATACACCCCCCCCCCCCTTTTTATAGCACTCGACCAAAAATTGAGGCAATCAATCATTTCTCCGAGTGGTAGATACACCATGAAGCAAGTTTATAGTTAACTTTGACATATGTAAAATTACGACTATAAAAAATATTGAGTTTTTAGTTTCGCTTATTTTTTCTCATCCTCACCTATTCGTGTTTAAATCGTCGGTGGGTGTTGATATCTGATGCATGCGTGGCTCTGTTGTAGAACACCTGCTTGCCTCGGAAACGACCCGGATTCGGTCGTCTCTCGGAACCAGAAGTATTTGTTTTATTTGCATATTTATCAATTTTCTGGTCATGCACAACATGATCATTTTTTACTCACAACCAGCGACGCCAACGCCGCTATTTCTGCGAAACGAGCTCTTTAACGATGTCGCGTTTAACCGTTACAAACACTCGGTACAAAGTGCAGAAATCGCCCAGGAAGTTTCCGCAAGGTTGATTACATAGCTTTATAAGCAAATCACACTACCTTACTCCACTATTGTATCGCGACACTAAGGGCGTATCCCACTTTGTTCCAACTAACAAGGCTGTTCGTTGGTATTTGAAAGCATCAATAGTTTATTCGCGCTAAAACATTTATACGCCTTTTCTTTGTATGCTAAATGGCATCAGAATAGCAACAGAATCAGAATAGCACCTTATTTATACGTCACCGAAAGCTAAACAAATCAAAAGTGATCTTTGTTTTCTTGGGAACGCGAAGCTGAAATATTTTTCAATCATAAGTAATTTTTATGGTGTAAATTATGCAATATGATTGGAGTAGTCGGCTGGCAATCAAAATGTAGTTGTCGGAGGAATTCCCGCTCACTATACAACAATATGACGTTGATCTCTTGAATCCCACCTCACTGACCCACCTACTGAAGTACAACGATCTTCGCCGAAGTATCATTCGACCTTTTTGCACCATATTTGGGGCGTAGGGACTGGCCTTAAACATGCACAGCAATATTACGCACAGCTTCGGCTCGTCAGTAAGAAATATTGAACGTTTGTCAGCTTCGAAAATAAAGCGACCATCAGCCAATGAGTGTGGTCCCTTGGTATTTTTACGTGTGGCCGGCAAATTTACTTGATGACTCGGTTCAATTGCGGCAAACTAAAAAATTATGGAGGCTGCTTAGAACTTCTTAAGAATGTGAACACGAAAGCCTCGATGGACCTTCTGTTGATCTGATATTCAGTTCTCTGTGAAAGTCTCTGCTCATATGCGGTTACGTTACCGCTATCTCTCTCTACGATTGATGCATTCCCCAAACGCCTAGTAGCGTTTCATTAGGGCCACACGTTCTTTTTCTCAGGCCACTGCCACAGCTTCATGCATAGCCGCTTCCTCCCGAAGCCAGTCACGAAATATTTTCGCTTTTTTTTCCCTCTTTCTACTCACGCGAACACCGCAAACAGGAAGTGTACCGGCAGCTTTTGCGTCCCTTGACGCATTGATGATGATGTGTGTTTTTAGTTGCGGAAATGACCAGGACTGGCCAAAAATTTATATGAACCACGTGATATTTTCTGAACCTTACAACGCGACCTTGAAGAAAACAAATCAAAGGCTTCCCCCTAAAACACACGCCTTAACTTGGCTAAGCAGCGCGTATCTTTTAGTAGCTGACGTTTTGTGTGCCAAAACCAGTACGATTAGGAGAAACCCCATAGTAGAGGACGCCTTATTATCTTCTACCACCAATGATTCTTGAACATGACCGAAATCTAAGCACACTATTCTTTGCATTTTGTACGCATGCACCAAAACATCGCTGGCCAGTCAGGAATCAAACCGGCTCACCCGAGCTTAGCCGCACGACAATTACGTGCTAGTATGGCTTGCGTGTCAGGCATTGAATACGTCGCCAGGGAAAACGCAGCAAATGAAATGCGAATGTATGCTTGGAAAGCTATTCTAATGGTGGTATTCGGCAATGCATGGCATAGTAAATTACATATCAGTAGACTGGCAGCCTTATTGATTGTTAATATGAGTCATTATATTTTAGTGCAGTTATGATCTGGCATATTGATATATATCATATATGCAAGATCATATGTTGATATATATCAATATATTCACAATCATAACCGCACTATAGAGTTTAATGACTTGTATTAGCCGCCAACAAGGCTGCCAGTCTTATGATCTTGCTGGTATTCATCTGTTAGCACCAATGCGCAGGCAAGGCGGCTTAGCTTGGTACATTTCGTCACTATACGGAGCGGGCATGAAGACGCGGTATTTATAAAGGCGCGCCACGTTCTTTGCGGCGTGACAAAGACCACCATATTGCGACGGCGCAATGCACTTGGGCAGCGTACGCTCTGCGTCGTTTGCGAAAGGTGCCAGCCGGGTGTATCTCACGGTGTGGACGAGATGCACTCAATGTTGCAGCGTGGTCAGATAGCGTGTGCATGCGGCTTCTAGAGTGCACACGGAGCGGAATACTAATCAGAAGCTCGTTGGCGCTGACGCTTACGCCAGAGGTGAGAAGCTGTTCTTCATTAAGCGCTCGACGGCCACAGACGTGATAAAAGGTTCTGGCATTGTTTTCGCTGATTTACATCTTTTCGTTAAGAGGATGCAGTTCTATCAGCAGGCAGCTGGATTTACCGTCATTTCTCTTCAAACATTCTTTCAGGCAGGCGCTTCCAAATGTTCAAAAAGAACATTTAATGTGAGTGGGTTGACAACCTTTTTCTTTCGCTTCAAGACTACGCCGGTTATTAGGATGAACAATTCGCAAGTGCGTGTTTTGCTACTCTGAATCTAGACGGTGACCCCCTTATCCCACTTGGCAGGCACACATGCACATGCGCATGCAAGTCGCGTCCTATACAAGTGCATTTTCGATGCACACACGTACTTTAAAGGCCAACTGGAACAAAATTTGGCACTGAACAAAAAGTGAATATATAGGTAGCCTAGCTAGAGATATACTGCTGCCTACCAAATGTCAAATTCGAAATACAAGCGCTTACCATAAAAAAAACTTACAAACGACGGTGTTTTTGAGACTGAACTTAGAAAAAACGACGCTATTACGTCTGACCAGAAGTTACGTGAACGACAGGAAAATCGTCTGCTCCACGCTTTTCGAGCACGCACATCACGGATGCGCCCCTTAGCGAGTGTGTTTTTTCTATGTTAACTGAAGAAAGCTGCGTGAACATGCCTCTTATTAAACGATGGGTCGGGCTTCCCACTGGTGGGTTTGCAGTGTCCGACCCTCGTATTCAGAAACGCTGCTTGACATGAACTTGACTTGCCATCGACTTCAATGCAGCAGGAACGTGTTTCGAACACGCTGTCGTTAGGCGGTGCCAAGGCAGCACAAACGCACAGAGTGATTCAGCGGTAGGGATGATTGCTCACAAAGAGCGACGCGGCGACGTTCTGTAGTAATCGTCCTATCTGGTTCTGTCCGATTTGCCTGGGCACACCACTAGAGCTCAGCGTCGTCTGCTTGCGGTCAATTAGAGCACCAATGTTAAATTTCATTCAACACGACTGCAGGAGTTTTCACGGTCGTTATCGTAACTTACCCTATATATACTACGTATTTATGGCTGTCTCCGTTCAAGTAAAAAATTGTTGTAGTTGGCCTTTAAATACTTAATACCTTTCAAACGCTTTGACTTTCTAAAATGTATCAGGAACCGTTATTTGAACATATTCGTCAAGGCAGCTAGACGCCTGTTAGGTAAACATCATCTGCTTTGTGAATTCGGCCCTGAATATTTCAAAATGACAATATACAAAGTTTCATGTCTAATTCGATTGAACATTCCATTCATTGGTACCGTAAAACAATGACATCATCAATTTTGCAGGTATGCCTTGCAACTATGGACGTTTACTCACGAGTAATTTGTTTGTGTTCAGGTGCCGTCATAGCATCTACAAAAGTGTGACTCGTACTTCCCAGAACAGTCACCTAACTGCGAAGAAATGTCAATGATATCTCTTCAGTGATAGCCATAACATTGTTGGGAACAAGAACTATTATAACATGGATGGCTGCCCTCAACGACTAGCACAGATAGAGCATGTACAGCCGATTTTCTAGAATCTGTAAAGGCTCAACGAGAAAGATTTAAGATGTATCTTAGGCTACCGTGGAAGTTCAGCTATATTCTATGGGTCTAATGATGGTCCTAATGAGTGTGCACAAATTATTTTAATAAATTTTCATGGCCTCTATATTTTTACCGGTATGGTAGCATGAAAACAACTCATTCTTTTTCAATTGAGCTCCATCATCTTGTCCTTCCAAGGAGAGTGTTTCCCCGAAAGTGATGGCACTAATGATGCATCTCATCTTTCATTTTCTTTGTGCTTTAGTGCACAGATTGCCTTCAAGAACTGAGCTTGTTCCCATTGTAATTGCACTCTCGCTGCCTGTAGAGACGCCAAAAATAAGCAATCTCAATTCGTAAAAAAATGAATAAAACTTACTTACGCACAAGTTGACGTAATGCATATGTAAGAATAACAAATTGGTAAACACAAGAACGTTAGGCTGTCATCACCAGACTTCTGCAGCTTCCATTGCTAAAAAAAGCAAAGCATGAGAGAGATAAAAGAGGGGGGAGGGAATTGTCGGATGCACGTTTATGCATGCCGTGAATGCCCAAGAGATTTTTTGGTGAATAACTTATTTGCTAATAATTTAGCAAATGCGTCTAGCAGCCATAACAAACTTTCAGCTAATGTTTTTTTACTAAATATGACTCGCGGCTAAGCAGCGTATAAACTTCGCTCAGCTTGAATATACTTTGATTAACGCACTGGATACGCAGAAAAAACATGCCCAAAAACCCTTCTATCTGTCTATTACTATGTTGCGTTCAATAGCTTGTCCCAGCAATAATATACAATAAGAGATAACGAGAGAGAGGTCGATACACACCGGTAGTATCAAGCAAAATAAGTGTGCCCAAATAGCGACGTTATATGTGCGCAGGCATGAGTGGAAGCCAGCAAGCAAGCCAGGAAAAACCAGATAAAAAGGCAGCCAGGGACAACAATGTTAGCGTGCCAAAACCATTGTGTTAGGCTCCTAGCTATATAACCAAAGGTTGAGTTTTCAGTTTACACCAACCGTTGATGTAAACAGAACAACAGCAGATTTAGAAGTGGCACCATCCGTTTTAAAATCTGCTCACTCCTTAATTACCACACATTATTTGATCGAAACAATTCCTCCCACATGCTTTTCTTGTCTTTGTCATGTATTGGTTTATTTGGTGTTGTGAAACAAAATGGCACAATTGACCAGTTCTTTTGTTCAGGCTTCTCTAGGCACATGCAGGGCGTCCAAATAAAAAAAATCAAATCCCGGCTGTGGTGGCTGCATTTCCGATGGAGGCGGAAATGTTGTAGGCCCGTGTACTCAGATTTGGGTGCACGTTAAAGAACCCCAGGTGGTCAAAATTTCCGGAGCCCTCCACTACGGCGTCTCTCATAATCAAATAGTGGTTTTGGGACGTTAAACCCCACAAATCAATCAATAAAGTTTTGCAAAGAATGTTGAAATACGACGAGCTCGTTATGAGGGCATGCTGAATTTTATTTTGTTAATTATTATAGGGATCAAGTCTTTATCATTGTTAAAATCGGCCAATGGCATAGCAGTACCTAATAATAAAAATTCGGCATACCCCACGTACCTGGGAATCGACGTTATGCGAAGCATGGGGAAGTAAGGTTACCATGTTGCAATTTTTTTATTGTGTGACACATCATGAAATGACGCTAAATATATGTACAAACGTTTCACGCATATACATAGGTTGAAGAGTTGCAGATGTTTATGTAACCAGTTATTTGCACTTGTGCAACGATGCCAACTGCAACGTACGTATTAGCAACACCAGAAGCTGATATGAAGCGCTGATGCTCGCGAAGATTCTGACCCTAGATACTGCTACATAAATTAACTTCAGCGCATGGCAACTAACCGCAATTGACGTTAACCCGACGTGACGGATGTATTAAAGGAGCACATGAGTAATGTTTATGAAACTGGTTAGGCAGCACCGGAACCAGTATGGATGTTTCACGAACATAAACGTCTTTTTGAAAATTAGTTTCGAGATCTGGCGCCGTTCTGTGGTAAAATGTTTCATTGCCGCGCAGAATGCTTGGGTTTGATTCCAGCTGGGACCCTGACACTTATTCTTTGCATTCGTCTGGTTGACGCTACCGATTTCGGTTATTTGTTAACGCTCGCACGCTAAAATTGCCCATGTGTGTTCTCGTCGTTCCTGACTAACTGTCAATCACCTGTGGCGCATACCCGCCCGTGGGTATGTGCCACTGTCTGGCGAGGCGTGTTTGACGACGTACGTGACGGAATTGTGACATTATTGAAGTCTTGAGCAGCGCGTCATATTTGTCAAACCATCTTACCCTCCCACGCTAATTTTGGTTCAGTTAAGGGAGCGATCACGAGAGCACCCAAACGTAAGCGGCCATATAGATAGATAGATAGATAGATAGATAGATAGATAGATAGATAGATAGATAGATAGATAGATAGATAGATAGATAGATAGATTGATAGATAGATAGATAGATACGCTCAAGGTCGCCAAATTTCGCTAAGAAATGCTTCGCATTTATTAAAACCTATTCACTTTCTAACAAAACCTTCAGTACGAAAGTTATTCAGCCTTGTTTACTAACACGCTAAGCTGATCCTGTCGTCTTACGTCTTGAATTAGGTTTTGAAGCGTCATAAGAAAAGGCCATGAAATATGAAAACATAATAAGAAAGAAAGCACCTGATTGGCCCGCTTGCGTTTTGTGACCCCAGACTGTTCTGCAAATGTCAAGATGCCAGATACAGATACAATAACTATATTTGATACAGATACAACTTACTAGCAGCACGAATGTACCTGGTTTGATACTTGTCACTTGTATCTTAAGATGTTTGGATGCAGTAAGGAATTCTTCATTATATTTCTATGGTTGGTGCTGGTGTATGTAGTTTTTTTTAATTCAAATCATTTCTTAGTGAACTTCCCCAACTTTGAGGGTAGCTATCTATCTATCTAGCCGCTTACGTTTGGTTGCTCTTGTAGTCATCCCCTTAAGTTGGCGTAAGCCAAAATTAGCATGGAAGGGTAAGATGGTTCGACAAATATGACGCGCTGGTCAAGACATGAGTAATGTCACAATCCTGTCGCGTACGTCCTGAAACACTTCCCGCCAGACAGATGCACATATCCACGGGCGGGTATGTGCCACTGGCCTGCGGGTATGTGCCACAGGTGATTGACATATCATGTCTACCCAGCAACGACGAGAACACACATGCTTAATTTTAATGCTTGAGCGTTAATACTTTTTCCTGAGTGGAATGCTGCTTTCAGTCTCTTCTATCTTTTCTCGTTTTTCATTGGTGCTTGTGGAATACGCCGTTCTTCTGCCTCCGGAAATTGACGTAGAATCACCAGGGCCTCCACCCATACCTTCCATGTCGTCTGTGGCCACTCTAAAAAAGCGCTCGGGCCACCCAAGTGACGTCGACAGTGAGGACATGCTGATATACTCTATGGCCAGTGATGAGAGCTCCGATGAAAGTAACTTTGTGCCCGTGGCAAGATGCAAGGCGAAGAGGAGGCTACTTACGACATCTCCTTTCCAAAGTAAGGCCACTCCGAATATTCAAGAGCCACCGGTTCACACTATTTTGTTTGTTCGCTGAATGCCACTGGCAGCATGAACCGACTTAATCGCTAGGTCACGTCTATGTCTCTTGAGGCGCTCGTTCCGGGACAAATAACAGACGTGTGAATCAATGGCCGCAAAAACGTCCTGGCGATAGACGTTACGTAACGTACTGCTCTTGACGTATTGACCAAGGTGAATGTGCTGGGGAACATCAACGTACGTTCTTTCATACCAGATGGCAAGGACTCTAGGGCAGGCGTTATCTACGACGTCTACACTTCTATCAGCGATATTGATTTTCCCATTCTAATCAAACCAATGACGGAAGCTACTATATTCTTGCAAGCCCCCATCTCGGGAACTCACGATGCGTGAAACTAGTTTTCAAGGGTGACAGTCTCCCAACTCAAGTAAGAGTTGGTCATTTTCGACACACACTGCGGCCGTTCGTGCCGAAACCTCTTCAGTGTCGGAAGTGCTGTAAAATAGGACACGTGAGTGCTGTTTGCACAAGTTCTGTTATGTGCTCCCGATGCTCGGAGTCGCACAACACAGAAAAGCCTGCCAAGCAGAACATCGCAAATGTGGCAATTGCCAAGGTCCTCATGAGGCGACATCTATGCAGTGCCCAAATGTGAAAAAGGAGATGCAAGGGCTGAGGCAGATGGCCAGAGACGGTTACATCCACATGGAGGCTGCTGTTAAAGTTCAACGTCGGCGTTCGCGCCATAGGAAAACTTCTAGGACATCCTCTGCCAAGGTCAGGGATACACCGCTACCCCATATCGAGCACTCACCACCACAAGCATCAACGAGTGCCAACAACAAGCATCCTCAGAAAGACGCAAGAAACATTGACCCTGACGCATGGCCAGCGCTGCCGTCAGTGACACCACCAGTAGAGCCGCAGCATCGCCCGCTGAAAGCTACTTCCGAACGAGTAAGTCGTGACAGTCAAGATAACGAAATAATAGACGTGATTAAGACCCTCGTGAAGACAATTGAGTACTTCTGAATAATATTCTGACTCAGGCTGCCCAAAGCGCTCTTCAAATATTGGACGCTTTGAATCCGGTGCACCATGGCTCTCTCTCTGCAGCCCTTCCGTAAACAAGTGAAACAGGCATCAATTTTTTACTGGAATGCCCGAGGTCTTGAACCCCGCATTTCGGATTTTCGACCATATGTTTTCAAGAATCAGTTTCCTATTATCGTAATTTGTGAACCACGTCTTCACAGTGCTATACGACTTTCTAAATACGAGGCTTTCAGAACTGCAACCCGTAACGAAAAGGGTAAAGTCGTTGTTTACATCAGGTGCGAACTCACGTATATTGAGCATCCAGTCACATCGCATGACAGCAACCAATACGTGTGCCTGACAGTTAGGCGTAAGTTGTGAACTTCACGCTAGTGGCAGTATATACTTCGCCCTCAGGCCGCTTCGACCCAGCAAGATTAAGTGCCATTATATCAGCGACACCGGGGCCATGGGTTATTACTGGTAATTTTAACGCTTATCACCCGCTGTGGGGAAGCCAGAAGATGGACCGTCGGAGAAGAAATGTGTCCTCCTTTGCATCTGACTACCAACTATATTGTTTAAATGACGGCACTCCCACGTTTTTACGGGGTCTGACTTATAGTAGCTGTCTCGACCTACCTTTTGTGTCAAGTAGCCTAAGTACCAAGGTGCAGTGGTTTGCGGACAATGAAATGCATGACAGTGACCACATCTCCACCTATATAAAGATCAAGGGGCTAAGCAAGTCGCAGATCGCATCCGCTTCACGGATAGACTGGTCAAATTACAGATCATCCACAGAGAAGCAATGCGAGAGAAAGCAAGAAGGTTCTCTTGAAAGCCTAGAAGGTATTGTGAAGGCCGCTATTCAAGAGGCAACGTTTAATTGTGGACCTTCGCCAGATTGATAATTGATTTATATGTGGGGTTTAACGTCCCAAACCACTATATGATTATGAGAGACGCCTTTGTGGAGGGCTCCGGAAATTTAGACCACCTGGGGTTCTTTAACATGCACCCAAATCCGAGCACACGGGCCTACAACATTTCCGCCTCCATCGGAAATGCAGCCGCCGCAGCCGGGATTCGAACCCACGCCCTGCGGGTCAGCAGCCGAGTATGAAGCTTTGCCAGTTTTTTGCAAATATGAGGTCGAGTTGGAGCTACTTCGTGCGATCCGTCGTCGCGCCGAACGACGTTATAGGCGCACGAAATCCATCTGCGACTTGAGGGAGGTGAGACGTCTACAGAAGAAGATTCAACGTCGAATCAATGCACTACAGTCGTTACGATGGAAGTCACTATGCGAGTCGCTCGATCCCCACAAACCTCTTTCGCAAATATGGGGAATATTCCGCGGCCTACTAACATTGCCACAACAGCATCGCCCGTTCAAATGCCTTGCTCTCCACCAAAGACGAAGTGAAATTGATGTAACAGAAGACTTCTGTGCCAGGGTTGCAAACAAGGGGTCCGGGATCAACATGAGTAACCTACGAAACGCGCTGGTGTCCAGAGACACTTGGATGGACAATATGTTTTCTCTAGAGGAGCTTCAGGCAGCATTGGCAGCATGTTAGCGCTCGTCATCTCCTGGACCCGATGGAATCACTTACATGGCCCTTGCTAACCTAGGACAAACAGCTCGGCGTGCCCTTCTAGCTGTATACAATGACTCGTGGAGCAACGGTTTTGTTCCTCCTTCGTGTAAGTGCAGCCGCCTTGTGCCCCTGCTCAAACCAGGCAAATCGCCTCTAGACATGGCCTCCTATCGCCCATCGCGCTTGCCAGCTGTTTTGGAAAGGTGATGGAGAGAATGGTGCTGACTCACCTGGAGTGGTACCTGGAACATAACAATATATACCCCGATTCTTTGATCGGCTTTCGACGTGGACGGTCTTCCTTAGACAATGTTGTTGATCTTGTCACGTCTGTACAACAGCAGAAAAGCTTAAAGAGACTATCAGCGGCACTTTTCTTGGATATTAAGGCTGCATATGACAATGTACTACATGAAACCACCCTGGATGCCTTGGGCAGCATTAGATTGGGAGGCCGCGTTTACCAATCGATCTACAGATATTTGAAGGACAGAACCTTCTTCGTTCAGACAGAAGATGGTGCAACAAGGCACCATCATACTTATCGCGGTGAACCTCAAGGTGGGGTCCTAAGCCCCATACTTTTCAACCTTGCGCGCATCGGCCTTGTTGACGTCCTGCCACTCTCCGTACATCTATCGATATACGCGGACGACATCTGCATCTGGGCATCAGGCGTCACGAGTCTACACGTACAAGCCAGGCTTCAGACAGCGGCTACACTGACGTCAAACTACTTTCAAGGACGAGGGCTGTAGCTTTGGTCTGAGAAATGCTCACTGCTTGAGTTTACACGCAAGGCAATGACGCCATACCACATCAGAATTAATGAACACACGATCAGCTATCAAAAGACCCACCATTTCCTGGGAGTATTAATAGATCGTCACTTGTCTTGGAACCCTCATATCGCTCACATGAAGAAGAAACTGACCAAGATCACCCACGTCCTAAGGTTTCTTGCGGGAAAATCATGGGGTGCATCGGTACGAGCCATGCTTCAACTGTATGCTGCCCTTTTTCTTGGCTTCATGCGCTACAGCCTACCTGTGCTTGGCAAGGCCCGCATAACAAACGTACGCGTCCTCCAGTCATTACAAGCTCAAGCACTGAGCATATGCCTCGGGCTTCCGAGATGCGCATCCTCAGCAGCGACTGTCGCAATCGCTCATGAACACCCCATCACAACCTACATTCGTGTCGATGCTTTAAGAACGCACATAAGACATGCCAACCGGATTCAATCGCATCACCTCGCCTCCCTTCCAACTTCCAGGCCACGCTCTGCGTTCTGCTCTATTATTGCCCCACATCGTACGGTGATTCTCACGAATTTCACGCACGCAGCAAGACCACCATTACCATTGTGGTGTCTACATTCACTGGAAGCCCTGATAACCATCCCCGGAATGCAAAAGAAGAAAAATTTGTCATATCTGGCCCTAAAACAAACAACATTACTTTTTCTGCGTGAGAAACACAGTGGACGCATTCACATTTACACGGATGGGTTGGTCACTTCAACAAGCTCAACAGGCGCAGCGGTAAATCCGGAGAAATTCATCACGATAAAGTTCAGGACCTCGCATCTGACATCATCCACGGCGGCAAAACTCGCCGCCATTCGTGCCGCACTGGAGTTCCTAGTTGAAGAACCGCAGCAGACATGGTCAATCTTCTCCGACTCCAAAGCAGCCCTCCAGGGCATTGCCTCGCCATATCGTCACGAACCAAACTAACAGCTAATTGCTGAAATACGACTGCTTCATCATCGGTCTATACAGAAACAACATGACATAGCGTATCAATGGATACCAGGCCACTGCAGCATTGATGGCAACGACCGTGCAGATGAAGCAGCCCGATCTGCTCATGATGGTGCCCCTTGTGCAGCTATACCATTATCAAGAACGGACGCCGCTGCAAGGCTTCGATCAATTGCACGAGAAATGACACTCGCTCAGTGGAATTCACCGACATTCACCAACGTCCGCCTTTATAATTTGGACCCACACCTACAGCTCCGTCTTCCATCAGGAATAACCAGAGCTGAGGAGACACTTATGTGGCGTCAGTGGATTGGGGTGGCCTTTACGAATGCTTATTCGTTTCGAATCGGAATGGGCTGCAGCCCGACGTGTGTCAACTGTGGCCGCGCAGAGACTTTTTTCTATCTTCTCTGCGAGTGTCCTCGCTTCAGTGTGCCAAGAAAAGAACTGTCGAAAGTTTTAGCTAGACTAGACAATCGCCAATTGTCGGAAGAAAGAGTATTAGGACACTGGCCAAGACCGTCCTTTGCACGCAAGGCATTGAGAGCGTTGTTGCGCTTTCTGCGGGCAAGTGGTCTTAGAGACAGACTCTAAGCAGCATTGTGGATCGTCTGATGACCTTCTCACCCCTTTTTTCAACGTCTCTTTTCTCTCATCATTTATCCCCCTTACCCCCTTCCCCAGTACAGGGTAGCCAGCCGGTCTGAGAACTGGCGAACCTTTCTGTCCTTCCTATTTCAATCCTCCTCCTCCTCCTCCTTGAGCGTTAAGAAAAAGCTGACACAGGCAGCGTTAATTGTACGAATGCAAAGAATAATTCTCAGTGTCGCAGCAGGAATTAAACCACAGCATTTTGCACGTCAATGAAGCATTTTACCACAGAACTACGCCAGGTCTCGGAACAAATTTTCAAATAGACGCTGTTTTTCGTGAAACGTCCACTGTGGTTGCAGTGCTGCTTACCCAATTTTATAAACAGTAGATATGTACTCCTTTGATACGGTTTGTCGCATCGTGTTAACGTCAATTGTGGTTAGTTGTCATGCGCTTAAGTTGATTTATGTAGCAGTGTCTGAGGCCAGCATCCTCGCGTGCATCAGCGCTTCATATCAGCTTCTGGCGTTGCCGATACGCTTGTTCCAGTGGGCGTTGATGTGCAAGTGCAAATAACTAGTTATATAAACATCTGCAACTCTTCAACATATGTCTGTGCGTGCAACATCTGTACATAAATTTAGCGTCATTTCATGACGTGCCACTCAGTAAAAAGAATTGCAACATGGCCACCTTTCCTCCGCATGCTTCACATAACGTCAATTCCCAGGTACGTGGAATCTGCCGATTTTTTTTTATTTTATTGCAAGCCCATTTTCGGCCTACATAGATTGCCCCAGAACCAAACAGAAGAACGGAGAGAAAAAGTCTTATTCATCATTTTTAATATATATTGCATTCATCTCTCTCTGCATCGACGTGAGTTATTTTTACCCACATGGATCAACCATAAACCATAAAGTGTGTTATTTTTACAAATCATTCGCTTATATATAGCTACGTATAGCATGCTCAATTCATACTGAAATTGTTTAACAACTTTCACTCAACAACAACAACAAAAACCTCATTTAGAGGCTAGTTAGTGATAAATACCTACTTGAAAATATTGTAGTGCTATATTTCACGAAGGCAAGGCAGAGAAAGGCAAGACGAG